>JARQOC010000005.1:296707117-297307117 GCA_033576535.1 Allobates femoralis
AGGGACGTCAGGGCAGACAGGGTCAGCCCCAGGAAGACTAGGGGTCACCCTCTCCCTCTTGTGCCCATAGCTTTAGGGACTCCTTATCCCCCCCCGTCGTTGTCCTACGCTGGGTGTCTCTCCCGCTCCCAGCGTGACACCCGCCTCCTCTTGTCAATCATTCAGGTCGCCTGCTGCTGCCTCCCCTCACAGTCGTTCATGAACGCGCGCCTCCGTTCTCCTCTGTGGCGCCGCGCATGCGCTGTGCGCCGGGTGTCCAAGAAGTCGTCGGGCTGCGCAGCCCGACGACTTCCTGGACACCCGGCGCACAGCGCATGCGCGGCGCCACAGAGGAGAACGGAGGCGCGCGTTCATGTACGACTGTGAGGGGAGGCAGCAGCAGGCGACCTGAATGATTGACAAGAGGAGGCGGGTCGGAGGAGCGCGAAACCCCGCCTCCCGGTCTTAGGTCTTCTTAAGTGTAAGCCTTTATATAACTTCATATTTGACTGAATATAGGGCATCAAAAGCATATAGCCACCTTCCCTGAATGCAGCCTTAGTGCTGCAGAAGGTGGCTATTATAGCTTTTGATGTCCACGGGGGGTGACAGGTTCGCTTTAATGCATACAAAACAGACAGAGACACCTAATTATCCACTTTATTAGCTCCCACTAAATTCCCCTCCTACATAATCTGAAATTACTGTAATCTTGCAGTGGAAGCAGTGGGGTGGTGTGATGCGTCATGCTGCTGACATCTTTGTATACTCAAGTGTCCAAAGATGACAGCCGCATAAGTGTGCATGCGCTCTCTCTGCCCCTTGTGTGCTCTTTCCCCCCTGTGTACTCTCTCTCCCCAGTGCACTCTTTCAGCCCCGTGAACTCTCTGCCCCATGTGCTCTCTCTGCCCCCTTGTCCACTCTCTCTGACCCTGTGCACTCTTTTCCTCCCTCATGCGCTCTTTCTGCCCCCTGTGTGCTCTCTCTGCCCCCTGTGCACTCTCTCTGCCCCATGCGCTCTCTTTGCCCTGTGCTCTCTCCTGCTCCCCATTCATGCTCTCTGCATCCCATGGGCAGTCTCTGCTCTGTGCGCTCTCAGACCCCCGTGCACTCTCTGCCTACCTCGCTGTGCGCTCTCTGCCCTCTCCCTGTGAGTTCTCTCTGCCTTCCCTCTGTGTACTCTCTTTGCTCTCCCCCATGCACTCTCTTGTTAGCTCTCTGTCCCCCCTTGTGCCTCTCTGTGCTTTTGTCGTGCTCTCTGTGACCCCAATGCCTCTCTGAGCCCCCTGTGTGCTCTCTGTATTCTCTCAATGTGCCATATCTGTGTCCCCATGTGCCTCTCAGTGAGCTCTCTGTGGTCCCCTGTGCACTCTATGTGCCCTCTCCCTCTGCAGTGCGCTCTCTCTCTGCCCCTTCCCTCTGCTGTGTGTTCTCTCTGTTCCCCCTCTGCTTTGTACTCTCTCTTTACCCCCCTCTGCTGTGCATTGTCTCTCTGCCCCCCTTCTGGTGTGCGCTCTCTGGCCACTCTAATGTGCGCTCACACTCTGCCTCCTCTGCTTTGCACTGTCTCTGCCCCCCTCTGCTTTGCGCTCTCTCTGCCCCCCTCTGCTTTGCGCTCTCTCTGCCCCCCTCTGCTGTGTGCGCTCTCTGTCCCCCCCTCTGCTGTGTGCACTCTCCCTCTGTCCCCTTCTGCTGTGCACTCTCCCTCTGCCCCCTCTGTAGTGCACACTCTCTCTGCCTCACAACTCTGCTGTGCGCCTCCTCTCTGCCCCCCAGCTTTGCAGTCTCTCTCTGCCTCCCTCTGCTGTGTGCTCTCTCTCTGTCGCCCTCTGCTGTGCGCACTCTCTCTGCCTCACTCCTCTGCTGTGTACCCCCTTTCTGCCCCCCACCTCTGCTGTGCGCCTCCTCTCTGCCCCCCTTCTGTGCACTCTCTCTGCCCCTCTTTGCTGGGTGTTCTCTCTCTGACCCCTCATGTGCACACTCTCTGCCTTCCACCTCTGCTGTGTGCTCCCTCTTTACGTGGTGGCCATCTTTGTTTGAACACATCTGGTTGTTCAAAGATAGCCACCATATGAGTATCTGCACATGCTCATGTGCAGTTCCTCATACAGTGAAGCGTGGCATTTAGATGTGATGGGGATTGAGCGTCAGGTGGCATGTAGTGTCGGGTTTCTCCAGCGACATGTGTCAGAGGTTGTGGGTGGTGTCAGATGTGGGACGCTGTGGCACAGCTAGTGATAGTGAGCAAGGGGCCATTAATGCCAGCGGGAGCCATATTTGCACACCCATCACTTGGGTGTGCATGTATGGCTGCCTCAGTGCGTGATATCTGGACAATATGACGACGGAAGTGGATTACAAACGGGACTTCAGGATTATGTAGTTAGATGTAGATGTAGATGTACTCTATGTACACTGGTGATCAAAATTAGAGAACAATGTATGATCACTTGATTTTTTTCAGACAGAATGTAATCTACTGATTAACATTTGAAGGTTTTTGTGTAAGGGGTACACCATGCTACTAGAACAGTGTTTTCCAAATTGAAACCTTTATTTTATATAAAACGTGATGATCATGATTAGAGAACAGCAATAACTGCAGTACAGAGAAAGATTAACCCCTTCACCCACGGGCCTATTTTGACCCTAATGACCAGGCCATTTTTGTCAATTCTGACCAGTGTCCCTTTATGAGGTTATATCTCTGGAACGCTTCAACGGATCCTAGCGATTCTGAGAATGTTTTTTCGTGATATGTTGGACTTCATGTTAGTATTAAAGTTAGGTTTATAATTTTTGCGAGTATTTCAGAAAAAAATCTAATATTTGGCAAACATTTTTAAAATTTAGCAATGATCAAATTGTGAATTTTTATTCTGCAAAACCAGAGAGTAATGTGCCACAAAATAGTTAATAAATATCATTTACCACATGTCTACTTTACATCAGCACAATTTTGGCAAAAAAAAAAAATTTGGGGGTAGGAAGTTATAAGGGTTCAAAGTTCATCAGCAATTTTTCATTTTTCCAGCAAAATTTACAAAACCATTTTTTTTTGTGACCACATCACATTTTAAGTCCCTTTGAGGGGTGTACATGACAAACACCCAAAAGTGACACCATTCCAAAAACTGCACCCCTCAAGCTACTCAAAACTACATTCAAGAAGATTATTAACCCTTCAGGTGCTTTACAGGAACTAAAGCAACATGGAAGGAAAAATTGGGCATTTTAATTTTTCCAACAAACATGTTCTTATACCCTCAATTCTTTCATTTTCACATGGGCAACAGGATAAAATGGATCCTAAAAATTGTTGGGCAATTTCTCCTGAGTACACCGATACCTCATATGTGGTCATAAACCACTGTTTAGGGGCACAGCAGGGCTCAGAAGGGAAGGAGCGCAAATTGACTTTTGGAGCTAATTTTTTATTCAAAAAGTCAAATGGCACTCCTTCCCTTCTGAGCCCTGCCGCATGCCCAAACAGTAGTTTATGACCACATATGAGGTATCGGTGTACTCAGGAGAAATTGCCCAACTATTTTTAGGATCCATTTTATCCTGTTCCCCATGTGAAAATGAAAAAGTTTACGCTAATAGGACATTTTTGTGAAAAAAAGTACTTTTTCATTTTTACGGATCAATTTGTGAAGCACCTGGGGGTTCAAAATGCTCACCACCCATCTAGATAAGTTCCCTGGGGCTCTAGATTCCAAAATGGGGTCACTTGTGGGGGAGCTCCAATGTTTAGGCACACAGGGGCTCTCCAAATGTGACATGGTGTCCGCTAACAATTTGAGCTGATTTTTCAGACAAATTGTTAGCGGACACCATGTCACGTATGGAAAGCCCCTGTGTGCCTAAACATTGATGTTCCATCACAAGTGACCCCATTTTAGAAACTAGACCCCCCGAGGAACATATCTAGATGGGTGGTGAGCATTTTAAACCCCAAGTGCTTCACAAATTGATCCGTAAATGTGAAAAAGTACTTTTTTTTTTCCACAAAAATTTTCTTTTTTCGTTTTTATGGATTAATTTGTGAAGCACATGGGGGTTCAAAGCACACTATGCATCTAGATAACTTCCCTGGGGGGTCTAGTTTCCAAAATGGGGTCACTTGTGGGGAAGCTCCAATGTTTAGGCACACAGGGGCTCTCCATACGCAACATGGTGTCAGCTAACAATTGGAATTATTAGTGGACACCATGTCGCATATGAAGAGCCCCTGCGTGCCTAAGCATTGGAGCTCCCCCACAAGTGACTCCATTTTGGAAACTAGACCCCAGGGAACTTATCTAGATGCATAGTGAGCACTTTGAAGCCTCAGGTGCTTCACAAATTGATCCGTAAAAATGAAAAAAGAAAATTTTTGTGAAAAAAAAAAGTACTTATTCCTTATTATGGATCAATTTGTGAAGCACCTTGGGGATCAAAGTGCTCACTATGCATCTAGATATGTTCCCTGGGGGGTCTTGTTTCCAAAATGGGGACACTTGTGGGGGAGCTCCAATGTTTAGGCACACAGGGGCTCTCCATATGCAACACGGTGTCCGCTAGCAATTAAAATTATTTGTTGACACCATGTCGCATATAAAGAGCTCCTGTGAGCCTAAACATTGGAGCTCCCCCACAAGTGACCCCATTTTGGAAACAAGACCCCCAGGGAACTTATATAGATGCATAGTGAGCACTTTGATCCCCTAGGTGCTTCACAAATTGATCCGTAAAAATTAAAAATTACTTTTTTTCATAAGAAATCTTCTTTTTCCCTTTTACGGACTCATTTGTGAAGCACGTGTGTGTTCAAAGTGCTCACTATATATCTAGATAAGTACATTGGGGGGTCTAGTTTCCAAAATGGGGTCACTTGTGGGGGAGCTGCAATGTTCAGGCACACAGGGGCTCTCCATACGCGACATGGTTTCAGCTAACAATTGGAGCTAATTTTCCATTGAAATTGTTACTATGTCGCATATGGAGAACCCGTGTGCCACCAGCAGAAGGGCAACTGGAAAAGTTGGGGTATAGCACCAGAAAATGCCGCCTCTAATGAATGCGCTATTTTCTTTGGTGGCTGTGAGTTGCAATTTGCAGCATGGGGGACCCACAACATTTGGGTCTCTCCACGCTGAGGACTCCAGTCAGCCAGCTGCCAAGTTGTACCTGGCTGGCTACCAAAAATACAGCGAAGGCCTTTTTTTTTTATTTCTAGAACTAAGTCTAGAAAAAAAAAAAATGATGTGGGGCTCCGCCATATTTTTGGTCCAGCCAGGTACAACTTGGCAGCTACGAACTGCCACCAACCCCCAGCTGCCTCGTTGTACCTGGCTGGCAACCAGAAAATACAGCGAAGCCCATTTTTTTTATTTCTAGAACTAATTCTAGAAAAAAAAATTACTTGGGGCTCCGCCATATTTTTGGCCCAGCCAGGTACAACTAGGCAGCTGGGGGCTTGAATCCTCAGCATGGAAAGGCCCAAGCGTTCTGGGCCCCCCATGCTGCGAATTGCAGCCAGCAGCCGCCCCAGAAAATGGCGCATGCATATTTCTGCAGCTTGATCCCCATGCAGGAGGATCGGACTGCAGAGCAGCGATCTGGCAGCCCGGGTGCAGCGCCGTCTCTGCGAGTTCGCTTTCTGCAGCTCCATCCCCATGTAGGAGGATCGGACTGCAGAGTAGTGATCTGGCAGCCTGGGTGCAGCGCCGGGGATGCGAGATCGCTTTCTGCAGCTCGATCCCCATGCAGGAGGATCGGACTGCAGAGCAGAGATATGGCAGCCCGGGTGTAGTGCCGGGGCTGCGAGATCGCTTTCTGCAGCTCGATCCCCATGTAGGAGGATCGGACTGCAGAGCAGCGATCTGGGAGCCTGGGTGCAGCGCTGGGGCTGCGAGATCGCTTTCTGCAGCTCGATCCCCATGCAGGCGGATCGGACTGCAGAGTAGCGATCTTACAGCCCAGGCGCAGTGTTCCACTATGTGGATCACTGTGCCCGTGCTGTTAGATCGCTTTCTGCAGCTTGATCCCCATGCAGGGGGATCGAGCTGCAGAAAGCGATCTCACAGCCCTGGCACAGGGATCACACAACGGATCCCTGCACCAGGAATGTCTGATCCCTTCACAGCTGCGGCAAAGGGATCTCACAGCCCTGGTACAGGGATCACAGCTGCGGCGAAGGGATCTCACAGCCCTGGCACAGGGATCATACACAATGGATCCCTGCACCAGGAATGTCAGATCCCTTCACAGCTGCGGTGAAGGGATCTCACAGCCCTGGCACAGGGATCACACAATGGATCCCTGTGCCAGGACTGTCAGATCCCTTCACGGCTGCGGCAAAGGGATCTCACAGCCCTGGCACGGGATCACACAATGGATCACTGCACCAGGACTGTCAGATCCCTTCACAGCTGTGGTGAAGGGATCTTATAGCCCTGGCACAGGGATCACATAATGGATCCCTGCACCAGGTCAGTCAGATCCCTTCACTGCTGCCATGAAGGGATCTGACAAGACATCAGGTCGGCTGGAGCAGAGGTGGCTGGAGCAGCGGAGGCTGGAGTGGTGGCGGAGGCACAAGCAGCTGCGGAGGCTGGAGACTGGCTGGAGTGGAAGCGGCGGCACCGACGATCTCCGGAGATCATCGCCGCCGGTACCTCCGATCCTAGGGCAGGGAGCAGGGGAGAGGCAGCGGAGGGCCGGGAGGGATAATGGAGGGGCAGAGAAGCTGGAGAGGACAGGGGAAGAGGCGGGGAGCACAGGGAGGCAGCATAATGCTACATTCCCGGTAACTGGCGGTTTCAGTTTTAAACCGCCAATCACTGAGGCTATAGCATTGGGGGGTCAAAGCGACCCCCCCTGTGGTGTGCTGTAAGTCCCCATGTACCTGCAGCTTGAGTGACAGGTTAGTGAGACCCTCACTCAAGCTGCAGCAGCGCAAACAAGCCAGGACATTGTAGAGCGTCCTGTGTTGGTAAGGGGTTAAAACTACATTTTGTGAACGTTACAACAGTCGCCAATCAGTAAGAAGTGTACAGGCCTTTGCTTTGAATGACTTCTGCACATCTGTGGCCACAGGACATCACTAGTCTCTCACATTGCTCTGATGTGATTTTGGTCCACTCTTCTTTCAGTCTCTTCCACAGTTCTGTGATGTTGTGGGTTTCTTAGCTATAATTTTGTCACCAAGGATTTTCCAGAGGTTTTCTATTGGGTTTAGATCAGGATTCTGGGCTGGCCATGTTTCAATGTTTTCTGTTTCCAGGAACTGCTTTACCCGTTTTTCTGTTTGACAGAGGGCATTGTCCTGCATGAATGCTGGCTGATTAAAGGGAACCTGTCAGCTTGTTTTACCCCCTTAACCTATCACTACCTGTCCCTGCACCTTGCTAGCACATCCCTAACCACCCATCTCTGAGCTAAAACTGCAATATTATGTTTGTAAAAAACTAAATAGTAACTTACATATTTTAATGCAAATGACCCTTTCAATCTACATCCGTAGACAGACATGGGCTGGCTCCGGTGCTCTGTTTCGACCCCTCGCTGCTCTTATTAAGCCCTGCTGTGGACCACTTTTCCTCTGTCCTCACCAAATATGAGCAGCCTTTTGATTATTTCTGCTGAGAGGTTTGGTCACTGCAGAGTGGTCTTCCAGTCCAAATGCTTTTAAATGTTGTGACATTGTATGACAAGACAGATCCTTACCCTGTTCAGTGCTGAACTGGCGAGCTATTCCAGCTGCAGTGTTGAAACGATTACCCATGGAGATTCTCCGCATTATCTTGTCCTCTCGTGCAATTGTCTTTTGAGGGTGAACAGCCTTATTGGGGGACTTGAAAAAATTTGTGTTGTTGTAAAGATGCAATATTCTGGAAATCACAGACATGGAACGACTAACTTCTGTTGCAATGGCTGATAGGATGAACCCTTTGGCCTTCATCTGGACAATCTGCTGTTGGAGGGTTTCAGTCACTTTGGAAAGACACTGTTTTTGCAAAGTGAATGCAAACTGGAAAGTTAGGCTACCTTCACACTTGCGTTCCCCTCCGCAGCGTTCTGCGGAGGGGATCCGCAATGTGACCGCAGCACCGCAAGCCCCTTTCTTTATAATGGGAGCGCACTGTGCTGCGCATGACTGTGCGCACCCATTCACTGCCATATGTGCCATCCGCCTGCACACAGATCACATATGGCAGTGAATGGGTGCGCACGGTCATGCGCAGCACAGTGCGCTCCCATTATAAAGCGAGGGGCTTGCGGTGCTGCAGTCACATTGCGGATCCCCTCCGCAGAACGCTGCGGAGGGGAACGCAAGTGTGAAGGTAGCCTAAGTCTAGCTTCACATTTCAGGACGGTTACGTTGTGTCCCATGCGCATGTGCAGCCGCAGGTGAAAACGCATGAGAACGCGTGTAAACGTTGAGGTTTACATACGCATGCGCATAGCTTTGCGCACGCAGGTCCGCAACGTTCACATGTGTTTGTCTGCGTTTTGAGCCTTGCGCATGCATTTTCCATCTGCATGCGTTCGCTAGTTCATGGGCGGAGATTATGCTGGACGCCAAAACAAACTCTGCCAGATGAATAGAGTTTGTTAGAAAATGAAGGAAATTAGCACCAGGTGCCAGATTAACACCAATAATTTGCAGGTAAATGAAAGTGTTCTCTAATTTTGATCAGTGTCTTCTTCATTTATCTCATTTACATTTTTATTCTGAGCTTTAGAATATATTCACGCTATGAAATAAGCTTAAAATACTGATATTCTACTCATGTTAGGATATTTTCACATAGGACAACACAATAATCTTACCATTAAGGAAACTGTGTTCTGTAATTGTGATGTCCAGTGTATATATGTATACACGTGTGTGGGGCACTGAGCTGTGATGAGGGGCATCATGTGGGGTTTACTACTGGTGAATAGGAGAGGCAGGGGGCTGCCGTCACGTGCTCCCCTTCATCTTCTCCTCCTCCTCCTCCTCCTCTCAGTCCCTTTGTTGTGAGCAGCAGCCACACGTATTGCGCCCATCTAGCGGCTGCTGACATTGCCTGTGCTGCTGTGAACAATACCCCGGGCAGTCGGGGAGGCAGGGCACACTGGTACTGAGGATGGGTGACAACCTCCTGTGAGGTGCTACCCTGTATGAAGACACTGGACATCACTGCAGGGAATGAGGAGAAGTGTCTGCTGCTGCCCCGTGCTGTGTGCCATCATTGATGCTCCTGGCCTGCCCTAGCAGCCGGTCCCCTCCTCGCTCGTAGCCTCCCGCTGCCCCTCGCCATGGACGGATCCTCTGCTGCCCCTGCCCCCGGGCGGATGCCCCCTCTGTGGTCCTGCTCCTCTGTGCTGCTCTTCTTCCTCGCCTTCTCTGGGGTTCAGGCATCCAACCAGCTGCCCAGCGAGTGCCAGAACGGCAAGGGCAAAGGCACCAACTGCTCAGGTACCGTGCCTCCTTATGGGTCCACTACAGGGGACCAGGGCTATAGTGATGACTGGGACATGGCATCTGCCCACCACCCTGAACACACACTCTATGTAGATCTGGATATACACACACTACACACAGCACACCCCACATACACAACACATACACAGCCTCTCAGACACACACACAGCCTCTCACATACACACCTGCCACACACTCACATACACACACAGCCTCTCACACACAACACATGCACACACAGCCTCACCAACACACACACAGCCTCTCAAACACACACACAGCCTCTCACACACACACACAAACACACAGCCTCTCCCACACAACACATGACACACAGCCTCTCAGATACACAGCTCTCACACACAACACATACACACAGCTCTCACACACACACACACACAGCCTCTCACACACAACACATGCACACACAGCCTCACACAACACACACACAGCCTCTCACACACAACACTATACACACACGCACTCTCCCACACAACACATGCACACACAGCCTCTCAGATACACAGGCTCTCACATACAACACATACACACAGACTCTCACACACAGCACATACACACAGCCTCTCACACAACAAACACAACCTCAGATACACAGCCTCACACACACAACACATACACACAGCCTCTCACACACAACACATATACACAGCCTCTCATAATACACAGGCTCTCACACACAACACTTACACAACAGCCTCTCTCACACACACATACACATATACACACAGCCTCTCACACAACAACACATACCACATACACACAGCCTCACACACACAACACAAGACACACAGCTCCACACAAACATACACACAGCCTCTCACAACACATTTCACACATAGCCTCTCACACAACAACACATACACACAGCCTCACACACACAAACACATACACAGCCTCTCACACACAACACAACACACACAGCCTCACACACAACACATACACCTCTCCACACAACACAGCCTCACACACAACACTACAGCCTCTCACACACAACACATACACACAGCCTCCACACAACACATACAGCCTCTCACACACAACACACACCCTCACACACAACACATACACACAGCCTCACACACAACACATACAGCCTTCACACACAACACATACACACAGCCTCTCACACACAACACATACACATGCACATACACAAAACATACACACAGCCTCACACACAACACATACACACAGCCTCTCACACACAACACATACACATGGCACATACACATACACACAACATGCACAGACAGCACATACAACACACATACACCTACATTACATACATTCACACACACACCACCCACATATACACACAATCATACACTCTATATTTGTATATAGAAGCACTATATATATATACATTTATATTAATAATAAACTAAACCCAATTTATGTCACACATACCATGAAGCTATCCTATGTGGTATGTATACTATTCATGGCTATTGTGTAATAATATATCGTATTATTCCATATACCTATGTACATTTCTACAGTGATCTACCTATATGTATATAGATTCATGGGTGTAATGAGGTTACTGAGCTGTGACTTGGGCATTGTCCCAATCATCACACGGTCTATGATATTTAGGGGCTGTTGTATATGTATCTGCTCTAATAGGACTTCCCATTGTATTAGACAAAGCCCCCTGGCCATGGTGTAACGGAGCAGCACTATTGTTTTAGTATATTCCTGTCGGGGTGAACAATAGGATGTGCTGCTCCCTGTACAGTGTGATGGCAGATGATCCATCAGAGCTGGCTCCCTGGCAGGTGCATGGCAGGAGTTCATTAATAAGCAAGCCGCACCCCTGGCTGGATATTGCTGGGCTCTTCTGTCACTTTCTGTAGGAGCCCAGAAATGACCACATGACACGACCCTTAGGGTTGGAAGTGACCCAGAAAGATGCTTGGTCTGGACACAATAAATGGATCCTCCTCATCGGCCTTTGCTGTGTCCAGTCTTGTGCCAACCACAGCTCCTCTGCCCCAATGCCAGGGTACCAGTGCCCCGAGAACCATCCTGCTCCCCGTTTAGGATTCCTCCAGTGCACACTGTGCTGCCGTGTACTTGACTTAATATGAAGTTTTGGTCAAGCTCATTTATTCGTGTTGGGTTAATTTATTTCCAGCCCCTGAGGGGCGCTTAACAATGGCATAATAATTGCAACGTATGCTAATCACTCATATGGTGGATTTCTTTATCAAAGTCTCCTGGAGACAAGGCGTAACCTAATACATATTAGTACAAGCACACACAAGCCTTGTAATTGAATGGAGCCAGAAAATAAATCTCGGACTCATTTGTTGGCCTTGATATTAGCAGGACGCCTCTCATTTCTGGGGGCATGTCATGGTTGTTGGCTGAAAAATAACCCTTTGTTAGCTTTGCTGGAGTGTAAGAGGCCATTGATCATTGTGGACCAGGTCTGTTTGTGGGTATTGGCTGGAAAAGACATGTCTATGAATATTAGAAAATCACAAAAACAGAAATCTCAAATTGTGAAAATAAACATTTCAGTTCCATCATTTCATGAAATCATTTAAATGTGGGAAATCTGTGTGACGAGGGAGGGCTAAAGGGGGCATGTGCCATGGGGAGCTAAGCCTTGGTATTACATGGCTAGGGCAGCAGGTCTGTGGTGGTGGGCTGGTGGTGGATAGTGGGCTGTGAAGGATGGTGGTGTTGATGTCCAAGCATGTATTATATTTAGACCCAGGTGATGCACCCATTTTTCTTGTGATGCCATTAGATTTCCGCACAGAGATGATAGCAAGTTCCAACTATTAGCAGTCTGCTGTAACATGGTATGTAGGTCACTATTAAATGTGAATGACTCCACCAGGGATGTTCATCCTTCTTCCCACTGTGAAAACCTGCAAAGAGAAGTCTCTTTAATGTAAAGATTGGCACTTGGCTCAGGTAGTGGAGGGGAGTCTCAGCATGAACTGACCTCATGGTCCACGGTTACAAAATCAATCTCTAAAAAATGTCTTTAAAGTTCAAAGAATCAGATGAAATTCTGGTTATAAAAGGTGATTTCAATACAAGAATAAAGGGAAGCGGCTTCACCTTTGTTTAAGCTGGAACCCCAAGTATGTTTAAGAGCAATGGAAATGAAGGAATTTTTATGCTCTTTTACATCTGAAAACACCACAAGCTCATATCTGATAAAGAAGACCTAATAAATACCTAAGTCACATGTGTAACAATTTGTATCCACTTATATTCCCCATGAATGAACAATTCTGGAATATCTTTCATCATAATCCTGTATTGTTCCTCCTCCTTGAAATAAATATATATATTTTATATTCATTTACATTGCACTATTAATTCCATAGTTCTTTACATACATTTATAACACTGTCCCCATTGGAGGCTTATGGTTCACAACCTAAACATGCTATCAGTATGTCTTTCAAGTATAGGAGGAAACCAGTGTGCCTGGAGGAAACCCACACAAACACAGGGAGAAACATGCAAACTCCTCGCAGATGTTGTCCTTGGTGGGAATTAAACCAAGGACCCCAGCATTGCAATGCCAACCGCTGAGCCACCATGCTGCCTTTTGACAACTGAGCATAACCATCACCTTGTCAATAGGACGTGCCTACAGAATCAGCCCTGAATGGACTGTGCCATTTGTATGGAATTATGCCATTTTCACACACTTTTATGAGCTTTGCAGCCTCATGTATGACTATAGGGATGGCGATTTAGGTCAACGAACCCACGGTCAGTGCACGGACTGTGAAACACGAATGTGGTGTGTGTAATCGGCCAGAGAGTGATGACATAAGATAAGACAAGAAAGAGTGCAAGAATAAGGGAACATATTGGCTAAAGGTGTTAGCATATTTTGTAATTATGGCCTTTCTTTAGAAGAAGCCTTGAGTATTAGATCGATGGACCCCTGGCATCGGTGGGAGCCTGGCATTTGTGGACCCCTGGCCCCCATATCTACCAACAGCGCCATGGTCTGTGCTTCACCCTCACTGCTGTATATCATCACATATGTCATCAATTTCTGAACTCTCCTATCTGCACTTTGCTAGGTAGGTCAGTATAATTTTCCCCACCAGACATCAGAAATTAAAGGGTATGTACACATGGCATGTTTCTAAAAGGTTTTTTGATGTAGATTCCACGCCAACAGCCACATTAAAAAGCACTTCAACACATTATAATTGGAGAACGTGCCCACCCTGCATGCCACTTTATTTTTCCCTTGTGATAGAAAAAGCATCAAGTCCTTTGTGAGTTTTTTTCTTGTGATTTTTCTTGTGTGCTTAATGCTTATTTGGCAATCTTTTTGCCACTGAAATGTGTAAAAACACCTAAAATACACTATAATATAATAGAAACCATGGTAGAAAACCACAGGAAAATAGCATAAAAACTGCATGTTCTTACAAAACTGCTGCAAAGATCTTCTGTTTTTAGAAGCATTTTTTATGTAGATTTTTCATTCACAGACAATGTGTGAACAAACCTTTAGAATCGTAGGTTGATGCACCAGCTTAATTGTAATGCCATATGTACAATATGTATAGATATATAATATCTGGTTGACATTGGGGCGTGGTTAGCACTGCGACCTTGCAGCGTTGAGGTTCAAATCCCACCAGGACATTATCTGCAAGGAGTTTGTATGTCTCCCGTGTTTGTGTGGGTTTCCTCTGGGCACTCCGGTTTCCTCCCACAATCCAAAGATATACTGATAGGATATTTAGATTGTGAGCCTCAATGGGAACTGTGATGATCATGTGTGTAAAGTGGCATGGAATTAATAACACTATATAAATGAATAAATATTATTATTCTGCATATTTTTTTAAAGACATTTCAGTTTTAGGGTGCAATGAAATATCATTGTTTTCTGGCCTGTACCAGGTATGATCTATTGCAATTGGTCTTTGTAGCATTTTTGCAAATTTTGTGAACAAGATATGAACAATGTGTTATTTTTATCTTTTGTCATTTTCTTCAGTGTGCAGAAATATGTGATTGAAATGACAAATTGAGTATCAGAAATGTTGGTTGGGTTGAGTTCATATGTAGCTATTTCAGCATTTACAGGACAAATGCTGACTGCTATGGTCCCTAAAGGTTCAGTCCTCCAAGAGAGAGGGAACACATGGGAGATATGGCGCCCAGGAAAAGCGTGTTATAGAGGTGATGTGGTCACCATAGGTGGTGGCACTATCTGTATTTCTATAATGCTCAATGTTTTTATTTTCTTTTGGCTTCAGTGTAAAATAATCCCATTGTTTCTTATATAAGGACAGTGTAAGAGAAGAACGCTTCCAAGAGCCCAATGTGTGGTGGAAATGTTCCTTGCGCTTGATCAGCTCTAGACAGACATATCATTTACAGTCTGTTTTGCCACCTGTTCTGTAGCTAAATAATATCCTTCCTATAGGTCTCAATTCAGCCTGGTTTCATTTTTACCAGCTTTTGTTAAATGGCAGTTACATGCTTTCAATTAGAGCGTTGACAGTCATCCCATACCGAGCATATTGAAGTGTGTAGAATACCGCGCAGTACACCCTACAACTCGTCCTGTGTTACCGGGAATCAGTGTTCTCCTGATCTTGTATTATAGTTGTGTTACAAAGTCAAATGGGAAAATATATTGCTATAATAAAAGTATACATTGTATCAGGGGAGTAACCTTGGGTATCAATGTAAAATCTGTACTCATTAATAGTAGTACTTCCTAATAAAACACTCTGGCCCAGGGAAAACTGCTATCTCTTCACCTCTTTAGCATAAAATATGTACTGGTAAGTTAGCACCTTTTTCCTTTTTTTCATGCTTTAATCTTCTTTGAGCAATGCTTCACTGATTCTCAATTAATAATTGAAATATAGAAGTCATAATTAGCTACATGACATTGTGGCCGAGTGTGTAGTGGCCCTTTCATACCACTATGGATGGAACAGACATTCTCCTTTCCTCAGACTCTGTGACAAATTAGCAGAGGTGTAGCTTGAAGCTCATGGGCACCAATGCAAAAGCTCCAACTGGACCCTCAATTATTGCAAGTCCTTAACAGCACTGGTTTTTCCATATAGCTCTAGGGCCCAGGTGTGATTGCAACCCCTCCACCTATTATAGTTACACCCCTATTTACTGCAGTTTGTGGCCACTATGGAGAATTTCTGTACTCACTTTCTTAGAACTGACCCCTTACAGCATGAGAAGCTATACGTTCTGTAGCCCATTAGTGGCTGCAGAATGGCTGCATGGCTCTCGGAGCATAACAATACCACGTAAGGCTCAAAGACAAGTATAAGGTGGTTTTATTTTAAATTAAGAATGTTGCATTTAAACAGGCTGGCCACTATTCAAGCAACCACTGTTTGCCCCTGTTATAATAACAATGGTTATACTTACCTCCAGTGCTGGTGCCATTTCAGTAATGTCAGCACTCGCTCTCCTGAGGCTCATGTGAGTTGTTATGTTATATCATCAGCGCCAGCTTCATTGTGCCCTTTAGATAAATCGAACATCGAGAGGAACTCCGAACATGCCGCTGGCCACTCACCTCCTCTTGATGTTTGATTTGTCTGAAGCCAGGGACAGTGAAGCTGGCACTTATTGGGCGCAGGGCTCACATGACATAACAACCTCACGTGAATGAGTGCTAACATTGCTGAAATATCGCCAGTACTGGAGGTAAGTATAACCCTTGTTATTATATTGAGGGCAAATGATAAAGAGTGGACAATCCATATAACAAGGGTTTGTCTGAGTAGTGGACATTCTCTTTAAGGCTAGGGCTACACTTCAACTTAGGCCACGACACAGATCGCGCAGAGAAAGATTATTATATGTAGCTCCTACATAGTGAATGGGATTATGTTGTGGCCCCTTAGGACACCACAGCTGAGACAAGCAAGTAACAAAAACTAGGTTGGATTTTGGCTAGGGTCACATTTGTGGTTTTTTTTTACATCCTTATCCGGTTTTGAGCATTAAAAATGCTCAAAACTGGATCTGGATCCACAGCCCATAGGCTGCAATAAAAAAAACGGATTGCCCAAATGGCAATCCGGTTACCGGATCCGGTTTTGCAACCTGCGGTAAAAATCATGCAGGCTGCGTCTATTCGGATCCGGTTAGAAAATTGCAAAAATCCTCATTCCAAAACCGGATGCATTAATGCATCCAGATCCAGAATGAGTAGTGATTTTTCACACATTTTAAGAAGTATGAAGGCAAAATCCAAAACCGCATCTGGTAATGGATGCGGTTACCGGATTGTGCCTTCTAAGTTTGACCGTAGCCTTACTGGGAATCAGTGTTCTCCTGATCTTGTATTATAGTTGTGTAACAAAGTCATATGGGGCATTATATAGTGTGAGGTAGCGGTGGCACGGCGAAGACAAGGGATCCAGGCACCACTGGTCACGGCACACGGGTTTTTTTGCCAAAAACGTGGGACAAAAACAATAGTCGGGTGCAATATTCCAGATTCCCCTTACTTCAGGGGCCGCTACTTGGCTGCATCCAAAAGGACGTACCCCGACAAAACCAGCCACAGTGTCTCGGGCCTGGCTCAGGGATGCTTCTCTCTCAGAAGCTCAGGGAGTTGTCTTCACTCCCCCACTAGAGACCACACCCCGTGGTCTAGCTTCCTTTTATCACACCCAAGCCAGTAAAGCCCCAGCACAAAATCCCGGATGGAGTGCGACCTGTCAATATGGAGGACGCACCCAGGGAGGCACACACCGGTCGCAGGGGCCCGACCTGGTCGGTGCCTCACAATAGCTAGAATAAAAGTATACATTGTATCAGGGGAGTAACCTTAGGTATCAATGCAAAATCTCTACTCATTAATAGTAGCACTCCCTAAAACCGCATGTGCCCAATAAGGCACTCTGGTTTTGACTTACAAAAACTGATGTGAGTAGTAGTGATAAGTTTTACCAGGAAGAAACTCTGGGTACTGAGAATAGTGTAGAAGGCTACCTGTCAGATACAGTAGCCGAAACACATTGTGACTACCTGTGAACCCTTGGATATCAGTTATTTTATATTTATCTTGTATTAAAATAAAACTCTTGGAAGACTTAGGCTAGGGTCACACATGGCCATCAGCTTTACCCCTTGTTCTCAATAACTGATCCGTTTTTTTAGGGTGCATTTTGACCCTCCTGTGCAGCTCTGTGTTTTTTGGATTTAGGCTAGGGTCACATTTGTGGCAGCAAATGAAGATCCTGATCCGGTTTTGAGCTGTAAAAATGCTCATAACCGGATCAGGATCCGCAGACCATAGGAGCCCATTATAAAACCAGATTGCACTACATGCAATTCGGTTACCGCATTCCGGTTGTCCTGCCTGCGGTAAAAATCATGCAGGCAACGGTTTTCGCACAGTTTTCTAATCCGTATCGGGGTTTCAATTGGAAACCGCAAATGTGAGTGGAGCCGGGTACGGTAATGATTCCTGTAGTCCCTTGAAAAAAATCTGACAAAACCAGATTCTCCCGGATTCCCCCCGGATTCGTCTTGGACAATCCAATTTCAACAGATTTAATTCCCGGACAACAAAAACCATGCTGGGAAGCCGGGCAACATTTCTATTACCGCAACGCAGTGCACCGTCATAGACCTAATGTTAATGCTTTCAGGACTAAGGCTAGCTGCTCATACAGTACGTACATTACGTACTGTATCTACTACACACAGCGAAGAGCCGCCGGGTTCATTCATAAAATTAAAAATGCCAACAATAGCCGGCAATAGTATAAATGCCCACATTAACCCCTCACATAGCCACCTGAGTAGACAGCATGTCTCTAGGGGGTTGGGCACCCCCTAGAGACATGTTGCCCATATGGATTATTAAGATTTAACCCTGCGTTCATCCCTGCGGTAGCAGAGATGAACAAAGCCGCTGGCTGCCACAGGCATTCACATATGCCTTGCCGCAGCCGCATGGACTCCCGTAGGAGCCCATTATAGCAATCCTGCTGCGGCAGAGATACCGCTGCGAAAAACGTTGCCTGCATGATTTTTCACGCAGGCAATGAAACCGGAGCCGGTTACTATAATGGGCTCCTATGGGCTGTGGTTTCTGATCCGGTTTTGAGCACTTTTACTGCTCAAAACCGGATCAGGATCCGCAGTGCCCTGCCACAAATGTGACCCTAGCCTTATATTGTATTCTGCAAGCTTTTCAAGTTTAGCGATCCAAGAACCACAGAATCTCTCGTGAGAAGGCTGTTTCAGCTCAGCCTTGGCTAGGTCCGTTCCCCCGTAAAGATCCTTTCAGCTGTTCCGTCTCAGCCTTGGTTAGGTCCATTCTGCCCTGAGGATCTTTTCAGCTGTTCCGTCTCAGCCTTGGTTAGGCCCATTCTACCCTGAGGATCCTTTCAGCTGTTCCGTCTCGGCCTTGGTTAGGTCCATTCTACCCTGAGGATTCTGTCAGCTGTTCTGCCTCAGCCTTGGTTAGGCCCATTCTACCCTGAGGATCCTTTCAGCTTTTCCATTTCAGCCTTGGTTAGATCCATTCTACCCTGAGGATCCTTTCAGCTGTTCTGTCTCAGCCTTGGTTAGGTCCATTCTACCCTGAGGATCCTTTCAGCTGTTCTGTCTCAGCCTTGGTTAGGTCCATTCTACCCTGAAGATCCTTTCAGCTCTTCCATCTCAGCCTTGGTTAGGTCCATTCTACCCTGAGGATCCTTTCAGCTGTTCTGCCTCAGCCTTGGTTAGGCCCATTCTACCCTGAGGATCCTTTCAGCTTTTCCGTTTCAGCCTTGGTTAGGCCCATTCTACCCTGAGGATCCTTTCAGCTGTTCCGTCTCAGCCTTGGTTAGGTCCATTCTACCCTGAGGATCCTTTCAGCTGTTCCGTCTCAGCCTTGGTTAGGTCCATTCTACCCTGAGGATCCTTTCAGCTGTTCTGTCTCAGCCTTGGTTAGGTCCATTCTACCCTGAGGATCCTTTCAGCTGTTCCGTCTCAGCCTTGGTTAGGTCCATTCTACCCTGAGGATCCTTTCAGCTGTTCTGTCTCAGCCTTGGTTAGGTCCATTCTACCCTGAGGATCCTTTCAGCTGTTCCGTCTCAGCCTTGGTTAGGTCCATTCTACCCTGAGGATCCTTTCAGCTGTTCTGTCTCAGCCTTGGTTAGGTCCATTCTACCCTGAGGATCCTTTCAGCTGTTCTGTCTCAGCCTTGGTTAGGTCCATTCTACCCTGAGGATCCTTTCAGCTGTTCTGTCTCAGCCTTGGTTAGGCCCATTCTACCCTGAGGATCCTTTCAGCTGTTCCGTCTCAGCCTTGGTTAGGTCCATTCTACCCTGAGGATCCTTTCAGCTGTTCTGTCTCAGCCTTGGTTAGGTCCATTCTACCCTGAGGATCCTTTCAGCTGTTCCGTCTCAGCCTTGGTTAGGTCCATTCTACCCTGAGGATCCTTTCAGCTGTTCTGTCTCAGCCTTGGTTAGGTCCATTCTACCCTGAGGATCCTTTCAGCTGTTCTGTCTCAGCCTTGGTTAGGTCCATTCTACCCTGAGGATCCTTTCAGCTGTTCCGTCTCAGCCTTGGTTAGGTCCATTCTACCCTGAGGATCCTTTCAGCTGTTCCGTCTCAGCCTTGGTTAGGTGCATTCTACCCTGAGGATCCTTTCAGCTGTTCCGTCTCAGCCTTGGTTAGGTCCATTCTACCCTGGTCCCATTGTGGTGAGGGCAGTTTTGTTTGTTTATAGGTATTTTTCACCTGGGAATTTGAATGAGATAAAGGAATCCTGGAGAGGTGGGTTTCATAGCAGAAGTAGTTTTTGGTAAGGTGTTATTTCATGGTCCTGGACTTTAATGGAGTGGGGTAAGTTGCTAGTGGGACCTGTCTCTGTTGGCTTTTGTGCCACATCCATTTCCGCTCATGTGAAGCTGCTGGGTTCATTAGTTTGGTATAAAGAGTTTCCATCCCAGGCTAGGGTGCCAGAAGCTTATAATAAGTCAGTCCAATTCTCATCCAGAAAAGTACCGTAGGATGTTTTTTCTCACTTGTCATCCGTGTGGAGTCTATATGAAATCTGTTTTTTTTACTCAGCATCTATTAATCATTTACAAGGCCATTTTCTCACCTTACAAAATTGGAATGTATCAGTAAAGATAGTGTTCCATACTGCTCATCCATATGGCATACGATGTTATCTCTCGCTTTGTATTGTTTGTGAGTCTATTTGCAGCATTCTGAGATTTTTACCTCATGACAAATACAGCTGTGAAACAAAACGCAGATCTGCACTGCCTCATTGATTAACATTGACCTGAATACCTCTCTTTATCGGATTGTACTCGTATGGGCGAGCCCTAAGGCTATGTTCACATGTAGCAGTCATGCTGTTTCTATTTTTCCACTCTTATTCTACAAACTCTTACTGTGCATGGAAATGGCTGTGTTACCCACAAAGCCATGCTGCGGTTACAATCGGCCACACAGTCCTGTGGGGGAAAGAGCTTGAAGGGGAAATTATTGGATTAGGTCTTCTTTCAGACAAACATTTTTGTGTGCGAGAAAAGACGATAGACATTAATCAGTGTATTTTTAGCAGATTTTCATCAGTTTTTGGTCATTGTGTCTGTCTTTACCATTAGTGTGTCTGTCTGTCTTTACCATCAGTGTGGTATCTGTTTTTCTTGAGTGCAACATAATAATAAAAAAGACATTTGAAGCTTCTCCTACTTACGAAACATTAGAACACGGACAGTTCTCAAATGGCACACGGATATCATTCATGTAATCTCTGTTTTATTTAGACTCATAGACTTCAATGTGCGATTTAGGTCTGTGAAGACAAAACACACACTAGTGAAGAGTCCCATAGACATCACAGACCTCAGAATGAGGCCTTATTGAACAGGGAAGAAACCTCCTGATAGTGGTCCTAAGGTCAAAGAATTCTTATGTTTTGTATCAAAGTGAATTAAGATATAAACACCTGTTATCTGCTAGCTTATCTTCTGTGTGAATAGATTTATTGTGCCCACCTTTTACTCCAATAATTGTAATCTCAAATGTGCCTCCAAATTGTGATGATTTGCCTGCTTTTGTTGGCAGAATGTCTTATAAGGATCAGAGCAGTTTAATATAATCCAGCATTTACATTTAAATCTCTGAGTTTAGGAGTCCAGTGGGTGGTCCTAAGTGATGGTTGACAGCTGAATCGGTATGCATCTGGATTCAAACCCTTGAGTCTGTGGTCATCTTCTTTATCCATCATACCACAACAGGTGCTTTTCTTCTGTTCTTTAGTTTCTCTTATCCTTTCTCTACTTCTAGCAAGGTAAAAGGCGTATTTATGTACTTGTTTGTCTGCCGAATCACTTTTTGAGTGTGGCTTTAAATACTTTCCCTCTACTGGTATTTCTTGCTGGTGATATTCTCATCTGGATGTCCAGCCATACTGCTGTTTATTTATGCCAGTCAGTGGAAGACCAGATAGAGTTTGTCTCTCCTGTTTATGTTCTTTACTCTGAACCTATCTTCTGTTTGTAGGAAGTAGGCAACATATTCATTAGCAGTATGTACATTCTACTGTATTTTATTGTTTGTTGTACTCTCTCTGGGATATCTATCTATCTATCTATCTATCTATCTATCTATCTCAGCACACCTTCCCTTCTGTATGTATATTTTGCTCTGCCCTCTGATTTTTTTATGAAGAGCATGAAGCACTCGGCGTCCTTGCAGGCAAACTAAGTCCAAGTTGCCAATGTTTAGTCTGTGATCAGGGCCATCACAGCTCATACAGAAACCACTATGGACTGTGGGGTCTCTAGTATGCACAGGAACAAGTAGAGTCAGGGACAATGTTTAGTGTGTTACCTATTTTCTTTGTGACTAGCTACACTTCCTATATATACATAGTGAATTTCCCAGGATAATCAGGGATGACTGAACCCTGTCCAACCAAACTATATATCAATCTACGGTACTCAGCCTTTCCGGCATTATAGTTAGCCCATTGATTGCAGAGCCTTTCCAAGGTGACAGGTTTCTGTTAAGAAAAGCTGGAGGTTTTTATTTTAAACAGGGTCTTACCTTGACAACACTGTTTAATATGCATTATTGTAAAATATAGACAGAACATAGATTTAACTTTGTCACTGACAACAGAAGATCTAATTCTAGTGGACCCATTTCTTCTATGTCAGTCCTGGCAAATTACAGCCCGTGAGTCATGCAGAAAGACATCTAAAAGGACCCATAATCAAAAGTTACTAAGGCTGGCAGTACCACAGTCTGCTTGTATCCAACATGAAACTTGGACACATAGATCTGACATGTGCGATGCTTTGATTAACTGCACTTGGCTTCTGGACCTGCTCTATCAGTCTATATACTCATTTTTCTCCGCTGCGGCTACTTGAGAGGAGTTTGTGGCTACTTAATGTTGCATCCTGAGTTTCACACTGCTTCTAATCTGCAAGCAGGACCATGAATGTAAGATGGGGGGCTACAGGAATTGATGTGGGGGGGAAGACAATTGAGGAATAATTACTCTCATAATATACTGGGGATCAGGGGTGGTATCTTTGGAAATAGTGAGCACAAATAAAAGGAATCTTTATTCTCACCTGTGTACGAGTCCCCCGGCGTCTCCAGCTATATCTTCTGATCCTAGGACCTCGCGTGATGTCACAGTCACATGACCGATTACCGCAGTAACCGTTCATGTGACTGTGACATCACGGCAGGTCCTGCAGGCAGGAGGTGCTGGAGACGCCGGGGAACTCATGGACAGGTGAGCATACATATTCTTTATTTTTAACCCTGCTTCACTTAATTTTATTTTCGCAATGTATGTATATACATTGCGGAAGTGAAATTAGATGACTAGGAGCAGTTTTAGTGTACTGAGCATGCTCCATAGGGCCCCATGTTAAAAACCACGGATCGGATCGGATTTGGCTAAATTGCCATCCGATTTGTCAGATCGATTCTATCAGATTTTTCATTCGGATGCAAGAATCAAAGCAGTCTCCGATTTTTGCATCGGAAAGAAATCGGAAAAAATCGGATCGGATGCAATTCGGATGCCATTTAGAGCCAGTGCCCCGGGACAAGGCATTTTGGTGCCCTAAGCAGGTAAGGCAAACGGCGCCCCCCCCCAAATATGTCTGGGAATAAAAATGTCAGCATACTTTGAAAGTAAATTTAATTTAACGGGGACCTATAAAAGGTTCGTCCAACCACACTACCGCGACATACTGATAGGTTGTTTACATTGTGAGCCCCAATGGGGACAGTGTTCATGATGTACCATATATACTCGCGTATAAGCCGAGTTTTTCAGCCCAAAAATTGGGCTGAAAAGTCTCCCCTCGGCTTATACGCGAGTATATACGGGACCCCCTCACTGTTTGGCGCCCCCACCTCAGGATGGCCCCCCCGCATGCAGCGCTGCGCATATACATTACCAGCCTATCAGCTGTCACCCTCCGCGGCTCCCGGCTCCGGCTTCCATCTTCATCTGTGTCTTCCTGCATGTCACATGACCGGCCGGCGTCGCGATGACGTCATCGCGATGAGCCCTGGCCACAAAGCAGGAAGACAGAGATGAAGATGGAAGCCGGAGCCGGGAGCTGCGATCCGCCACCGGAGGGTGACAGCTGATAGGCTGGTAATGTATATGCGCAGCGCTGCATGCGGGGGGGGGGGCCATCCTGAGGTGGGGGCGCCAAACAGTGAGGGGGGCCAGTGTACTACCCCTGGGGCTGCTGTGTACTACCCCTGGGGCTGCTGTGTACTACCCCTGGAGCTGCTGTGTACTACCCCTGGAGCTGCTGTGTACACCCCTGGGGCTGCTGTGTACTACCCCTGGGGCTGCTGTGTACACCCTTGGGGCTGCTGTATATACCCCTGGGGCTGCTGTGTACTACCCCTGGGGCTGCTGTGTACTACCCCTGGGGCTGCTGTGTACACCCCTGGGGCTGCTGTGTACTACCCCTGGGGCTGCTGTGTACTACCCCTGGGGCTGCTGTGTACACCCCTGGGGATGCTGTATATACCCCTGAGGCTGCTGTGTACTACCCCTGGGGCTGCTGTGTACTACCCCTGGGGCTGCTGTGTACTACCCCTGGGGCTGCTGTGTACTACCCCTGGGGCTGCTGTGTACTACCCCTGGGGCTGCTGTGTATACCCCTGGGGCTGCTGTATATACCTCTGGGGCTGCTGTGTACTACCTAAGGGCTGCTGTATACCACTGGGGCTGCTGTATATACTGCTGGGGCCTGCATACCACTGGGGAGGCTGCTGTATACTACCACTGGGGGGGCCTATATACCACACTGCTGGGGGCTGTATACCTGTGCTGGGGTCCACCCTCGGCTTATACACGAGTCAATAGATTTTCCCAGGTTTTGGGGGCAAAAGTAGGGGGGTCGGCTTATACACGGGTCGGCTTATACACGAGTATATACGGTATGTAAAGTGCTGTGGAGTTCATAGTGTAATATAAATGCAAAAAGTATTATTCTTAATATTATGTCACAATACCAGGATCTGAGAATCTTCTATTTCGAGGTCAGGGACTGTCTGATGCCATGTTGCTACTTGTCTCGCTGTTGTCCTCTTTTGACACTGCAGTGCGGTGGACAAGAGAGCA
This sequence comes from Allobates femoralis, assembly GCA_033576535.1. Classification (NCBI taxonomy): domain Eukaryota; kingdom Metazoa; phylum Chordata; class Amphibia; order Anura; family Aromobatidae; genus Allobates; species Allobates femoralis. The sequence continues at coordinate 296,732,200 of JARQOC010000005.1, forward strand.
TTAACTGGTTAATAACAAGAAGTATGGAGTGTGTACTGAGCCATAAACCCTCCCCTTACCATGAAGTATGGAGTGTGTACTGACTGAGCCATAAACCTCCTCATACCATGTCCAGCAGACATTGTAGGATTACTACCCGTATATACTCGTGTATAAGCCGACCTGTGTATAAGCCGACCCCCCTACTTTTGCCCCCAAAACCTGGGAAAACCTATTGACTCATGTATAAGCCGAGGGTGGACCCCAGCACAGGTATACAGCCCCCAGCAGTGTGGTATACAGCAGCCTCCCCAGTGGTATATACAGACCCCAGTGGTAATACAGCAGCCCCAGGGGTTATACAGCAGCCCCAGGGGTTATACAGCAGCCCCAGGGGTTATACAGCAGCCCCAGGGGTAATACAGCAGCCCCAGGGTTAATGCAGCAGCCCCAGGGGTTATACAGCAGCCCCAGGGGTTATACAGCAGCCCCAGTGGTATATACAGGTCCCAGCAGTATATACAGCATCCCCAGTTGTATATACAGGCCCCAGCAGTATATACAGCAGCCCCAGTGGTGGTGTATACAGGGCCCAGTGGTGGTGTATACAGGGCCCAGTGGTGGTGTATACAGGGCCCAGTGGTGGTGTATACAGGGCCCAGTGGTGGTGTATACAGGGCCCAGTGGTGTATACAGGGCCCAGTGGTGGTATACAGGGCCCAGTGGGGTATACAGGGCCCAGTGGTGGTGTATACAGGGCCCAGTGGTGGTGTATACAGGGCCCAGTGGTGGTGTATACAGGGCCCAGTGGTGGTGTATACAGGGCCCAGTGGTAGTATACAGGGCCCAGTGGTGGTGTATACAGGGCCCAGTGGTGGTGTATACAGGGCCCAGTGGTGGTGTATACAGGGCCCAGTGGTGGTGTATACAGGGCCCAGTGGTGGTGTATAACAGGGCCCAGTGGTGGTGTATACAGGGCCCAGTGGTGGTATACAGGGCCCAGTGGTGGTGTATACAGGGCCCAGTGGTGGTGTATACAGGGCCCAGTGGTGGTGTATACAGGGCTCAGTGGTGGTATACAGGGCCCAGTGGTGGTGTATACAGGGCCCAGTGGTGGTGTATACAGGGCCCAGTGGTGGTGTATACAGGGCCCAGTGGTGGTGTATACAGGGCCCAGTGGTGGTGTATACAGGGCCCAGTGGTGGTATACAGGGCCCAGTGGTGGTATACAGGGCCCAGTGGTGGTTTACCGGGCCCAGTGGTGGTATACAGGGCCCAGTGGTGTATACAGGGCCCAGTGGTGGTATACAGGGCCCAGTGGTGTATACAGGGCCCAGTGGTGGTGAATACAGGGCCCAGTATGCGGGGGCCGGGGGGGAGGCGCGCGCCTTTGCATACTCACCGCGGCCGCCGTCACCGTGCGTCTGCTGTAAGGAGGAGAGGAGGGGCGGGCACCGGGCAGAGCTGCAGGACAGGACGTCCCGTCCTCCCTCCTCTCTGGCCGGCGCAGTGGTGGTGTACAGGGCCCAGTGGTGGTGTATACAGGGCCCAGTGGTGGTGTATACAGGGCCCAGTGGTGGTGTATACAGGGCCCAGTGGTGGTGTATACAGGGCTCAGTGGTGGTATACAGGGCCCAGTGGTGGTGTATACAGGGCCCAGTGGTGGTGTATACAGGGCCCAGTGGTGGTGTATACAGGGCCCAGTGGTGGTGTATACAGGGCCCAGTGGTGGTATACAGGGCCCAGTGGTGGTATATACAGGGCCCAGTGGTAGTATGCAGGGCCCAGTGGTGGTGTATACAGGGCCCAGTGGTGGTGTATACAGGGCCCAGTGGTGGTTTACAGGGCCCAGTGGTGGTGTATACAGGGCCCAGTGGTGTATACAGGGCCCAGTGGTGGTATACAGGGCCCAGTGGTGTATACAGGGCCCAGTGGTGGTGAATACAGGGCCCAGTATGCGGGGGCTGGGGGGGAGGCGCGCGCCTTTGCATACTCACCGCGGCCGCCGTCACCGTGCGTCTGCTGTAAGGAGGAGAGGAGGGGCGGGCACCGGGCAGAGCTGCAGGACAGGACGTCCCGTCCTCCCTCCTCTCTGGCCGGCGCTGCCGCCGGCGGCCAGCACGGGGCCCCCCAGGGGGCGCGGGGCCCTCCAGGGGGTGCGGGGCCCCTCCAGGGGGCGGCCAATGGGCCCTTCATGCGGAAAAAATGCGCCCTCCACAAGATGGCGCCCTAGGCGATCGCCTAGGGTCGCCTAGCTATCGTCCCGGCCCTGTTTAGATCACATCCGAATCGGTCCGATCCCCATAGGATTACATGGGGGCAAATTCGGATCCGATGCTGTCCGATTTATATCGGACAGCGTCGGATTGCACAAAATCGTAGTGTGAAACCAGCCTTATACAACATAGGTATAATGTGCGATTTCCTGCAGAATCTCACATCAGCCGTAGCTTTCTATTACTGCTATTATATGTTTTTTGCCTCTTTGTACAGTCAGCTAGTACTGTATTTGTTTTAGCTGACAAGAAAGAAAATGATGCTGTTACCCCCCATGGAAGTAAGAGACTTGTCTGAGTAAATGGCTTTTTAATCACTTCTTAGGCGAATTGAAAGGGAAATTTACTCAGATGCTTAGATTTTCTGTGTTTTCCCTGAGAAGATTGTTTTGAGGGACAACTTGCTTGGAGCAGTGAGCAATTATTGATTCTCTGCTCCAGTGAAGCTTTATGTCAGATCTTTTTTATCAGCCGGCTAAGAAAGCTGAAGCAGACTGGGGTCCTTTGTGAGCCCAGACCAAGCCCGCTTTTTACTTTAGGTCATTAGGTGAGATCACTGGCTGATTGATGTTGCTGCCAGCAGTGACTTTCTAATAATATGTTTTATTTTCTATGTAGAATCTGTCACATGTCAATTTCTAATTTCAGCTGGATGGATAGTGCAGAAGACACTGTCCTGTGATCTCAAACAAAAATATGAAATGTGTGGAGACTGGAGTAAAACCAGTGTGCAGAAATATATTTAGAGTGGTTATCCCATAATCAACACCATCCATGGAAAAAAGTTAAGCCTGGTTAACATCTAAGGGGGGGGTTGCGTTTTGGTTGCATTGTGTTTGAAATGTGTTTGCTAGCTCTAATGGAATGCAAACACGATGCATGCAAAATGCACCAGCGCTCAGATGTGAAAAGGCCCTTGGACATTGTTATAACATTTATGATGACTAGAGGTCTTGGAGTCCCCTGTGTGAATGGAGCAGTAGTGAGAATGTGCACCCACTGATATGAGCAGAAGTGAGCATGTGCAATCACTTGTGTGAGCAGTAATGACCATGTGCAACTACTGGTGTGAGCAATAATGAGCATAAGCAACCACAGGTGTGAACAAAAGTGATAATGTGCAACCACTGGTGTGAGCAGTAGTGAGCATGTGCAACCAGTGGTGTGAGCAGTACTGAGCATGTGCAACCAGTGGTGTGAGCAGCAGTAGTGAGCATGTGCAATCACTGGTGTAAGTATTGATGAGCATCTGCACCCACTGATATGAGCAGTAGTGAGCATGTATACCCACTTATATGAGCAGTAGTGAGCATGTGCAACCACTGGTGTGACTAGTAATGAGCATGTGCAACTACTGGTGTGAAAATGTGCAACCATTGGTGTGGCCAGTAATAAGCATGTGCAACCAGTGTTGTGAGCAGTATTGAGCATGTGTACCCACTGGTGTGCAGTATTGAACATATTTAACCACTGATGTAAGCAGAAATTAACATGTGCAACCACTGGTGTGACCAGTAATGAGCATGTGCAACCACTGGAGTAAGCATTATTGAGCGTGTGCAACTACTTGTGTGAGCAATATTGAGCATGTGCAACCACTGGTGTGAGCAATAATGAGCATAAGCAACCACTGGTGTGAACAAAAGTGATAATGTGCAACCACTGGTGTGAGCAGTAGTGAGCATGTGCAACCAGTGGTGTGAGCTGCAGTAGTGAGCATGTGCAATCAATGGTGTAAGTATTGATGAGCATTTGCACCCACTGATATGAGCAGTAGTGAGCATGTACACCCATTTATATGAGCAGTAGTGAGCATGTGCAACCACTGGTGTGAGCATGTGCAACCACTGGTGTGGCTAGTAATGAGCAGGTGCAACTATTGGTGTGAAAATGTGCAACCACTGGTGTGGCCAGTAATGAGCATGTGCAACCAATGGTGTGAGAATGTGCAATCACTGGGGTGAACAGTAGTAAGAATGTGCAACCACTAGTGTGAACGTTAATGAGCATATGCAACCACTGGTGTGAGCATGTGCAACCACTGGTGTGAGCAGTAAGGAGCATATGCAACCACTGGTGTGAGCAGTAATGAGCATGTGCAACCAGTGTTGTGAGCAGTATTGAGCATTTGTACCCACTGGTGTGTAGTATTGAGAGTATTGAGCATATTTAACCACTGGTGTGAGCAGTAATGAGCATGTGCAACCACTCGTGTAAGCAGTATTGAGCATGTGCAACTACTTGTGTGAGCAATATTGAGCATATTTAACCACTGGTGTGAGCAGTAATGAGCATGTGCAACCACTCGTGTAAGCAGTATTGAGCATGTGCAACTACTTTTGTGAGCAATATTGAGCATGTACAACCACTGGTTTGAGCAGTATTGAGCATGTGCAGCCACTGGTGTGAGCAGAAATGAGGATGTGCATCCAGTGGTGTGAGCAGTAATGAGCATGTGAAACCACTGATGTAACCACAAATGAGTAGGTGCAACCAGTGGTGTGAGTAGTATTGAGCATGTGCAACCACTGGTTTGAGCAGTAATGAGTATGTGCAACTACTTAAGTAAGCAGTAATGAGTGCGTGCAACCACTGGTGTGAGCAGTAATGAGTGTGTGCAACCACTGGTGTGAGCAGTAATCAGTGTGTGCAACCACTGGTGTGAGCAGTAATGAGTGTGTACAACCACTGGTGTGAGAAGTAATGAGTGTGCACAACCACTGGTGTGAGCAGTAATGAGCGTGCACAACCACTGGTGTGAGAAGTAATGAGTGTGCACAACCACTGGTGTGAGAAGTAATGAGTGTGCACAACCACTGGTGTGAGCAGTAATGAGCGTGTGGAACCACTGGTGTGAGAAGTAATGAGTGTGCACAACCACTGGTGTGAGCAGTAATGAGCGTGTGCAACCACTGGTGTGAGCAGTAATGAGCGTGTACAACCACTGGTGTGAGCAGTAATGAGTGTGTACAACCACTGGTGTGAGTAGTAATGAGTGTGTACAACCACTTGTGTGAGCAGTAATGAGTGTGTACAACCACTGGTGTGAGTAGTAATGAGTGTGTACAACCACTGGTGTGAGCAGTAATGAGCATGTGCAACCACTGGTGTGAGCAGTAATGAGTGTGTACAACCACTGGTGTGAGCAGTAATGAGCGTGTGCAACCACTGGTGTGAGCAGTAATGAGTGTGTACAACCACTGGTGTGAGAAGTAATGAGTGTGTACAACCACTGGTGTGAGCAGTAATGAGTGTGTACAACCACTGGTGTGAGCAGTAATGAGTGTGTACAACCACTGGTGTGAGCAGTAATGAGTGTGTACATCCACTGGTGTGAGCAGTAATGAGTGTGTACATCCACTGGTGTGAGCAGTAATGAGTGTGTACATCCACTGGTGTGAGCAGTAATGAGTGTGTACATCCACTGGTGTGAGCAGTAATGATTGTGTACATCCACTAGTGTGAGCAGTAATGAGTGTGTACAGCCACTGGTGTGAGCAGTAATGAGCATGTACAACCACTGGTGTGAGCAGTAATGAGTGTGTACAACCACTGGTGTGAGCAGTAATGAGTGTGTACAACAACTGGTGTGAGCAGTAATGAGTGTGTACAACCACTGGTGTGAGCAGTAATGAGTATGTACAACCACTGGTGTGGAGCAGTAATGAGTGTGTACAACCACTGGTGTGAGCAGTAATGAGTGTGTACAACCACTGGTGTGAGCAGTAATGAGTGTGTACATCCACTGGTGTGAGCAGTAATGAGTGTGTACATCCACTGGTGTGAGCAGTAATGAGTGTGTACATCCACTGGTGTGAGCAGTAATGAGTGTGTACATCCACTGGTGTGAGCAGTAATGAGTGTGTACATCCACTGGTGTGAGCAGTAATGAACAAATGCAACTCACTACCTCTCTTCACTGTTCGGATGGTTTTCTAAGATGTGAACTTTAGCTTGACATATCCACTGTGATATAGCGATCACGGAGCGGGCCAGGGTACACTCACTTAGCAGCACAAAACCATTAACACAGCAACTGTCTCTGCTATGAAATAGGTCCAGCTGGTTTATTCAATATGTAAATAAACAGAAAAGGATGCGCAATGGGTGCACCTGTATAAACAATTTCTTTCCCTAACTAGTAAAAAAGCTGCTCACCTTGGAGGGCTGTGCACTGCCCTGCACAGCCCTGGTAAATCACTTGAAGTGTGGAGCTTAATCGCTCTCCCTGGAGTCTCTGTGTGCTGCTGCCTGTGAGCTGCTTCCTCTGGCCCCAGCTCTGAACACGTGACCACTCAGACAGGAAAGGTCCTGTAGTTCCAGGCCTTCACCTCACACCACACAGGTCCTTTTGTTGATGTGCCTTCCAAGCTGCTCCTGCTGCTGATCCTCCAAAGAAGAAACTGGAACATATGATTAATGCAAAGCAGTCTGTGGAGCGCTCAGGAAAGGCAGGCAGGGTGAATTATAGATAAAACTTAGCTTTTTATTTTTCTCCTTCACAGCCACAACGTGTTTCCACTGACACAGCAGTCTTCCTCAGGTGGAATTCCACCTGAGGAAGACTGCTGTGTCAGTGGAAACGCGTTGTGGCTGTGAAGGAGAAAAATAAAAAGCTAAGTTTTATCTATAATTCACTCTGCCTGCCTTTCCTGAGCGCTCCACAGACTGCTTTGCATTAATCATACAGCTGGTTTATTCAGGACAGCATAAGCCGCACGGTGAAAATTAAACATGAGCCTCCCTTTGGCTTTACAAAAACATGCTGTCTGTTTACCTCACACAAGGCCTGTCGTCAGTCCACACAGGGCCTCTGAGAGACAGCTTCTTCAGAAAGGTCCTAATGGAGCACTCTCAGACTCCATTCACTGACCTCTTATAAGTCCACGGCTGCAGGTATGGTCTCTTCCCATGTGCCCCACAAGCCTGCTCACAGCCCAGAACTCTGCAGGATCTGCATGCATCAGTTAGTCCCACCTGTCATACACAGACTCCATTAAACATCCTGAGACACAACCACATCTCCAGCAAGTTGCAAGCTTAACTCTTGCCATGTTGTGAAGCAGACTGTGGCTTCCAAGTACTGACAAGACATTCATAAATACATCGCAACAGACTTCTGCCTGTGCGAAACATACTGGCCATGTATAGTGCCGCCATTCAGACCATGGCTGGCCGCCATATCACACCACTTGTATGAGGCAACCAATCTACTACAATGGGAAACGAGCATTGGGTAGGATGAAGGTTGGCGATCGCCTATACACTTCTACACTACTTTCTGTATAGATGTAGGATCATATGTTCTGAACATGCTTATTGAAGGGGTTGTCCATTCTAAAATGATATTCTGCAGTCACTCTGTGTGACAGCAGACTTATCAATCTTCCCAATGCCTGCACTGTGCGCTGCAATGATTCCCAGTTTGTAAGCCGCGAACTGACCAAAATTATGTGATATACGGTACATGTTCATGGCCAGAACCTGACTATGGAGCAAGGTGATGCCCTGTAGACAGCTGCTCCTACTAGTCGGACACACTGCGCTCTATACTCTTATATTGAGCAAGGCCACTCCAACTAGTTGAGTCCTGGCTGGGAACATGTATATTGCATAATTACGGTACATTCCGTTCCTGGCATAGAATCCTCGTAGAGCACAGTGCGGTTGCTGGTAGGATTGATAAGTCTGTAATCACATAGAGAGACTGCAGAATTATCAGTTTAGACAAACCCTTTCATGGAGAAGCACGTCTATAGCTTGGGAAGTCTTTGCCCACTTGTTTCTGTACATGGTTTGAATGAGTTCTTATATTAACTATACAATAAAAAAATGTTTCTTATGAAGTGACATTTTATTAAAAATGTGATGGTATCATGTGCTAAGGTCAGTAAAGCAGTAATGTAATGATACTGGATAGAACAAACTGTCTAGATGAGGTTTTATAGAAATATATGCCACGTAACCTGGATACTGCCAGTGGGCACTGAATAATTTAGGAAGACTACATTCCTTACATAAACAGAATATATTCACAATAAAAATGTAATGTACTGATCCTATGAAATGATAAACTACAATTTATATGACTTCTAAAACCTGGCAGTGACTGGTTGTATAAATATAGGAGGACTGATCGGACATTAGACATAGAGCGCTTCTCAGCCACTTGGCTTATGTCACAATGAAGCAGACATCTCGGAGCGGCACCATCCGCTGTCAGGCTAAATAGCTGAGCTGGAGATTCTGATAACAAGTACCTCAATCGGACAGAACAGTCCATGTAGGTCATCAATTCCAGTCTTCTATATAAAATAGTATTACATCCAACCAGTTTTGGCGCTTTCTTCCTTTGTCTGATTTCAAGTTTGCGATTTGTGTAGCTATTAGGATCTACCTGCCACTTTTGGCCGTCACAGTCCCATCCTCTTTGTGCCATTCTGACTTCTCCAAATGAGCACTAGATTTGTTCTCGTTTCTACAATAATCCTATAACGACAGTATCTTCAATAGGTAACGCTTCCTGAATGTGAGCCTTGGGGGTGAGAGGAGAGATTCGCCTTATGTCTTCAATTATTTACTATAACTTTTATCTGTAACTAAAAGTCCCCCAGTAATGACACTATTTCCCGATTCTGCACACAGAGAACACTGTGCTCATTATGTCTTCTTGTCACTGAGTACAGCAAAATGAATTTGCATTTGCTTTGTATTCTAATTATTTCCGGTACCATAGATGTGATGTAACTAGGAGTCATTTTTATTTAAATAAAGCACACTAAATAGCCACCATGTCGGTTCATGGTTACCCCACTAAATGCTCAGAGGCAACTTAATTCATTTTAGTTCTTGCATTAACTGTAGAGAGCTTTTGACTTCCTTTAGTATATGCTGATGGTGCAGCTCTAGCAGTTATAATCAGGCCCTTGTGTCTTACAAAGGTCAAAGGCCTTAAATAGAATATTATAAATGTCATGATACAGATTTAACATTTGGGTCTAAAAGCTTCAATTTATATCTCTGCTCTGAAAGAGACTCCACAGCTCTACTGCCTGAAAGCCTGAAATAAAGTTTACAGACCTCTTGGAACCAAGAATTTATCTCTTCCCCCAGGAAATCTATCTGGAAGAGATATCTTGGGTTCAGGTATGGCCTGGGCGTGAGCCGAGGCCAGATACCCCACAACCTACGGCAGCTTCTGCACCACCTGCGTACGGAGACCAGTGACCTCAGCTGAGATGGTTTGCATCAGTTGTGAGAAGGCATATACAGAAGATGCCTGAGACATAATGGCTCAGAGACAAAAACGGTAATTGGCTGCTGATAATGTCATTCTTGGGAGGTAAGGGAATCAGGTAACAGGTAGGTGTAATAAGTGAAGAGATCAGGAGGAGCTAATCTGACCCTTACCTTGGGGGTCCTTGGCTCGCACTGCTCTCAGAGGTACCTCTGATGGTGAGGAGGTCCGAGTCTCTGCCCTATTCCCTGGCTCCTGAATAGCCCTAGGCTGAGGGCTCCTACCTCCACCCATGGATCCAGGATCACAGCTACTCCCAAGTAAAGACTTCAGGCCAGCAGCTAAGCAACAGAACAGCACCAAGACCTAGAGCAAATAACTCTATCAGCAGCATTTGACAGAGGAGAGGGAAGGCTATTTAAAGCCAGGGAGGGGATTCCAGATGAGACACACATCAACCCCTCAACCAGCAGCTGAACATAATAATGAGTGCAGCTCTGGAGCACAACACAGGAGGCAAAGACCTTCACAGCTATACCTCCTATAGCTCTTAAAGAAAAACAACATACAGCAGCATCCAGCAATGTCAGCACAATCTAAGCGCGTGACACCCAAGGATTATAGCCAATGCAGGAAAAAGCCTCTGTGACATTAGCGTATTGTCAGTTTTTTACTCACGAACCTAAAAGAGCCCACAGTACATAACTGTCAACTGAATACTCATTTAAAATGACTGCTGTGTCTTTGGCTTTACCCTACACAAATGCACACTCAGCTCAACTGAGCATGCATGTGTTTTCAATGGCAAAGGGGGAATAAACCACTGCCAGTAACCTCTGATAATGGCTTTTTTCCTGGGAGAACAAACAAAAAATCAGTCATCTAAATTCAACAAGCCATTAAAAGTTCAACAAGCATGACCCCCAGGACACAATTCATTATCTCATCTGGACTATGCCGAGACGGTTATTGAGAGTGCATAGAAGCAGATGGGAGCCAAACATATTAGAAATTAGTGAATTGATTCTATGCAAATCAAATTTGAGTTGAATTCTATGGAACTAAAAATTCCTGATGAATTTGTAGAAGTTGCTTTCAATTAGCGTGAATCGCCCCAAAAAGGCCCCACACCTTTTTACTTATTGCAGAAGATTTAATTATCCACAGAAGTATTGCATAGCCTAATGTAAGATTGCATGGGCCTCCAAATAATGCCGTCCGACTATCATATCACATGGTACAGCACAGCTAATCAGGAGGCACTATTCGATTACCGTATATACTCGTGTATAAGCCGACCCGTGTATAAGCCGACCCCCCTACTTTTGCCCCAAAAATCTGGAAAAACCTATTGACTCGTGTATAAGCCGAGGGTGGACCCCAGCACAGGTATACAGCCCCCAGCAGTGTGGTATACAGGCCTTCCCAGTGGTAGTATACAGCAGCCCCAGTGGTAGTATACAGATTCCCCAGCAGACCCAGTGGTAGTATACAGATTCCCCAGCAGCCCCAGTGGTAGTATACAGATTCCCCAGCAGCCCCAGTGGTAGTATACAGGAGCCCCAGCAGCCCCAGTGGTAGTATACAGGAGCCCCAGCAGCCCAGTGGTAGTATACAGCAGCCCCAGGGGTATACAGCAGGCCCCCAGGGGTACATATAGCAGCCCCCAGGGGGTACCCAGCAGCCCCCTGGGGGTACCCAGCAGCCCCCTGGGGGTACCAACAGCCCCCTGGGGGTACCCAGGAGCCCCCTGGGGGTACCAACAGCCCCCAGGGGGTACCAACAGCCCCCTGGGGGTACCAACAGCCCTCAGGGGTACCAACAGCCCCCTGGGGGTACCAACAGCCCCTGGGGCTACCAATTGCCCCCTGGGGGTACCAACAGCCCCCAAAAGCTGGCACTGTCCCCCCTTGTAAGGCCCCCCCCCGCTGCTTATACATTATCATTCCGGTGTTCTGATCGGCGCCGCTCTTCAGTGCGTCTTCATCCTCCCGTCCGCGCTGGCTGCATCCGGAATCTCCGACGGTCGCGCGATGACGTCATATCGCTGCGACAGCCGGAGATCCCGGATGCAGCCAGCGCGGACGGGAGGATGAAGACGCACCGAGGAGCGGCGCCGATCAGAACACCGGAATGGTAATGTATAAGCAGCAGGGGGGGGCCCTTACAAGGGGGACAGTGCCAGCTTTTGGGGGGCTTATATGAACTGCTTCCCCCTGCCGCTGATTGACAGTGGGAAGCAGTGCATATATAATGAGCGGCCCCACGTGACGGGGCCGCTCATACAGCAGCCTCCCCCCGCCTCCTCCAGCCTCCACAGCCCCCACCACAGCAGCCTATACCGTATAGACCCGTGTATAAGCCGAGGGGGGACTTTTCAGCCCAAATTTTGGGCTGAAAAACTCGGCTTATACACGAGTATATACGGTATATAGAAATGACTAGGTAGGGAATGCAGCAGCCATTTTAGTGTCATGTGTGTTAGTGAGATGACATCAGAGCTCGCGGCAATAGAAATAGAGAGAGAAAGTACTAGAACTTACACTATTTTTTCTTCATGCACTAGAAATTAGCAGCAAGTACAATATTTTTTTTTACAGTAAAAAATTATGAAATCATTGTCAGAGATGTCACAAGTGCTTGGTAGAACAAGAGATTGCAATATATATGAATGATGTAGTGTAAAAGATGTAAACAAAGATACACTATCTGAAAGTATTATTACCAAACCCAAGCCACAATTGACCTTCTTTGCTTCTAGCAAGCATAAAGATATTCTTGGGGAGTAAGCGGACTGTGCTATGAAATATATAACACATCCCTCACTTCAATTAAAGTAAGATGATGCTATCTCTGACAGCGACCCGATCAGTTGAGCCAGTGCTCTACACAGTTCAGGGGCTTGATCACAAATGCCTATGAGGTATAAACGTAAAGGGTCTGTCAGTGCCCTATATTATTATACTAGTAAAAAGGCCCGATGCAATTGCATCGGGAGCGCGGTGAAATGAAGTGTGTGTATACAGGCGGGTGAGTGGCTAGCAGAGTATACATGGGGCTCTGTGGGTAGCAGACTATACAGGCGGGTCTGTGGGTAGCAGAGTATACAGACTGCTCTGAGGGTAGCAGATTATACAGGCGGCTCTCTGGGTAGAAAAGTATACAGGCGGCTCTGTGGGTAGCAGAGTATACAGGCGGGTTTGTGGTTAGCAGATTATACAGGCGGCTCTGTGTGTAGCAGAGTATAGAGAAGGCTCTGTGGGTAGCAGAGTATAGAGGCGGCTGTGTGGGTAGCAGAATATAGAAACGGCTCTGTGGGTAGCAGAGAATACAGGCGGGTCTGTGGGTAGGAGAGTATACAGGCGGCTCTGTGGGTAGCAGAGTATACAGGCGGCTCTGTGGGTAGCAGAGTATACAGGCGGCTCTGTGGGTAGCAGAGTATAGAGGCAGCTCTGTGGGTAGCAGAGTATACAGGCGGCTGTGTGGGTAGGAGAGTATACAGGCGGCTCTGTGGGTGTCAGAGTATAGAGGGGGCTCTGTGGATAGCAGAGTATGATGTGGCGGGAGGCTGGAGGAGTGAGGGGAGCAGAGGCTGGAGGGGTGAGGAGAGCAGAGGCTGGAGTGGTGAGGAGAGGTCCAGATGGAGGGGTGAGGAGAGGTCTGGCTGGAGGGGTGAGGAGAGATGCGGCTGGAGGGGTGACATCACCGCTCGGCGGCAGGACGTAATGCGTGCTGGGGCTGATCGCAGCCCCAGTCACACGGCATTGTCCTCTGCGGCGGGTTGGGTGATGCAGAGAGGGATCAGTTCTTGCCCTCAGGTCACACATGTGACCTGAGCGGAAGGAGCGGATTGGGCGGTGTGTGGTAAAGACAGGACGGTCATCCGATTGGTCTAGGACGCTAAGTCCTGGGCAATGGGATGGGCGTCCTGTGTGTACAACACAGCGCCAAATCCGCTTGCAGGGGCATACAATGGGAGTGAGCGGGGCGTGTCAGGCTTTGCAGGCTGACACGGTCCGCTCACTCCCATTGGCTGTTGGTGGCCACAGGACGACGTCCCTGGCTCCCGGCACCCAGCCACAGCCCGTAGACCGCTACTCCAGCAGCATGGCGACATTGAGAGCCCAGCGGTGAGAGAGTGGCGAGGGGCGGAAGGCTCCGGCGGCATCCGGGCAACATGGACCTCGCGGAGGGCGGTGGCGATGGTGCGGGGCCGACGGTTGGCAGGATGGCAGCGGTGTCAGGTAGTGCGGCTGAGGATGGAGGAGGGTGAGAGGCTGGAGGAGGCTGTGAGGCTGGAGGAGGCTGTGAGGATGGGGAGGCTGTGAGGCTGGAGGAGGGTGTGAGGCTGAAGGAGGATGTGAGGCTGGAGGAGGGTGTGAGGCTGGAGGAGGCTGTGAGGATGGGGAGGCTGTGAGGCTGGAGGAGGCTGTAGGAGGCTGTGAGGATGGGGAGGCTGTGAGGCTGGAGGAGGCTGTGAGGATGGGGAGGCTGTGAGGCTGGAGGAGGCTGTGAGGCTGGAGGAGGCTGTGAGGCTGGAGGAGGCTGTGAGGATGGGGAGGCTATGAGGCTGGAGGAGGATGTGAGGCTGGAGGAGACTGCGAGGCTGGAGGAGGCAGTGAGGATGGGGAGGCTGTGAGGCTGGAGGAGGCTGTGAGGATGGGGAGGCTGTGAGGATGGGGAGGCTGTGAGGCTGGAGGAGGCTGTGAGGCTGGAGGAGGCTGTGAGGCTGGAGGAGGATGTGAGGCTGGAGGAGGCTGTGAGGATGGGGAGGCTGTGAGGCTGGAGGCGGCAGTGAGGCTGGAGGAGGCAGTGAGGCTGGAGGAGGCTGTGAGGCTGGAGGAGGCTGTGAGGCTGGAGGAAGCTGGAGGAGGATGTGAGGCTGGAGGAGGCTGTGAGGATGGGGAGGCTGTGAGGCTGGAGGAGGCTGTGAGGCTGGAGGAGGCAGTGAGGCTGGAGGAGGATGTGAGGCTGGAGGAGGCTGTGAGGATGGTGAGGCTGGAGGAGGCTGTGAGGCTGGAGGAGGCTGTGAGGATGGGGAGGCTGTGAGGCTAGAGGAGGCTGTGAGGATGGGGAGGCTGTGAGGCTGGAGGAGGCTGTGAGGCTGTAGGAGGCTGTGAGGATGGGGAGGCTGTGAGGCTGGAGGAGGGTGTGAGGCTGGAGGAGGCTGTGAGGCTGGAGGAGGCTGTAGGAGGCTGTGAGGATGGGGAGGCTGTGAGGCTGGAGGAGACTGTGAGGCTGGAGGAGACTGAGGCTGGAGGAGGCAGTGAGGCTGGAGGAGACATTTACTGTACTGAGCATGCTCAGTATAGTAAAAGGTCTCCAAACAGGAAGGCAGGGGTTAAAAAAAAAAAAAAAAGTTAATGCTCACCTCTCCCCGAGCCCCCGCCGTCTCCTGCCGTCTTCCTCCAAGCTTCCGGTGGCTGCCGCAGGCTCCCAGTGTGTGCAGAGCTGTTCTAGTGCAGTTCAGGACCTGCGGTGATGTCACAGTCACGTGACACCAGGTTACCATGGAGTAACCTGGTGTCACGTGACTGTGACATCACCACAGGTCCTTGAACTGCAGTAGAAGAGCTCTGCAGACACTCGGAGCCTGCGGCAGCCACCGGAAGCTTGGAGGAAGACGGCAGGAGACGGCGGGGGCTCGGGGAGAGGTGAGCATTAACTTTTTTTTTTTACAGTAGTGCGGGTCTGCGGCTCGTGATGACGCTGCGCGTCATCACTCGCAGTCCCGCAAAGCATGTTGGGATTCGGCTACAGTGCCCGAATTCCCAACTGCGGATTATATAAGTAGATAAATGGGATGTTGGTTAAAACTGGGTTACCATTCATTTTTACAGTGAGGTAACTTTGATGTTATTAAAGCTGTGTTTGTGTTACAAAACTTTAAAGAAGTTAGATACAGATAGATATTTTAATGGCAATTGGAGTCTTAATTAGTGTATTGTTTTCCCACCCTTTCTTCATAGAGATAGTCATATAAGCCCTCCCTACTATGTGATAGTTAAAGAAGTTATCCGCTACTTAGATATTGATAACTTCTCCTGTCCTCAATATCTGACACCTGGCACTCCCGCCAATTAGCTGATCTCAGGGCCGCCACCGGTAGAAGGAAATGCTCAGTTCTGGAGCTACTTCATCCTCTTATGGAGGCCACGGCCAGGTACTGTACATTTGCTTCCTAATCAAATCAATAGGAGATGGATGTGCAGTACCCAGCCGCGGCCACTATCAGAAGATGGAGCAGCTTTGGAGCTGAGCATTTCTGGCCTCCTGTTGCTGCTGGCACTGTGAACAGCTGATCAGTGGGAGTGTCGTGCCTCGGGTCCCAGCCGATCTGTTATTGATGACCAATCCTAAGGAGAGGTAATCAATATTTAAGTAGTGGACAATCACTTTAACCCCTTAAGGACCGAGTCACTTTGCAGCTTAATGACCAGACCATTTTTTGCAATTCTCACCAGTGTCCCTTTATGAGGTTATATCTCTGTAATGCTTCAACAGATCTTAGCAATTCTGAAATTGTTTTTTGATGACATATTGGGCTTCATGTTAGTGGTAAATTTAGGAAATATTTTTTGCGTTTATTTGTGAAAAAATTGTAAATTTGGCAAAAATGTTGAAAATTTAGCAATTTTCAAGTTTTTAATTTTTATTCTGTTAAACTAGAGAGTTATGTGACACAAAATAGTTAATAAATAACATTTCCCACATGTCTACTTTACATCAGTACAAGTTTGAAAAAAAAATGTTTCTTTGTTAAGAAGTTTAAAGGGTTCACAGTTCACCAGCAATTTTTCATTTTTCCAACAAAATTTACAAAGCCACTTTTTATCGTGACCACATCATATTTGAAGTCCGTTTGAGGGGCCGATGTGACAGAAACTACCTAAAAGTGACACCATTCCAAAACCTGCACCCCTCAGACTACTTAAAACCACATTCATGAAGAGTATTAACCCTTCAGGTGCTTCATAGGAACTAAAGCAACATGGAAGGAAAAAATGAACATTTTACTTTTTCCAACAAAAATGTTGCTTTACCCTCAAATTTTGCATTTTCAGAAGGGAAACAGGAGCAAATGGACCCTAAAATTTGTTAGGCAATTTCTCCTGTGTACACCAATACCTCATATGTTGTGGAAAACCACTAATTGGGCTCGGAAGGGAAGGAGCGCCATTTGATGCTCCAAGTAAAAAATTAGCTGAAATCATTAGTGAACACCATGTTGCATTTGGAGATTCCCTGATGCACCTAAACAATGGATCCCCCCACAAGTGAGATTTTGCACTGATGATATGGCGCTCTGCTGTATTTTTGTTCACCAAGTACAACAGGCAGGTACAGGTTGCCACCTACCCCAGCTGCCAGCTGGTAATCAAAATTCTTGAAATAACAAAAAAAAATTATGTGGGCTTCGCCGTATTTTTAGTTTCGAGCCAGGTACAACTAGGCAGATACGGGCTGCCACCCATTCCCAGCTGCTTAGTTGTACCTGGCTGGTAACCAGAATACAGTGGAGCTCTTTTTTTTAAATAATTTCTTGAAATAATTTTTTAAAAAAAAACTATGTGAGCTTCGCCATATTTTTAGTTGCCAGCCAGGTACAACTAGGCAGCTGGGGGCTGGAATCCACAGTGTAGAGAGGCCTAAGCGTTCTGGGCCCCCCACGCTGCAACCTGCAGCTGCCACAGGAAATGGCGCATTCATTTGAAGCACCATTTACTGGCGCTATACCCAGGCTCTTCCTGATTCCGGTGGCAAACTAGGTAATAACAGGATTAACGCCAGCTTTGTATTGGCAGCTGGCACTATGCCCGAGGTACATAATGTTGGGCCAACATTAGACCCGGCCATTAGGAACCTTTAAGACACCACACCGTGAAAAAATAATTTTATTATAACAAAAAACACAAACACATATTTGGACTCCATCTTTATTACCCCACATGACCTCCGATGTAGTCCACAATGATGGTCCCACGACAGTTAGTCGCCTCCAGAGACTGCAGCAAAGGATCAAGGGTCGTTTTTCTGCAGTCTCTGGAGGGGTCACACTGATGCTGCACTGTATGGCAAAGACTTGCCATACAGTGCATATGTCAGTGCTGCAAACCTAAGTCCCAGAGATCACATGATCTCTGAGGCTTGGGTCAGGTTACCAGATGTCGCTACCTCATCGCAATTACATTATGATGGGCCGATCACCGCGGGGAAAGGTGAGTGACCCTACGCTCTCTCTCTCCAGACCCTAAGTGCTGTGAACATGCTGTGAGACCAAGGAGCAGATACAAGAGAGCGGGGACAGGAGGAAGGAGAGCAAGGAGGCAGGAGAGAGGGAGGAGGAGGCGGAGAGGAGGGAGGGGAGCGGAGGCAGGAGATCGGGGATTGGAGGCAGGAGAGCAGGGCACATGAGTGGAGGGGTGGTGGACAAGGGCATGTGATGAGTGCAGGAGCCGGGCACAGCTGACAGCCCAGCTCCTGCAGAGATCATGCAGGGAAGTGCTGATATTCAGCACTCTCCTGCACCATCATGATGTGATTGGTCAGTCAGATTGACTGACCGATCACATTGCTCTGAGTGTGGGGACCATTCCCACACCACTTCCCCTGACCCTTAGCTGTCACTGACAGCTGTCAGAATTGAACTGTCATTGTTTGTTTACAAGCAGTGACAGTTCAAAGCCATGATGAGTTTAGCTGTCATGGTGCGGGAACTGATATTTTTCCATGACGGCTAAACCCGTCATTGATCGTAATGGGGTTAAAAAACAGAATGTGTTTTCCATCACAGTGATATCCATGAAATAGACAGTGCTGTTATAGCAATAGCTTTTATGGGTCAAAAATTCATTAATCCAAAAGAATCAGTTCAGGCCATCACCTCAACACATAAACCACAGATTCTCAATAAATGTACAGCAATAAACAAACTATAGTAATTATCTTTTTTAGGAAAACCTAGAACATTAAACAATCCTAATATGTCATGAATGAGATTGAGACTCCATGACACTTTCTAGTATATGCGACTCTGTTAAATCAGGCAGCAAAACCCTGCTGTGCTAAGTGATGCACTATAAGTGGAAAATAGGAAAAGTAGACAGATATGACTTGCTGTTTTTTCTTTTTCCAGATCATTTCACCAGCCCTCTAAGGTCAACATGTAATAGTGTGTTGCTGTGTCAAAAAGTTCCAATGTGAAATGTAGGTAACTACTTAAATGATGGGATAAGCTAAGGATCAAGGCAGAAGCACCCAAAGTCACTTCTCAGAGTAATTTGCCCTTCCGCAATAAATATCAGGTGTTGTTTGGTTGTGCCAGCAGACATCTCTATAGAGCTATGTGCAACATTGAACAGTGTTGCATTGGGACATAAGTGTACCACAAGCTCTGTGCACTGTAATATTCATTGAGGTCTCAATATACTACATGACCAATATTCTTCAATGACAATGCTCCTACAGATGTAAACACTGGGCAATCCCTCAAGATGCTCTACAGTCCTGTACAAATGCCATCAATGTCTAAGATGGAAATACATCTTTAAAGTGTTATTCCCACAAATTAATTTTTTTTCAAAAAGAAGATTAAAAACATACTGATTTTTAATATACAAACTAAACCCAACCTATGATCCTTTCCTGTACCCGAGTCTTTTTTTATCTTTATCTGCCTGTTTGCATCCAGCGTCACACATCTGAATGGGCAGTCCTATTCTTATCTATTGTAGCGCCATTTCCAGCAGCATATTGCTTCTCTCAGTGAAGCAGATCCTTTCCTCTCCTGTGTGCTCCTGACTAGTCCAACCATTTTGAATTATTTCATAAAGCCAAACCAAGTGTAGAATTCGCCTTATCCTTCTGTGCACTTTCCTTCTGCACAGATCCCTGCCTGATCTATTTGATCTTCTGCTGTATATGTCTACAGAACAGCATCACATCACTGGTCTTTCAGCAGCAGGCGACAAACACAGTTCAACTCTTTATTACTTAGTAATTACAATCTCCATTTTGGAGGCGTGCAGTAGAGTTGAGCTCTGCTCAAGACCAGATAATGATGTAAAATACACAGCCATACTGAGATAGATAGCAGAATATAAATCTGGTTGGCAGGATACTGTACAGTAGCAGAGTTTATACAAGAGTATAGAGTATGTTCTAAATACACTCTATGGAGAATGGCAACTGAAAAAGACTGCACTGCACACAATCGATTGGAATGTACACCATGACAGTTCCAATGGAAGCTAGAGGGTAAATAGAGCCTTGAGAGCCTGAGATTATCCATTAAAGGGCTATATGTGCAAAATGAGGCAGATTTAAAACTAGGTTATATCGGAAAAATTGAATAAATGTATGATTTCTTTATTATAATACCACTGTCATGTATAGTCTGCTTCGCAGTCCTCTTGAACTACTAAGCAGTGATTCAATTGTTTAATTCTTGTTGGTAAATCCTGAATTAATGTCAGAAACTGCTGTTGTCCAGGATTTATTACGGCTTCAGGTGAGGGGGTGTCTCAGGTTATGCAGATCGCCACGCCTCTGACCTATAAATAGTTCCCTGTTCCACCAGCTGATGACGCTGATATAGTTTAGTCTCTGCAAGACCATGAGCTGTGAAGACATTAGTGCAGTGTGTGCTGAAAACCTTCCTGCTGTGTTTTCTTGTAGTTATCCTTTGTTTGTGGGAGTTGCTGTGCTTCATGGACCATGGGTGAAGGGGAGGGGGTATTAGTCTAGGGCTGATCAGGAGCAAAGGGCAAGGGTGGTGGCCCAGACATCCTCACCTTCAGAAGTAATTATGGGAACAGGGTGGAGCCAGTCTAAGGGTCAGCTTTGTTCCCCTGATTACCATTTGCTTGTCATTGTTGTCCTGATACCTTACTCCCTTGACCATTATACCACCCCGTGACAACCACATTTAGATTTTGGGAAAAAACCTTTAAAGTTGCTTTATCGACAACAAGGCATCTTATCTGAGGAATACAGGTAGGTTTATTTTCAGCATTCTATAACCTGTATCTCCGTATTAATAGTTTAGAAGGTCAAAGTGGTGACAGATTCCTTTAATGCTTTTTGTTCTTTAGAACATGTATTTTCCTGCAGCGCCATCTCAGGCAAATGAGGTATTACACAATTCCGATGGAAATCAGTGGCTGGCCATGTAATGCACAGACATGCCAAGTGTTCTTGTCTGAAAAATAAAAAGATTTTTATAGCTGTTTTATAGCTATATTACCTTATATCTGAGGGTCCTAAATGCTGCCAACTTCTATTATATTAAAGATTTACCTGTCAAATACATTTGGACTATGTAATCTTCATACACTATACACGGTCCATGAAATATTCACTGATGTATCAGTTCAATGTGCCGATTCTCAGCCAGAAGCTTTGCTTATTTATCGAACGAACTGCTCATCAGCTTTCAAGGATTCTGCTGTTATTTTTGCTGTCATTGTCACTCAAACCAGCCAGGAGGAAAATGCTATTGTATACCCCATCACATACCCATCTCAAGGGACCTATATAAAGCAATTGCCTGCATGCTAATGGTTACATCTGGTGGGCTCCAGCAGAGATAGTAAGTCTTTTGTAACATATTAATCATTGCTTTTCTGTGGACATTAAAACTGAACGGTTGCAGAACACGACATGAGTTGTTTTCTGTACTTTGTGACTAGTCAGCATCTTCTAGTATGTAGAAAAAAAAGAATATTTTTTTCCAAGTTTAAATTGCAACATTTGGTAAAAAAAAGTTGATTAAATCATTACAATTAGAGCTGTTGAGTCGAGACCATTTAGGTGGGGTCGGTATAAAATTGACCAACTCCTAAAATATGTAATAAATTGGGTGTAGTAGTTGAATGCAGTATGTGCTGAATATTATTATGAATTATTATTATGTTCTATCATAATAATGATTAGAAGCCTGATGTTCACATTGTTCTACAACCCCTGGTAAAAATTATGGAATCACCGGGCTCGGAGGATGTTCATTCAGTTTAATGTTGTAGAAAAAAAGCAAATCACAGACATGGCACAAAACTAAAGTCATTTCAAATGGCAACTTTATGGCTTTTAGAAACACTTAAAAGAAATCAAGATAAAAGATGTGGTAGTCAGTAAGGGTAATTTTTTTCAGACCAAGCAGAGGGAAAAAATTATGGAATCATGAAAAACAAACACACACAACAACACTCCAATACATCACTAGTATTTTGTTGCACCACCTCTGGCTATAATAACAGTTTGCAGTCTTAATGAGTGACAAACTGTACTCTTCATCAATCTGGCTCCAACTTTCTCTGATTGCTATTGCCAGATCAGCTTTGCAGGTTGGAGCCTTGTCATGGACAATTTTCTTCAACTTCCACCAAAGATTTTTAATTGGATTGAGATTCTGAGATGACTCACCTATCCTCCAGTAGTCACTGGAATAGACCTTTGTCCAGCCGTCTGCCAGTGACAGGGCAAATATGGGACACAAATCTAGTGTTCCCACCTGTCCGCAATATATTTAGGGAAGGTGGAAGCTCTGGTTTCACTGCCTAAGTGCCTTCACTAACAGAGATGATATGGCCGCCGTTCATGCCACGCTCTCAGGAGGAGAGTTGCCCTGCCTTCGGATGCTGAAGTTGTCAGATACGGAAGCCAGAGCAGAAGGCAGATAGCATCAGTATCCGGAGGCAAGACAACTCTCTTGCTGAGAGCACGTTATAAATGGAGGTCATATTACCTCTGTTAGTGAAGGGCACTGTGCCGTGCTCTCAACAGAACAGTTTCCCCGCTTCCGGATGTTGTCAGCTTGCTGTGTGTCAGCAAAAACGTCTTGGCGTGTCATCTCAGACACGCGTGCCATAGGTTAGCCATCACTGCCCTAGATCCTGCTCCATGTATAACACATTGCTTTGTGCTGTACATTCATGCATCAGGCACACTTTCAATGGTAAGCTTCTTGGCCACAGTCAGTAAAAAGTAAAAATTCTTTTATGGACTCTTTGGGGCCAATTCATTAAAACGGTTTCACAAGATTTCTAGCATAGTAGTTTTTAATTCTTGCAAAATTTTTGGGCAACTTGTAAATGACAACAGAAAAGTCTTCCATTCCATTCCTCACTGGAGTACGTTTCTTGGGTGGTGTACAGAAGTTGAAATATGTGTCAGATTCATGCATGATTTTTGCCTATATTTCCCAGTAGTTTGCTCATCAGGTCTACAGTATAAATAGCCATTCTTGATAAATTGGGGCTTTTGTGCTTTGTACACATAAATATTGAACTGCATCACCTTTGCATAGTGTAACAGTGTTATTACATATACTGTGAGCTCTATAAGAGGGAAACGCGCCATACTCATTAAATCTCTGTCGGCTGAATGATTCTCTGTCCACTTGGTTGGTCAGTGGCTGTTTTGGCTTGCACTCACATACACGTGTGCTCGCTCAGCTGAGTACTTCTGTGCCCTCTATGAGACAGTTGTCACCATACATGTCTGGTGAACAAAGCCAATGGTAATCCGAAATTGGACGTGTCCAACCAACATCTCATCACCCTGACAATAACTTGTTGTGTTCCCAAGTCAAGATAATACTGTCATATATATAGTATATATATAGTATATATGTCTTATATATTGTATATATAAGACATATTTGGCGGCGCTATTTCTCTCTGGAAGTATCGCCGCCAAATTGCCTCCTTATTGCGGCGTGTAATTGAGGAATTTGGCAGCGATAAAACCAATGTCACCTGGTTTTGATTTTGGAGCAGTGCACTGAAACCAGGAGACCATGGCGAGGCGACATATCGCCGCCAAATTCCCCAATTACACGCCGCAATAAGGAGGCAATTGGGAGGAAATGTGGCAGCGATATTTCCAGGTCGCAATATCGCTGACAATATTTCTCTCCGCAGTTGCGACGTGTAAAGGTACCCTAAGTTCTACTTCTTTCCAGGATCATTTATACATGTCAGAAGCTTGTCTATCACAGATAACATTTATGACCTGGTCTGCCATAAACTTCAATCTATCCAAGATGGGGACTCTCCATTCCAACATTAGTGGGGTCCCCGCTCATAGACCGCCACCAATGAAAACTCCTTACTTGCTTCTATTATTGCCTAATATAATAGTGGCTCTAAATCAAAGCAAGTTCAACTCTAAAAACACTGATACAATTGCAGTAAAATCTGTACTTAAGTGCATAAAATATTGAAGATTTACCCTGGAGATGCTCCGTATTGTGTAGAGAACGTACTAGATATTATTTACAATCTATCTTGTATTTGATGGTGACACTTTTTATTGCTCTAAACAGGATTTGTATGTACTAGTGACACGTATTTTTGTTACATCTAGTGAGTGCATTCACGATTCGCTTCCACATGCTGCATGTTTGCTGGGATAAGCTACTCGGTTCCAGCTGATTGCTTCCCAGTCACATTACACTTGACAAGGTTTGGAGATGACTTAGTCTTGAGAAAAATAAAAAGCCTCACTTGGAGAATATATCTTTACCATTTCAATGATAAACTGTGATATGCTATAGAATATAGAACATTAAAGGGATATTTTCAAGTTTAGCAGTTGTATCCATTATGGCCACTTTACACGCGCTACATTTCTAGCTTATCCACAGGTAACTTACTGGCTGCAGTGAAATCATGGAGACATTATTCCATGTGTACACAGCAACAAGATAGAACCATGTCTCCATGATTTCACTGCAGCCAGTAAGTTACCTGTGGATAAGCTAGAAATGTAGCCACGTGTAAAGTGGCCATTAGTGATGGTCACTTTACAAGTCCTATATCGTCGTCCAACTCCAATAAAAAGTCACGTGGTTCGGCCGTTGCTGCCGACATCGTTCGTACATTGTGTGGTGTAAATGTGCAATGCGACGCAAGAACGATGCCAAAACGATATCGTTGGGGAATTGTGCAGGCTCTTCAACTGCCCGATATTGGATGGACGATCTGGCAGGATTGTGCTGTGTGACAGCCCAACACGACTTGGAGAGCATCTTCCCCTATTCTCTCCCATGTTAAATGGCCGTTCTGGGTTGCTCGTACAAGGGGGCGTATACATCGCAGTTGTGTTGCCTGCCGATATCTCCCTGTGTGACAGCTCCTATGCGATCTTGGATTACAGCCAAAAAAGTGCGCGCTCCCGTGCCGTTGGATACAATATCGAAGCGATGTTGGGACATGTAAAGTGGCCATTAAGGAATCACTTTCCAATGGCTGAGGATCCAACCACTGGGATCCTACTGATTCAGAACGATCTAAATGGCACTTTACTTAATCTTTAGATTCTTTGGTTTGATTTGTAGTTAGTAACTTTAATGTTTTATTTAGATGAAAAATATATTGTAGATTATGCCGATGGTAAATTATATATCTCTTTTTTATTATAATGTCATTTATGCACTTGAGTGTATGATATAAAAGCAAGAATGACATTTTTCATTACAAGACATCTAGGTTGTATGAAGGTTTATATCCTAATAACAAACCTTTTCTGCTATGTGCATTTTTAATGCTTTTGCTTGGGTTTGGTTTTGGACTATGCATGGTAGCTCTGTTTCAAATAGAATCTGTCACCAGGTTTTTGCTGTATCGCATCATAATATAGGGCAAAAGCCTGATTTCACAGATGTGTCACTTACTGGACTGGTTGTTGTAGTTTTCATAAACTCTTTGTTTTGTCTTGTGTAGATGTAGCAGAGCTAAATCTTCTGGGCTGTGTACAAGGCTAGGTTCACACTTGGGTTGTGGCACCCCTTGACAAATGCGTTAAAGGATGCTTTTTTTGTCCTTGCGTTCACATGAAGTGTGTGCATTTATGTTGCCTAAATTAACAGATGCGTTAACGTATGGTACCTGTATGTACCATGCGCTAACGCATCTGTTAACGCATGGTATATACATGTACCATGCGTTAATGGACGCATTTTCCATAGACTCCAATGTTAAATTAACACATCTGTTTTCCAAAAAGGCCCAAAAAACACTGCAGACCGTGTTATGATGTGCGCTACAAAAATTGCATCGCGCCAAACGCATTGCAATTTGCCAATGTGTTTTTTGCATTAGAGTCTATGTGTGCTTTAACGCATCCATTTTTACACATTTGCACATAAAAAAACGCATCCTTTTGGCGGATGCATGGCGCAAGTGTGACCCTAGCCTAACCTTGCCCATACCGGGCCCTGACTGTCAGCTTTACTGTGTTCACTGTGTATTGTGAATAAGATGTTAAATAGTGGTGGGGTTACACAGATCAACCTGGCTGCTCTGCACATGAGATGTAGTTCTTTAGTGATAATCTCCTGCTTATAAAACACTGGTTGTATTAAACTAACTACAACACATCAATAAGTGACACATCCCTGGAATGAGGCTCTCTTGCCCTATATCATGCTCCTCTCAGATTAAATAGCAAAAACCTTCTGACAGATTCCATTTTAAGGGTTTTAGTGTTTGTGCTATTCACCCAAAGCTCCAAGACAAGCATAAAGGGTTTGGCTGAAGTCAGCATTGGGTGGCAGCTTTTGGGAGGGAATGGGAGAAGGGAAAGCAAATCAAAATTATGGTACTGCAATGTCATAGTCAAAGTCATAGGTTGAGGTAGGAGGAAACACACCCAGTTGGAGATCAGTTGCAAGATCAGGTAACAAACTGGTTTGTAAAAGATCCAAATGACGTAACAGCAGAATGGTCAGAAACAGAAGGAACAATATTGATCAAAAACCTCTTCAGGTTACTGTGTGTGCTATTCTCGCTATGTTCCTTTGCAGTTGACCCACACTCTATTAGTGTCATTCATCCTTCGTGTTTTGATGTGTTCAAAGCTGCGTTAAAACAAAAAGATAAAAGTTCCTAAGGTAGCTTTGAGACAGTTATGGTTCAGTTTTTCTTTAAAGGGGTTTTCTTGCTTTTTCATGAGTGCACTCCTCTCAGCTTTCCTGGGGGAAAGGTGCGTCTTGCCTGGACAGTGCATTCTTGGTGCTGCGTTTATAAGACAGGTTGCTATGATAGGAAGTTGTGTCTTCCGAAAGCGTCTAGCGCCTAGCTAGCACGCTGATGATTTATAATTTCATTTAACAATAAAGAACAAATTTTATGAAGAAGCACCGGTGTTTTTCACTTTACATTGTTATAAGACAGCCTTGCTCTGCAGCAATGGAGGTCGCAGATGCACTGAAGCTGGTTGGAAAGATTGCCATCTGGTCAGCACTGTAACGATGGCCATAAACCTTCACAACAAGCAATAAACATGAAAACTAAAAATCCTCTCCATCCAAACAACAGAATTTTTTATACCAAGTATATTGCAAAATGGCATTTAAGATATTAAAATATGCATTTAAGAGCATTAGAATACACCTTTAAGGACATTTTTCAGAATGTCTTCTTTGGAAAGCTACTTGTTGGAAGACGAATAAACGGGTGGCTTAGGTGAAGGGTGCATGGCCTGAAATATAACATGATGTGCCTAAAGTTAGTAAATCAGCAAATAGGTGGTGTAGAGATAGGCAAAAAGGCTAAAGTGTCACCAAATCTGCCATCTGGTATGAACCACTGTGATAAATTCGGTCCATTTTAAGACTGTCTAGTCCAAGGATCTCAAACTCCAGTCCTCGATTGCTGCCAACAAGTCATGTTTTCAGGATTTCCTTAGGCTAGCTTCACACCACAGATTTTGGCATCAGGTTCAGACCAGTTTGATTGGACAGAACCTGATCTGGTTTTGCCTCCCATGTATCCCTATGGTGCCGTATTGGTCCTATTTAGCCATCAGGTTTTGTGTATTCTGTGCCTGATCCGATTTTCACCGTCCCCAAAATCGGAGCCTACAGCATTTTTTGTCTCCGGTGCAAAAATCGGACAAAACCGGACAAAACCGGACAGAACCAGATCCGGCGCAATCCAGTTCCCATATAATGGGATTCTATGGGGCTGGATAGTTTCCCGGATCTGATTTTAAGCACAGAGCAAGCTCAGAAATCCTGCTGTCTAAACTTCAGCACCATGGACAGCAGTATTTCAAGCACAGGCTGTGAATTCAGCACCAAGGACAGCAGCAGAGCAGACACAGGGAGACTTCAGGACCATGGAACAACGGCAGAAAGCGAATCCTGCAAAAAACAGGATCAGGGACCATATTTAGCCACACTTTCTACACATCCTGTGCTCTCAGGTTCTGTCCAGTGGATCCTGCAAAAAACAGGATCCACCCTGACAGACAAAAACCGTGGTGTGAAGCCAGCCTTAGTATTGCACTGGTTATAATTGAATCACCTACACAGGTGATGATTCCAACCCCTGTGCAATGCTAAGGATAGCCTGAACATATGACCTGTTGGCGGCAATTGAGGACTGGCATTGAGAGCCGCCAACAGTGCAGGTTTTCAGGATTTCCTCAGCATTGCACAGGGGTTGGAATCATCACCAGTGCAGGTGATTATATTATCACCTGTGCAATGCTAAGGAAATCCTGAAAACATGACCTGTTGGCGGGTCTTGAGGCCTGGAGTTCCCCACCTCTGCTCTAGTCTGAATTTTCAGTCTAAAATAAGACAGAATTAGGCAATCTGTTCACTGTGTGTGATCCTGTGTGTGATCTTGTCCTTACTGCACCTTTTGGGTTAATTGCAGTCAGATCTGGTCCTTTCTAAGGCGGCCGTCACACGCTACGATATCGCTAGCGATATTGTAAGCGATCACGTGCACGCGCGATCGCTTACAATATCGCTCACATCGCTGGTGAGATGTCACACAGACAGACTCACCAGCGATGTGGACCAGCGAGATTGCTGGTAACTATGGTACACATCGGGTTACTAGGCGCCGCGCATCGCTTAGTAACCCGACGTGTACCATAATTACCATCTCCCAGCATAGGCTCTGTCGCTGGGAGATCGTTCATCGTGGTGTTATACACCACGATGAAGCTGTTTGTAAAATCGTTCATCGCAAGATCTGAGGTCCGGGGCTCAGATCTCGATCTTGCGATTTGAACACTTCTCGCTCGTCATATCTTGCCGTCACACGCAGAGACATCGTTCACGCGATGTTTAATCGGGCGCGTTCAAGTGATATCTTTCAAGATATCGTAGCGTGTGACGGCCGCCTAAGATCACTCTAGAAATTGTCTTATCAAAACACTTTCCTACCCTTTTAGAACTGTGACAGTTTTGTTTATTACCTGTATACTAGAGAATTACAGATACAAATCGTACTCCATACTTGATTGCTGCACTTTGGTATCTACTACCTGCATAGTCATATTTTTTCTTATAAATAATCCACCATCGTATACATTGGAGTTCCTTGATGTAGAATATGTCACATTCTCCACCAGTTAGCGGCACATCTTGAGACATCAGCACCCTTGTTTGAAGCGGCCTCTGTGTTTCTTTTAGTTGATATGGGACTTATTGTTACAAATGAAAGCAGTTAAATAGACAGTCTTTTAATGTTAGTTAAATAAAGTTGTAATGGTTTAATGTTCATTTTAATGACAATATCCAAGAATAACATACATTTTAATGAATACCAGAGTACACAAAAAAACTTGTGCATTACATTGTTTGATAGAATAACAGCTGATAAGTATTCTCCGCATGGCTTTGTAACCTGACACAGCTTGTTCCTTCCGGGATTATTATTGGCACAGTGCGTTTAAATATGTATATGCATGTTGTCTTCACCTCCCATAGAATATAAATTCTGATCCCAATTATCGTTCATGGTTCACTGCTTTCTGAATTTTTAAGGATATACTGCACAAATGAACCAAGACCGGCCAGGACATTTATCACCTGCTTGTTGATCCATTGTTGATGTGAATTGGGCTTCCAGGATTAATTCATGTCAGCTTGTTCTAAGTCACTGAGCATTCTCCATTTAGGATGAAAAATCAACATAATTTAAAGTAGGGTTTACAATCCTTTGTTAAATGAAGATGGTAATAAGTTATTATTCTTGGCGACTGTCCATGTCCGATCCTCATAACCGAGTCCATGAATGACCTACACTCGTTGTTACATTTAGTACTTAGTGCCATGACATGGGGAAATACTTCATAAAGACTTTTAAATTCATTCTCCTTGGAATAAAAATGTTTCCTATATTTGATGTATGCACCCTATCTTGCAGTGTATTTTCTTAAATTCTTCCAATAAGAAACAATTTCCCGACTTAACTTTTCTAGAATCTGCTCGAGAGTTCATTAAGACTGAAAGAAGAACTGATTAGCTAAAGCCGTGATATTATTCTTCATATGTGTGTAATTTAGCTTTAATATTGAATTTATTAACGCTCATTTATTATTCATTCAGCAATGAATAATTTATCAGACTGGAAATGCTTTTTGAGCAGCTTGCATTAGAAGTAGTTAGTTAGGAGATGCGACTTCTTATGACATCACCTGGACGTGACATTCTTGCCTTCTTAAGTCCATTTTCTTGCTGTGCCAAGATCCATTTCTCTTATTACAGTTTATGTTCTCTGTACATTAAGGAAACTTTTATATAACTTTAATCCAAGCTCAAACTTTTTTATACATCATTTTTTCTAACATCCAGATGTACGGTATGTGTAGTTACATGAATATCAAATGTCTCTTCGTTTGATCCATTCTTCTTACGCTGACACAAGTAGGACAAGCAAATGAAAACAAAGTACAATACTTTGATAAATTGATGTTATTCAAACTCTCTTTAGTAGTCAATTTTCAGACTTGTCAACAAGCCTTTGAGTATTTGAGTCATCCAAGCAGATCTTGAGCATTATCACATGTAACATTTTTGACATGTAGCATATAGTTTATAAAGGATCAATATTTGTACTAATATTTATTGATGTACTGGGGTTATACAAATAGTGTATTTTTTCAAATTTTTTTCTAATTTCTTGGAAGATTTTTTTTTCAATAAATCTGTTTAGAAGTGTGTGTGTGTTAATATACTCACCTACCGCTGTCAGAATGAGACTCCATAGCCTTACATTGTAAAGAGAGGTCCGACTCACACATAGAGCACAGAGTAATCCGGACAGTCTGAAAAGCGGGGACATCACTGAGAACGAAAGCAGAACAGCATTGAATCCCCGACAAAACGGTAGTAGATGAGTATATTAACACACACACTTCAAAACAGGTACATATACACAGATCTATTGAAAAATAGATGTTCATGAGATGGCTTCTTTAACTTAAGTTGCCTCCCTGTCTTTGATGCAGACCTAACTTAACTGAGTTGCATCCCTGCCTTTGATGTGGGCTCGCATGCCAAGCCTGCATCTTTCCCAGCAGATAATGGCTGTGATAATCAGCCATCATCTGCCTCCAACAGCTGTGGGTGGAGACAAGCTTCTCCCGTGCCTGTTAAAGAGGACCTGTCACCCCCCTGGTGCCATGCTAACTGAATGCGAGTCTACTGCATTCAGGGAAGGGGTCCCCCATGTTTCTAACCTCCCTGTAAGTTGTTAAAAAAAACTTTTTAAAGTGTACAGATAACAAGTCCGGAGATATTTACTCAGTAAGCCCTCTCTGTGTCACCTCCAGCCCTCAGCGATGACACATACGGGAAACTGAACAGGAGTGGGCTGGAGGTGGCACAGAGAGGGCTGGGGGTGGCACACAGAAGGCTGGAGGTGGGGAGGACACCAGCAACAGCGATGACTCTTTACTGAGTAAGTCTCTCCGGACTCCTTATCTGTACACTTTAAAAGTCTTTTTAACAGTTTACAGGGGGATAGAGACATCCAGGACCCCTTCCCTAAAGCGGCATTTAATGCTCTCTGGTAGGGGACTCACTGTTCTATCCTCTTATCAGCCCATGTTTGGTATCTGCGTAATTGTACTGACCTGGAGAACCATATTGCCAGGTAATTTTTACTATAAAATGAATGCTGTAAATAAAAAACACTTAAAAAATTGCAGAATCACACTTTGTTTGCTATTAAATCACACTTTAATTGTTTTTCCTGATTTCTAGTATATTATATGATAAAATGGATGTTAAAAATGTTTGTTTCTTGGAAAAAACTAAAGTGCAAAAACAGAAAACCACCTGGCCCATTAAAGAGTTAGAGATGGTCGTAAAGATGGCTAATTTTGCACATGTTCGATGGACAAATTCCCTAAAAAGGGACATACTATTTGGAATGATTAGTGGTAAAAAGAAACTGTAGAAACTGTACAGATAAAAATGTGCTATATTAAAACTGCAGCAAGTAGCTCAGTCATTGATTTACACAGTGCTTGAATTAGGGTTTCTGTCCATGTTTTATGCTGTCCTACGATGGGGAAGCACAGACCTGGGGACAGATCCATTTCAAGTACTAGAGGATTGCCTTTTGGGCCTATTAAATACTGTGTCTGATCAATTAACTGTGCAAGTCAGCAAAGAATCCCCTGGTCCTGATTGTCGTGCTGGTTGCTAAGCCGCCATAAGGAAAAGCTAATTTATGGATCTTGTGCTTGCAGATGAAGCTCCTTCATTTTAAAATACATCTTCTTTGAATATCTCATTGAGGTTCTGTTTATTGTACTTTTCAAGATGGAAATTTACTGAAATTGAACAGATCCCAAACTCATCTAGCTTATGTCGTCTTTTTGGAGACATAGTTCTTGCTTTATTCCTTCAGTAAATCTAATTCTAGTTAATTCATTTATGTGCCTTAAGCCTGTATCTGTGTTTAAAGGGAACTTGTCACCTCTGAAAATGCTCAAGAGCATTGCAATGCAGTTAGGGTGCAGCTAGGCCATATGGGACGTTTGTTCTGGCAGGTAGCAGTGTTGTAGTGCCAGAAACAACCCGCCTACTGAGATAGGGGCTAATGTAAGAGGCTGGGCACACATTGCGGTAACTTGTGTGAACAGCATCCTATGTGAATCCTATTATTGTGCAGGACAGCCAGTGGTTTGCTGCCCTCCAAGATTAAGGAGGTGTTTAGTGTTTGGAGGCTGGTGTCGTGCACTAATAATGCCTTCCCTTTTTAATCAAGGCAAAGCTGCAGCTTGCATGAGTGCAATGGTAGACTGACCAAAGTAATGCTGTGGTAAGAATTTTTTTTTCTCTAATTTTGTCCTTTGCGGACTTTGGACACTGATTTAGTGGCTAGGATTTAGGCTGGTTTCACATAACGTTTTTGTGCCTGTCCGTGGGATCCGACTTTGAAGGGGGATCCCACGGACAGGCACGGATCCATACGGATCCCTGCAATCGGATGGCAAATAGCCATCCGATCTGCAGGATCCGTGTGGATCCTGCGGTCCCCTGTCTCTCCCTACTGCTGCCTCCTCCATCTTCTGCCCTCTCCTATTCTATATGCTGTGCCCCCGCTATTCTTTGCTGTGCCCCCTCTTCTCTATCCTCCTCTATCCCTATCCTGTCACCTGTCCTCTCCCTGTACGTAAAAAAATAAAAAAACTCCTCCGGGAGCATACATCACCTATCACCGGCTCCAACGCTGCAGCACGATCAGGGCAGAAGAGCCTGTGATGATGTAAGAGACCCGGTCAGCTGACAGGTCATGTGACCGGGCTCTTACATCATCACAGGTCCTTCAGCCCTGATGGTGCTGCAGCGTTGGAGCCGGTGACAGGTAATGTATACTCCCGGAGGAGTTTTTTTATTTTTTTACATACAGGGAGAGGACAGGGGACAGGATAGGGATAGAGGAGGATAGAGAAGAGGGGGCACAGCAAAGAATAGCGGGGGCACAGCATATAGAATAGGAGAGGGCAGAAGATGGAGGAGGAGAAGAAGCAGGGAAAGACAGGGGATACGGAGCTGACATCGGATCCGAGGTGAACTCAGATCCGATGTCCATAGGCTCCTATGCTGTGGGCACTAGGATCAGCCTCGGATCAGCAGTGATCCGAGGCTGTCCGATGTGAGTCACGGACACAAAATCGTAGCAGGCTACGATTTTGTGCCCGTGATTACATCGGATGGGATCGGATGGTGCCAAAATCGGATGCCAATAGTGGCACATCCGATCCCATCCGATTCACATAGGGGAACATGGGGTCCGATTTCGGATCCGATTGTGTCCGTTTTGAAACGGATACAATCGGATGACCGAAAATCGTTATGTGAAAGCAGCCTTAGTGGCTAGGACTTGTGATAAGTGGGGACCCGTGAAGTGTGTCACAAGCTTACGTGTTTTGGACCAAAAAACTTTAAAGCAGAATCTGGGGTTGAGTATGCCCGTGTACTCTCATTGGCTTTTCTGACCCCAAAGCATAAGAGACACTAGATTTTTGTTCCATGTCCCCCAGTATTATATACCATGATTCAAGTCTAAACAGGTTCTAGTCCTAGAGTTTCTTCTACCTGACTGGGAGCGCTACATCTCCATCATCTACATTTGTGGATCAATATAGTTGGCCAACAACTAACATTTATAGCATATAATGACTGGGGATCCCACTACATGGACCACCATTGATCATGAGAATATGTGTACCATATCTCCCACTTCAATGGAGCTGAAGTGGTGTGTGCAATGCCTCTTCATTCAGTGTCTATGGGGCTAAGTGAGATAGCCAGGCACAACAGGCTTTCAATGGAGCAATAATGCACATGCCCAACCACGACTCCATTTAAACAAGTGACTTGCGGTCTATTTTCTCAGAAATGGAGTGATACCCAGCAATAAGATATTCATCACTTTGGACATATATGTTGTTTATAGGCCCATTTTAGTTTGCCAAATCAAATTCACCATGTATGGCTGGATGAACCAACGAGCTCCTTCTGTCCCTGGAAGATCTTCGGCGTATTTTTGGTGAGTCTTTGATTTTGAAACATTTCTGGCCCTTCTGTGCCTTTTCCCCATTTTATGTGAAGCACAGTGTTCATGAGATGTCTATGAATCCCATTCACTTTGTTGGACTTGTAAGATGCTGCAGTTTTTCATGTAGCAAAAATGTGCAGCATTAAAAGCTCATTGTGGACACATAGCCTAAGTGTTCTTCATCATCCACGTCTTCTCTTTGCAGGTCCTCATTCCCATTAATAATTCCTACAGTATATTTTTGATTACTTACAACAGGAATATCATCTATTGGTAACTTTTATTTGTGATGAAACTTGCACTGGCAGGTACTATAGATTGTACTGAAGCTTTTCACTGTTTCGCCCATCAAAATATAGTAATTATTTTAATTCTTTTCTGTAACAATGTAATAAAATATACAAATCGAAAAAATGTTCTGGACACTGTCCATGAACCTCACTTGCATATTAATAAACACATGCTACTGTTAATGAAATGCAAATTAAATTTATTTTTACTGTACGCTGTCAATTCTGCATTGCTTCTTATTATGCAGAGTAAATCAGAATTAAACTTGGCACTAATAGGGCACTAATGAAATTAGTACATAACATGCACAGGAATAAAATAGTCTATTTTATACTAACGCTATTGCAAATTTAGCATTCAGTTATTATATTTTTTATGACATCCAATAATGAGCTTCAGCTGACCTGACTGTTTTTTTTTTTGGCTGTTTGGAGTTCCAGTATTTAAAGGGCACTGGTCATGTTCCCAAACACTATTAACCTTCATGTATTGTGTTAATTTGCAGATTAATAGTAATTCTAAAGCTGTGCGGTCACCACACTGTAAAGGCCCCATTACAGGGTACTATATCATGAACGATATCACTGAAACGTCACGGGTTTGGAGTCGTTCAAACAACATCGTTAGGACGTGATTGCGTGTGACACCGAGATACGACTACGATAAATCGTTGGATCGCTGATCGCAGATTTGAGAATATGTTCTCAAATCAGACGATCCTTGATCAGCCAACCTGCTGCATCGTTCTGTGTGACACCGCGATAACGATGTCGTTAATGACTTCCCCTATTCACAGCAGTGAGCAAGTATCGTTCACTGGGTTGTGCGAACTATAGCTGCTCGCTACATTGTTGGTGCGTCGTCCACGATATCTAGATGTGTGACATCTCACCAATGATGTCAAAAAGATGACTGCGCGCCCCCGAGATCATTGGTGATATCTAAACGACCTTGAAGCGTGTAATGGTAGCTTTAGCCCAGCTACCCGAAGGAAATGATCTGTAATCCTCCCAGCAGCCTCCGGCTTTCAGTCATGGAGGTGAAGTCGGGTGCCTTCAAATGCTGCTTAGTACGTAGTGAGCAGTGGTTGTAACCACACCCCAGTATAGGCTGACAGCTGGCTCATCATTGCATAAGTACAGAGCTAGTTGTCAGTCATTACCGGGTCATAGATACAGCCACAGCTCACAGTGTACTGTATAGTGGCTGAAACAACACCTCTACCGCTATACGATGGAGATTGGAGGGAAGAATAATGTTCATTGTTCATTTCCTCCCTGTGGCCAGTGTTTCATTGTGGCGGCCGGCAGCTTTAGAATGCTGCTAACTTGAAGATTGACCCCATATCTGCAGGTAAATAGCATATTTATTTTCATATGATAGGCTTCCATAAAAAAAAAAAAAACATTAAAGCATTATAAGGGTTTGTAAATGCTTAAAGTAACACATGCTTCAATTCATGAATGGTACTCGGAAATGGAGTCCACATGCAAATTAGAAGAGATTTCGGCAGGGCTTATGCAAACAATGCACGAGTACACTTTAACGTAGTCAGAATGGATCCTCTTTAAAGATGCCCCCAACTTTGAAGACCTCTTTACTTGAGTTGGGACTTAGTTTTTGCTATTGTTTTTTTATGTTTGTTTCTTTTCTCTTTCTCCATTGTCCCTCCCCCATGGACGACCATTGGTTCATATACTGGTAAGAGTTGCCCTCCCGGAGTTTCGATTGGGGAGATCTCCTTTCAGCCATGTTATTGTTCTGGCTGGAGGAGCTCTGGTAGTCTTGACTCTGGTGTCAATATTCTGCGCCAAGTAATAGGTTAAGTTTTATAGATAATGCTTCAACGCAATGTAATATCCTTCTATAACACATGATGGAGTAGCATTGTATGCAAGATTACGGAGTACTTAATGTGCAATTAGTTTTGAAATGTACTGTTTAAACTGTTTAATAAAAATATATTTACCCCCCAAAAAATAACAAATGCAGCATGTACTCACCTTCCCTTGGTCCGGCTCCAGGTATATAAAGGGGAGAACATAGAGTCTGTACACTAAAAAGTTACTTAGATGTAAAATTGTACTCCGTTTTATTTTTTACAAAGACAAATAAAGTGACACGTGCACACATGACATTTTTTCAGTGGGTAAAATACATGGATCTAGGTCAAGATCAGGCGTTTTCACATGCTCAGTAGGATACAGATTACAACGTTTACAAACTGGTTCAGGAAAACAGAATGATAAGATTATGTACGGATCTATACACAAACCACCTAGTTTTACAGAGGATACGTATGGTAACTGGTATTTGTTGCAGCCTTATGCTGCAAAGCATATTACACAGAATACCCTACTCTGACAGTTGTTTTTGTTTTCACTAACATATCCTATAGGGGCCTTGTGTTGCCCACCACAAAGATTCTCCTTTCTCATTCTGCACAATATCAATTCAAATTACCATATAAGGCGGCCGTCACACGGAACGATTTCTTGCCCGATATCGTTTAAGCGATCTCCTTTTTGATCGCTTAAGCGATATCGGGCTTAAAATCGTTGCATGTAATCAAGCGATTTACGATGTTAAATCGCTTGATCGTGACATCGCTGATCTGAGGTCCGGTTCTCAGATCTAGCGATGAACGATTTCACGATCTCCTTCATCGTGGTGTATAACACCACGATGAACGATCTCCCAGCGCAGAGCCTATGCTGGGAGATGGTAACTATGGTACACGTCGGGTAACTAAGCGACGCGCGGCCCTAGTTACCCGATGTGTACCATAGTAACGAGCGAGATCGCGGCTCCGCATCGCTGGTGAGTCTGTCTGTGTGACATCTCACCAGCGATGTGAGCGATATTGTAAGCGATTGCGCGTGCACGTGATCGCTTACAATATCGCTAAAGATATTTGTGCGTGTGACGGCCGCCTAAGTCTTCAAAGTAAAAGGTCTTTTGTTAGTTACCCATATGGGGGAGCTGCTGAGTACAAACTCCAGCCCCATGTAGAGGCTGTGAAATTGAGCAGTGTATGGACTTTATGTTCTCACTTTTATATGCTTAGATTGAGTCTCAAGGTACACACGTATTATGTACAGCTGGAACCTATTTATCCAGCTCCAGGTGTGCAAAGTTGCTTCAGTTTACTAGTTGCAGCAGTTATGTCACAACTACAGTGCAAATCAGCGCTTCATCTAAGTACAGCAGCGCTGCTGATGTGGGGTACAAGCCGCTGAGCTCAATGATTGAATGTAGCAGTGGTGAGAGCTGTAGTTGTGACGTCACTGCCGCAGCCCATAAACACTCTCCAAAGTATCAGCCGAGAGTTGTCGCTGGCCCGATTTTGTTTGTTATTCTATATGGATACAAGCATTTGGAGCTGTATTTATGAAAACCCATTTAATATTTTTTTTTTATCCAAGTATAGTTTTTGGCACCCTTCCTGTGTCTCATATTTACATACTGAGGTAGTTTGTACTTCCTATCTATTTTCCTTTTCATGCATATCCACCACCTAGAAAGTGAGATATTACTACTAATATTCTTTTTCACCAGGGTTCCCCAATCTGTGGCTTAGGAGTCATGTGGCTCGCAGGTCCATGGTGTGTGGCTCGCAGATGTCTGAGGCTGGCTTCACACCACGTTTTTTGAGATCCTGCTCTGTCTGTTTTGAAGAGGACAGAACAGGATCCATTTTTGCCTCCCATGTATCCCTACAGTGCCATCCGATTATGTCAATTCAGTCCCGAATTTGTTTCTGTCCAGTTTTTTTCCGGGCCCCAAAATCAGAGACTGCTCCGATTTTGGGCTTCGGTGAAAAAAACAGACCAAACCAGACAGAAATTAATCCGGGGTGATCCAGCGCACATAACATGGGAGTCAATGGGCGCTGGATCCGGGAAAAAACAGGATTGTTTCCTGTATCCTGTATTAGTATACTGAGCATGCTCAGTACACTAAAACTGCTCTATTCACGTGTGACATGTGTAATTTCACTTTAGCTGTAT
The DNA here is from genome assembly GCA_033576535.1 of Allobates femoralis. Classification (NCBI taxonomy): domain Eukaryota; kingdom Metazoa; phylum Chordata; class Amphibia; order Anura; family Aromobatidae; genus Allobates; species Allobates femoralis. The sequence goes on from JARQOC010000005.1 coordinate 296,770,814, forward strand.
ATCTACATACACTGCTAAAGTGAAATTAAAGAAAGCAACGTGTTAAAAAAAATCAAAAAACGCTCACCTCTTCGCCGAGTGTCCCGCGATGAGAGGCGTCCACGTCCAATGATTTAAGTACCTTAATCACCTCACCAGCGGCAAGCGATCAGGTGATGTGTCACATGACAACATCAGCTGAGCGGTTTAAAACCGATTGGCGGGCAATTTAATCCACTCAGCTGATGCTGTCATGTGACACATCAGCTGATCGGTGGCCACCGGTCAGCTGATTAAGGTCCTGCAGCGATTGGACGCGGATGCCTTGCATCGCGGGACACTTGGCAGGGAGGTGAGCTTTTTTTTTTTTTTAACCATTGCTTTCTTTAATTTCACTTTTGCAATGTATGAAGATACATTGCGAAAGCGAAAGTAACAGCCTTGACTCCGCTTGCCTGTGCTTTGCAGGCTTGGCTCCTCCCAGCTCTTTCTGTGTCCAGAACCCTCAAAATCCCACATCCAGGCACAGAAATGGCATCAGGAGTTACACATCCGGTCCTGTCCGTTCCTGTCCTTGTGGCCTGCAAAAAACAGGATCGCCACGGACAGAAATAAACCATGGTGTGAAACCAGCCTAACACTTTAGCACATTAGCACCATGATTAGCAGATGAGAGCAGGAAGCACATATACTGGGAGTTTACACTGACATAACAGGCATGTTACTCTCTACAAGGAGAAACATTACTTCTTAGATCCCAGACAGAAGACTCTCATACATATAGCTCAACTTCTCTGAGGATTTGATGGTTTCCAAGCCAGGAATGGACCGCTATTATACGGTATGCATGTTCCAACAACATGACTAGTGGGCACTGCCTCGCTCTAAACAAGTGTACGGAGCGGGCACGTCCAACTAGCAGGAGCCGTGCACACTAGTCAGAGGGCTCTGGCCGGGAACAGCATACCACATAACTACGGTCCGCTCCCAGTTTAGAAATCGCAAACCCTCACAGCGCCCAGTGCGGGCGATGGGAGGACTGATTAGTCTGTAATCACACAGAGAGAGTGCACAATTATCAGTTTAAGACCGGACAACCCCTTTAACTTTGGGAATACAGAATCTCTGGTCCTCAATCTGTAGATTGTAGACATGAGCTCTTTCTCTCTTTCATTCTCCAGGCCACATTCAGATTTTCTAAGGTTCTTTAGGATGGATTCCTCACAAAAAATCTGCAACCAATTAGAATAGACTATAAAGTAAAGGTTTACTATATACACACCTATATACACACAAGGGTATAAAATCAGTGCAGATTGAATATTAGGAGACTCTGTTCTTAGCATATGTCAGATATGATATGATACTTTATATAGTATGGCTTTTGTATGGCTCTTGTATTGTATTTTTCCTGTTGTGGTGGTTTATTCACAGGCAGGAGCTTTGCTAGGGCTGTGTGTCACAGGGTATCGGTATTTTGAGACACACTGTCTTATTAACAGTACTTTCTGATTACCGTAAAACTTGGCCAAGCACATCTCACATCTCAGCAGCAATCCTTCACCGCTACAGTAATTTACAGTAAAAGCACTTTGCGTTGCAATATTTCACAGCTAACAATGTTCCTAGGTGGTATCTATAAAATCACAGATGACCCCCCTACCCTTTTCTTCTTTGTCACTTACATAAAGCGCCTTCAGTCATAAAACGCAGCACAATTAGAACAAGGAGCCAAATCAATAGCTGTCAGGAATACTGCCCCCCTTAAGAGCCGACATATTGTGCTTAATTCTTTCCAATTCATTCAGGTAAGGGATTATAGGAAAAATTGTGTTATCTTTATCCTGCAATTTACCATAAAAATAATATCCTGTACTAACATCCAGAGGATAATACTACAATTTCATCCTGGTTATAGGCTGGCTGGATGGAGAACATACATAATAACAGGTTTTGCAGTGAAACAGCACTAAATGCTTTGCCTTTTACCACTCTTCATTGCTCATTTATAGAACGGGAAGTAAAAATGCATAAATATGATTACAGAGAAGCTATATTGTACAGACTCTGTGCCCGCTACATTCAACATGTTCACATTAGGTTCTGCTGCCAATGCTACTAAATATATGTGTTTCTATGGACGAATCCCACAAAAAAGGTTCATGTAACCTCAACACTAAACATCCTCTTACGAAATAAGCACTTAGGCTAGGATCCGGTCACACTTGCGCCATGGATCTGCTAAAAGCTAACGTTTTTCATGCTAAAATGTGTGAAAAACGCATGCGTTAACGGATCCATAGGCTCCAATGCAAAAAACGCATGGTCAAAAGGCAACAATTTTGACACTATGCGATTTTGCATCAGCAACACAGCGCGACCCATGGCACCATGGACAAGATGAAGATGTCGGGTCCAATGTGCAGGGGGCTGCCACGGTGCGGTGTGTACGGGGCTGCTGCGGTGTGGTGTGCGGGAGACTGCGGCCGGTGGGCCAATCAGATCAGAGACGCCCAAGTTTCTGATTGGCCCACCGCCTTCCATTGATGTAGCTGAGCGAAGGAGCTTCTCGTAGCGGCCGCGGGAAGTGATAATAAAGCAGCAGTCTCCAGCACACCGCACCACAGCGGTCCTATATCGCACCACGGCGGCCCCCTGCACACTGGACCATTGTTAAGGTGAGAGTGTGTATGTATGAGAGAGTGTGTATATGAGTGTGTGTATAAGAGTGAGTGTTTGTGAGTGTGTATGAGAGTGTGTGTATGTGAGTGTATGAGAGTGTGTGTATATGAGTTTGTGTGTGTATGAGTGTGTATGAGAGTGTATATGTGTGTGTGTATGAGAAAGTATGAGTGTGTGTATGAGTGTGTGTATATGAGCGTGTATGAGAGAGTGTGTATGAGTATGTATGAGAGTGTGTATATGATTGTGAGTGTGTATGAGACTGTGTGTATGAGAGTGTGTGTGTATGTATGAGTGTGTGTATGTATGAGTTCCAGTTGATGTATCACTTACTGGTCTGATTGCTGTCATTTTGCTACAATTACTGGTTTTCTCTGCTGCAGACCTACTAGTTCTCTGAATGGTGAGCTCTGTATAACCTCACCCAAACCACTGATTGGCAGCTCTATGTGTACAATGTGCATAGGCAGAAATCTGACAATCATTGTCTATACAGAGCTCACAAATGTGGAGGACTACATGGTAGCCTAGTGATAATCTGCTGCTAAAACAGTGCTGTTATAAAAGCTACAGCAAGTAGTCTAGTATGTGACACATTGCTGGAATCAGGGTCTGTCCCTACATCATGCATCATTATCTCAGGTTAGATGGCAAAAACCTGATGGCTTGTTCCCTTTAAAGGGAACCTATCATGTCCTTCTTTGTTATTAAACCACCCCCAATGTTATCTAGATCCTGTACTGTGCATTAGTAACCAGTTTTTTAATCATATTTATCCTAAAAAAGCACTTTAGATGCTTATATGTTCTCATGACCTAGCTGCCCACACAGTCATGTAGACGTAGCTCCGCCCATTATAGTCACATGGTTGTGACATCACACAGGTCCTTCTAGAGAGCATTTGATGAATTTCGGCATGTTTGCAGTTGATTGACATGCCTGCTCACCACCCAGATGGCTGCTTGACTGTTTGGGCAGGTACCTAAAGGACACATTCAAGTATCCAAAATGATTTTTTGGGATAAATACAACGATTTAAAAAAAATCTGAAAAAAAAACAAACAGGTCACTAATGAACACTGCATGATCTAAATATTACATTTGGGGTGGTGTAATAACAAAAATGGACATGACATGTTCCCTCTAGGGAAGAAACAACTCAAAAATTGACATATCCCATTTATTTTCATACTGTAAATAAATGTTAAACAGAAAGGCACCATGTGATGTTATCCCTATTGAAATCAATAGAAAGCTTATTCAAAGTGTATTTAAAATGTTTTTAATCTGGATTCTGGAAAATCTTTTCTGCGTAAACTTGCTCGTAAGCCATTTGGATTCGTTCTACAGAGTAACAATATACAGCATATATCAAATGGACATTTTATCTCGGTTTTTAACTATGGTTTAAGTTTAAAAAATGATTATTCTTCACCATTTAGAATATTTATTTTCTTCTGGAGGGAAATATTTCCCATTTTCTTACAAAATGCTTTGCTAGAGATAATAAAATAATAGGTGCTATTAATCTATCTGGAAAACAATTGCTGACTTGGACAGTGTGTCCATGACCCGCCGCAGATTCCCTCCCCCTCCTCCATTAGAGCTGTGCTATGTAGAACAAATCAGAGCTGTCTGCTACTTAAAGTATCAATGTGTATGAATGGTAAAGGTTAATTAATGATTATGCCATTACAAGCTCACCCATGCTAAGAAGCCACTAAGCCCACAGTAACTGCAATTGATTTTAAGGGAAGTGCTTGACTTTCAGGAGGAATCAAAGGGCATTAGGGAAAGTTTTTAGTATGAAGAAACTAATTCTGAAATCAGTGGGGAAACGTGTTTCCTTAAAATACATGGCTTATTAATGTGATACTCTCTACGTGAACATCATATTTCACCATTATACTTTCTAAATTTAAGTCCAGGGCTGAGCCTCTTTCAGTAGTCTCGATGGATCTGTAACTTGATTTCAATGGACAATGAGTCTAATATAGAGAGCTACTCTCCATTAAAAGATTGCTTCTTCAATAAAGGCAACGCCTTCCAGTTTGATTGGACACTTCCATATTAGGGTCGTACTGGATGTTCCCCAAAAATATTTTGTGTTTTGCTCCCTGCACCTTAACCCACCCACTACAAAATTGTGTTCACTTAATACCTGCCCCCTACACCTGCTTGCCAAGATCCAGTGTTCCTCACCCACTCATCCTAGCCGAGCTCAAGTGTTCCTCACCCACACATCCTAGCCGAGCTCAAGTGTTCCTCACCCACTCATCCTAGCCGAGCTCAAGTGTTCCTCACTCACTCATCCTAGCTGAGCTCAAGTGTTCCTCACCCACTCATCCTAGCTGAGCTCAAATGTTCCTTACCCACTCATCCTAGCCGAGCTCAAATGTTCCTCACCCACTCATCCTAGCCAAACTCCAGTGATCCTCACCCACTCATCCTAGCCAAACTCCAGTGTTCCTCACCCACTCATTCTAGCCGAGCTCAAGTGTTCCTCACCCACTCGTCCTAGCCAAACTCCAGTGTTCCCCACCCATTCATCCTAGCCAAACTCCAGTGTTCCTCACCCACTCATCCTAGCCAAACTCCAGTGTTCCTCACCCACTCATTCTAGCCGAGCTCAAGTGTTCCTCACCCACTCGTCCTAGCCAAACTCCAGTGTTCCCCACCCATTCATCCTAGCCAAACTCCAGTGTTCCTCACCCACTCATCCTAGCCAAACTCCAGTGTTCCTCACCCACTCATTCTAGCCGAGCTCAAGTGTTCCTCACCCACTCGTCCTAGCCGAGCTCAAGTGTTCCTCACCTACTCGTCCTAGCCAAACTCCAGTGTTCCCCACCCACTCATCCTAGCCAAACTCCAGTGTTCCCCACCCACTCATCCTAGCCAAACTCCAGTGTTCCTCACCCACTCATCCTAGCCAAACTCCAGTGTTCCTCACCCACTCATCCTAGCCAAACTCCAGTGTTCCTCACCCACTCATTCTAGCCGAGCTCAAGTGTTCCTCACCCACTCGTCCTAGCCAAACTCCAGTGTTCCCCACCCACTCATCCTAGCCAAACTCCAGTGTTCCCCACCCACTCATCCTAGCCAAACTCCTGTGTTCCTCACCCACTCATCCTAGGCAAACTCCAGTGTTCCTCACCCACTCATCCTAGCCAAACTCCAGTGTTCCTCACCCACTCATCCTAGCCAAACTCCAGTGTTCCTCACCCACTCATTCTAGCCGAGCTCAAGTGTTCCTCACCCATTCGTCCTAGCCAAACTCCAGTGTTCCCCACCCATTCATCCTAGCCAAACTCCAGTGTTCCTCACCCACTCATCCTAGCCAAACTCCAGTGTTCCTCACCCACTCATTCTAGCCGAGTTCAAGTGTTCCTCACCTACTCGTCCTAGCCAAACTCCAGTGTTCCCCACCCATTCATCCTAGCCAAACTCCAGTGTTCCCCACCCACTCATCCTAGCCAAACTCCTGTGTTCCTCACCCACTCATCCTAGCCAAACTCCAGTGTTCCTCACCCACTCATCCTAGCCAAACTCCAGTGTTCCTCACCCACTCATCCTAGCCAAACTCCAGTGTTCCTCACCCACTCATTCTAGCCGAGCTCAAGTGTTCCTCACCCACTCGTCCTAGCCAAACTCCAGTGTTCCCCACCCACTCATCCTAGCCAAACTCCAGTGTTCCCCACCCACTCATCCTAGCCAAACTCCTGTGTTCCTCACCCACTCATCCTAGCCAAACTCCTGTGTTCCTCACCCACTCATCCTAGCCAAACTCCAGTGTTCCTCACCCACTCATCCTAGCCAAACTCCAGTGTTCCTCACCCACTCATCCTAGCCAAACTCCAGTGTTCCTCACCCACTCATTCTAGCCGAGCTCAAGTGTTCCTCACCCACTCGCCCTAGCCAAACTCCAGTGTTCCCCACCCACTCATCCTAGCCAAACTCCAGTGTTCCTCACCCACTCATCCTAGCCAAACTCCTGTGTTCCTCACCCACTCATCCTAGCCAAACTCCAGTGTTCCTCACCCACTCATCCTAGCCAAACTCCAGTGTTCCTCACCCACTCATCCTAGCCAAACTCCAGTGTTCCTCACCCACTCATCCTAGCTAAACTCCAGTGTTCCTCACCCACTCATTCTAGCCGAGCTCAAGTGTTCCTCACCCACTCGTCCTAGCCAAACTCCAGTGTTCCCCACCCACTCATCCTAGCCAAACTCCAGTGTTCCCCACCCACTCATCCTAGCCAAACTCCTGTGTTCCTCACCCACTCATCCTAGCCAAACTCCTGTGTTCCTCACCCACTCATCCTAGCCAAACTCCAGTGTTCCCCACCCACTCATCCTAGCCAAACTCCTGTGTTCCTCACCCACTCATCCTAGCCAAACTCCAGTGTTCCTCACCCACTCATCCTAGCCGAACTCCAGTTTAATCCTAGCCAAGCTTTCTATTGATTTCAATAAGAATAACATCACATGGTGCCTTTCTTTTTAACATTTATTCACAGTATGAAAATAAAAGGGACATTTCAATTCTTGAGTTGTTTCAGTCCTAGAGAGAACCTGTCATGTCTTTTTTTTGTTATTAAACCGCCCCCAATGTTATTTAGATCATGTAGTGTTCATTAGTAACCTATTTTGTTTTTTTTATAATCGTTGTATTTATCCTAAAAAAGCACTTTAGATACTTGGATGTGTCCAAGCTCCACCTGAGCTTAACCTACTATAGTGCATTATGAAGCACCGGAACATATATTTCTATAATACCAATAAATGTAGCCCATAAGACCATGAGTTAGCCAAAAAGGTGTATACAAAGTTTATTAAGTAAACATATGGGATACCCCTGAGAAAGCCTGTAAAGCCATAATGCGTGGGGTGTCCCTCTTGCATCTTCAGGTTTCCCCTTTCTTTTATTCACAGGTTGCAACAACACCTTTTAATTCCACAGATCTCTAGACTAGACACTTACAAGTTATGGGTGATAGATAGGATCTGAAAACTAACCTAGAAATGGACCGAGGGGTACATAACTGGTCTAGGGGTATTTTGATACATGAATAGCTGTAACATTTATGCTGAATAGTTTTACATTGGGGTCGCATATCTGATATGTACTTTGATATGCATGACACTCATACATGCATGTAGGAGGCATTCACCTTTGCACATGTTGTGTGCACCTCAATATGCATGTTTGCTATACTTGAATGTAGGAGGCATTTGTTCCTAAAAACCTGTGTGCACAATTAATTTGTCATTTGTATTTGTAATTCAGTAATATGTGGCTTACATAGAGGTGGAAACTTAAAGGAAAACTGTCAGGCCAAAAATCCATGTGTAACTGGTATCATATTCTAAATTCTCCCTCTAAATTCTCCCTATTCATGTATTTCTATTATTTACATTTCCCTCCTATCTTCTGTAAACTTCAAAATAAAAGATAAATTACCTCTGTCACTCACCGTGATTTCTCTGCTGCCCACTTCCACTCAATGATTGAATATTCATGCTTCATGACACTGTCCTGCCTCCTCTCTGATCTGTCTGTTGTGTGACACATTCACTGCAGACAGAGAAGGGAGCAGGAGGAAAGGGGAGTTTAGCTGCAGCTCTTCATGTAATTGTGTGTATGAGACATATGTAGTGTGTGCAGTCTGAGATATTTCTTTGCGTTTATACGAACATTTGATCATTTGCTCAGCAGATACACACCTTACATGTCTGCAGGAAAACCAAAGTTTATATATACACTTGGAAATCTTACAGGCTGCAGTAAAAAACACGTCCCCCCTCCCAGCCCAGAGGACAGAGGGGAGGGAGTGAACACAAGCCTCGATGGGTGTGGATATTTAAATAACACTTATACAGCAACTGGACTATTCTGTTGGAGATATAATGGAGAGGACTAATGCACCAGCTCCTTGCAGGGTCTGAAGATGCTGATAACTAGAAAGATGCACAGTAATGGGTTTATATGTTTTTAAAAGGTCTGCCCAGGCCCTATTCAAGGGTATTATTAGTATCATACTGAAAAATGACTTGACAGTGTCCCTTTAATATGTACCCACACTTCGTCACTGAGGTTGTTGTTTCTGTTTTTAATTGGTTTTAATGGTGCCCATATGTTTACTTAATAAACTTTCTAAACACTTTTTTGGCTAACTCATGGTCTTACGGGCTACATATTTTCGTATTATAGAAATATTATATGTTCCGGTGCTTTACATAGTGCACTATTGTAGGTTAAGCTCAGGAGTTCCAATTGTGGGTGTAATTGCACGGAACATTCTTATATTGTATGCTGACTTCTCTTTTTTTGTTTCACGCTCCAGTGTTCCTTACCAACTCTTCCTCCTAGCCAAGCACCAGTTTTCTTCACCCACTACTTTACTTTACTTGCCCATTACATCTTCTAGCCTATCTGCAGTATTACTCGCCCATTACTTGCCCATTGCATTCCCTAGCCTAGCTCCAGTATTACTTGCCTATTACATCTCCTAACCTAGCTCCAGTATTCCTTTCCCATTAATTTCTGAGCCTAGCTCCAGTATTGCTTGCCCATTACATCTCCTATCCTAGCTCCAGTATAACTTGCCCATTACATCTCCTATCCTAGCTCCAGTATAACTTGCCCATTACATCTCCTAGCCTAGCTCCAGTATTACTTGCCCATTACATCTCCTAACCTAGCTCCAGTATAACTTGCCCATTACATCTCTCCTAACCTAGCTCCAGTATAACTTGCCCATTACATCTCCTATCCTAGCTCCAGTATTACTTGCCCATTACATCTCCTAACCTAGCTCCAGTATAACTTGCCCATTACATCTCCTATCCTAGCTCCAGTATAACTTGCCCATTACATCTCCTAGCGTAGCTCCAATATTACTTGCCCATTACATCTCCTATCCTAGCTCCAGTATAACTTGCCCATTACATCTCTCCTAACCTATCTCCAGTATAACTTGCCCATTACATCTCCTATCCTAGCTCCAGTATAACTTGCCCATTACATCTCCTAACCTAACTCCAGTATAACTTGCCCATTACATCTCCTATCCTAGCTCCAGTATAACTTGCCCATTACATCTCTCCTAACCTAGCTCCAGTATTACTTGCCCATTACATCTCTTAACCTAGCTCCAGTATAACTTGCCCATTACATCTCCTATCCTAGCTCCAGTATAACTTGCCCATTACATCTCTCCTAACCTAGCTCCAGTATTACTTGCCCATTACATCTCCTATCCTAGCTCCAGTATAACTTGCCCATTACATCTCTCCTAACCTAGCTCCAGTATTACTTGCCCATTACATCTCCTAACCTAGCTCCAGTATTCCTTGCTCATTACACCTCCTAGTCTAGCTCTAGTACTTCTTACTTCACCTTCTTTCTCCTGCACACATGTAGTTTCTTTGGGATATTGCCTTCCCCTCATATAGCAAAAAATGGCAGACATTCTGGGCTGTACCTGAGACTATGTTCACTTAATATGTATCAAAGCTACGGTGGCACAAACAGAGTAGCTTTGAAGACCAGCCTTGCCACATGTATAAGAAACTAGATCTTCTCCGACAACATATTACATAAACAATTAAAATGTCCTTAATAGGGTTGTCCACTGTGTCAATCTCTCTTTGTAAGTAGGGACCTTTAACAATAAGCTGATCACAAGAAGTCGCCCTTCCTTGTAGACCTCAGGGTACTTGACTAGCATGGTCAATGTTGGAATGTAACACTTCTGACAAGGCATATCTTTACTAAATAACAGTAACATTTATAAGGCTATTGGGATATGAGAGCCTGATAGCTATTGTTTTGTATTGGCGCCTTTAGTAGTAGTGATAATCCATGAAATACCAATACTTTATAGGAAACCTTGGCTGATGTCTCAGTTATTATCCTGAAGTTGCTGTTACCGTATGTCTTCTGTGAACGGCTGTATTGAGGCATGTAATAATTGAGTTTATAAATCCAATCTGTTTGTTGTTATTATACCATATTATTCAGAGATGCATCATTTACTGCTTTAAAGCAGTTTTAAGAGATTTATCTACTGAAGGACAATTGGATTAAATGATTTTGGATCTTTTACCAGACTAACAGATGTATAGTAACCTGTATAATCTCCTGCAAATCTTGATCTTGCATGTTGCCGACTGAGCAGGATTTTCAGAGACTCAAGATCTACTTGAGACTAATGATTTTCCTATTATCATGTTTATTCAGTTTGGCACGTGAGGCAGAACCCCATACTCTATTATATAAGGACCTTCGGGCTCCTTTGTTCTCTCTGAAGATATTCCACCATCACAGGACTCCGGCAGATTCTCATAGAAAACTCCCTGTGTATGGGGAAGTCGGGAGAGAACGGCTGAATGATGGCGTCTTATGACCAATGTTAGGGGCGTACCGTTCAGAAGATTGATTCTGGAGCCATAAACAGGTGAAGATGCAGCAAAAATGAATAAGAAGGGATATGTGATGTGGACTATTATATGAATGAGTTTTGTATTTTTGGTTATTGTAGCAGTTTCTAGAGTCATCCTGTTTTCACTGGCAAGATTTCAACAACATATTAGTACTTAGAGATATTGTAAAGGAAATCTGACACCAGCCTGATTGGCTTTCTGCCTATGCACAGTGTACACAAAAAGGCTGCCAATCAGTGGTGTGGGCAGGGTTATACAGAGCGCAGCATTAATTCGACTGGTAGATCTGCAGGAGATAAACCATTGATGTAAACAAAATACAACATGCAGTCCAGTAAGTGATATATCACTGGATCAGGGTCTCTGGCCCTACATCATGCTGTTCTCAGATGGTGCAGCAAAAACCTGACAGATTTCCTATAAAGGGAAGATGCCATCAAAATTGATAAAAATGTAAGGTAATGATATTTTGATTATTTTTTTTTCAATGTTATCATTTGGTTCTAATGGAATAAAATAATTAAAAATGTTTGATATTTTCCACTTAAACACTAGGTGGAGCAGCCATGAAAACTCGGCATACAGCTAGCTCAGATTTCAGTTAACGTGGGCTGGATCTGCTCCATGTGTCTGATGTCACCTCCCCTTCTGTTTTTTTTTTAAAGTATAAGAGGATAAAGTTTAGGTTTACACAGTGTAAAGCCATTATGTTGGGAATTGCAAATGTAATGTATGTTGTAATGTGTGACCTCACTGCATCCACTTCTATGGGAGCAGTGGTGTAGTGTGTAACCTCACTCTAATCATTGTTTTTTTTTGATCCGGATAACTTTAAACAGTGGAGCTAGTATTTGCATTTATCCTGCTATACTACTACTCCGATAGAAGTGAACGGAGCAGTGGTATACATTACACTACTTCTCTATTAGAAGTTGACAGAGCGGTGCCACATGTTACACTACTGCTCCCATAGAAGTGGATGGAACAAGGACATACATTACATCACTGCTCCCATAAAAATGGACAGAGCGGGGTCACACATTACACCACTGCTCCCATAGAAGTAAATAGAGTGGGGAGTCACACATTACATCTCTGCTCCCATAGAAGTGGATGGAACAAGGACATTACATCACTGCTCCAATAAAAATGGACAGAGCGGTGTCACACATTACACCACTGCTCCCAAAGAAGTGGATAAAGCGAGGACACACATTACATCATTGCTCACAAAAAAGTGGATGGAGCAGTGTCATACATTACAATAGTGCTCCCAAAGAAGTGGCTGAAGCGAGGACACACATTACATCACTGCTCCCATAGAAGTGGATGGATTAGTGTCACACATTACATCACTGCTCCTATAGAAGTGGAGGAGCAGGGTCACACATTCCACTACTGCTTCCATAGAAGTGGACAGAGCAGGGTCACACTTTACATTACTGCTCCCAAGGAAGTGAATGGAGCTGGGTTGCACATTATCCTACCACTCCCATAAAATTGGACGACGCAGTGTCACACATTACACTACTACTTCTGTAGAAGTGAATGGAGAGGTGTCACACATTAGATCACTGTTCCCATAGAAGTAGACAGAGCACGGGATCACACATTACACTGTTGCTCCCTTAGAAATGTGTGACCCTGCTCTATCCACTTCTATGGAAATAGTAATGTAATGTAATGGGCATTGGATACACAGATCTCTGGAGGGAATCACCAGATGCATACATAGAAATGATTGTGCCCAATGGCTGAAGTTATAATTTCCCTCCCTAAAAAAAAGAATATTTAGTGGTGTCACAGAAGAGCATATCTCATAACTTTGCAGCCCTTACAAAGTAATTTTCATCCTATTAAACCCCCTTAGATTCCCCATATAGTCCTTCATATACTACAAAGGGCCCTACATTGCCATCCATATAGTATAATAGGCTCCATATAGTGTTCAATATGATATAATGTACTCCATGGCATGCTCCATACAGTATAATGCACCCCATAAAGTACTCCATATAATATAATATAATGCACCCCCATATAGTTCTCCATACCGTGAAATGTGCCCCCATATAGTTCACCATACAGTATAATGATCCCATATAGTGCTCCATATAGACTATTGTGCCCCATTGTGTGCTCCATATACTATAATGGCCCAATATACAATATTGTGCCCCATATAGTACTCCATACAGTATAATGCACCTGCATATAGTGCTCCACATAGTATAATGGTCCCCCATATAATGCTCCATACAGTATAATGCACCCCATATAGTGATCCATAATGTGTACACTAGCCCCATATAGTGCTCCATGTATCACAATGCGCCTTATAGTGTGTTCCATACAGTATAATTGCCCCATATAGTGCTCAATGTGAATTAGATACAGGGTTCTGGAGCATATCACAGATGTTATTATTATTATTTATTCATAGAGCACCACTGATTCCATGGTGCTGTACATGAGAAAGGGTTATATACAAACAAGTTAAAAATACAGTGAACAAACTAACAGTGACAGACGGATACAGAGGGGAGAGAGAGGACCCTGCCTTTGCGGGTTTACATTCTACAGGATTGGGCATTAGATACTGCCTAGAGCCATGTATCACATGATGGGCATTAGATATGCAACTATGCCATGTCAGTGTATCCCTCTGCAATGGCTTACATTGACAGCAGAGCTGAATGAGTGTTCAGAGAACAGTGTGTGATGATTCTAATGCTGCACTCTAAACTGCAGGCTGACAGCAGTGGTGATCAGCAGTCGGGTACTGCACAACTGATCTCAGGCTGATTGCTCACCACCACAGATACTCACCTCATCCAGAACCACCGCTGTCCATACCTCCTGTTGTCACCGCTCCACTCGCACTGAGCACAGAGCGGTTACAGGGGGAAGGTATATACACTGTGGGCTTCATAAAAATGATGCCTATCTCCTCCCAGAGCTGTGACATGGACAGCCCATATACCCGATACATGAATCAGACTGATTGCTAATGATACACATCCTAACTACAGTCTTGATTAATCATTTGTCAGACATCACTTGTTAGCCACAAGAGTCTCTTCTAATTAAAGTCTTCACCATAATAATATATTTGCAATGGGTAATTTACACAAAAAAATAGCAATTTGGTAGCGGAAAAATGTATTAAAAGTGCATTATTTAAAATATTTTTAATTCTTGAGCATTTTTTTAAATAATACTATACAAAAAAATTATATTTTTCCATCATTATTATTATTGGGATGATACTTACCATTTTTCTTCTTATCAAGTTACCTTCAGTCGAACAATGATGAAAAAAAATAACAAGCGATTTTAACCCACACATGAATATATTAGATCTTGAGGTTAGTGGCAGCAAAAAAGTAAGTCAAGCAAATCTAGTTAGAGAAGAAAGCCTTAATGGAAAGCCATTGCTTCCCTCCCCCTCATCCATGTACTGATATGTCTGTGGCTTCTGTAGCAAGCTCATTTACTAGACTCATTGCTCATTTCCATTGTAGTATAAGAAGAGTAACCTGCTGTCATATGGCCCAATACCAGCTCAATGCAATCACTTTTTATGCATGCAGGCGTGAAATATAATTGGCAAACATAAATCCATGTATAGCCAGGTGATTTTTGCCCAGTCTTCCCTATCAATGTATTGAGTTCAGCTGATATATTATGCTTGTATTCTCTAACATTTGATAAAAAGTTCTACAAAAATAAAATGGATAAACCTAAATATAATATTTACAATACTAAAAACTATTAAAATATAAAATAATATAATTATACTATATGTTAATTAATAATACAATCTAATATTTACCTTGTGATCTAGTAAAAATAAATAATATGTATATATGTATAAATAATATGTATACAGCACGAGGCCACACACAGCCCCCAGTACACAGCAGGAGGCTGCACACAGCCCCCAGAATACAACAGGAGGCCACACACCGACCCCAGTATGCAGCAGGAGGCAACACACAGACCCCAGTATACAGCAAGAAGCCACACACAGCCCCCTGTACACAGCAGGAGGCTGCACACAGCCCCCAGAATACAACAGGAGGCCACACACCGACCCCAGTATGCAGCAGGAGGCAACACACAGACCCCAGTATACAGCAAGAAGCCACACACAGCCCCCTGTACACAGCAGGAGGCTGCACACAGCCCCCAGAATACAACAAGAAGCCACACACCGACCCCAGTATGCAGCAGGAGGCCACACACAGACCCCAGTATACAGCAAGAAGCCACACACAGCCCCCAGTACACAGCAGGAGGCTGCACACAGTCCCCAGAATACAACAGGAGGCCACACACCGACCCCAGTATGCAGCAGGAGGCCACACACAACCCCACAGTATACAGCAAGAAGCCACACACAGCCCCCAGTACACAGCAGGAGGCCACATACAGCCCCCAGTATGCTGCAGGAGCCCACACATAGCCTCTGTATTACACCAGGAACCTACATATAGGCGCTATATTACACCAGGAGCCCACACATACTTGCTGCCTGAGCCTGTGTATTTCAGCAGAGGGAAGCAAGACTTTGTTAACCCATTCTATTGGGTCATTCCGTGTCAAGTGGACCAGTTTTAAAAATCGTCCCCACTCGACGTTCTCCGATTTTGCTGAAAATTTATAAGGATGTACATGCATGTTTGAAAAGAGGTTCTGTAAATTTTTAGGGCCAGATCTCAAATACATTGGGCACCGTTGACCTTTCACTGGAGGTTCCACCAAGCCTGCGGCTTCAGCTAAGAGGATTTTGCAAACTTTGGCACATAGCCATTAGAGTTCTATACTGGCTATGATGCTGAAATTTGGCATACTAGCTCAACTTTTGCTGCTAAACACGATAAAATTATTACCGGCTATGACAAAACAATATTTCGGCCGCAATTTTGTGTCAAAATAGCTTGCAAAACGGGTCGCATAAAATTTATGCCAAACTTTGCCCGTATATAACTCAAGACCAAAAACCAATAGGAACTGGTGCTTTACCCTGTACAACAAACATCTACATGACTTTGCATTGCTGCAATATCACGGTCAAAGCATATGTATTTGTGGAAATATTCACACCCACATATGATGAAAAACTTTTAAAAAAAACTAATTTTACCTATTTTTAGGTCAAATTTCCCAAAAAGGGTACCCCTAAAATATATTAATTCTGTTATCATTAGAATGAGCACATTTTTCTCTATAAGGATCATTGTTTTTTTTTTTTTTGGAGTTTCTCCGTTTAAGAAAAGAAAAATGCCGCTGAACATGGTGTCATTTATTAATACGCAATGAATGGTAACTGCACTATTCAAAGCCTTGCGTTGGTCCATGGTGGTTATACCACAACCAATTCCCTAAGAATTGGTATTATAATCCTATTAAGAATTGCAATAATGCTGTCTTTCGAGAATTGGCAGCCCCATCGCCTAGGAGCCATGGCCGATAGCTGTGCAAGGCGAGCCGCGGGCGGTCTCTTTATCACAGGTTCCGAAGCCTGAGGGTGGGTGTCTTTGCCTAGGATCCCAAGCCTAATATTGGGTATCTTTTGTTGGTTCCCAAACCATAATGTTCAGTCTAAGTGGTCTGGAATTGTTGCTGAATTTGCAACATAATCGGTTCAGAGAAGCTGTATTGTCGGCCCATTGCTGTTGCAGCTGGTCCTGGAATTATTGCAATGATTGACTGCTCGGGAATCCAGCATGTATCATTTCTCACAGGCCAGTGAAAGAAGCTAGCTGGTCCATGAGGATACATAAAATGTATTAATGCATCATGGTCGTCGACTATAATTTCAGAAATATTTCCAATCCACCAGTTCCTATCGTAAATGCAGGCAATGTATTGCCCTGGCTGGAGGTTTGCAATTGGCACAAAAGGCATTTCTGATCTGACAGATCCATCTACATGGGCAATGAAAGATGATGGGTCATTTGACACCCTTGAAATGTGAATCTTTTTGTCATCAATTGGCACAAACTGGTGATTTTCTCTTGTTCCAGCAATTGTATGTCCATCTTTGAACCTTTCCTCTTGAACTACCTGTATTTCGTCAATTTTTTTCTTTTGGAACAAAAAAAAACTTGATTCCATGCAGTTGCTCGTTGCAAAAGTTGAATAAATCCACCGGGGTCAGTATTTGGTTTTCAGTTGGGCGTTGAAGACTGGCACGAGCTGCCAACCTCTTTGCTGTCCCTCCAATCCCATCACAGGGCGACTTTCCATGACTGGTACCAAAAAAATTCCATTCAGCACTGATATTAAAATCAGCATTGTGGTGGCACAAGTTGAGAAAATTTTTGAAATTTTTGTACTGGGCTGCAGATCCATCACTGAAGTAGTGGATATGACGAATCCCATAGATGAGAGTCTTGAGATACTCCACAATTACTGTTAAGTAAGTGTGGACTGCAACTGTGTCATGTCGTGAGCAATCACTGATTATGCACAGGCTGATGTTCTGCGCAGCTTCACCATTTAACTCCTTGAAGTAAATTACAAATGGGTGTACTGTAGCTTGACTATTTTCCCAGTGGAAATCTTGAATGGCATCTTGAACAATAAATGAGTACCGTATATACTCGTGTATAAGCCGAGTTTTTCAGCCCAAAAATTGGGCTGAAAAGTCTCCCCCTCGGCTTATACACGGGTCAATACGGTAATAGGTAATGTGGGGGCTGTGTCCAGGGCTGGGGAGGCTGGAGGAGGCAGTGGGAGGTAGCTGAATGAGCGGCCCCGTCACGTGGGGCCGCTCATTACATATGCACTGCAGTGCATAACTAATTATATAGCCCCCACAAATGCTGGCACTTGCCCCCCTGCTTGTAAGGCCCCCCCGGCTGCTATTATTACCATACCATCCTCTTCATCGCGCGCGCAAGTCCCTCTGTGCTCCCGTCCTCCATAGCATCCGGGGTCATGTGACCGGCCGGTCGCATGACGTCATCGCTATGCGACGGCCGGGGACCCGGATGCATGGAGGACGGGAGCACCGAGGCACCTGCGCGCGCGATGAAGAAGACAGAGGATGGTAAGTAGCCGGGGGGGGCTTACAAGCAGGGGGCAAGTGCCAGCATTTGGGGGCTGCCTGTAAACACCTTTGGGGCTGGGGCTGACTGTATATACCACCTTTGGGGATGGGCTGCCTGAATATATCACCACTGGGGCTGCCTGTATATACCACCACTGGGGCTGGGGCTGCCTGTATATACCACCACTGGGGCTGCCTGTATATACCACCACTGGGGCTGGGGCTGCCTGTATATACCACCACTGGGGCTGGGGCTGCCTGTATATACCACCTTTGGGGCTGGGGCTTCCTGTATATACCACCACTGTTGTTGGGGCTGCCTGTATATACCACCACTGGGGCTGGGGCTGCCTGTATATACCACCACTGGGGCTGGGGCTGCCTGTATATACCACCACTGGGGCTGGGGCTGACTGTATATACCACCACTGGGGCTGGGGCTGACTGTATATACCACCTTTGGGGATGGGGCTGCCTGTATATATCACCACTGGGGCTGGGGCTGCCTGTATATACCACCACTGGTGGCTGGGGCTGCCTATATATACCACCACTGGGGCTGGGGCTGCCTGTATATACCACCTTTGGGGCTGGGGCTGCCTGTATATACCACCACTGGGGTTGGGGCTGCCTGTATATACCACCACTGGGGCTGCTTGTATATACCACCACTGGGGCTGGGGCTGCCTGTATATACCACCACTGGGGCTGGGGCTGCCTGTATATACCACCACTGGGGCTGCCTGTATATACCACCACTGAGGCTGGGGCTGCTGTATACTACGACTGGGGAGGCTGCTGTATACTACCACAGGGGGGACTGCTGTATACTACCATTGGGGAGGCTGCTGTATACTACCACTGGGGAGGCTGCTGTATACTACCACAGGGGTGACTGCTGTATACTACCACTGAGAAGGCTGCTGTATACTACCACAGGGGGAGTCTGCTGTATACTACCACAGGGGGAGACTGCTGTATACTACCACAGGGGGATACTGCTGTATACTACCACAGGGGGAGACTGCTGTATACTACCACAGGGGGAGACTGATGTATACTACCACAGGGGGAGACTGCTGTATACTACCACAGGGGAGACTGCTGTATACTACCACAGGGGGAGACTGCTGTATACTACCACAGGGGGAGACTGCTGTATACTACCACAGGGGGAGGCTGCTGTATGCTGCCACAGGGGGAGGCTGCTGTATACTACCACAGGGGGAGGCTGCTGTATACTACCACAGGGGGAGGCTGCTGTATACTACCACAGGGGGAGGCTGCTGTATACTACCACAGGGGGAGGCTGCTGTATACTACCACAGGGGGAGGCTGCTGTATACTACCACAGGGGAGACTGCTGTATACTTCCACTGGGGAGGCTGCTGTATACTACCACTGGGGAGGCTGCTGTATACTACCACTGGGGAGGCCTGTATACCACTGGGGAGGCTGCTGTATACTACACTGCTGGGGGCTGTATACCTGTGCTGGGGTCCACCCTCGGCTTATACACGAGTCAATAGGTTTTCCCAGGTTTTGGGGGCAAAAGTAGGGGGGTCGGCTTATACACGGGTCGGCTTATACACGAGTATATACGGTAATTTTCAGCAAAGTCCATAAGGATCACAAGCTCTCCAGGTCTTCAACGATTTCAGATAGCAACTTTGATGCTTGGCGATGTAGTGATGGCTACAAAGTTTAGAAATTTTCAAAACCAATTCTTCAATGAAATCTTCTATAGTCAGTTGTTTGGTATCAAGCGTGTTTCGATCAGTGTGAATCCATTGTATCTTCAGGGTCACTGTTGACAAACACATTGACTAGAAATTCTTTTAAAACTTCAGGACCCGGGCATTTATCACAACGGCCAAGCATACAGTCCTTGGATTCAATTCCACAGACCATTTTGCATATGAGATTTGTAGTCATCATTGATTGGGCATGCTGCAAGCATTAGTTTGACATTTTGGTGAATGGTACACACACAAACGGAATGTGTTCCAGCAGATCCAACGGTTACGCACCACTTTGACCGAAGCTCACAAAACTTTGAAAATCCAATTTCAGGGCCATTCCGATCCCGATAGGCAACAAACATTTCCTTTATATTGCTCAGTAATAGTCGCTTTTGCATCTGCTTTTTTTCTCCTGCTATTCGCACTGATACATAGTCTTTTTTACCAGGGCACATTCGACTGAATTCATCATCCTTAAAAAATGCCTGCACCTTTTTCTTCACTTCCTCAGAAACTTTCTTGCCACACTTGATTGTAGGTAAGGCTAAGATCCCATGTTCACATTTAAGCTTTCGAGCTTGTTTGACCATTCGTTCAGAGACACCGAATTCGTCTGATATAGCCTTAATGGACCAACTTTTAGGTGCCAATGTCAAGATTTGGACCTTTTCTGCCTGACTGGACACCTGCAGCTTTTGCTTCAAATCTGCCAAAAGGTGATTGTAATCCAAACACAATTTGCACTGTGCTGTTTTTGTTTGCGCAATGTCTTTCGGCTCAAGCCCTCCAATTGAAGCAATCTTGCTAGAAAATGCATTTTGTACCTGGCTTATCTTTCTCCTTGCATATCCAAGTGAATCCCGCTGGCTTACCCGTGGATATTTCAGAGGAGAGATGCCAATGGATGTTAAGCTTGAATTTAGACTTTCAGGAGAACATTCCATTCCATCTGGATCTGATTCAGAGGAAACTGGATCAGCTGATTTTTTTCTGTTAGCAAATTCTTTTCGACATGATACACACATCTTCTGGCCAGGCTTCACATCATTCTTTGTAAATTCGTTCAACTGGTCAGCTGCAAACAAATTGATAGCTCGCAAATTCTTTTTGGTGTTATGACCTTTCTTCCGAAAAGGATTGCAACACGATTTTTGCAAATGCTCATATTTGGTCAAGAATGAAGCTTCATGGTGTAAACAGATTTGTGAATGTTCGTCAAAATTTAGTCCCACTCGTCGACGCAGCAATTTCTGTTCATCCAATCCAAAGCTTGTAAACAATTTCAACTCATCCTTGCTATGGGTGAATGTTTTAAGGTGGCACTTTGAATTGTTTCGCAAGGCCGATAGAGCACTGGGCCGATTCGTCATCAATTTCATTCTCCATCACTAAAAAATAAATAATATATGCATTAAAATGTAACAATAGTCAATAACTTTTCAGAAATAAAAAGGTTTATAGGTTTTTGATTATAATAGACATTGCTAGCAACAATACAACTCTGTAACATGTGATAAGAATCTGAAAATCAAGCACAAACTCAATGCATTACGTGCATAAATAACACCATGTTCAGTGGCATTTTTCTTTTCTTAAACGGAGAAACTCCAAAAAAAAAAACAATGATCCTTGTAGAGAAAAATGTGCTCTTTCTAATGATATCAGAATTAATATATTTTAGGGGTACCCTTTTTGGGAAATTTGACCTAAAAATAGGTAAAATTCGTTTTTTTTTAAGTTTTTCATCATATGTGGGTGTGAATATTTCCACAAATACATATGCTTTGACCGTGATATTGCAGCAATGCAAAGTCATGTAGATGTTTGTTGTACAAGGTAAAGCACCAGTTCCTATTGGTTTTTGGTCTTGAGTTATATATGGGCAAAGTTTGGCATAAATTTTATGCGACGCGTTTTGCAAGCTACTTTGACACAAAATTGCGGCTGAAATATTGTTTTGTCATAGCCGGTAATAATTTTATCGTGTTTAGCAGCAAAAGTTGAGCTATTATGCCAAATTTCAGCATCATAGCGAGTATAGAACTCTAATGGCTATGTGCCAAAGTTTGCAAAATCCTCTTAGCTGAAGCCGCAGGCTTGGGGGGGGGCCTCCAGTGAAAGGTCAACGGTGCCCAATGTATTTGAGATCTGACCCTAAAAATTTACAGAACCTCTTTTCAAACATACATATACATCCTTATAAATTTTCAGCAAAATCAGAGAACGTCGAGTGGGGACCACTGGTCCACTTGACACGGAATGACCCTATTTTGTTATATGTAAGAACAGTCAGTTATCATCCCAGGCAAAGACGGGGTCTACAGCTAGTTATATATAAATTTTTCTAGCTAACACAGTGCCTGTACTGCTTCTGGCTTTTACTATATACCTTATTTAATTGCTACTGGATATCTCTACTGACAGAAAAATCAATATGGCCGCTCAGCTGGCTGAAATCCCTTGGGTTTGTGGAGGTGGCTAGTCATCAGTAAGGGGGAGAAGGTGTATCCTAGTGACTAAGGCAGCCGTCCTGCTGAGACTGGAGATAACGACCTGCTCATTACAGCAGGAATCCGATCTGAATTTGAAGTATTAGAGCTTCATTGGCGATTGCGTGTGCTATACTGATTATACTGCACCCCTCATTTTTTCTTCATTCTCTATTTTATCTTGACAGCTCTGGTATCATACCATATATACAGTATATGAAAAAAAACAGTATCTGTTTGAGTTGTCATCTTTGTCAAGTCGCTAAAAATCGTATTCAGCTTATTCTTAGATTCCACTGTCATGGCGTAGTTTATTCAGTTACCTGCCTGTTAAAAGAAAAAAAAAATCCATTACAAATAAAGATCAGAATAGATGACATATCTGTCAGAGCTTTCTTCAAAACCAATGATGGATGTGATGGATCGGTTTTAAGAACAGTGCCTCAATTATGTCTTATTCTGGGAAGCTGGAGATAACCCTTATGGAAAATGGAATTGTGACGTTTACTGGACTACTTAATGGGGAAAAAGGACTTCTGTGTCCCTTCTATCAGTGCACAAGTGCCATAAATAAGACAGCTCCTAGCTTTGGTCACTATAAAGGGAATCTGTCAGCAGATTTTTGCTACCACATCAGAGAGTACCATAATGTCTGGACAGAGACCCTGATGTCAGCGATGTGCCATTTAGTGGGCTGCTGGGGGAAGTTTTGATAACATTATTATTTTCTCTGCTGCAGATCTAGCAGTTCTCTGAATGCTGAGCTCTGTATAACCTTACCCACACCAGTGATTGGCAGCTTTCTGTGTATACTGTGCATATGTGGCGCCCTGCTGGTCTGGTCACCACCAAGAGCACTGCACTCCTCCATTAGGCTGAAGCAGGGCTGCCACTAGGAATTTCGGGGCCCCTTACTGACAAAATTTTGGGGCCCCCTGAGACTCTGCCCTCCACCTATGCTCTGCCCTCCACCGAAACATACATTACATTTATAGAGAAAAATTGGAACAGCACCAAAAATTACCTCAATTTATGTGCTAAGCTTTCCCAACCAGCAATCCAGATGGGTCCTTACAATAGGGTAAAAAAAGGAAAAACGTCCCAAGAAATGCAAAAAAGGGGACTTTATTGCCCAATGTGTGGCCACGCCATTGGGCAATAAAGTCCACTTTTTTCTATATTTTTGTGCTGATTTTCATTTTTTTTTTTTTTTACACACTCTCTCTCTATTATATATTACACACATACACACTTGAGACTCCTGTGAGCTGAATACACAATAGCTATATACACAATGGAGAATACACAATAGATATGTCTGCGGGCCGTATAGACAATGGAGATGGCTTTTGGCCATATGGAAAATGGAGATGGCTGCAGGCTATACACACAGTAGAGAATACACAATAGAGACTGCTGTTGGCCATACACAATAGAGAATACACTAGAGACTGCTGCTGGCCGTACATAATAGAGAATAAACAATAGAGACGGCTGCAGGCCATATAGACAACATCCCAACAGCTTCCCTCTATTCCGACAGCCTCCCTCCTTCCTCCATCCCAACAGTCTCCCTCCATCCTTCCTCCATTCCGACAGCCTCCCTCCATCCTCCAACCTGACAGCCTCCCTCCATTCTTCCTCCATCCCGACAGCCTCCATCCATCCTTCCTCCATCCCGACAGCCTCTCTATCCTGACAGCCTCCCTCCATCCTTCCTCATCCTGACAGCCTCCCTCCATCCTGACAACCTCCCTCCATCCTCCCTCCATCCCAACAGCCTCCTTTCATCCTTCCTCCATCCCGACAGCCTCCCTCCATCCTTCCTCCATCGTGATAGCCTCCCTCCATTCTGACATCCTCCCTCCATCTTGACAGCCTCTCTCCATACTTCCTCCATCCCAACAGCGTTCCTCCATCCCAACAGCCTTTCTCTATCCCAATAGCCTATTCCATCCCGACAGCCTCCATCCTGACAGCATTCCTCCATCCTTCCTCCATTCTGACAGTCTCCCTCCATCCCGACAACCTCCATCCATCCTTCCTCCATCCTGACAGCCTCCCTCAATCCTGACAGCCTCCCTCCATCCTTCCTCCATTCTGACAGCCTCCCTCCATCGTTCCTCCATCTCGACAGCCGTCCTCCATCCTTCCTCCATCCCGACAGTCTCCCTCCATCTTGACTGCCTCCCTTCATCCTTCCGCCATCGCGATAGTCTCCCTCCATCCTCCCTCCATCCCAACAGCCTCCCTCAATTCTTTCCCCCATCCCAACAGCCTCCCTCAATCCTTCCTACAGCCATCCTGACAGCCTTCCTCCCTATATATGTTCCCCATCCCTCCCCTGGACCCCCCCATGTCTTACCGTCGGGGGGGCTGTGGATACGGATACGGAGCGGGGGTGCGGCGGCAGGTCTTGGGCTGTGAGGGCACATGCAGGGCTGGAGCTGTGGGGAAATAGCTGTGGGCCCGATGAAAGCAGGCAAATTGCGAGTTGCCACCCTCAGCTGCCTAATTTCCCCTTGGCTGGCAAAAAAATGCGTGGGCTCTGCCCTATTTTCAATGCCAGCCAAGGTAAAACTAGGCAGCTGATGATTGGTATTCTCAGCGGGGTGAGGGCCCATTATTATAGGGCCCCCCCCACTAAAGAATAGCAGCCCACAGCCGCCCCTGAAGATGGCGCATTAACAATAAGTGCCATTCCAAGGTGCCTTGCAGGGTTCTTCCAGCAGCCCTGGTCGTGGTGGCACGCTGGGTATTAAAGGGGTTAATACCAGCTTTGTTCTTAATGTGAGGCCAAGTTTGACCCGGTCATTAAGAATCTCCAATAAAGAGTTAAAAAAGACACCACACAGAGAAAAAATTATTTATTAAAAATAAAGAGACAGACACCATTAGGGACGCCATCTTTATTACCACCACGCATCCCTCCAACGATCCAGGTCTTCTCTCTTCTTTCTTCTCTCTTCAGTCTTCCTTCTTCTTGTTGAACTGATTCAGCACTGTTACATCACACAGCAGGGGCGGAAGTGTGCTCCCTGTGCTGTGTGATGAGTCAGTGAGGCTGTGGGCATTAAGCGTTGACGTCACCGCTGGCCCTGTTGGTATAGTAACCAAATTATCGGTTACTATAGCAACGCTAAGCATTGCCAACATCACAGCGGCTTATGAATGAGCCGACTCATGGGCCCTCACCCCGCTGAGAATACCAGCCCTCAGCTGCCTAGTTTTACTTTGGCTGGCTTGGAAAATAGAGCGGAGCCCACGCATTTTTTTTGCCAGTCAATGGGAAATTAGGCAGCTGAGGGTGGCAGCTCGCAGTTTGCCTGCTTTCATCGGACTTAAAATTGCTGCAAAGCCCCATGTGTTTTTTTTTTTTACAATTATTTATTTAACACCCTATAACGCCAGGCTGGTTGCCATACACTAATGTGTATGGTAACCAAGCAGATTCACTGTTCAGATTGAGGAAATCCAGTCTGACTACAACAGCCAATCACAGAGGCTCTCACAGGGTGTGAGCTCCTGTGTGATTGGCTGTTTGCTTGACAGTGCAGTGAATATGCAATTAGCTTAATAGGTGGCCCAGGAAGTAACAGTGGGAGACTATTAAACCTGATCTAGCTATTCTATCACGTTATACAGCTTGAGAAAGAACATGTTAAAAACGCATTGCACACGGACCACACTCGCACCACAGTCACACCACATTCATCACTCTGGCACCATATTTGCACCACACTCGCACTGCCACACGCACAGCACTCGCATCACTGTCGTGCATCAAAAATGCTCCGTTTTTGATGCATGACAGTGTGCCTTCAGCCTTAGAGGGAGAGCAGTGCTCCTGTTCTCTGAATAGGGATGGTAAAGTTGAGACCCAACACCTCAACACACACGTAGGTCCCCAGACAGGGACGGTGGCAGACCCGGGAGGGTGGGACCAGTCTCAGTGAGGGGGATAGGAGTTTGTACGGAAGAATCAAGTGGAGGACAGCAGGGGAGTAGGAAGTGGGAGAGAGAGTCAGGAGGAGGTGGAGGTGTTAGCTCCCGCAGGCTGGAGCACGGTCACGCTCGCCTCGGAGGGTAAGATGAAAGGGTGTAGAAGAGATAAGGAGCCCTTTGGGTGCGGAGGGAGGCTAAGATCACCCTTATGCCCGTCTCTAGCAGAGGAACAGAAGGTGGACGAAACAGGGGACCAGCCCTGAACACGGTGCGGCAGCTGTAGGCCCGAACCGTTGATTCTGGAGGCCATGAGGTCTTAAAGGGATCTGTGGCCCAAAAAGCCGGCATACCTTGGAGAAGGCAGCCATACTAAGGCGCAGCACTCTGAAGTGGTGCCAATCAATGCCTGTGGCTGTCGGTACCCGAGCTCTTTGAGCTGAGGCGCTGACGAGAGAGGCAAAATGAGCTAGAGGCGCTGAGAGAAGCACCAGTGAAGGAAACACCATGAGAGAGCAAGGAACATCTAGGGGATCTCGACGACACTGTCCCGGTTCTTGAGAAACAGTTGGACAGGAGATTGGCAGAGGGAAGCACCCGGTGGCCTGGTTAAAGCGGTGAAGTAAAAGGTACAGAACTCCAATTGAAGTGTGTGAGACTTTTCTTTGCGGCGACCACGGGCTGCAGAGGCTGCCTGATACACCGTGGTGCTGATAACCGATGAACACCGGCAAAGAATAGACTGACTTTCTACCCATTGCCCTTGGGACCCCGCTACCCACTGCCTGGGATTGCTGACGCATATTGTTAGAACTGTAATGTTGGGGGTCCGTACTGAATACCTAGTGTTCAGGCACAGACCCGAACTTCCCTGAGAAGTCTGTGATACAGTTCGGTCTTGTGTTTGACGGGGAGCTCTTAAAATAAACAAATTAGTGATTACACATCAGCTGAAATTTACAGTGTCCGCGCACTTATACTTCCAGAGCCACTCATTAATTTACTTATTATTTACTGGTGAGGGACGCAACAGCCAATCACAGAGGCTGTCACAGAGAGTGGTCGTCTGTGATAGGCTGTTGGAGTCACCTGGAAACAACCCATACATTTTAGCACCCCATATATACCCCTTATCCACAATAAT
Organism: Allobates femoralis; assembly: GCA_033576535.1. Taxonomy (NCBI): domain Eukaryota; kingdom Metazoa; phylum Chordata; class Amphibia; order Anura; family Aromobatidae; genus Allobates; species Allobates femoralis. The sequence continues at coordinate 296,798,296 of JARQOC010000005.1, forward strand.
AGCCCCACGAAGCTTACTCACTTCTGCTAAATTCAGATTCTTCAGAGAGGGAACAAAAGCGTCCTCTGCCTGCATTACTCTGTGATCACACTGATTGCCATGGGGAGGAGTGATGTCACTCATTGAGTCACTTGGCCTCCCTGCGAGTGAACTTAGGTGACCCGGTTGCCAGCAGCGGGTTCACGTGAATTCACTGCCGCAGAGAGTATTCAGTGAGTGATGTAATTTCTCCCCGCGGCAGTTAATTCATGTGACCTAGCTGCCGGAGGCGGATCACCGGAGTTCACTGCTTTGGGGCCTCAGTGAGTCAGTGACTGATATTACCACTCCTTGTGGTAGTCAATGTGATGCCAAAATATACAGGCTGAGGACTCTTTTGTTCACTCTCTGCAGAATCTGGATGTAGCAGAGGCAAGTGAACTTTGTGGGACCATCGTTGTGGATTATCTCGGGGAAAGTAGAAAAATCCAGCACCAAATTTCCAGATTCTTTTGCAGTTAAAAATTCACTTTTATTCAATTCATATTAAAAGTGGATGATCTTCTGATCTGAAACGTGTAAGTCAGGCATTAGGCTTTTTAATAATGTTTGTCCCACTTTTAAAATGGATTGAATATGGCAGTGGCGGACCTTGTTTCAAGAGGGCCCTGGTGCAGCAGCTGATGGTGATGAGCGGGAAGGGGGGGGGGTGTTGCTATCGGATGTCGGCGAGGGGCGGGAACGGGGGGAGGGGGGGTGCTATAGGAGCTTCCTTACCGCGCAGTTCTGGAAGCCAGAGTGGCAGAGGAGGGTTGGGATCAGCCAAGGGAAGCAGGAATCTTCCCTCAGTTGAACCCCTCTCCTCTGACACTGGGTCATGGGGGTCGGCTGGGGGCCCCCCTGCAGGCTTGAGGGGCCCCCTAGCCGGTCGGGGCCCTGGTGCAGCTGAACCAGCTGCACCACGGTAGGTCCGCCCCTGGAATATGGATTGAATAAAAGTGAAGTTTTAACTGCTCAAGAATCTGGAAGTTTGGTTCTTGATTTTTCTACTTTCCTTGAATTAATGTGAACAGGGATTACCTCCCTGCTGGACTCAGTGCATCTGGGTGAACCAAAGGCTATTATACAGTAGGCTGACGTTCTTTTTATTATTTTATGTTGTGGATTATCATCTGAGAGGTATGTGGTAGGTAATAATAAATTGGGCAAGTGCCATCTTGTGACTGCAAATTCTGACTGGCTGTAAGTAAGAAGTTACATTACAAGCTTTCAATGCAAGTCTATGAGAACCAGGACAAGGACCTCATAGACATGTATTGAGTTGTAACCTCCAAGTCGCTCTGTGAAACACCGGAGCAGCCAGCAGGTTACAAACTTACTGAGACCAACAGGAGTGGCGGTGATAGGTGAAGTTAGCAGCAGGTGAGTGTAAGGGTGCTTTCACATAGGCATTTTTCTGAAAATGCGGCATATCCGGCAGATTTACCGCACTTGGCCAACGATCCAACAAGCCCCATGCATTGTCTATGGGGCTTGCGGTCGGGTGCGTCAAGTGCGGTTTTGCCGGTTGGGGCAGATGTGGCACTTGCAGCCGCGAAAAAAAACGATGTCTGCAGACCGGTGATTTTTCTAATTATCATCTTTTAGCAAAAGTGGATAAAAAGGTACCTAACGTCCTCCAAAAGGACCTGGCTTTTAAAGGGAACCAACCACCATGATTTTAGGGTATAAGATAAAAACAACTCCATACAGGTGCTAGGATGGTCACATGAACCATGCATAGCTTACGCCTTTGGATCCTCCTGATGTGCACCCTCCTTTCCTTATTTAAATCTTACGCCGCTATTGTTGCTTCTGGCGACACTTGCGCACTGCAGTAGAAATGATGACATCATTAAAATGGCACCAGAGTCAGTGCATGATTGTAGCGCGATCTCTGGCGCCATTTTACTGAGGACACTGTGAAGATGAAAATGAGTGGCATCGGGGCAAACACAGTTTGAATTTTCTTTGTAAAATGCGCATGTACCGATGCTGCTTATATTCATCTTCACAGTGTCCTCGGTAAAATGGCGTCAAAGATCTCATTACATGCATGTGCTGTCTCTGGCACCATTTTAATGACATCACCATTTCTATTGCAGTGTGCGCACATCACCAGGAGTGGCAATGGCGTGGTGTGAGATTTAAATAAAGAAATTAGGGGGCACAGAAAGGAGGATGCATAATCTATGTGGAGGACCGACGTACGATGTGCCACGCCATGCTGCACACATTACCTTAACTTTGACCTTATCTATGCAATCAAACATCTTATCAAAAGACAGAAGGTATGGTTTATGTCACCATCCTAGCACCTGTATGGCGCTGCTTTCACCTTATACCCTAAAATCATGGTGGCTGGTTCCCTTTAAGCAAAGTCAGGTCCGAACCTCCAGGTTGTGGGATCCTGGCTTGCAGAACGGGATCCCACAACAGTCTGCTGCCCTCCTCGCTGTCAAAGTGCGATATCTTTTTGTACCAACCCAATGCTGATGCATACTTTGCTAAGCAGTTACAAAAAGGGTAACCTCATTAAAGGGGTTACAGTTCATTAACCAATTCCTAAAGTATGTGTCAGCACTGAGTTAGTGAGATCTAGCAATAATACCTGAGATCTTGCACTTCTACAACAAGGAGAGCTGCGGAGAGTTGCAGGATCCCACTCTGCATGCTGGTATACCACAACCTGGAAGGTCAAACCTGGTGTTTGCTAGAAGATCAAGTCTTTTAGGGGGTATTAGGTACCTGGTGTCCACTTTTACTAATAATTAGAAAAATAACTACTCTGAGGCTGCCTATTTATCTTATTAAACAGAAAGAACAGCTCCAGATGGATGATCGGTACTCTTTTTTTTAAAAAAATGTTTATAAAATCCTAAAACCCTGCTGGGTTCTCATGGATATGAATTTATCCAATTCCAGTCTTAAAAACAATGCTAACATTTACTTATTGCAGCGATTAGGCTGGACAGCAGACACAGGCTATATGATTATATAATAATACTGCATGTATACCTTGCAGATATGTGGCTAACTGTATGACATTCATTTTACCAAGATATCCTAACTTGATTTAATCTCTGCTGATGTAATTAGGTTATTGCAAAAACGCCGTTAAAGAGCCATTTCCTTGGCGACCGAGCACTATAAAGAGCGGCTGTGCGCTGCTCACAGGCTGATAACCTTGCTTTTGGCAAACATTTTTGCATGAGGCTGATGAAAAATCTCAAATAAATACAGTTGATAACAACTGAGAACTCAGACATAAGACCTCAGAAGATGAAACAATATGTAGTCTGGTTTAGGCAGATAACTAGGTGTGATTGCATTTCCCCATTTATGTAGTGTTATATACATGACATTTTAGCGGCAATTGCAGTGACTCTCTTGAATATGTAATAATCTTCAGAATAATTATCTATTTTATTTAAAATTCAGATAAGTAAAGTTGTAAATGACATAAGTACAGAACATAGGCCTTATACGCAAGCTATACAAAGTCCTACTAAGTCATTGCAGCTCCTTGTGTTATTGTGTATGGTGCTCTGTCACACACTGTGCCACATGTTTGGTGCTCTGTCACACACTGTGCCACATGTTTGGTGCTCTGTCACACACTGTGCCACATGTTTGGTGCTCTGTCACACACTGTGCCACATGTTTGGTGCTCTATCACACATTGTGCCACATGTATGGTGCTCTGTCACACACTGTGCCACATGTATGGTGCTCTATCACACACTGTGCCACATGTTTGGTGCTCTGTCACACATTGTGCCACATGTTTGGTGCTCTGTCACACACTGTGCCACATGTTTGGTGCTCTGTCACACATTGTGCCACATGTATGGTGCTCTGTCACACACTGTGCCACATGTTTGGTGCTCTATCACACATTGTGCCACATGTATGGTGCTCTGTCACACACTGTGCCACATGTTTGGTGCTCTGTCACACACTGTGCCACATGTTTGGTGCTCTGTCACACACTGTGTCACATGTTTGGTGCTCTATCACACATTGTGCCACATGTATGGTGCTCTGTCACACACTGTGCCACATGTTTGGTGCTCTGTCACACACTGTGCCACATGTATGGTGGTCTGTCACACACTATGCCATGTGTATGTGCTATGTCGCACACTGCACTGTGTATGGTGCTCTGTCGCACACTGTGCACTGTGTATGGTGCTTTGTCGCACACTGTGCCACGTGTATGGTGCTTTGTCACACACTGTGCCATGTGTATGTTGCTCTATCCCACACTTTGCCATGTGTATGGTGCTCTGTGCTCAAGTGTTGTTCTACTTATTCAGTGCAGATATCTCAGCAGCAAGAAGATTTCTAAGCATGCATCTACCTGTAGGACGTGGCGTGCATGAGATTTCAGTGCTGAATGGAGTAAGGCTAGGCTAACACAAGCGTTTACCAGCGCGTTTAGCAGGATTCCGTTTAAAACATAGAATTTGGCAGCATTAGTGCAATGTTACCGGAAAGGTAAGACTGCGTTAACGCTGTCAGTTCATTACTATGGCTGACGGAACCCTGAGAGCATTTCAAACGCTGGCATGTAAGTGCCGGAGATTGAAATGCGCTCAGAGTTCTGGTAGCCATAGTAATGAATTGACAGCGTTAACGCAGTCTTACCTTTCCGGTAACATTGCACCAGGGCCGGCTCCAGGTTTCTGTGGGCCCCGGGCGAAAAAGTCTCAATGGGCCCCCTTTAGTACATATCATGGACTATAATATGTATATTGCCGCACACTTACCGCAAGCCCCATAGACAATGCATGGGGCTTGCCGCAAATGTGTAGCAAGTGCAGCCGCTAGGCGGAAAATGCGGCAGATGCGGATTTTTTTACCGCAACAGCCACATTTTAAAAAAAACGCCTACGTGAAGACAGCCTTACAGGAACAGTGACTGCCGAAACCAGCAAGAGCTGTTTCTGACAGTGAGTATATTACACGTTGTTAGGAGCGGGCTAAAATGCGTTTGCATTCTCTTGCACTTTTTAAAAATACCCTTCAAATGCAAAATGTTGCATTTTTGTGCATCTGAGGATGCTTGGTATATACACAAGCATCCTCAAGCACACAAATAATGCAAGCAGCTCAATGGAGCCACACTGCATTATGGGTGGCACCGCAGCCAAGCGGAGTGTCTGGCCGTTCGGATCTCTCTTCTCCTCACCTTTCTTCTCGCCGCTCCGGTCTCCACCGCTTGCTCTGCACATATCAGCACAGTCATGACAACATCGTGCCCCTCCATGCTGAGCTGCAGAATGCAGACAGCGGCAGAAGAGACTATGGAGAAGAATGCTGCTGGCAAAGGTGGCTGAGACTATAGGAGCGGAATCTGCAGGAGGCTACTACTGGTACACATACCTCGTACGCACGTGGCTCTGCTCCATACACCTCCTACGCACGCGGCTCTGCTCCATACACCTCCTACGCATGCGGCTCTGCTCCATACACCTCCTACCCACGCAGCTCTGCTCCATACACCTCCTACCCACGCGTCTCTACTCCGTACACCTCCTACACACGCGTCTCTGCTCCGTACACCTCCTACCCACGCGGCTCTGCTCCGTACACCTCCTACCCACGCGGCTCTGCTCCGTACACCTCCTACCCACGCGGCTCTGCTCCGTACACCTCCTACCCACGCGGCTCTGCTCCGTACACCTCCTACCCACGCGGCTCTGCTCCGTACACCTCCTACCCACGCGGCTCTGCTCCGTACACCTCCTACCCACGCGGCTCTGCTCCGTACACCTAGTACCCACATGGCTCTGCTCCGTACACCTCGTACACACAGGGCTCTGCTCCGTACACCTAGTACCCACATGGCTCCGCTCCTGTACACCTCGTACACACACGGCTCCGCTCCGTACACCTAGTACCCACTCGGCTCCGCTCCGTACACCTAGTACACACTCGGCTCCGCTCCGTACACCTCGTACACACACGGCTCCACTCCGTACACCTAGTACCCACTCGGCTCCGCTCCGTACACCTAGTACACACTCGCCTCTGCTACATTCACACTGTAAATCCCTCCTGACCCCACACATAAACTTCACCAAATTGCCATACACCTAGTACACACTCACCTCTGCTACATTCACACTGTAAATCCCTCCTGACCCCACACATAAACTTCACCAAATTGCCATACACCTAGTACACACTCACCTCTGCTACATTCACACTGTAAATCCCTCCTGACCCCACACATAAACTTCACCTAATTGCTATGCTGGCCATCATGATGCTCAGAGTACTGCATTCACTGAGGAGCTGGTCATGTGACCCCTGACTCCACCCTCCATTGACATCATCACAGGTCCTGTCAGCCCAGAGTTTGCAGCTCTGTCGGCTCCCACAGAGGGAGATCTCCGGAGCTGCAGGATGCTAAGTGCGCCCTCCCTGCAAATGACCCCCCCAGCTGCCCCCTGGATATGGCCCTGGCTGTGGGGGCAGTGTGCTCAGGGGCCCCTGAGGCTACTAGGGTCACACTTGAATTGTGACCCTAGCCTGATTCAAGTATTTTCGGCTGCAGCACATAGCTTTTAATGCTATGCGCTGGAGCCCATAGAAACCCGATGCTTACCTTGCCAACCATTGGTTGTCAATGTAAACATCGGGTTTCTATGGGCTCCGTTGCTGGCAGCGCATAGCATTAAACGCTCTGCGCTGCAGCAGACAATACTTGCGTCAGACTAGGGTCACAATGCAAGTGTGACCCTAGCCCTCAGGGGCCCGGTGGGCCCCCTCCAAGCAGTCGGGCCCCGGCACTTGCCCAGGTGCGCCGGGTGCTGACGCCGGGCCTGCATTGCACTAGCTGCCAAATTCTATGTTTTAAACGGAATCCCCCTAAACACGCTGGTAAACGCTGGTGTGACCCTAGCCTAAGTGGGCGGAAGCTAAATGCTCTACTCTACCCCAAAGTGAAAGTGCAGTAGGGCTGTGACCAGACAAGGTGAATAGCCACTTGGCTGGTACTCCATCCACTAGATGGGCCAACCATAAATTTAGTTTTTCATTTGTGCATGCTTTGGCCTTCCTTGGTTAATCAAAGTAAGCCAGCTGGGCCTTGTAACCCCATCTTAATGGTTTAAAGATGCCTTAATAATTTTTTAACTTAATACCAACGAATGGGCACTTGTTACTTCTTTAGCTTATGCAAAAAACTCACCAGAAACAGCTTTTAACCAGTACAAGTTCAAATGTACTTGCAGGAATCGGCAGACCCTCTTGATAGAGGCGGGGGCAAACCAGGTGCAAAATACCAAAAAGACAACCTCTCTCAGTCTACCATATTGGGGGTGGTATTAAACATGCACAAAAATAAAGTTGCATGGGGCCGAGTCACACAGATACGTGTGATTTATAGTGTCTACCCCAAAGGGAAAGTGCAGTAGGGATGTGGCCACACAATGTGAATGGCCACTTGGCTGATACTCCATCCACTTTGATGGGCCAATGACCATAAATTTACTTTTTCAATCGTATGTGCTTTGGCCCTCCTTGGTTAATCAGAGTAAGCCGACTGTATCGTGTGGCCCCATCTTAATGGTTTAAAGATGCCTTAATAATTTCTGAATTTAAGACCAGCGAATGGGCACTTGTTTCCTCTTTAGTTTATGTAATCCTAGTTGATCTTCTTAATGACCTTTCACGGCAGCCAAAAAAGTATGTTTCCACAGGGCATGTTTCCACACGGTATGTTTGCACAGAATATGTTCCCATAGGGTATGTTTCCATGGGATATGTTCCCACAGATTATGGGTATGTTTCCACAGAGTATATTTCCACAGGGTATGTTTCCACAGGGTATGTTTCCATAGGATATGTTTCCACAGAGTATGTTTCCACAGGGCATATTTCCACAGAGTATGTTTCCACTGGGTATGTTTCCACAGGGCATGTTTCCTCAGGGTATGTTTCCACAGGGAATGTTTCCACAGGGCATGTTTCCACAGAGTATGTTTCCACAGGGCATGTTTCCACAGAGTATGTTTCTTCAGGTTATGTTTCCACAGAGTATGTTTCCACAGGGTATGTTTCCTCAGGTTATGTTTCCACAGGGTATGTTTCCTCAGGTTATGTTTTCATAGGGTATTTTTCCATGGGGTATGTTTCCACAGGGTATGCTTCCACAGGGCATGTTTCAATAGGGTATGTTTCCACAGTGTATGTTTCCACAGGGTATGTTTCCACAGGGTATGTTTCCTCAGGGTATGTTTCCACAGGGCATGTTTCCACAGGGCATGTTTCCACAGGGTATGTTTCCTCAGGTTATGTTTACATGGGGTATATTTCCACAGGGTATGTTTCCACAGGGCATGTTTCCATAGGGTATGTTTCCACAGTGTATGTTTCCACAGGGTATGTTTCCATAAGGTATGTTTCCACGGGGAAAGGTTCCACAAGGTATGTTTCCATAGGGCATGTTTCCACAGGGCATGTTTCCACAGGGTATGTTTCCTCAGGTTATGTTTACATGGGGTATATTTCCACAGGGCATGTTTCCACAGGGTATATTTCCACAGGGTATATTTCCACAGGGCATGTTTCCACAGGGTATGTTTCCTCAGGTTATTGTTTACATGGGGTATATTTCCACAGGGTATGTTTCCACAGGGCATGTTTCCATAGGGTATGTTTCCACAGTGTATGTTTCCACAGGGTATGTTTCCATAAGGTATGTTTCCACGGGGAAAGGTTCCACAAGGTATGTTTCCATAGGGCATGTTTCGTTCTATAGGGTATATTTCCACATCTATTGCAGGCTACTACCTAGCATGATTATAGATATATGGGGCAAAATGTTACGTGACAGACTCCCTTTAATTACAATTTTATTATTGGGTAATGCTACATCTGTAGCTGCAATTTATGGGGTCCTCCTGCAATAGCTGCTTAAATGAGGCTTTCATCATGATCACATATCGCACATCAAGCCTGTATACATTCTATGTCAGAGTGCATCCTGCTTAATGAAATTTGATGTTGCCATTACTCAGAAGCCATGATTTGTTAAGAGCCCTTGTCTTTGATGTCATTCTCTTATTATTTGATGACGGATTTGGTCATTTTCACGTTGTTATTTTTACATAGATGGAATTTTGTCTGGAAATCATGATGTGACGTGCCTGGAGCTGTCCTTTACCTCATGCCCCACATGAAGGAACTGGAGATAAAACCACTCCACACTTACTTGTACTCCATTTATTATGGATGAGACCCAGAACACTCGACATTTCATTGCTGTGTTCACATATTTAATTACATACAACTTTAAGACCTACAGACATGATTCCTAATGGAAATTAGAATGCATATCAGACTACAGGGCAAACACCTCCTTATTTTATCCACTCCACACTCTGTAGATCATTTTCTTAAGGATCTCAGTGAACGGTAACAGACTCAGCAGAAATCCCTGTTAAGTCCCAGAAGGATTTTAAACTTCCGCCTATTACCAATCAGTGGTTTCACCTATTGATCTTGTGAAATAGCAGTATGTTGCTAATGCTGTAGCATTGAATGGAGTTCAATGGTTAATGCAAAAAAAATGTTCCTGGATCAGAAAGCTTGCAGATGAGCTGTATTTTATTCTATTTTTGTTTCATAGAGAATAAAATACTCAAACTTAAAGGAATTGAATGAAAATTCATGGAAAATTGAGGCTCATTTTTGAAGAAAAGGATGTGTAATGCAATAACTTGACATTTACATTTGATGTCTTGAAGGTGTAGTCGACCCTTGAATTTCTTAGAAAGACGTTCTGGGATGATATAAACTAAAAAGGACTGGATACTCGTATTACTGATACTGTATGGGTCCACGATCTCTGTATATTTCATTATGGCCATATACGGTACATCTTGTGCAGTCAGTCACCATGCAGAGGTTGGTTGCATCAATCATATACCATCCTAGCAGGAAGAAGTATAGGGAGACCATTGAGGAAAAGGGGAAAAGATGAGTAGGCGGCCATTATTGTTATTATTATTTATTATTAGAGCACCATTTATTCCATGGCACTTTACATGTGAAAAGGGGCATACATCAACAAGTACAATAATCATGAACAATACAAGGCACACACAGGTACAGGAGGAGAGAGGACCCAGCCCACGAGGGCTCACAATTTACAAGGGATGGGTGAGGATACTCTAGAAGAGGGCCATTATTCCTTTTACAGTATGCTGAACATTTTCTGGTACTAGACAACCCTTTTAGCCAAATAAAAATTCTTATTGTTTACAATTATTTTACTTTTGTATTAATAGTCTTCAAAGAATTCCTGTATGACAAATATTCTCAAGTGTTACATTCACATAGTTAGTCATGGATAAGGCATATATAGATCATAGAGAGATCCTCTGCTTAGGACCACCCTTCATGTGTGTAATGCTACAGCAGTTGTCGTATTAAAGAATCCCCTTTAATAAGGGTGAAGATGTCAGCCTCACTCCTAAGACATTGTAAGGGCACGTATTCCCACACTTATGAAATGCTATATTTAAATTATAAGCATGAATAAGCCAGAGGCAATAGATAAATGATCTGCAAAGTCAAATTCATTCAAAAGTTAGCTGCTTTTTTTTTTTTTACCAAAAAAAGTAAATTTTTTTATAGTTCTCTTTTTTGATACTTGATAAAGGTGAGGGAATAAAAACGCAGGCTTCCCTGGAGACTAGCTGCTCTTTGCATACACTGAGATGTTCAGAGACTTGTTTCATATACTTCTCTAAAGGAAAATCATGCCTACAAATAACTTTTCAGAATAAGGTGTCCTCTGTGTGTACATGAGGTATAACATTATTGCTTTCCATTCTAAGACTTAAATCCTGCATAGGCAGAAACTAGGATACATCTGTAATCTGTAAGGCTACTTCCACTCTAGCGTTTATGTTGGTATATGTGGTGCCCCTATGGCAAGGCACCACAGGGAGGTACTGAACCCCAATCAAAGGTGTGGCGCCTCAGTAACCGGGGACATGGGGGAATCTTCAGAGTCTGCACCCCAACACCCATACACAGGCCACTTCAATACAGGGGACTGATATTCAGTAGTTCCCAGGGAGTGGAGCGTAGAGAGCGGGAGAAGGGGAGTGACAGCACAGTCAGACAATTGGTGTGAGGAGAGCAAGGAAGGAAGACGTAGGGGACCCTGCGGCTACAGTGGAGAGCACCTCTTAGGAGAGAGGTGACCTGAACTCGGAAGGAGGTTTACCCAGGACTGGTTGGAGCCAGCTGGGGACCAAGGTCGACACCGGCATACCGGAGCCGAAGTAGATAGACGCAAGGTTCAAGCGTAACTACAGACCGACAAGCTGAGGGCCTGACACACAGGGAGCCGAAGCACCCCTAAAGCAGCCCAACATCAGTCCTGCAGCTGGGTTCACGACACCGACAAGTCAGAGGCTTTAGGTAACAGACCCCGAGGATTAGAGTTTTGGCTCAAGAGGGGCAAATAGAGACAGAGCAAGAGAGTAACCAGACCATGAGCGCCATATTGAGGGCATCACTGTCAGACTCTGTAGAAACCTTCATGATCTGTGGTTACAATACCTGTTAACCCAGAATGTACCGTGTACCTGTTTCCATCTGGTGCAAGTAAAGAACCGTTTGAGCTGAAGTGGTGTCTGTTCTCCTTTCATTCGGCGCCCGCAGAACTACAGAATCGTCACTGGAGGTAAGGAGTACTACTCCCCTCATCCACCCCGCTGCCCTGAGGTAAAGCTCCACCTGTGAGGAGATGTCCTACCAAAGCTGCATTTAAATCACTTCAGCGGCCGGCCGCAGCGCTGGTAACCCTATTACCAGGAGCCACAGGTGGCGTCACGATACCATTTCCCCGATCATCATCACCCCCACCCATGCCACTGAGGGTCCAGGGCACGGAACTGGGAACCGACCAGCCGTGATCCCCCACCGAAGTAACCACCTGTCCCAGTATCCGAGTACCCCCTACCCTGTCGACCGACTCACATGCGTCTGGCATGCAAATGCAAATGCAGTGCAAACACTGCCATACTGATGTGAACGCAGCGGAGATTTTCTGCATGCGTTCACGTAGTATGGTGCCCGGCCAGCTAATGAGCGGTCTCGGAAGCGGCCGGGAGGCAGAGATCAGCAGCGGAGATCTCCTTCTCGAAAAAGCAACCTGAGGGCACCACTCAATTTCTGTACAAATAATACAAGATGGGGATCTGCTCCAACATATCTGAAAGAGTACATTTAGAACAAGAAAAAGAAATAAGTTATATACAAGCGATCATCTCTGAGTTATGAATATCGATTTTTATTAGTGGAAAAAACACTGCATCATTAGACAAGACTTGATAAAAACATTTAAAAAGGCGAAGGCCTGTATACAAAGAGGAGAAGTAGTCCCCCGCTGTATGAACCAAATCGTTATTACATAAAAATGAGGTGAGCCAAATTGTCAAAAAAAGTGGGGACAAAAATTATAAAAATCAAGACTGGTACAAGCCAGGTAACAAATCAACCTTAAATAGTCACTGGCTGTTTAATGCAATTGTGTGTGTGCAGCTCATGCACAGTAAGTGCTGCTAAGGTTTGTCAGACACTCAACAGGGATACAGGCCAGAATATCTGTTCCTTGTGTACTTCCAATCAGCACCATACCAGTGTGAATTCAACCAGTAAATAATATTGGAAAGACAATTTTAGTTTATACACAGGTTCACTCGAGGGCAGCATAGAATTACCTGTAACCTATGCTTCACACCGCAGGGGACCTCCGGTGCACCACGCGCCACGTCACAGCAGTGACTTCATGTAGGGGATCCAGCCTAATGCCACAGTCAGTAACTAAATACATCCACAGTGATTAAGATAATGAAATCACCTGTAGTAAGCCGGCTGTAGCCACAAATCGCGGTGGTTACACCCGGAAATGATGTATTATTATTATTATTATTTATTTATATAGCGCCATTGGTTCCATGGCGCTTTACATAAGCAATGGGGGTAACAAGGACAGGTACAGTACATATGAGCAGTACATATGACAATGCTTGCTGATACACGACGGGAGAGGTTCCTGTCCACGAGGGCTCACAGTCTACGGGGGTGAGGGAGGACACAATAGGGGGGGTGTTAGACCTCTCTAGATCCAGTGTGCATGCGCAAGGGTGTACAAGGCTTCAGAGCCGAGTACCAAGATGGTCGCCAGCTCCATCATCATTGCAGGGGCGGGCCATAGAATGTGCTTCCCTCTATGTCAGCAGGAGGGTGGTGCTGGGGATTGTGATGGGAGGAGAAGCAGGGGAGAAAACCTCTAATTGCGCAGTTAAGAATATTACAAAGCACTATTCAGCACCTACGCTGGGTCAGCTTGCTTATAAGCTAAGCCATCAAACGGAGAAATTCTGCCAAAGAGCAGGATAACAGTCATACATCTCAGTTAGGGGTCTTTCACAATTGTGTTTTTTTCCTGATTTGGAAGATCAGGAAAAACCCGATTCTTACAGTATTTTGCCCATTCACTTTAATTTTGGCAGGTAGAATCTTGTTGCTTCATGTTTTCTCCTGAAATCATTAAAGAGAATGGGCAAAAAAGAATGAATCCTGTAAGAATCAGGTTTTTTCTTGATCTTCCAAATAAAAAAAAAAACGCAAGTGTGAAAGGCCCCTATGACAGGCAGAGAAGCGAGTTAATAGTGGTAAGTGCAGAATAAAATTTTTTAAGGTGTACAAGGACCATTGTAGTCGAAATCATCACCTGGTCAGGAATCAAGTTTGAAGCTAGCTTCTTTAAATAAACAAAGATTTATTAAGAAAATATACATAAAATGTATGCACAACAGTTGGCTGGCCAACTGTGCACACTGGGTACCCATAATTATTACAAAAAATATAAAAAATAAAAAAAAATAAAAATAAAAACAAAAACCTGTAAGAAAGATATACAAATTAGCAAAAATAATAAATACTTCGATTAATACAAAAATCAAAAATAAATACTAAGAAAAGATAAAAAAAATGTTTAAACCATAACAAGAGGGGATAGAACTGCAAACATAAGAAAAGAAAAATTTTAATTTTTATTATTAAATTAGAAGAATAAAGAAAGGATAATGAAAAGCGGAAATCCTGGAATCTGCTTCACAAACTCATGATTTTATTTGCTTAAATAAAGTCCTCCTGAAAAATATTAAATGGCTAAAGGAACAACGTAAAGAGGGAAAGCTGTTCATCATATAGCGTTAAGTGACACCATCGTCTACAAAGGTATAAATATATTCATCATGTCTACTAATGTAAAGATAAAGATCAGGATCCCGTTCTAGGGACCGAGCCTTGGAACAGTGTAAAACTATATAACCAAACTGGTGGATTGCATTCAAGATGATCTAAGAGTGACCCATAAGTTGGTTATGAATTTAGGTCATGACCAATCAAAGACCGGCCCCTGCTTAAGGACTCATCATAAGGTAGTAAAAAGAGGTAGATCCACCCTAACATTATGCTGGCTTAACCAAGCAGCTATCAAGGTAAATACATTACTATACACAAGTCCCAAATGGAGGGTCCAAAAGTGTCCAAACAATTAATGGGAAATTCCAGCATATAAGATGTATATAGGTTCCAAGTTGCAGGATCCATAATGCTGACAACCCCGTCCAGGTCAAAGTCCAGGAGGAGAGTGCTGGCTTCCAGGGGATAAGCGACCACAAAGTATGTGAAGGAACATCTTCAATGCGGGCAAGTTCCAAAGGCTAACATCCCCGTCAGGATCACAGTCCATGGGGAGAATGCTGGTCTCCAGGAGATAAGACACCGCTCCCCTACTGCACAATTTAGTAGTTTCACATTATAAGACACACACCCCCACTTTCCCCCAAAATTTGGTGGAACCAAAGTGCGTCTTATGATGCGAAAATACGGTATATTAGATCGTTTATTAAAATCACTTGCTCTACATTATTATTGAATAAAAATTTAAACAGCGGTTGTGCTTAAGGCTACATTCAGACTGTGTGTTTTTGGGTGCTGCATTTTTTTTTCATTTAGAATGGCTCCTATGGGAAAAACGCAGGAGAAAAATGCCACAGAAATTGACATGCACTTTTCTAACACGAAGCTCTCCTAAAGTGAAGAAACAGATCACTATAAAAGAGGACAGTCTGAATGGCAAATAATGAAAACCCATTGACTTGTCTTGGTTGTCATTTAAGTCATCCGTTTTATGCAGTGCAAAACATGCACAATCTGAATGTAGCCTTAAAGGGGCCTGTCCTTGACACGTATTCATACAGGGAGATGCACCATCTCTGTATCACATATGGGTAAGCAGCAACCTTTAATTACATGAGACTCTATTAGCACTTTACCTAAAGGTTAAGGGAAGCTATACCTATTGGGATATAGAGCGGGCACCTATAACACCCTACATCCAGTTTACTTGTAGGAGTCTCTTTAGTCATTTTATGCTGTGGCCGGCTTTATGGCTACATCAGGTGTATACCCTCTCTCCCTGATAACATTGTTTTTTCTCCCCATTTTTGCCTACTTCATTGGTCAATGGTTATTTTTTGTTTTGTTTGTCACCAAGTTGTAAAACATGTAACACAATGTGATTGATTGCATAAACCTCTTTTGCATTTTGGACACTGATGTGGACCCCCCCTCTTGGTACATTTACTCGGGCAGTAGTGCACTAGTTTTTCTTTCTTTTTACAAATGTCTTAACTTCAATAGGTTGCCCATTCAACTACGATGCTGTCCTGGTTGTGTCCTATTGTTTTTCTTATTGGCTTTTGTTTGCCACTGAACTTTAAAAAGAACAGCCAAGAGTCTTAGACTGCTTTCACATTACGATTTTCGGTCATCCGATTGTATCCGTTGCAAAACGGATACAATTGGATCTGAAATCGGATCCCATGTTCCCCTATGGGAATCAGATCAGATGTGCCACTATTGGCATCCGATTTTGGCACCATCCGATCCGATTTTATCACGGGCACAAAATCGCAGCCTGCTACGATTTTGTGTCCGTGACTCACATCGGACAGCATCGGATCAGTGCTGATCTGAGTGCCCACAAAATGTGAGCCTATGGACATTGGATCCGAGTTCACCTAGGATCTGATGTCGGCTCCGTATTCCCTGCCTCTCCCTGTCTCTCCCTACTCCTGCCTCCTCCATCTTCTTCCCCCCGCTATTCTATGCTGTCTCTCCGCTATTCTATTCTGTGCCCCCGCTCCTCTATCCTGATCTAATCCCTATCCTGTCCCTGTTCTCTTCCCTGTGTGTAATTAAAAAAAAAAAAAACTTCTCCCGGAGGATACATCACCTGTCACAGGCTCCCAGGATGCGACACCATTGGAGCAGAAGGGCCTGTGGTGATGTCAGAGAGCCGGTCAGCTGACGTGTCATCTTGGGAGTCGGTAACAGGTAATGTATACTCCGGAAGGAGTTTTTTTTTTTTTTTTTTTTACACACAGGGAAGACAAGAGGGGACAGGATAGGGATTAGATCAGGATAGAGGAGTGGGGGGACAGAATAGAATAGCGGGGAGACAGCATAGAATAGCGGGGGGAAGAAGATGGAGGAGGCAGCAGCAGGTAAAGACAGGGGACCACAGGATCAACACGGATCCTGCATAGAATTGGATCGGATAGCTATTTGCCATCCAATTGCAGGGAACTGTGTGGATCCGTGCCTGTCCGTGGGATCCTCCTTCAAAGTTGGATCCCACGGACAGGCAGTAATTGTATTGTGAAAGCACCCTCAATCAGAATCATTTTGCCAAATAATCTACTTAAAGGGAATCTGTCACCAGGTTTTTGCCATCTCATCTGAGAGCTGCATAATGTAAAGATAGACACCCTGATTCCAGCGATATATCCCTTACTGAGCTGCTTGCTCTCATTTTGATAGAATTACTGCTTTCTCTTCTGCAGATGTATCAGTTATTTGAATGCGGAGCTCTATAGCCCCGCCCACACCACTGATTGGCAGTTTTCTGTGTACACTGTAATCTGATGTGGATTATACAGAGCTCATGAACATGCTGGACTACCTGGCAGCAGACCTCTAATGATAATCTCCAGCTGATTAAACAGTGGTTTTATAAAAACTACAGCCCAGTAAGTGACATATCACTGGAATCAGGGTCTCTGGCTATACATTATGCTACAATTAGATTAGGTGGTGACAGATTCACTTTATAGATGCTACTACATAACACTTTTGAGACAGCAACCCAAGTACATGTAACTCCCATATTATTGTATTAATAATTATTTATGAATATTTCTTATTTATAAGTAGGATTCCTTGCCAACATTTTGATGCATTGGTTCCTAATGTTCCTGTTTTAAAGTCATGTCGGGTTATTTTCATGTTTCTATCTGTACCATGAAAAGACTGAATGGTGCAGACTGTGACATCCGCCCCCATCACAGCGCACACTAGAGTCATTAATGGGGACTCGGAATCCATCCTCTCTGAACATAATATCCCTATTCCAATTATTATGAAGTGTCTGGCATGTAGTCTCAGTTTCATTAGTCACTTTGGCCTTGTGCCTCTCAGCATATATTTCAGCTATGGAGCATTTCATAACATCTAATTACATACACATAAATAGCTGCACCTTATAAATAAGGTGGTGAACATGCTGCCATTAGGAGAGCGCCAATGAGCACATCTTAATTGCTTGCTGACCATTTCAGAGAAAACTCTCCAAGACGGCAATCTTCATTACTCTCGGATGACGGCCTATTGTTCCCTTGTACAATCTCCACTTTTTTTCTAGCTGTCTCGATGGCATTCACAACTTAAATACGGTAGATACGGTACATCAATATGCTATCAATTTATTTCTGCTTTTCTTGTTGGTCGAGTAACACATCCAATCAGTTCTTCTCATTCAGCTTCATACCAAGATCATATTAGCATTTCTTACTAATATTTTCTAAAACGGATATTCCACATATGGATTAAAAAAAATATATATATATATATACATACAGCATATAAAAATACAATTTATGGTCCTTATTTTTCATGCTGTGAAAATAAAGATACTTACTCACTATGAAATTTTCCATTTTATCTATTGGCCACTAGATGTCAGCATAGGAGACATTCTTTCAGCCACTGCTTTACATCATGCTGTGCTATCTGCGGTGGAAGGTAATATCTATATGTGTCAAACTACTGATTCTTTCAGGGATAAATGCTTGATCTGAGGATTTTTTTTGCCATGTCTGTGGGTGAGACAACTTGAATTTTTGATGCTGCAGTTTTTGTCTCTTTTTGTTATGTCATGTTTGAAATGAAGCCGCTTTGGTTTTGATACTTCATGGTATTTGCTTTTTTGACAAACCCAACTCTGGATACAGTCATGTGCGAATTGCATGGATTTTTAGAAGGAACAAAAACTATATACGGTACACATTTTTTAATCTGTGGATTTTCTGCATTTAATGCATGTCTGTAGGGAAAATCTGTACAAACCCCTCAGTGTACTCAGAGACCTTGTTGCAGGTTTCATATTAGCACCACAGGTCAGTTTGCACATCGTAAAAAAAAAGCACATTGGGCTTGAGCTTTCTATGAGTCTCAACCACCTTGCTTGAAATGTAAGACGTATTTCTTGCTCAGTCACAACATGCAGCATCAATATCCCGTCATGGGAACCAGTTCTGCAGCTTTGTGCACATTAGACCTGGTCACACTGCTGTCATGACTTCAGTTTATAGAAGTAAGAACGCTGCTTATCATCTGTTACCCCAGGAATTTATTAGGTGTTTTTTGCGTGCTAGTAAGGTTCCTATCATTTAACAGCAAGAATAATGACAAATTTCCACAGGTCTCTATACAAATCTAGTAGTAGAGGTGTGAGCAAAGCCCTATATATAGACCCTAACTCAAATATAGTAAGGTGTGACAATCATGTTTGTTTCCAGTATCTGGAAGAATGTATTAACCAATAAAAGATGTGGCTTGGGAGTCACATGTGGCTCATGGTACCATGATGAGTGGCTCACGGCTGTCCACCACCAAGTCTAGCAAATAGCTAGTAAGATCAGGTCTCCAGAGGGTGACTTTTGTGTCTAGCCCCACACAAAGCAGCTCTGAATGGGGTATTGTGGGAATCCCTGGATCTTGTTATACTGCCTGGATGTGGCTAGCCATGCTCTCTTAGAGCTAGATGTGACTAGAAATGCTCCCTTAGGGCCAAATGTGGCTAGGAATGCTCTCTCAGAGGTGAATGTGGCTAGCAATGTTGTCTCAAGGCTAGATGTGACTAGCAATGCTCTCTCAGGGCTAGATGTGTCTACCAATGCTCTCTCAGGGCTAGATGTGTCTACCAATGCTCTCTTAGGGCTGGATGTGTCTACCAATGCTCTCTCAGGGCTGGATGTGTCTACCAATGCTCTCTCAGTGCTGGATGTGGCTAGCAATGCTCTCTCAGTGCTGGATGTGGCTAGCAATGCTCTCTCAGGGCTGGATGTGGCTAGCAATGCTGTCTCAGGGCTGGATGTGGCTAGCAATGCTCTCTCAGGGCTGGATGTGGCTAGCAATACTCTCTCAGGGCTGGATGTGGCTAGCAATGCTCTCTCTGGGTTGGATGTGGCTAGCAATGCTCTCTCAGGGCTGGATGTGTCTACCAATGCTCTCTCAGGGCTGGATGTGGCTATCAATGATCTCTCAGGGCAGGATGTGTCTACCAATGCTCTCTCAGGGCTGGATGTGGCTAGCAATACTCTCTCAGGGCTGGATGTGGCTAGCAATGCTCTCTCAGGGCTGGATGTGGCTAGCAATACTCTCTCAGGGCTGGATGTGGCTAGCAATGCTCTCTCAGGGTTGGATGTGGCTAGCAATGATCTCTCAGAGCTGGATGTGACTAGCAATGCTCTCTCAGGGTTGGATGTGGCTAGCAATGATCTCTCAGGGCTGGATGTGTCTACCAATGCTCTCTCAGGGCTGGATGTGGCTAGCAATGATCTCTCAGAGCTGGATGTGTTTAGTAATGCTCTCTCAGGGCTGGATGTGGCTAGCAATACTCTCTCAGGGCTGGATGTGGCTAGCAATACTCTCTCAGGGTTGGATGTGGCTAGCAATGCTCTCTCTGGGTTGGATGTGGCTAGCAATGCTCTCTCAGAGCTGGATGTGACTAGCAATGCTCTCTCAGGGCTGGATGTGGCTATCAATGATCTCTCAGGGCAGGATGTGTCTACTAATGCTCTCTCAGGGCTGGATGTGGCTAGCAATACTCTCTCAGGGCTGGATGTGGCTAGCAATACTCTCTCAGGGCTGGATGTGGCTAGCAATGCTCTCTCAGGGCTGGATGTGGCTAGCAATACTCTCTCAGGGCTGGATGTGGCTAGCAATGCTCTCTCAGGGTTGGATGTGGCTAGCAATGATCTCTCAGAGCTGGATGTGACTAGCAATGCTCTCTCAGGGTTGGATGTGACTAGCAATGCTCTCTCAGGGTTGGATGTGGCTAGCAATGATCTCTCAGGGCTGGATGTGTCTACCAATGCTCTCTCAGGGCTGGATGTGGCTAGCAATGATCTCTCAGAGCTGGATGTGTTTAGTAATGCTCTCTCAGGGCTGGATGTGGCTAGCAATGCTCTCTCAGGGCTGGATGTGTCTACCAATGCTCTCTCAGGGTTGGATGTGGCTAGCAATGATCTCTCAGGGCTGGATGTGTCTACCAATGCTCTCTCAGGGCTGGATGTGGCTAGCAATGATCTCTCAGAGCTGGATGTGTTTAGTAATGCTCTCTCAGGGCTGGATGTGGCTAGCAATACTCTCTCAGGGCTGGATGTGGCTAGCAATGCTCTCTCAGGGTTGGATGTGGCTAGCAATACTCTCTCAGGGTTGGATGTGGCTAGCAATGCTCTCTCATTGTTGGATGTGGCTAGCAATGCTCTCTCAGAGCTGGATGTGACTAGCAATGCTCTCTCAGGGCTGGATGTGGCTAGCAATGATCTCTCAGGGCTGGATGTGTCTACCAATGCTATCTCAGGGCTGGATGTGGCTAGCAATGATCTCTCAGAGCTGGATGTGGTTAGTAATGCTCTCTCAGTGCTGGACATGGCTAGCAATACTCTCTCAGGGCTGGATGTGGCTAGCAATGCTCTCTCAGGGTTGGATGTGGCTAGCAATACTCTCTCAGGGTTGGATGTGGCTAGCAATGCTCTCTCATTGTTGGATGTGGCTAGCAATGCTCTCTCAGAGCTGGATGTGACTAGCAATGCTCTCTCAGGGCTGGATGTGTCTACCAATGCTCTCTCAGGGCTGGATGTGGCTAGCAATGATCTCTCAGGGCTGGATGTGGCTAGCAATGCTCTCTCATTGTTGGATGTGGCTAGCAATGCTCTCTCAGAGCTGGATGTGACTAGCAATGCTATCTCAGGGCTGGATGTGGCTAGCAATGATCTCTCAGAGCTGGATGTGGTTAGTAATGCTCTCTCAGTGCTGGACATGGCTAGCAATGCTCTTTCAGAGCTGAATGTGGCTAGAAATGTTCTCTCAGAACTAGGTGTTGCTAGCAATGCTTTCTCAGACCTGGATGGGGCTAGCAATGCTCTCATCAGAGCTGGGTATAGGTGGCAATGCTCTCTCAGAGCTACATGTGGCTTGCAAGGTCAAGAAGGAACCAAGACCTCTGCTATATATGAAGACATAACCTGGCATGACCTAGTGTAGTTAATCAATGGCTATATCTCCAGATTACCTTTGAGCTGGGTTTGTTCATGTATTTTGAAATTCCGATTGTTCTGCTTTTGGAGTTGAAGTCTAAAACAAATTTGTTTCATAATGGAAGCTAAGGGACCCTATTAGTTATTATGAGCACAATAAAACATATTTTTGTTAGGAAGTTAGAAGGGTTAAAATTTTATCACCAATTTCTCAATTTTCCAATAAAATTTACAAAACCATTTTTTTTTGTCACCACATCACATTTGAAGTCCCTTTGAGGGGTGTACATGACAGAAAACACCCAAAAGGGACACCATTGCAAAAACTGCACCCCTCAGACTGCTCAAACCACATTTAAGAAGATTATTAACCCTTCAGGTGCTTCACAGGAACTTAAAGGAAAGTGGAAGGAAAAAAATGAAAATTTCCCACAAAAATGTTATTTTAGCCCCAAATTTTTCTTATTCACAAGGGTACCAGGAGAAATTGGGCTATACAATTTGTTGTACAATTTCTCCTGAGTACGCTAATATCCGATATGTGGTGGAAAACGTCTGCTTGGGCACACAGTAGGGCTAGGAAGGGAAGAAGCGTAATTTGACTTTTTGAGTATAGCATTCAGTGGGATCATTAGTGGATGCCATGTCGCCTTTGCAGAACCCCTATTGACCTCATTTTGGTAATTAGATCCCTCGAGGAATATATCTAGATGTGTGGTGAGCACCTTGAACCCCCAGGTGCTTCACAAAATGTTAAGAAGTTGAGCCATGAAAATGAAAAATACATTCTTACCATAAAAATGTTGCCTTAACCCCACATTTTTTATTTTCACAAGGGTAACAGGAGACACTGAACCAATTTGTTGTGCAGTTTCTCCTGAGCACGCCGATACCCTATGTGAGGTGAAAAACTACTGTGTGGGTACACCGCAGGGCTTATAAAGGGAGGAGCATCATTTGACTTCTGGAATTCAAAATTGTCTGGAATCGTCCTTGTTGCATTGGTGAGCCCCCTGATGTTTCTGAACAGTTGAACCCCCATAGGTGACCCCATTTTGGAAACTAGACCCCCCCAAGGAATTTATCTACATGTGTGATGAGCACCTTAAACCCCAGGTTCTTCACTGAATTTTATAACGTTGAGCTGTGAAAAAAAAAAGACATTTTTCCCATAAAAATATTGTGTTAGCTCCAAACTTTGTATTTTCACAGGGGTAACATGAGAAAATGCACCCTACGATTTATAGTGCAATTTTTCTTGAGTATGCCGATACCCCAAATGTGATGGAAAACTGATGTTCAGGAGCACATCATAGCTCAGAAGGAGCACAATTTGAATTTTGTAGCACCATTTTTTCTGTAATAGATTACCCCTGACATGTGAAAATAGCAGAACTAACTCCCTTTAGAAGTGACCCCATTTTACAAACTGCACGCCTCAATGATTTCATCTAGGTTTGCAGTAAGCAGGGCTGTGGAGTTGGTAAGCCAAACATCCAACTCCGATTCTGACTCCTCAGTTTCCCTGAATCCGACTCCAACTTCACCAAAAATTGACACAGATTCCGACTCCACAACTCCGTAAGCATGGCTGTGAAGTCAGTAAGCCAACGATCCGACTCCAACTCCTCAATGTCCTTGAATTCGACTCCATCAAAATGTGCACTGACTCCACAGCCTTGGTTGTATTGACACTACAAGTTTGTCACAACATTTTATACTATTGTGCGGTGAAGAAAATATAATTACATTTTTAGGGGAATATGTAAAAAAGACCCATAATGTGTTACGCAATTTCTCCTGAACATGGCAATAACCCAAGTGTGATTTTATAGTACTGTTTGGCCACATGGCAGGGCTCAAAAAGGAAGGAGCGCCATTTGATTTTGAAGCACATATTTACCTAGAATAGTTTGCGGACTCCATTTGTGGAGCACCTAGGTGTCAGAACAGCAGAAACTCCTTCAAGTGATGACATTTTGGAAATGACACCCATGAAGTCAAATGCAGTGAATGTTGGAGCATTAAAAATTGCAAATACAGTGAGAAGCAAAAGGGTAACAATATTTTGAGACTTTGATTTTCAGGCTCCATATCTCACCATCCACTAAAACTTTGAGTATGAGACTACCTTCATTTTTATAGACAACCATTTTGGCTATCACATACATAAATTTAATTTGCAACTATTTAGCATATTATTAGTTATGCAGATTCTTGTCATGTCGCTGTATTGTTACTGTTTTACACCGAAAAATCAAAGTGTTCATTTTTATTGTTATGTTAGTATTTTGTGAATCTCCTTTGGCTTTCAGCACTGCCTGAATCCTTCTGGGCATACTCTCTATCAGACTCAAGCATGTCTCGACCGAAATCTGATCCCGGATCTCTTCTACATGGACCACCATCGATCCTGGTCAAGTATCCAACGCCTTTGGATGATGAGATATGGAGCCTGAAAGTCAAAATGTCATTTGCTTGTCAATGTAAGCCCATGTAGTGCTCAGTATATTGCAGTGGCCATACATTGTTCCCAGCTCATTTTTCTGGAGACACCTTGTAAATTAAGCTGATTTCTTCACTACAGCAACGTCAGATGTGGACATTAATTGTTGTTTTAGCATTGTGGTGCTTAGAAGTAAGGGGGGCATTTTGCTGATTTTGTTTTTTTGGGGGAGACATATTGCTTTTCCAGAGGCTTTGTTGTGCAGGATAAATGTGAGCTTAGCCTTAGATGCTGGCACACGTTGCGTATTTGCTGCATATTTTTACCCGAGTGCTCTTGCAGTTTTTGCAGCCAAAACCAAGAGTGGAACAATCAGAGGAAAAGTCTAATAGAAACAAGTGCTCCACGTCTGTATTTAATCACTCACTGCTGGTTTTAATCAGCCACTCCTGGTTTTGGCTACAAAAACTGCAAGAGCACTCGGGTAAAAATACGCAGCAAATACGCAGCATGTGAATGTACCGCGATCTTTGGGAAGCAGAAAAAACAAATCAGCGTAAAGGCCCAGTTACACACACAGATAATTGTGCAGATATTGTTTGCAGATCTCTGGTTGCAGTGAAATCATGGACAAATTGTTCCATTTTGTGGCCATGTACAAATGTAACAATGTGTCCATGATTTCACTGCAACCAGAGATTTGCAAACAATCTCTGCACAATTATCTGTGTGTGTAACTGGGCCTTAAGGCCGGCTTCATACCACGGTTTAATCTGATTTGGGGCTCTCCGGTGTAAACCGGACAGTCCCGGACCGGATTTTGGCCCCATAGTATCCTATGAGGCCGTATGGAGCCGGATGGCAGCTCTCTGCCCTCCGGTTTCCATGTGTCCAGAACATGTAGCATTTTTGTGTCTGGGGAGAAAAATCTCCCCAAATTGGATTCTCCTGGATCCAGGGCAATCCAGCGCTCCCTAACATGGGAGTCTATGGGGTCGGATTGCCCCGATTCGAGAGAATCCGGCAACCGTACACTGGTGGCTGCACACTGCTGTAATTTCAGGACCGCGGCTAGCAGGGATCTTGAATAATTAGCAGCTGCGGCTGCTATTAAGGGCGTCCAGCTGCACACCAGACAGGAGGGCATATTTGCCTGTGTTTCTGTGTCCAGATCCGGTCCGGGGCTGATGGGTCAGATCTGGCCGTGGTGTGAAGCCGGCCTTAGTTGGAGAATTGAAGCTTTGGGAAAGGAAGGTGTGCCACAGTCCGCGCTGCCAAAATCTCCCGCTTGTAAATAATGCAAGTAGCCGATGTCCAAATCAAACCTCTCTTTTATTTCTCCAACGCGTTTCAACGCCCTCCTGGCGTCTTCCTCAGGGATACCAGGAGGGCGTTGAAACGCGTTGGAGAAATAAAAGAGAGGTTTGATTTGGACATCGGCTACTTGCATTATTTACAAGCGGGAGATTTTGGCAGCGCGGACTGTGGCACACCTTCCTTTCCCAAAGCTTCAGATATCGTCTACCCGTGTGGAGACCGGTGGAAGTCCAGCAGCAGCCAGCAGGATACGCATCCTATCAGGTCTTTTAACCAGTTGTGGGTGGCACAACTGGAATAGGTGAGTGACCATCTCTTACTCACCTGCTTTGATTTAGTGTCGAGTGATAAGGGCACTATTGCGCCTCTTGTCCCCCCCCCCCTTTCTTTTTTCGTTAGTTGGAGAATTGGCTTTAGTACTAATTTTACGCTGTTCACCTTGTGGTAAAAGTGATTAGGTGGCTTTACTCCTTAGATCAGTACGATCACCCCGATACTAGTTATATTTTAAACAGGTTTTGTTAAGGTTTGGCTACTATCACACTAACAACGCTTTTTTTTTTTTTTTTTTTTTTTTTTTTTTTTTTACAAAATAAAGGTTTTTGCATCACTGAATTTTGAATACCATAGCTTTTTAGTTTTCTGCCGACAATCATTTGAGGACTTGATTTGTGTGTTATGAGTTGGAGATTTAATTGGTAGCAATTTGAGCCACATAATGATTTTTGACTGTTTTCCATTCTGCTTTTGTGAAGCAGCAATTCAGGATTTTTTTATGTCATCCTCCATGTTGTAAAACTGATAAGACAGCTGTACACTTCGGGTCAGTATGAATACAACGATACCATATTTATATTGTTATTTGTATGTTTTGCCACTTTTACACCATAAAAACAATTTAATACAAAAAAAATTGGTTTTGCATTGCTGTATTCTGAGAGCTAAAGCTTTTTTATTTCTCTGCTGACAGAGCTTTGTGGAAAGTTGCTTTTTGTGGGACAAGATGATGTTTTCAGCAATACCAGTTTTATTTACATGCGACTTTTTGATCGCGTTTTTTTCCACTGTTGGTCAGTATAATGAAAAAGCATAAATTTTTTTCATTTTTTTACCCTGTTCACTAAAGGGATTAAATAGTTTGACAGTTTTATACACCACATCAGTCCAGATGCAGCGATGCCAAATATGTGTATTTTTTTCTTATTTACTTTTTTTACATAAATATATGCATTTATTGGTATAATTTTTTTCATATTTTTGCTCTTTATTTTGCGCATTAGTTTTTAAATATATTCTTACATTTTTTTTTCACTTTTTTTAACCCTATACTTAGTCCCTATGTGGGATATTAAAGGAGAACTCCGGGGAGAGAAACTTTTTTTGTACTGTCCCTTCCCTCTTACATCATGAAGCAGAGCTGAGCACTACAGTTCTAGGATCTGTAGATCATGCATAAATCAATAAAATCATATATGCTCTTAAAGGGATCCTGTCACCCCCAAAACACCTATAAACCTATTAAAACCTGTCCCTACAGCATATTAACACTTTCCCTACACTCCTTTTACCTCCTAAATGCCCTTAGTCAAAGTGAAGAAAAACGTTATAATAGTACCTGCTTAGTGATGATAATGAGTGACTATGCTATTCATAGTCACTCATCAAGGCAGCCCCTCTTCTTCAGATCACGCCTGAATAGGCGTGATCTTCCTCATGGATTCAAATGTGCGCTCCCTGCGCGCCTCCCCGCGCTCCCATTACGTCCGTGCTTCAGGCTGGGGCAGTATGACGCGATTCGCGTCATTTCCTGTCGCCGGGTGACGTCTCTACAACGGCGCAGCTTTCAGCTTCAAGTGCCGCACTGCGCATGCCTGCGGTAGCGCACTGCGCATGCGTGCGGGAGCCTACACAAAGCGGCCGTGTAGGCTCCCGCACGCATGCGCAGTGCGCTCCCGCAGGCATGCGCAGTGCGGCACTTGAAGCTGAAAGCTGCGCCGTTGTAGAGACGTCACCCGGCGACAGGAAATGACGCGAATCGCGTCATACTGCCCCCAGCCTGAAGCACGGACGTAATGGGAGCGCGGGGAGGCGCGCAGGGAGCGCACATTTGAATCCATGAGGAAGATCACGCCTATTCAGGCGTGATCTGAAGAAGAGGGGCTGCCTTGATGAGTGACTATGAATAGCATAGTCACTCATTATCATCACTAAGCAGGTACTATTATAACGTTTTTCTTCACTTTGACTAAGGGCATTTAGGAGGTAAAAGGAGTGTAGGGAAAGTGTTAATATGCTGTAGGGACAGGTTTTAATAGGTTTATAGGTGTTTTGGGGGTGACAGGATCCCTTTAAGCTCTCATCCCTCTCCCTCAGGGGACCTAGAAAATCAGCCTCAGGCTGCAGTTGTGACAGGAGGTGTGTTGGAGGCTTGGATCCTGGGTGCTCCGGGATCATTTTACAATCCCGCCCTTCATACATTTGTATGAATCACGCAGCATATACTGTAGACATCACAGCACGCTGACTAAATTTAATTCCATTAGGAATAACAGTAGTCCACAATTTTTAGCTGAGGTAATGGATTAACATGCATATTTGTTGATATAACACATTCATAAAGGCTGCCTTCAGACTTGCAGATGCACCCTATGTTTATAATGGAGCGCTCGGCGGTCTGCAGATGCTTGCAGATCGCCGTGCGCTCTCATTGCCCGCCATTAGTGATCTGTGCGCAGGCGGATGCCTGCGTACAGATCACACACTCTCGCCCGCACCAGGGACGCGACATGCTGCGTCCCAGGTGCGGATGCGGGACACCGGAAGGAGCAGATATGGTCCGCATCCGCACCCGAACGCAGGAACGCAGTGCGCATGCGTTTGACTGCGTATGGGAACGCAGCATACGCTGCGGCGCCAAACGCTAATGTGAAGGCAGCCATACAGATTTATATCTCAAACATGTGCTAACCACTATGATTATATACGGTACCTATTAATACATAGAAGGTCACTAGATTTACTTATAAGCTGCAGGCATAGCATCATATTCAGAAACCACAAGGTGTCAGGTCTGTGCTAGTCACCATAAATATATATGTCAGTTAAAATATATATATCACAAAGCATTCACTGATCTCAGGGAGACCAGTCCAAGAAAACACTGCAGGCAGCTGGCTAAAGCGCTCAACACAGTGAATTCCTAGGCACATTGCCCCCTGGGAATTATGAATATGCAAATACAGTCTGTGGAGCCTTGGTTAGGAGTCTCAAACACAGGACCATAAATGTATATGTCAGTTAAAATATATATGTCAGTCACTTTACCCCTGTGGGAAATCTGCAGGAGAACCAAGAGTGCCAGCCCCAAAGACTGTTTCACAAGGTTGCTTCTTCAGGGGGCAAATTACATTTATTCTGAGTGCTTTTATGTCTATATGCTGCATGATTATCTTGAGCGTACAATATGCCTATGGATCCATGTATTTTACCCTCTGAAAAAATACTGTAAAATAGCACTGGTCACTATGTGCTTTTGTAAACGAATATATAGTCATATTTAATTTAAGCAAATATTTTTAATGTACAGACTCTGTATCTTCTCATTTTTCTATGAATATATGAGTCTATTAGTACCTATGTAACATGAATAGCTGAAATCTGTATTAATACATTATACATGTCAGTTTTACACTGACAACAGCCTCTTACATCATGCCTCTGGTATGCTGCAACAGGCTTGCTGTAGTTGGGTGACTTGGAGGTTGTCATGATGAATGATGATGACCTAGGGCTCCCATGGCAGTGATCTGGCCCTGTGATCACATTGCAGTGGTCCTGATTTCTTGGGAGAGGAGTGCACACTTCTCCCAGCCTCCTAAATGCTGTGATCGGTATTAATTGCAGTTGTTAGGAGGTTAAGCAGGCCGAAGCGGTGTGTGGACTGCTCCTGACTGTGATAGCCGACTGTCACGGCATGTTGCTGCAAACTTGCATAGTGTCACGGTGGCATCTGGCTCTGTTCACACTTCAGATTCTGACACTCCACACTGAGGTTTCTCCGATACTTCTTAGTTCCACAGGCAAACTCGAGCAACAACCAGCTGTGTTCTCAGTAGTGATCAGGGTAGCAGAGTTAATCTCTGTATGACTCCTGATTACCTCTTGGATCACATGTCCTGGAAGACCTATCACAGTTGCTCCCTGCCTTTTTACGATGGTGGAATCTGTTCTCTCATGCCGACTATAACTTCAGCATTGTCCCTTTCCTTGGTGTTTCAGTAATCTGGTATCAGTTGCTACTTGTTTGGTGTTTGGTGAAAACTTCCTTGTACTTTTTATTTCTGCTTGTACTTGATTTTTCCCTTATTACTTATTTTATTCTCCCTGGGTATGTGCTGTGGGCTTGTGTTTTGGTTCTCCCCTGTCTGTCTTTGTCTGTGGGTTTCATTACTTCCCTGCTTCCCCTGGGGAGGGGAAGTGGAAATCAGTTCAGGACAGTACAGAAGCAGGGTCAGGGTGAAGACTCAGACCTCTCCATCATCAGTGTACCCCTGAGTTAGGGTTAGTTCAGGGCTCCCTAACTTGAGGGCCAGATCAGGCACTCCGGTTTCCTTTTTCCCCCTCAGTCCTCATGACACCAGAACTCAGCTTTAACATAGGCCAAAGTCCAGGCATCCTGAGCCTGCATGATCGCCATGATGTACATATAGGTTATGGGAGAGAACTCTTCTCCAATCATGATGTATAGGTATGTCATGGGTCAAGAAGGGGTTAAACACAATGATAATGTGTGATCAATTTCAACCTCACTATTGTCATGTGATACTGGATAGATAAAAATATCTTCCATTACACGCCTTTATTAGCTGAAATAATATTCTGTATATAACACATGATAGCAATGATTGATAACACTTGCCACCAATGTTCCCTTACAAGTTATCTTTGGTC
Organism: Allobates femoralis; assembly: GCA_033576535.1. NCBI lineage: Eukaryota > Metazoa > Chordata > Amphibia > Anura > Aromobatidae > Allobates > Allobates femoralis. The sequence goes on from JARQOC010000005.1 coordinate 296,828,737, forward strand.
ACATTATGCATACCCCAGGCAGAGCACGACACATCTGAAAGGCAATTCCCATTTACTGTCATTTATCATAGTCATCGGCATCTTATTGCCAGCACGGAAGACACCGTATGGTGACAAACACCAGACTTTTTTGAGACTGGATATAAATGCTAAGCTTTTCAGAGGAGTATTATCATTATGGGAGGACAAATAGCTGACTCTGTGTGAATTCTAGATGTCAGTGGTAAGAAAGTGCAGAAGATATAAGAAAGCATTTCAAGGAGTGGAATAGCTGTTGGAACAGCACTCATTGAGGATGAAACTCTTATATATGGGGTCATCAGACAAGATTTCACTTAATTGCCACAAAAAGTCATCTTTTACTGGGAAAGGCAGACTCCATTTCTGGACGACTGTAGTAGTTCCAGTCATGAGAGCATGTTCTGTAACACTTAGCATAGTAATTAATATAGACTTACTGGAAGCAAATGAGCGGTCTGGAACAATCAGCTCTGTCCTAAAGGATGGTGATGAAATGACAGATGGAAGAAGGCCTGCCAGATACAGCATTACCGCCTGCCATCATACTAGATTTCACTGTCAATGGATACACGACACCTGTATTTCCTCAAAAATAGGATATATCTGACTAATTATCTTATGTTTCCAAAAATGTTTTTATAGCAGTAGCTCCTGTTTTTATTATGTCACTAGAGAGAGGTGAGAGAACAAGTAGAGGAAACAAACATTGGCAATAATTGAAAAACAAGGGCCCGATAACTCTTTTTTAAGTCACTTTTCTTTTTTATCTTGTTGTTTTCTGCATCAGTTTCTTCAAAATAGCAAAGTTGAAAAAGGTGTTAAAAGGAACTAAGCAGCAGGATTTAGGGATATAAAATGAAAGCAGTGCCCCACAAACACTGGGATACTGAGTGCAATCATACCTTTACTTCAATAATTACATGTATGATTGCAGAGAAAAGTGTTATCAAACACCGGGAAAACAGTGCAGCAAATTAGCATATGTGCAGCACTGTGTCACTATGTGGGGTTGGGTTTATTTTATTACTGCCCTGTTTGCTCTACGCCAAACCCTCACCCCTCCCTCTCTCCCTCCCCTCTCACTTCATCCCTGCCACTATATATTAGGCAGTGGTACAGGACATCTGACATCGTGCATGGTGATAGCACAATGTCAGGCGTCCTATGTGCTCATCACTCCATCCCACTTTTGTCTCCAGCTTGTCACTGCTTCTCTTCTCCCAAGTCACAGGAGAAGGCCCCAACCCCCTCCAGTCTGTGCGTGTCCCTGGTCTCCTTCCTTACAGACTGCGGCAAAATGCAGGAGGAGACCTGAACAGATCCCCGATACTGTGACTGTGATGACAATAGTGAGGATCTGCCCCCAGTCTCCTCTCCTGATTGTGACCGCAGTCTTTGACTGTGAGGAGACAGGGACATGCATGGACTAGAGGGGATGGCCTTCTTCTGTACTCCAGTGACTGGCCAATCACAGACAGAAGAAGTCAGAAGCTAGAGACAAAGGCTGTGGGGGAGGGAGTGATGAGCACTTAGGACACGTGACAATGTGCTCTCACCATACATGATGTCAGACGTCCTGTGCCACCGCCTGGTATATAGTAACAGCGAGGGAGTGAAAGTGTAGGAAGGGGGGCGAGAGGGAGGGGGGAGGGAGTGACAGTGTTGGAGAGAGAGAGAGAGGGATGAGGGTTTGGCTTAACCCCGACATTGGAGTTATTAACATTAATTCTAACCCCTCATAGTGATGTTGTGCTGCACTTATGCTAATGTGCTGCACAGTTTTCCCGGTGTTTGATAACAGTTTTCTCTGCAATTATACAGTGGGTACGGAAAGTATGCAGTCCCCTTTAAATTTTTCACTCTTTGTATCATTGCAGCCATTTGGTAAATTCAAAAACGTTCATTTTTTCTCATTAATATGCACTCTGCAACTAGTTTTGACTGAAAAAAAATAGAAATGTAGATATTTGTGCAAATTTATTAAAAAAGAATAACTGAAATATCACATGTTCATAAGTATTCAGACCCTTTGCTCAGACAGTCGTATTTAAGTCACATGCTGTCCATTTCCTTGTAATCCTCCTTGAGATGGTTCTACTCCTTCATTGGAGTCCAGCTTTGTTTAATTAAACTGATAGGACTTGATTTGGAAAGGCACACACCTGTCTTTATAAGACCTCACAGCTCACAGTGCATGTCAGACCAAATGAGAATCATGAGGCCAAAAGAACTGGCCAAGGAGCTCAGAGACAGAATTGTGGAAGGCACAGATCTGGCCAAGGTTACAAAAGAATTTCTGCAGTACTCAAGGTTCCTAAAAGCATACTGGCCTCCATGATTCTTAAATTGAAGAAGTTTGGGAGCACCAGAAGTCTTCCTAGACCTGGCCATGCAGCCAAACTGAGCAATTGTGGGGAAGAGCCTTGGTGAGCATTAAAAAATGCTCTATATATATATGTATATGTATGAGCATTTCATACACATAAGGATCCAGAATTTATAACAGGTGAATCACAAAATAAAAATAAAATAACATGAGCATAAACACAGATGAGATACAATTTGAAAATGTATGGGTCTATTGTATTTTATTCTTTGAAAGCCATACATTTTTAAATTGTACTTCATTATTATTAATTTTTATTTTCATGTACTTTCTTTTTATTTTGTGATTCACTTGCTATACATTCTGTATCTTTATGTGCATGAAATGTTTATATAAATATATGTTTCAATTTTTTTCCTACACCACAATGATCAGCTGACACAATGGTCAGCGGTATCACGCCTTATTTCACATGAATTTCTCCCACTATATATACCCCTCTTGTAGTGAAATTTGTAAGAGTGAACGCGTCAAATAAAGTCACATATTGAAGATCCAGCATCTGTTTTTGACCCAAGGCAGCACAGCTTTTAATCCGTTTTACAGCTTTGCGGTCTGAAGTATGTACAGTAGTGGGGCTGCGACACCTGTGTCTTCAAAGGGACACTGTCAGGTCATTTTTCAGTATGATATTAATTTTACCCTTGAATAGGGCCTGGGTAGATCTTTTAAAAACATGTAAAATCATTATTCTATCCTTCGTAGTTTCCATGTTATAAGGAGTTTCAGACCCTACAAGGAGCTCCTGGATTAGTCCTCTCCATTATATTCACAGAGGAATAGTCTGCCTGTGTTATAAACTGTCATTTAATTATGCACTCCCTCTCAGCAGCTCTCTCCTCCTTCCTCCCTTTGCTCTCAGTGCAGTGTCAAGTTTCACTTTTGGGAGCATCTGTTGAGAATATGGAGGGACAGAGCTATTGCAGGCCTGCCTTACCTGATCTAGACTGCATTTGTTTCTCTAAGGCTGGGTTCACATTTGCATTGTGAACGCAGCATAACAGAACGCAGCCAAACGCATGCGCACTGCGTTCCTGTGTTAAACATGGGAACGCATAGTGCCTGCATTTGGCTGCGTTCTGTTGCGGTTGCGTTCGGATGCGCATAATTTGTGTGCCCTCCAACGCAACATGATGCATGTTTTGTGCGTTCACGGGTGCTTGTTTTAGCAGCAAGCGTCCGCAAGGGCACAAAGAATGCATGGAGCTCAATGGATCCGCAGTGTCCTCTGCAAGACAGCGCAGGAGAACGCTGCGGATCACATTGAAATCTCTCCCGGTGGCCGCCGATGATCTCCCGGCAGCCACTACTGATCTCCCGGCCGCAGCCTTCACCGCTGATTGAGTGGTCGGGCACCATACTATGTGAACGCATGCGAAGACTCTCCGCTGCGTTCACATCAGTATGGCAGCGTTGCGCACTGCGTTTGCGTCTGCATGCCAGATGCATGTAGACACAAATGTTAGTGTGAACTTAGCCTAAGGGCCCTTTCACATCAGCGTTTTTTGAAATTTGCGGCAGATGCGGTGAAAAAAACGCATCTGCCGCAATTACCGCATACCGGCTGCACTTGCGGCGCGGTTGCGGTAAACGCCATGCAAAGTATAGGCGTACGCTAACAATTTGAATGGAAAATGAGCTCAAATTGTTAGCGGACACCATGTCGCGTTTGGAGGATCCCTGTGTGTCTCCACATTGGAGCTCCCCCATAAGTGACCCCATTTTGGAAACTAGACCCCCATGGGAACATATCTAGATGGATAGTGAGCACTTTGAACCCCCAGATGCTTCACAAATTGATCCGTAAAAATGAAAAAATAAATTTTTGTGAAAATAAAAACGTACTTATTCCTTATTACGGATCAATTTATGAAGCACCTGGGGAAACAAAGTGCTCACTATGCATCTAGATAAGTTCCTTAGGGGGTCTAGTTTCCAAAATGGGGTCACTTGTGGGGGAGCTCCAATGTTCAGGCACACAGGGAGGGGCTCTCCATACGCAACATGGTTTCCGCTAACAATTGGAGCTAATTTTCCATTGAAATTGTTAGCGGACACCATGTCGTGTATGGAGAACCTGTGTGCCACCAGCACAAGGGCAACTGGAAGAGTTGGGTTGCAGCACCAGAAAATGCCGCCTCTAATGAATGCGCTATTTTCTTGGGTGGCTGTGAGTTGCAATTTGCAGCGTGCGGGACCCACAACATTTGGGTCTCTCCACGCTGAGGATTCCAGTCAGCCAGCTGCCAAGTTGTACCTGGCTGGCTACCAAAAATACAACGAAGGACTTTTTTCTTTATTTCTAGAACCAATTCTAGAAAAAAAAAAATGACGTAGGGCGCCGCCATATTTTTGGTCCAGCCAGGTACAACTTGGCAGCTACAGACTGCCAGCAACCCCCAGCTGCCTCGTTGTACCTGGCTGCAACCAAAAATACAGCGAAGCCCATTTTTTTTTTATTTCTAAAACAAATTCTAGAAAATAAAAATGACGTAGGGCTCCGCCATATTTTTGGTCCAGCCAGGTACAACTTGGCAGCTACAGACTGCCAGCAACCCCCAGCTGCCTCGTTGTACCTGGCTGCAACCAAAAATACAGTGAAGCCCATTTTTTTTTTATTTCTAGAACTAATTCTAGAAAAAAAAATGACGTAGGGCTCCGCCATATTTTTGGCCCAGCCAGGTACAACTAGGCAGCTGGGGGCTGGAATCCTCAGCATGGAAAGGCCCAAGCGTTCTGGGCCCCCCATGCTGCGAATTGCAGCCCGCAGCCACCCCAGAAAATGGCGCATTCATTGAAGCGCCATTTTCTGGCGCTGTACCCATGCTCTTCCAGTTGCCCTGGTGCCGGTGGCAAACTGGGTAATAAAGGGGTTAATGCCAGCTTTTTATTGGCAGCTGGCACTAAGCCCGAGATTCATAATATAGGGCCAATGTTAGACCCGCCATTAGGAATCTCTGGTAAATAGTCAGAAAATACACACAGAGAAAAATATTTTTATTTTGAAAAAAAAACACAAACAAAATTCAGACTCCATCTTTATTATAAAGATCCGACGTAGTCCATAACGAAGGTCCCACGACGCTCGATCACCTCCGACGTAGTCCACAACGAAGATCCCACGACGCTTGATCGCCTCTGCTCAATCCAGAGACTACAGCAAGGGATCAAGTGTCCGCTTCCTACAGTCTCTGGGATCACAGATATGGTGCACTGTATGACAATGATCTGTCATACAGTGAACCATGACTATGATCCCAGAGACTACAACAGGAGGACACTTGATCCCTTGTTGCACCCATCCATCCACCCATGCACCCATCATCCACGCATGCACACATTCACGCATGCACATCCACATCCACGCACGCTGACATCCATCCATGCAATCTGACATCCACGCATGCTGACATCCACGTACGCACATCCACGCATGCACATCCACGCACGCTGACATCCACGCATGCACATCCACTGACATCCACAAACGCTGACATCCACGCACGCACATCCACATATGCATCCACGCACTCACACATCCACGCACGCTGACATCCACGCATGCACATCCACATACGCATCCTTGCATGCACATCCACACACGCACATCCACGCACGCACATCCACATCCACACACGTACATCCACATACATCCGCGCATGGTGACATTCACGCACGCATATCCACGCATGCTGACATCCACGCACGCACTTCCATTTGCATCCACGCACGCACACATCCACGCATGCACATCCACATACGCATCCACGCACACTGACATCCACGCACGCTGACATCCACGCACGCACATCCACATATGCGTCCACGCACGCACACACTCACGCACGCTGACATCCACACACGCACATCCACATACGCATCCACACACGTACATCCACATACATCCGCGCACAGTGACATCCGCGCATGGTGACATTCACGCACGCATATCCACGCATGCTGACATCCACGTACGCACATCCATGCACACACATCCACATATCCACATACGCACTTCCACATATGCATCCACACACGCACACATTCATGCACGCTGACATCCACACACACACATCCACGCACGCGTATATCCACATACGCATCCACGCACGCACACATCCACGCACGTACATCCACGCACGCACATCCACACACACACACGTCCACGCACACATCTATCCATGCACACGTCTACGCACGCACACGTCTACACACGCACACGCATGCTCACGTCCACACATGCACATGTCCACGCACGCACACATCTGCGCACACATCCATGCACACATCAATGCACACACTCATCCATGCACGCACTCGTCCACACACGCTCATGTACGCACACATCCATGCACGCTCATGTACACGCACGCATCCACACATACATATACACAACACACACACACATACATCCACACACACATAAACACATACATACATCCACACACACACATACATACATACATATACATACATGCATACACACATACATACATACATCCACACACACATATACACATACATACATCCACACGCACACATAAACACATACATACATCCACACACACACACATACATACATCCACACACACACACACATACATACATCCACACACACACACATCCACACACACACACATACATACATACATACACACACATACACACATAAACACATACATCCACACACACACATACATACATCCACACACACACACACATACATACATCCACACACACACACATATATACATCCACATCCACACACACACACACATACACATACATACATGCATACATACATACTTACCTCCCTCTCAGCTGGCCCATGTCCTCTGCAATGCCCCCATGTCTGTCGGTGTGCCGGTGAAGCGATCTGTCAGCTGACCGGCTCAGCTGACAGTCAGCTGATCGCTTCACCGGCAGATGCTGGAAGCCGCGAGGAGGACCGGACGCCTCTCCCATGCATCCTGAGGAGCGGTGAGTATCCTGGGGGACTCACTCACACACACGACACAGACAGGACACACATACACATAGTACAAACACACCACACATACATTACACACAGATACTTACCTTGTCAATGAGGCGGTCCACATATACACATATTGAACGCCGGCCATCATGCCCAGACACTCGGTCACACAGGGACAGCCACGGGAAAGCAGGAATCCCAAAATGATGGGATTTCCTGTTTTCCCTGGGCTGTTCCCGTGTGACATCATTTCCTGCACATACCCCTTGCCCCGCGCTGGAATGCGCATTGTCTGAACGGCGATGCGTAATTCCAGGGGTTACAATGGGGCCTACGGGAGAAGGCGCACGTAAAAAGGCGGAAAGAATGAACATGTTCATTCTTTTTACGTGCGCGCTTTCTCCCATAAAAGCGCGGCCGAAAATTGCGCTGCGTGTGAACAGCAAAAGTGAAAGTGCATTCACTTTTCTATGACACGCAGACGCAGGTCCGCTTTGGGGGGAAATACGCGCGCAAAAAAGCGCAACAAATATGCCCAGTGTGAACGCAGCCTTAGAGTACAGAAAATATAATACAGTAAGTAATTACAGTAGAGAACAAATACAGTACAATAATTGGATACAAAACAATAGGCATAGAATCAATGTAAAAAAGAAAATACAATAAATAAAGCAAGAAATGAAGGTGACCCTGCTCAAAAGAGCTTACAATGTACGACGGGATAGGAGTTGCACAAGGTACAGGGGCTTATTGCACTGATGGTCCAGGCATCTTGAGGAAATGGGGCATAGGGCTAAGCTTACATGAATGGTCATTATACAATCTGTGTAGACCTTTTTTGGTTTGGTGGAGTTTATAGAAGAGTTATGTCCAGAGGGATAGCCCATTCACTGTCTAAAGTACAAAGGACTTCTATTAGGGAGTATGATAGGCCGCCTTAAAAAGATGCGTTTTTAGGGATCGTCTGAAGCCATGCAAGTTGTGGATAGTCCTGATTTCTTGGGGTAAAGCATTCCAGAGGTTTGGTGCAGCTCTGGAGAAGTCTTGGAGCCGGGAGTGGGAGGATCGGATTAGTACAGATGTCAGTCGAAGGTCATTTGAGGAACGTAGAGAACGGTTGGGGTGATAGACAGAGATGAGGGAGCAGATGTAGGGGGGTGCTGCACTGTGAAGAGCTTTGTGGGTGAGAAGAAGCAATTTGAATTTGATCCTGTAGTATACGGGCAGCCAGTGCAATGACTGGCACAGAGCAGAGGCATCTGAGTAACGATTGGCCAGATGGATGATCCTGGCTGCTGCATTAAGGATGGACTGGAGAGGAGAAAGTCTGGTGAGGGGGAGGCCGCTTAATAGAGAATTGCAATAGTCAAGGCGGGAATGGATTAGGGCCACGGTGAGGGTTTTTGTTGTTTCCAGGGTGAGAAAGGGGCGGACTCTAGAGATATTCTTCAGGTGTAAGCGACATGAGCGGACGAGACATTGTGTGTGGGAGGAGGAGAGATCGGTGTCAAACATAACACCCAGACAACGAGCCTGCTGCCTAGGCGTTATCGTGTGTGCCACAAACTGAGAGAGGATGTCCGATTTAGGGAGGTTAGTGGATGGGGGGAGCAGAAGAACTTCAGTTTTGGAAAGGTTTAGTTTCAAATAGAGAGTGGACATGATATTGGAAACTGCAGCTAGACAGTCATTGGTGTTCTTTAATACCGCAGGGGTAAGGTCAGGGGCTGAAGTGTATAATTGTGTGTCATCAGCATAAAGATGGTACTGAAAGCCAAATCTGCTGATGGTCTGTCCAATCGGGGCTGTGTAGAGAGAGAAGAGGAGAGGGCCAAGGACTGAACCCTGAGGGACCCCAATAGTGAGAGGAAGAGGGGAAGAAGTGGAGCCAGCAAAAGATACACTGAAAGAGCGGTCAGAAAGATAGGAGGAGAGCCAGGAGAGAGCAGTGTCCTTTATGCCAATGGAGTGCAGCATAGAGAGTAGGAGCTGATGGTCGACAGCGTCAAAAGCTGCAGAGAGGTCAAGGAGAATAAGCAGAGAGTGGTCACCATTACGTTTTGCTGTCAGAAGGTCATTGGTCAAAATGGAGCAATGTATCCATGATTTCACTGCAACCAGAGATCTGTTCAGATATTGGACTCAGATATCTGTGTGTGTGAAGTGGCCTTTAGTTGTAAAGCAGTGGCTTCCAAGGACCATTACATATGCTTCACATGCCCAAAGAATCCAGCTATGGTTCAAACTGATGCCACTTTTGGTGGTATATTCATTACTTTAGCTCAATCCTGGTGCAGCCAAAAGGATGGTGTAGAGAGCGCTTCATGTGCCGCCTGCTCAGGCATTAGGGACTGTGAGAGGACTGTGACCATGGGATCTGCCGCTGATTAATGGCACCTTACCAAGTTGTGGATAGATAGATAGATAGATAGATAGATAGATAGATAGATAGATAGATAGATAGATAGATAGATAGATATGAGCATATTAAATGGGAGTCATTTCTTTAAATTGGTATTTGATTAAAAAGTATAATTGCACATAAAATCGTCAACATTTATAATGTATTATTAACCATAAATACATTATTATATCTTATTAACATGAAATGAAACATTGATTAGTTATTACAAAACAAATTATGGCTTGCGTACTGCTGCGTTTGATGCACATGCCTATGAGACAGTGTGCATGTCCATGAAGCGAAAATGCAAGAAAAAAGCAAAAAAATGCAAAAAAAAAATGTGCCTGGAAATATTGAGCGCATGCGCAAGAAAAACACAAATACATTCACATACACATGTAAACGCACGCATAAGCTGCGTTTTTCTAAATATTTGCGTACGTTGCTTCAGAAGAAAAACGCTTCGTATGCAAGCATTTACATGCATTTTGGCATGCGCTTCCACATGCGCAACATACGCAGCGTTCAAAAACGCTAATCTGAAAGCACCCTAACATATACAATTTGCTACCTTAACCTGAAATACGATGCAGCATATGATATGCAAATTATCGGTAGAAAAATTGCTTTATTCCTGACAGACCTTACCTTTAATTTCTATGAAATAGAAAGAGCTGCCCCATGATTTGGTGCTATGAACAATAAGGTCATTATTATGTTAGATATTTTTCATAAATAAAGACTACAATTTAAAGAGAACCTGTCACCCTCCTCCTTGGATTTCAATCTAAGTGCAGCACTGAATGCAGCACGTATGCTGCATTCAGGCAAGGGGTCCCCCATGTGTCTGCACTTGGTAGCCAAGATATAGCCTTTGTAAAGCTCACAGAAGCCAGGAAGGCAGTCCCTGGTGCTTGGAGCCACCTCGATTCCTGGGTGCATTTCATGCCACCTGTGTCTCTGTGCCGCCTTCTTTCCTTGTCCTTGCCGCCTCCCTCCTCAGGAAGGCTATATCTCGGGTTACCAAGCGCACAGACACACGGAGGACCTCCTGCCTGAATGCATACATGGGGGGTGACAGGTCCTCTTTAAAGGGAAATTCCCATTTCTAAGCTTTCATCCCAACATGTAATAGGTGTAATGTTATATATATTATCATATACGTCCAATTTGAATTGTAGTGCAGGGCATTGCCGCTTAGGTATCCATGTTACAACCACTCATATTGACAGTTCATTAATTGCTTGTGATTGTAACCATGGACCCATATGCTACTAAGAAGATAATCGCTGAATGTGGAATCCATATCACTGCTTCGGCCGGCCAGTAGGCGGCGCCGAGCCTTTGTGGGGGATGCTTGACAGCAGCAATCCTATATTCTTCCTGGGATTTGTAGCTGTGACCAATGTTTGTGCTAACTGATTTATCATGTTCCCTGACCTTGAATAGTTTTATCTAGTTTAGTTTGTTTCTGATATTACCTCCTGGATCTGACCTGGCTACCTGGCTATCTTGCCAGCTTGCACCACAGAACAGTAGCTGAATCAGTTGTCCAGGCCAGGGTCCCCTGTGTAAATCCAGATTCCTGTACAGGGATTATAGGTTGAAGGCCAGGTGAACCTCTGGATTCTGGGGAATGGAGTATTTAGTGATGAGCGAGTAGTGAAATATTCGTAATCACTATACTCGTAAGGAGTACTTTGTAATACTCGCGTACTCGTCCGAATATTGAGTCCAATGTTTGTCAATTAGTGATAAGTTCCGCCTACACACATCAGACCATAAAACAAGCATTTCCAGGACAGGGAAGAGGGTGGACTTTTTTGAGTTTCCACTGCATAAAACATTGTGCTGTACCCTCCACCACCCCCCTTCCCAGTGAGAGCCTACCATTCTATCATTCCATCTGCTCTCACTGGGGTGCCGACTCCATTTGTGTACTGAAAGGAGCTGGGATTGGTGCCTGATTGTTCATGATCAACACATCAATCACAAGCACCAGTCATACTCGCCCAGTAATGAGTATTGCGAATACCGTACTATCCATGCGAGTAGCGAATAGTAACGATTACACTTGCTCATCACTAGGAGCAGCTAATGCAAATCTTTTTGGAGCTTCCAGGTGACCATGAACCGCACTATCCTGGCAATCCTTTAATACATTGGCTATTGCTTCACATATATTTACACATTAATAAATTATTCTTTGTTTGGCTATTGTACCAATAATACAGTAATAACTGACTATTGTACCCTAGTTCCCAACTGTACTGTAGTACCTGTACATTTCTCTACTGGAGACCATGCTACATGTTATATGAGACAAAGACTTGATATAGAAAATCGATGGCACTCCTAAACTTGTGCAAACAGGCTTTTATTCACTCAAATTTGCAAGTAAACATTTGCAGCAAGATAAGCAGCATGACATTAAGAGGGTAGCAAGTGCGGGTGCGTGTGGCCGGACCACGATCGTTTCATGCCTCCCAGATTCTGCACCGAGGTTGATGATTGAGCACCAGGTTCCACTTGTGGCATAGAGGCGATACACGTCTATAAGGAGGCAGCAGGACTGGTGAGTGATCTACTGCTAATAACAAAGTCTAGGGAGTAACAGATAATAAAACCTTGTTTCTGTTCTGGACTACATGTTAATTAAGACAGAAAAAATATCATAAAGACATTGTGTATGTACCTTTTTACATATCATTAATTTATTATATTCCAGAATTGCCTTTCTAAGGCTACAATCTGCACAGTAATAACTGGACTATTTGCTCCTCTCTCACCGGTGTCTCTTGAGTGCAGTAAATTATATATGAAGTTTAGTGACATTTTGCACCGTGAGCCTTTGATTTGCAAAGCTCTCTACAATGAAGAACAGCATTGTAAAGCAAATCTATCAAAGCGTTTTGGAAATATCTGCTTTACAGAATAATGGATGTTTCTAACTACATCCAAGGCCTATGTATATTTTACAAGCAGTTTTATGATTTTCCCAAGTCTACAAATGAAGGTTCATAAGCCATTAATCTTTTGACCAACATGAAAAGTACAACTTATTCTTGAAGAATGGTGTCAAATCCAAATGAGCTCTAATTTTCAGTCACATTTCTTTAGCATAATATATATGTATGTTAAGCTATTTGCAGTGTAATAGATATGGGAAATTAACTACTATATTTTTTGGACTATAAGACACACTTTCCCCTCCCCAAATTTTGGAGGAAATTGGGGGGGTGCATGTAATAGTCCATATGTACCTGGCAGTGGCGAGACGATAGCGGAGGAGTGGGTCACAGAAGGCAGGAGTTGCTGCTGGGGTGAACATGTGTGCCCACTGTTTGAGAAAATGAATAGTCACTGCTCGCCATTCCCATAATCCTGCCCATCTCTGCACTGAATCTGTCATGGAGAGATTAGCGGGATTATGGAATCACGTGTGCCCGCTAATAAAGGGAATGTGTATCCACTGATCCCCACGCCCATAATCCTGGGAGTGAGGAGCAGTGAATATTCTGGCAGCTGACATTGGTGTAACTGGGCACACATGGCAGTGACTACATGTGCTGCACCACTTACATTCTGAAGTCAGTTGGTGGCATCAGAAGAGCACACTGCACATTGAGGAAGCGGAGGAATCGTAAGTAGAATTGTTTAATTTTTTTATGTGAACGGCATTAGGAGGGAATATGCACTAGGATGGAACCAGGATGAGGAACATATGTACCAAAATGAGCCCAGGATGAGGAATATAAATGTCAAAATAAGGGCCATATATGCCAGGATTTGAAACATATATACCAGAATGGGGATAATATATGGCAGGACAGGACAAGGATGAGAAACATATATACCAGAATGGGGATCATATATGCCAGGACAGGACAAGGATGAGAAACATTTATACCAGGATGTAGGGCATATATAACTGAAAGGGGCTCAGGATGGGGGATATTAGACAGAATTGTGAAACATTACCTCCCAAACAGTGTCAGAAGAAGATTTTTTTCCCTATTTCCGTCCTCTATGAGCTACTTGCGTCTTATAGTCCAGTGCATTTTGTAGTCTGAAAAAAATATGTTATATTGAACTATGTGACATTGTTGATATCTACAGTATGTTTCTAATGTACAATGCAAAAAAATCATAGCAACATAGGAGTTTCTGCGGACTTTACAATCCTCTGACTATTGTATAACGTCAAACTTTGGCCAAACTGGGTTGATAAATCAGACTGCGTTAATGGTTCAAACTAATTTTCAAAGTACATACCAATGATCTATATGGCCAAGACTGGCATATACTGCAAAATATAAAGGGAGGGGGCGAGAGGCCCAATAGTGCCCTATCACTAGTGACACTAGTATGTAAACGGTGGTGCTGTGTGGCCGCTCACCTGGTCCAGTTGTGGTCCCCACAACTGGTTTAACTGCGTTTAGGAATCAATGTTCCAAGCTGCTGCAGGACCTCCACCTACCACTGGATCGTGGTATATTCCAAGAGTAATGATGGGAGTGATGGTGTGCCACGGTCCGCGCTGCTTCTGGATTCAAATAACTCACCAAAGAGCCCAACAATCTTTCATCCTCTTTATTCCAACGTGTTTCAACGCCACAACCCGGCGTCTTCCTCAGGGATATCGATATATATCCCTGAGGAAGACGCCGGGTTGTGGCGTTGAAACGCGTTGGAATTAAGAGGATGAAAGATTGTTGGGCTCTTTGGTGAGTTATTTGAATCCAGAAGCAGCGCGGACCGTGGCACACCATCACTCCCATCATTACTCTAAGACTGGCATATAGGGACACAAGAATCTGGATGGATCTGTCAAGCATGATTAGATCAGTCCTGAAATTCAGTATGTCAGCTGTTAGATATATCCTCGCTCACCTATTTAGCCAGTAACATGATCGTTTGGTTCTGCTGACTATTCATGTTATTTTGTGAAATATATGCCTCTCTGCATCTCCCCCAGGTCTTTGGTGACATGTCTACAGCAGTGACATCACATGGCTGTTGCAGCTATTCATTGGGCTCAGCAGTGATGACAAGATAGACAGCCCAAGACTGCTGAGCTCAATGATGGGACGAGGCGTCACTGCTGCAGTCATGTGAGATATGGGGAGCAGTACAACACATTTACACTTCCATGTATAACAGACGTCTTTGAGACAGTAGTTGATTGTATAAATCCACGGATTATTAAGTGTCAGTTCACATAACATTAAGGCTACACCATCATGAAAAAGAATGATCATGTCAATTAGTGATCCATTTTTTCTCCTGCTTTTTCTCCATTGACACCATTGTAAATGGAAATAAAACTCAGCACAAAAAAACAGATCACAAATGCAATACGTTTTTGGATGTTTTTTTTTGTTTTTTTCAAAAAGGGATCCAGTTTTGCTGCTAAAAATTCAACAAAAACACCACAAAAAAGGATCAAAAATACCCAGTCTGAGCTTAGCTTTAAAAGGTAAACATTTGTCAATTTCAATTGAAAAATCTTAACTCTAAAAATTGAGGGCAGCAACACATCTCAAAAAAGTTAGGACAGAGTTAACAAAAGGCTAGAAAGGTAAGTAATGAATAACAGATGAAGGGCCTGTGTATGAACAGCTTTCTAGATAGTCAGCGTCTATCGGAAGCAAAGATGGTCAGAGGTTCACCAATTTGTGGAACAATTTCAAGGTCCCAATGTTTTTGGAATCATACAGCTGCTGCTCAGTGAAAAGTTCTTGTTATTAAACTGCTCATATCATCTGAGTTAAGGGGGGCCACTTTTACCTCTAAAACAGGTGCATTAGGATGAGCTCTTGGGCTGCAAAGGGCCCATAATATTGTTATTTTTGCACAGAGGCGCATTTTTGCCAGTGCTTTGGATATTATATGAAGAGACACCTCCTATACCACTTATCAACTTAAAATGTAATGTTCTGCTCCCACTTTGTGTAAATCATCTTATTTCATTATAAGTGTGAGTCGATTTCCTTCCTATGCGGGTAGCCGGAAGCACCACTCTACAGGAAAAACTTAGGAGATATATTGCAAAACCAACACAGAAAAACCTCAATTCCCAGAACTTGTGGGCTTCCAGAGGTTTTTATATATATATATATATATATATATATATATATATATATATATATATATATATTATGCAGGCTGGATCATTTGTGGCTTCATTGTATATTATTATATGGTCACAAGGTACTCACTGATCTCAAGGAGACCAGTCAAGGAAAACACTGCGGGCAGCCGGCTAAAGCGCTCAAACACAGTGAAATCCATCATGCATTGCCCCCTGGGAACTTGAATATGCAAATGGAGTCCGTGGAGCCTCGATTAAGAGTCTCAAACACGGGACTAGCCAGATATCCCTCCAGGGAAGAACCTAGCCCTGATATATATATATAGTATGCAGGCTGGATCATTTGTGGCTTCACTGTATATTATTATATGGTGACATTATCCTATTCACTTCCACAGAACAAATCTTCCATATCATGCACAGCCGCTGAACAAACTACAGTGCAGGCAAGTATACATCTGTCTGCAAGCTGCTGCTTTATCCTAATATTTTATATATATAATATTAGGATAAAGCAGCAGCTTGCAGGCTGATGCATACTTTCCTGCACTGTAGTTTGTTCAGCGGCTGTGCATGATATGGAAGATTTGTTCTGTTGAAGTGAATAGGATAATGTCACCATAGAGCACTGCTGTGTAATATACAGTGAAGCCACAAATGATGCAGCCTGCATACTGTGTAAGCTTTGATGTGCTCATACCGTACATCACAGCCTCTACAAACAACTAATTTGAGTTAGTGTCGGTTGTCAGACCCCCACCGATCTAATAAAGTGGCCTATCCAAGGAATAAGTCATTTTAACAAGCTATATACTCACCTTAAACACCCATTTCAGCCTACCTGTTCATGCCTAATCATCTAAGGAATCATTCCATTCCAAGTAAACCAATAATATATCAACATGAGCCATGGCACTTCTGTGTTTGTGGTGTTCAAGTCGGATCCTATCCCACAGTCAACTGAGGCTGCTTTCACAATGGCATCAGTGTGAATCCGTGACAAACAGGATGCCCACAGATCAATTTTCAGCTCCATTTTCTTTTCATCCTGGTGTCAGATCCATGTGGACCCGCAGCATCACGTTGCTTTTCACGGAGACCAAAAACATATCATGATGTGTTTTTGGTCTCCGTGAAAAGTAACGTGATGCTGCGGGTCCACATGGATCCTTGGCACCACGTGAAAAGTCAGAGAACTGGTGCCTATGGGCCCGAAAACCATGGACAGTACGGATCCTGGCGGATCCGTACTTCCGGGCTATGACGCAAGAACTGCCACCTAGGGGCCGTGTCATTATGCATCCTTCTGAATCGATCCACGTATGGATCCTACAGATCAGTGTGAAAGCAGCCTAAATCAAAACTTGGCACTCATGAGTCTCACTAAAATATAAAAATATTTAATACAGTGCTTGCAATCCAAAAGATAGACATTTCTGTCTGCCTCGGACATTCATCATTGCGGTTTGCAGAGAGAATGCTGTGGCAGAAAGGCACAGCTGTGTGACATCCACCCCTGAGAGATGCACGTTTCTGCCAGCGATGGATTCCGCACAGCTGTGCTTCTAAGCCACAGCATTCTCTCCACAATAATATAACAAGACCAATAAAGTCAGGCTCACATATAGTTTTTCCCACTCCTTAGTGGCTTTGTCGGTCCTTCCGTCTGAAGTCCAGAAAGACAGGATTCATCAACAGGGCCATTGACTTTAATGAAGTTAAAAAAGTTACTTTGCTCCTTTCTGACCTCCTCTTTCATCAGTGTCTGACTTTTTGAGGTGGGCACAAAAACGGGGTCGACTGTGTATTTTCTACCCACCTTAAATAGGTCAACATTGCCAAAAATTAGACAATGTGACTCCATCTTCTACAGCAGAGTCAATGATCCTATGTGGCAAAAACGTGATGTGAGCCTGGCCTTATTCTGTTTCTTACTAGATGACTGTTCCTTTACAATGAAAAAAATTGTAAAAAAATGGCATACTGCATAGTAAGGCATCCAAAAAGAGCTGTTAATAGTAACATAGTACTAATATAATATTTAGAAATAATGGTAGTTTGGGGCCTTCCCATCGGTAGTCGCCTTGAATAGAAGTACAGTCAGTATTTCCCTTTTAACCGCCACGTCCATCATTAGATGAGATAGACTTTGGGATTAGTGTCCCTTTAATGGTGGTGTCTTATTAGGATTCATATTATGTAGTAAATTCATGGTATCATTAATCAGATATGCGCTTGACATAGACGGAAGCTTCTCCCACAACATCACTTGTGTATGCATTGCTTATGTCTCATGCCCTAATAAATACGTCACTTTAGTGCATTATGCCTCACATTGCACTGATCTATCTACGGTATGTACTGCCATCTTTGTGAAACAATTGAGATTTATACTACTCCATAAACCTGCATGGTTAGTGGGCATTGGAGTCCGATTTGTATAAATTGAGCCAGGTTACAGAAAATATAAGAGAATATTTGCACTCTGAGCTTTGCTAGACCCATAAGTGAGCTCTGAAATCGTCTTATGATCATATCAGCTCCTAAAGAGGGAGTCTGTTAGGAGATTTCTCCCTACTAAGCAATAGTTGTACTTGGCAGTACCTTAACTAAATGAGAAAACATACCCTTATGGTTCTGATTAGCTGGAGCAGGCAGATATATAGATTGACGTGGACCAAGACCCAACAGGTCATCAGATTAGTAAATATGACTTATTTTGTTTTATTTTATACCAATTCTGATCAGTGTCCCATAAATGAAAGAATTACACTACTGTAAATTGATATATGACTGAGCTTCATTTATTCATTTGAAACGGGTGGGGAACCATGAGATATTCATAACCTCATTCACGGGTCATACAAAATGATCAACTCAAAATGATCCTGAGATATTTGGTCAAACAATTAATGAAATCACCCCTACTGTCAGGGCTGGAGCTCTTCTCCTTGGTGAGACATGTGAAGGTAGGTGATTTAGATCATTTTTCTACTCGCGGCTGCATTTCCAGGTTTGTGTCGGTCTGGAGCGCAGTCAACCTTGCGATTAAGTTTTGTAAAGAAATTGCAGTATGTACAATGAGAGATATAAGAACTTCTGCTTACTGATTATATGAACCATAGCTGTTGAAGCCCTATTGATCAAACAATTGTTTTTAGCAATTATTTTTTAAACTCTGAATACTTTTTTTCATTTTCTATATTTTCTATTTTCATCAGGTAAGACTGTCCCAATTGCCACATAACTAACACAGTACTCGCTGCAAAGTTTACACCACACCAAGCCAATATGTTGAGCATGTACTGATGTGTTCTTTCTTAACTAAATTCTAAACCCTATATGTACCAAAATGTATGGCAAGGGTTGTTAAAGAAAGAAGAAATTACGTGTTAATAGATGCTATTTATTATGCGATATATAATCATTTATATGTTTATGTACAGCACAACATAGGATTTTATTGAATTAGCATCATATTATATGTCTTAACAAGTGAACAAAAGATAAGGCTGGACATATCTATAAGTTGTAAGCACTTAAGATCCATTTCAAGAAAGGCTGATTCTCAGAGCGCATGTAGCTTGTAGCAAATGCAATCAGTTGCTTACAGCAGATTGAAGAACTACTCTGATTGTGCCCTTCGTGAGCCAGCTGTCTGGCCTAATTGGCAGAGACCTGGCAATCACAGAATATCACAAATAAGCAAAACTAAAATTATTTTTAAACATGATCTTAGAAATGCAGATTCCGTTGAAATATGAAAGGGAATGATCATCACATTCCCATTTTACACCTTTCATTTCGTGAATACAAAGCGGGCATCATTACCTCTTTTCACTTTCTCTATATTTTCTCTGTGGGCATTGTGTGATTTCGATTATTTTATAAGTATTGGCTAGTGGTTGATTACTAGTGATGGGTGAACCCCAACTGTAAAGTTCAGGGCCCGTCTTACAGAGCCCCAATGCGGACTTCTCCGGGAAGTCTGGTTAACTGGTTGGTTCGGCTTCCTGAATAAAGGGCTAGGGTCAGCCAAACTAAGCAAAAGGGAAGCAAAATGGGGATTAAAAGCAGGACAATTATATTTATCTTGTTTATGTGCCGCTGTCACACTGCTTCTGGTTCTGCTCATTATATCTTATGTCTATTCACTTGTTCCCCTGCACACCCTCTGTGCCAGCATTTGTGATTGTTTGCAGTCTGACTGCACACCACCCTCTGCGCCAGCATCTGTGATTTGTTGCCCTACACACTAATGTAAAAATAACTATTTAAACAACTGCGGGGGGGGGGGGGGGTGTCCCCCCTGGTTTTGATACCCAGCCAAGATGGATCAGACAACTGGGGATTGGTATTCTCAGCCTGCCCTATGGATATTAGGCCTTCCCCAGGCAAAAAATAGCAGCCTATAGCCACCCCAAAATTGGCGTCTCCATTAGATTTGCCAATCCTTGCGCTTTACCTGGCTTATCTTGATTGCCTAGTGCGGTGGCAATTGGGGTAATATAAGGGGTTATTGACAACAGTGATTTGTCAGAAATCACAGCTGTCATCAAGCCCTAGGATAGTAATGGGTAGAGGTCTATGAGACCCTCCATTCCTAACATGTAAATCAAAAGAAATAACACAGATACCAAAAAATACTTTATTTGAAATAAAAAAACACACCCTGTTTCACTCCTCTGTTAAACCCAAAACACCTCTACATGTCCGAAGTAATCCACCATACGACGTGGTGCCCCTATGGATCCAATCACCACAGAGGTACTGCATCCCTGTTAGGGTGTAGTATCCCACTCATGGGTAGGAGGGGCACATACCGCTGCACCCAGATCACACTAGGAAGCATTGTAGTGGGGTTGGGTGGTGAGGGAAGGAGTTACAAGGGGCACTTTGGAGGAGTGAGGTCAGGAAGAACACACGTAGATGACGTGGAACACGTGACCAGGGGTATAAATAGAACGGGAAAGATCTAGAACGCAGGAGAGACAGTTGAACAGCATAGAGGAGAGTTGCTACAAAGAGAGAAAAGGAGAGTGAAGAAGCTAGAGTTGAGTTGGAGGGAAGCTAGAGAAAGAAAGCTTTCACAAAAAGAAATGAACTTGAGAAAAGTGTCCAGAGGCTAGACTGAGGAGCAGAGAAGCAGAACTAGGTGGCTCCAGGAGGAAGAGAGGGTCCCAGAGGCACGGGCAGTAAACAGTCCACCCATGGGACTCATATTCATTATCAAATGCAAGGCAGTGGAGAAACTAGGTTGAAGAACAGGGGCACCGGAAACCCCAAGACTAGTGGAGAATCCAGACCAGGCTCAACTAGCAACTGTGTGGCACTTCCTAGGTGACACGGTTGATAACTGCGCACATTTGCTGAAAAGGTAGCAACTGTAGGTTAACCTCTAAGAAAAGCCCACAGTCACTGGCTCAGAGCTCTGTGTTGTGAGGTGCAAGGCAGGACGGGGCAAGGCAAACTCAGTGTAAAGAGTCTGAGAAAGGACAGAGAATGGGTACCGGTTATGTGTCATCCTCCTACCTGGGAGTAGCTGGATCTCTGCCTCGGGGAGCCCAGCGCTCAGCGGGCTGTTGCACAAAGACTGTGAGTAAAAGAACTGAAGACTGCAACCCGCTCTGTCTGTTAACTTTCTTAATGCGTTAAAAGCACCTACCAACTCACTCAGGTACCTCTAGCTGCCTAGGGGGTCAGCCCTACCTGTAGAGGGCTTAAGAACATTGCTGTCTCCGAACCATCGGTCCCTAGGAGAACTGTCATGCAACGGCGGCCATCTATAGCCGAAATCTGCGGGTGGCGTCATGTAAAATTAAGAAGTATCTCCAGGTCCAGTTATTCCTTCCAGAATGAACCCTCCACGCCAGATGCCCTTCCCTAAGAGAGTGAGCCATCCACACTGAACTTTTAATGACACTGCCAGGGTCACGGAGCCGGGTCTCAGTCCCTGTGATTCTCGTGATGAAGCTTCTGAGTATCCTAAGGCCCTGGCGGGGCGTGTCAACGTCTCATGAAGATCTTGGCTCTGCTACATCCTGAAGCTGCAGTGATGAAAAACGCGACCACTCACTGCAGATTCTGTCTGGAACACACTGACAGCCATGTAATAGCCTTCGACTGTGAGACGCGACTGTTGTGCTGCTATGTCCCTTAATCTGACAATTCGTTCAACTGAGTTCACTGGTGGCAGCGGGAAAGCCCTCAGCTATGAACTCTAGTGAACTCAGTGATGTCACCGCTTCTCACAGTAGAGGGCTCCTCCACGTCTGTCAGTGTGGTCCCAGAAGCTACAGTGAGTGGCAGCGTTTTCAATCACTGCAGCTTCTGGATGTAGCAGACCTAGAATATTTGTGGACGTGTTATGGTGGATTACTTCAGACCTGCAGGGGTGTTTTAGGGGTTAATAAATGGGTGAAAGAGAGTAGATGTATTTTGTTATTTCAAATACAGGATTTTTTGACGTTTGTGTTTACCAGTATTTCTTTTTACTTGACAGATTAGTAATAGGAAAGTGGGGGGTGTTATAGACCTATCCTTCCTATCCCAAGACTGATGGCAGCTGCGATTTTTTACAAATCTTTGACATCGATCTATGATATCTAGTGCATGCGCCAATTCAGGGACAACTGCGTGATCCTATTTTTAACCTGGGGAGGACCCACTATCCATGGGCCTTACCTGACCATGAGCCTCCCCAGGCTGAGAATACCAGCCCCCAGCTGTGTGCTTTATTTTGGCTGGGTATCAAAATTGGGAGGACCCACGTCGTTTTTTTTAAATTATGTATTGAAATATTTTTTTTAAATCGGCAAGATTCCCTGTATTTTGATACCCAGCCAAGATAAAGCACAGCTGGGGGCTGGTATTCTCAGCCTGAGGAGGCTCATGGCCCATGGAAGTCTGGCTACATCTGGCGAATCCGAACATCTACGGGTTCGCCCATCTCTATTGGTTATACCAGGGCCGCCTTGCACTATTTATCTGATCATTATTTGGCTGTGCATTACTTTTCCTGTATTTGTTACATATAATCCCTTCTTGGAGATACTCTGCTGGCACCTCATTCTTTTGTTGCTCTACTCTTTTGCTTTGCCATCTTGTTATCAGCGTCACAATCTCTTTTCTGCTCATTATTGAGTTCTTTGAAAAAAGATATTTTTTCACGCTTTTTCTATGGACATCAAAGCTTCTAAATGTCTTTTTTATTCCTAGCAACACATCTAATATGTAATGGCAGAGCTTTGAATCACTAGCACCGCACATTATATTCATTTCAGTACTTACATACATTTATGTGGTCACTATTATATTTATTCTCAGATTTGAAATACAATGATTTATTATCTCCAAAGTTAAGGGATTTTACGATGAATCTGTTAGCACGATTCACCAAACTAAACTATCTTTATGGCCATGTTTATCATTGAAAGATTAACATCATCTACACCTTAATTTATGCAAAGGCACTAGGTGGGAAACAGAGCAAGCCAGAATAAAATGTGGATTTTTCAGTAATGGATCTGCAGATTGCATAAATAAATATAATACATTTATTAATTAGTACATGGATGACATTAACTTTCGAATAGTAAAATGACCATATAAGCCGGGTGAAGAGGTGGTGGTTCGTTCTGACAGATTTCTTTTGAAGTGGTTGTCCAGGGCTTATACCATATAATGATGAACTATCGTAAGGATAAAGTCATCAATATGAAATTGGTGGGCAATCTGACATTTGGACCCCAGAGGATCACCTCTTTCAACTCCCTGTGCGTCCAAATGTATGCAGTGTACAGAGATAAATAGCACAGCTCAATATACTATGTAGTAGACGTGCTAGGATCCTGCAGCTTTGCTTCATCGGGGTAAAGGTGAATGTGAAGGGAGGGGGAGGAGGTGAGCTGTGACCATCACCTATTGAGAATCCTATATTACCTACTGTATATAGAGATACTATCTGGTATAATCCTATCTCTCATGATAATAAGATTGCTGGAAAGTCATCTGTACAGAATAGGAACTGTAAGGGTATGTGCCCACAGGACGGTTGTAGTGCGGTTTTCCAGCGGTTTCTGCCAACGTTTTAACGTTGGTTTTATTTAAATTTATGTGAATCCAAACCAGCGTTTGGATTAACATTGAAACCTATGGCAATTGGAAACCGCTGTGCCCACTATGCCGGTTATATTATGCTCATCTTCATCCAGTTCACCGGTTTTCAGGCGGTTTGTGAAGATTGAGCATGTCAATTTTCAAGGGCGTTTTTAAAGCGGTTAGAGCAAACTCTGAGCTTACAAATGGCCAAGAATCATGACAAAAAAACGCTATACAACCGCTGAAAAAACGCTGGAAAACCGCTGAAAAAACGCTGGTTAACGCTGGAAAACCGCTGGACTCTTCAGAGCTCAGGACTGTAGGCTCCAGAAGTTCACCACCGGTTTTCTGACGGTCAGAATGATGCAAGAACCGTCCTGTGGGCACATACCCTAAGTCTAATATTAGATCTACTGGCCAATGTGAAAAGTTCTAATGTACAGGCACATTTCAATGTATTAGAATATCATCAAAAAGTTAATATTTTTCAGTAAATCAATACAAAAAGTGTCACGCATATATTATATATAGTCATTACACACAGAGTGATCTATTTCAAGTGTTTATTTGATAATTATGGCTTACAGCCAATGAAAACCCAAAGGACATTACCTCCAAAAATGAAAGTAGGGAGGATGAAGGGTTAAAAACACCATACTTCTGTATTCCACGAGACATCAAAGGGTGAATATAATATTGATTTATTAATCAACAAGTTTCAGGGCTACCAGAAACACAGCAACACGATATTGATTGTCCTGAGGAAGGGGTCAGGTAACCCTGAAATGTGTTGTCTAATAAATCAATAATATATTCACCATTTGATGTCTCGTGGAATATGGCAGCGTGATTTTTAACCCTTCATCCTCCCTACTCTATATACACCACGCTGGGGACTGCAGCAGTCGTGATATGCTTTTATAGTGGTTGTGACTCTCACAACCACACACGGTGAAGCCTCTGATGCCTATTTAGGTAATATTTTATCTCTCAGACCCTTCATCCTCCATACTTTAATTTTCTGAGATAATGACCTTTGGGCTTTCATTGTCTGTAAGCCATAATCATCAACATTAACATAATTAAACACTTGAAATAGATCATTCTGTTTGTAATGATTCTATATAATATATATGTTTCACTTTTTGCATTGAATTGATATTCTAATTCATTGAGATGCACCTATATATTATATACATATACGGTACATTTAATATAAAAACCTGGTGTAATCCATATGACACATTCGCACTAAGCTGCCACACTCATCAGTGTGAGGTTGTTTTTGTGAGAATCATAGTGACATAAAATGTATTTTCTTGAAATCTCTTTCGGTGATAAAGAGTCTAAATTGTTCCAAGTAGTAAAGATGTGGCCTCCAGGTTTATACTTGAAGAATGTCACATTTGTCTTCCTTGACACCACTACCCAGCATTGCACTCTTTATATTGTGCACCATTTGTTTTCTTAGTGCACCTTGGCTAATGGTTTTAGGAAGAGTTATTGGAGGTAGCCTCACTTATCACTTAGTGCACACTGCTGACTCTATCAGTAATGAAACTTATTCAGGAAAAGGCATGTTGCTAACTTTTTCCACATCAAAAATAAATGATAAATGTAATACTTGTAAAATATGATCCGGGTTAAACTCAAGGCCATGCATTTGCTTTCAGTAGAGCTGCACGGTTACTATCCAGCAATACAAAGTATTCAGTTCAGAATTTTTCTTTTTCTCTTCCATAAAACAAGTTTTCGTTAAAAGAATGTGCTATTATATATGATGAAAGAACGTGAAAAGGAGAGAATATAGACTTCTGGAGCCTAAAATCAATTTTTTAAAGCAATAAGCTATTTTATTACAGATTCTCCCTTTGAAGAAAATATTTTTTAAAAATGTATTCCAATAAAAAGCGTGTGTTTGTGCTCATAAATGTTACTTTTCTCTTAACCTTTAGATGCGATCAATGGATCACTACTAGTAAGCGACAGTTGTTTAACAGGGATGATGATCGCATCAAAATACCTGGACTGGCTGTGGCTCTTCTGACCCAAGTTTGACAGCTTCATGTATTTCTATGCAGCTCTCATGCTCGGGTCATGGGAGCCACGGCCAGTCAGGTCATTGTGATGCGATCGTCGTCAGTGTTATACTGCCGTCTGACCCCGGTCTTAAAGTGAAAATGGTAATTTTGGAAGGACCAGCTGACTATTTAACGTATTTGGGGGCATCCTGCGTCTTCTCCACCATTTTAAAGTGAGATCCGCGACCCAAAAAAGCTCAAAAATTAACATAATACACAGCAATGTAAAAATGGCATTGCTTTGAATATACATGTCCATTTTTTTTAATGTTTTTTTCTACTTTTAACTGCTTCAGGGTTTGGAAAAAGAAGTAGCATGTTCTTACTAGCTGTATGCTAAGTATACTTTACAAAAATAGAATAAAAGATCTTCTCTCTGAAAAACAATGGCAAAGCCGGTTGCAAGCCCACTTCAGAAAAATGACCACCACCTTTTTCCTGATGCAGCTTTCCCTAGGAATTCCTCATTGGCTCCGCTGGCTTCTTAAAGGGAACCTGTCATGGCAGCATATAGTGACCGGCAGCACTAACGACACTTCGTCATTGACTGACAGCGGGCTCTGTACTGATGCAATGCAGAGCTGGCCGTCAGTCAATGCCACTGCTCACCATGACCTTTAAGGACACCAGGACAGCACGGTGACTTTACAAATTGTGGTCCTGGATTCAACTCCCTCCAAGGACAACATCTGTAAGGACTTTGTATGTTCTTCCTGTATTTTGTGGGCTGCCTCCTAGGAATTTCAGATTTTGAGCCTTAATGGGTGTAGTGAAGATGATGGCTCTAAAGTCCTGTTAATTAATAGCGCTATATTGATGACTAAAGTAAGTTAAATGTGCACATATTATACATATTGAAAGCCTTACAGTACTGCTCTTTGCCACCCAGTCACAGACGCATTTTCATGTTCTTCCCTCATTCTTCAATACTGTCTCTTCTCAATGGTGGTCATATTTATCCTCTAGTCAATTATGTGTGTCTTCTTCACACACAGGAGAGGCTCTGCTACCCAATGACATGGTTCTGTTCACTCTCCCCATTGTGGTTAGTAATGCTCATTCATCTGCTGCAGTGTTTAACAATTAATGAATGATCCAATGTCATTATTCTCTGTCTTCAGATACTCGTGGGTGCATAGATTTTTTCATTTAACCCACGGTCTTTAAAATAACGCGATTAATTATTTCTGGCCAGTTGGCGGAATCCCATTATTTACAAATATATTGGACATAACATCAGCCGTGTATATCTTGAATAGAAATATTACTTCTTTATTTCATTGTTTATTCATTTTTAGTTCATGAAGCAACAGTATAATTGTGTCCCTAGCGTGAATGGACATAACTATCGGAATATTGGCCCTGTGTGTAACGTACAGCTGGCTTCCACTAATGATCTAAAGTATTTAAGATCTGTATTGTGTGCATCAAGAGTGCTGAAAAGTTGTGTAGGTCCCGGAGAGCAATACATGTAATTCTGCTAATGGCCGCACATCCTTTCTGTAACCTCTCTACCTCTTTCTTCTGACAAGAACTGAGGGCACACCCCATTCTTTCATTCTATGTTTTACTTGCATCCCTCAACGTCTCATCTCTCAACAAAAGAGCAGATCTTTAAAGCCGTCTGCTTCTTTCATTTAGCCCGGTATTGTCTAATGCTGCATGCTTGAATTGTAAACCTACCACATCCCTGTTCTATGATTTCATCTGTTCTGGGTCAGCACACACATGCTGTTAAAGAGCAGAAGTATAAAATTAACTGGGGTCTTGACTTTTTTTTGCCTTAGAGCAATTTTTCGACTTTAAATAATAAAAAAAGCATGTTTTAAAAAAAATGTCATGAGATTTTACAGTAGATGTAATGCAATCGTTTAAAGTGCAAGCTGCAAAGTAAGCAAGCACAAAGTTATAGCTGAAAACACAAGAAGACAACCAAAATGTCTCTAAGCAGCTGTTAGCGCCATCATATTCCTATCTCAGACTTACTAAATTCTAGACGAGAATTTCAGAATTTAATAAACTGAAAAGAGTTGTTTCAGGAATAGAACTACGGTAAGAGGATTTATGATAAGGGGGAATACTATAGCTGTAGCAGCGACTTCTTCAGGGCCAGGGAGCAGAGGCAGATTAAGAGTTATCTGGGTCCTGGGCAATTTAGAAGGTGTTCCCCCCTAGCCTCACAAGTCACTGGATCCCCTTTTAATAGATCATGTGATATGTCGTGTTTAATACTCAGGTGCTCATCTGTAGATGCAAAGCAATAGAGACAATGGCGTGATGTGCAAGTTTCTCAAGTTTTTTCCCTTATGTTCAACGTTGTACATAAATGAGCAGTGGTGGGAAATTTAATTTTCCCAAGAGTCCACATGAGAGACTGTGACTGTTGTGGAGTCCAAACTAATAGGATGAAATACATTTTGCTCATTATTACTATTAACAGCATACTGGTTATAATTATTTTATATTAATATTAATTGTATCACTTAATATTACATAAATGCTGACACACCTCTTATATACTGTATGAGCCTCCACATAGCCCCTATATACAGTTTGACCCACACATAGTCCCCATAAATTCAGTGTGAGCCCCACACTGGCCCCTACATACATTATGAGCCCCCACATAGTCTCTTTATGTACAGTATGAGTCCCCCACAAAGCTCCCTACATACAGTATGCGCTCCCATATAGTTCTTTAGATAAAGTATGAGTCCTCATATAGCCTTCTTACACATTATGAGCCTTCACATTGACCCTTTATACACAGTATGAACCCCCACATAATCCTTCTATGTACAATTTGAGACCCCCACATAGCTCCCAAATTACAGTATGAGCCCCCACATTGTTCATCCTGCATATAAGGAGCTATCACATTGCTCCCTATATGTGGTATGAGCCCCCAAATAGCTCCCTAGGTACAGTATGATCCTTCACATAGCCCCTCCACATACAGTATGAGTCCTCAAATAGCACCTTATACATAGTATCAACCCTCACTTAGACCCCTACATATAGGTTGAACCTACACCCAGCCTCCCCTATATACAGTATGATCTCTCACATCGCCCCTATATACACAATGAACCATCATATAGCCCCCCTATATACAGGATGAGCTCCTATATACAGAATGAGCCCTCGCATAGTCCCAGATACACAGTATCCTTCAAACAGCCTCATTTATACAGTATGAGCTTTCAAACAGCCCTATATATATATATATATACAGTTTAACCCCATCAAATAACCTGATATACACATTGAGCCTTCACATAGCCCTTATAGACAGCATGAACCCCCATATAGCTCTTATATATAGGATGAGCTCTCAAATATCTCATATATACAAAATACACAGCTCCATATATACAGTGTAATTCCTCATATAGCCCCCTTATATACAGTATGAGTCCCCATAGCCTCTCTATATACAGTACAGTATGATACTCCAACATAACTCTTTATATACAGGATGAGATCCCACATAGCTCCATATATTTAGTATGAGCCCTCACATAGCCAGCTATTTACAGTATGAGCCCCCACATTCCTTCCTAAAAACAACGAGCCCTCACATAACCTATACACAGTATGAGCCCTCACATAGGTCCCTATATGCAGAATGAGCCCTCACATAACCTCACTATATAAAGTATGAGCCCACACCCCCAAATAGCTCCCTAGTATGATACTTCAAATAGCCCCTATATATAAGATGAGCACTAACATAACCCCTATATATAGTAGGATGAGCCCATATGTAGCCCATATATACAGTGCTAGCTATAGAGCCCAGTAAATAATCTATCTGTAGAACATAGTAAATAACTGTGGGGCTATGAAGTGGGTGGGGCTAACTGTAGGGGTGGAGCTATGAGTGGACAGGGCTAACAGGATCGTGCTATGAGGTAGACTGGGCAAACTGGAGGGGGTAGGGCTCTGAAGTGGGTGGGCTATATGGAGGGGTAGGGCTATCCAAAGGGGTGGAGCTATGAAGTGGGAGGGGCTATTCTGAGAGGGTGGGCTATGATTTGGGTGGGGCTATCTGGAGGGTGCAGAGCTATGATACATACATACACACATACACTCAGCTTTATATATTAGATGAACCCTCAAACAGTCTAATATATTTAGTCTGAGTTCTCAACTCGATACACACAGTATAAGCTCTCAAACAGACCCACATATACAGTATGAGCCCTGACATAGCCCCTATATACAAGATGAGCCCTCATATAGCCTCTATGTACAAGATGAGTCCTCACATAGCCCCTATATACAAGATGAGCCCTCACATAGCCAACTAGTTACAGTATGACCTCTCATATAGCCCCTATATACAAGTTGAGCCCTCACATAGCCCCTATATACAAGATGAGCCCTCACATAATCTCATATATACAGTAAGAGCCATCAAACAGTCCCATGTGCACAGTATGAGTTCTCAGATATCCCCTATATACAGGATCAGCCCCTACATAGTGCAGTATATACTTGATGAACCTTCCCACATCCCATACACGTGAAAAAAAGCACATACTCACTTCACTTCCGCCGGCGCTCTGCTCCGGTCCCTGGGGATCCACTTCTTGTAGCCAGCGCTTACATGCTGGCACGCACTGATTACATCATTGCATCGGTGTGTTATATGTACTATTCAGGCAGCAGAGCTGTGTGATTGTTTATGTATGTTGTATAGCTGTGTGTGTGTGTGTACTGTTCAGGCAGCAGAACAGCATGCAGAAGTGTGTGTATTTGAGTGGTGCAGAGTTCTTTTGGTACGTAATGTTGATGCTGCAGAGAGGTTTATATAATGCACATGCTGCATGGAACCACTAACTGGAGCCTACAATTATCTATTACCTACAAGTTCTAATGGCTATTTATATGAGGCAAAAATCAGCAAACAAATGATTGTAGGATTACTTGTTCTACATTTCTTCGTGATGCGCATTGCGAATGCGCGAGATCCTCAATTCACCCAAATGGGTGTATGACGTCACTATAGCCGGATATGACGCGAATAGGATCATACCGGCTATACCGCCCATGGAGGGGGGCGAGGGAGATCCCAATGCCTTAGCACGCCCATCTGGGCGTGAATAATTGATGTACAGGCGGCGATGAGAAGCCACAGGGAACGCCCCTTGTGACTTCTCAAGAACTGAGAAGCCGCAGATCTGAAGGTAAAAAAAGCAGTTTTATAAACTTTACAAATACCCATTTTTGACACAAAGGGATGCCTACAATGCTATATTGGTGGTGCAGGGACAGGTATAAATAGATGGGGGCTGATTTTTAGGGGTCAGGTTCCCTTTAAGTAAAATCATAGGTTTGGGTTACCAGTCAGTGATTCAAACCAGTTTTAACTGCTTTGAACAGGTGTGAGTGTACAACCTTGAGTAACAAAATGATGTTTGACTGGTTTTAGTCAGAATATACCAGCTAGCTGACCCCTCAGCTTCAGTTGAGAGCTTGTTTCTGTGAGGAGTGGTTTAGTGTACTTTTTCTCTCAGTGTGATTCGTGCCTGTAAAAATGGATGTTACTCCACGGAAGGTGTCTAGAATTATTCCTCTTAATGAACATACAAGTTTGACTGTAACAGAAATTGCTTCCACCGTTGGTACTGGAAAATCTACCGTTTCAAGAAGAATTTGCACACACAATGAAACTGGATTGCTTTTTCCAAAAAGAAAAGGGAAATGTGGAAGAAAAAGGAAAACGACACCAAGAACTGATAAAACATTTATCAGCGATAGTAAAACTAATGCAAGAAAAACAAGTAAAGACTTGCTTTGTCCCAATTAATTTGCACAGCACTGTACATGTAGCTGTCCATGAGCTGTTCAGTGTCCTTGATTGGCCCATTTGAATAGGGCAAATCTTGGTTTAGGAAATGTATTAGTACAGACCACTTTACTTTTACTAACAGATAAGTTCTTAGCAGTAGGAAACATGTTTTTCCTTCTTTCTGATATATAATCCTGGGTTGTGTCTGGCCCTGGACTTGAGGTCTCTGTCCAGCCCTGTTCCCAGAGGTACCCCAGATGGCAAGGAGGTCCGTGCCACCACCCTTTCCCTCAACTCCTCAACCATCCCTATGGTACTCCCTCTCACCTCCCACCATGGATCAGGGTCAGCAGCACTCCAGCAAACGGAAAACTTCCACAGACTACAGCAGAAGCACCGTTGTCTACATAGAAGCTCGATCAAAGGTAGAGTGAAAACTCTAACAGCGACGCCACCTGGTGGAGGGAGGAGCTATTTAAAGGCTAGGGGAGGGGATTCCTCATACTTAAGTTTTACATCATACAGCACCTGGACAACTAGCAAAGCATACAGCAGCAGAACTGACATTAGCTCAAACAATTATTGAAGAAATTCACACACATTTAAACACAGCAGCATCCAAAATAGACAGCAGATAGTCAGTGCATCACACCGGGGCTCCACCAGCGTATGACATTCGATGCGTGAAGATTGGACCTCATTTGATAATGAAACTTGGCTCCTGCGAGCATCAATTTACTGTACTCTGGATGTTGCAATTGGATCACGGCTACGGAGGAGAGGGGTAGACTAATCCTCTCCATCTCCTACATTGCCAGCCTTGGTGTCTATCACGCTGCAGTTAGGTGACATCCGAGTGCACTCTGATGTTTCACACGCTCCCATATATTTGTATGGGTACGTGTGATTCGAGACTCGCTGACAATCGAGTCAAACGAGAACAAACTTACAGATATACATTGCCTCATTGTTTAGGAATGATGCGAGTGCAATCCAATGTTTTATCAGACTGCACTAGTCCATTTCTAAAGCAAGTGGAACCGAGGCCTCATTGTAAGGTGCGACCGCCAGTGCAATAGAGTATGTCCTGTCCACTCTGTGCTGTAGTAGTCAGTGTTGGGACGGGACGTCACATGGTGGGGACATTCAGAAGTTTGCTTGGGGTCCTGGCTTATCTAGTTATGCTCTGTTGTTTAACATTTGCCAGAATCAGTATGGTAAACTTCCTATCTGCAGGCCAGGCCTTGAGAAGCTGCAGGAAAGAATGGAGTGTGACATAATGCTGGGAGGACACATTTCATAATTTTGTACACAAAGCTCATAAGCTCATTAGAGTAACGTCTACATTCAAGCCATGTCCTAGTAGGTTGTGAATAATAAATGGTTTTATATACTGAAGGGCAAGACACAACGCACAGCAATCTCTGGTGACCATGAGCTGTCAGCAAGATTCTATACATTAAATACATGGTAACATTGGATGGATGCTGCTGTATTGTGACAGCTGGACCGTCTGGGGATTTGGGGCTTTATCACTGGCCTTGGCTATGAAGTGTAGAAAGACATGCAGCTTTCAGTGATATTTATGTCAACTACAAGGGGTTATTATTGACCATTTCCTAATAATGAAGCCAAAGATGAGCATTGCTTGGCAATCCCTCACTTCCAATAAGAATGACTGGAGTAGGAATGCGCATGATCGACCACCAGCCAAGGCTCTGAGCTCTGTTTCTTGAGATCTCTGGGGGCCACGGCAGTCAGACTTCCGGTGCTCGAAAAGTTATCAGTGAGCTAGGGGATAAGTTTCATACTTAAGAATACCCCTTTAAAAACTGATGCGGTATTGTCTTGATGTTATGAAGCGTCCTTGATTAACATATCGCATGTTGGAAGTAATAATATCTGATGTTTGGTGGCAGAAGCTAATTCTAAACACATATTGGCAGTGACGTCTAATTTTTCCCATGTAATTTACCTTCCATTTCAAAATAATTAGGAACACATCAAAGCAATCAATTGGCACAGCTGTGTCATAATTGCCACTAATTCACTTAGAGATATGTATCTTACAGCACATTTACACCATGTTCCAGAACACATTAGGAGGCTGGTGAGCCGAGATGCCGAGGTTTCTCCAGCTTCGTTGTGCTGCCAGCATTTCTTGTCTTCCGTGTGTAGTATTTTAGGCTTTCCTGTATCCAACCCATATCTATGTACTCCATATGTATATATATCCATCTAATTTAACATCATGGCAGCTTAGTTATGTAGACAGAAGCTAAACTGAGATAGGTAAGGAATGTTCTCCATGTTGATGGCATGAGATGGAGGCAGGGCAGCTGGTATGGGAGCACTACCCCCTGTTTAATGGCACCTTGTCTCGCACAGGCAAAGTAATCCCAGCCTTTTGCTTGTTTGAGGACTTGAGACTGCTGCTGACAGGAGATAAATACTTCAAACTTGACCTCTTTCATATGAAATGCTGAACTCGGATTTTCCGATTTTTCCTTACATTGAATTAACCTGAGCTGATGTAGGCATATTATGTTGGACGTTGCTCTCCAGTTTACTCAACATCTATATATGCCATTGAACAGGTTTTTTTAATCTTAGGCTTTGTGCACACGTTGAGTATTTGGTGAGATTTTACCTCAGTATTTATGTAAGCCATAACCAAGAGTGGTGAAAAATGCAGAAATGGTGCTCGTCTTTCCATTATTCTTTTCCTCTGATTGTTCCACTCCTGGTTTTGGGCACTAATACTGAGGTTAAATACTGACCAAATACTCAAAGTGTGCACGTGGCCTTATTGTTCACTTGCTTACTAAATACAAAGTTAAAGGGAAGCTGTCATGTCCTCATACACTGTAATCCCGCAGACACAGTAGCTGAAGATGTACAGTTGTGTTCACAATAATAGCAGTGTGTTCAAAAACATACGCTAAACCCAAAATCTATATAAAAGTTTTTATTTCCATGCATTGGGAACATTGCACAGTTTTCTAATTCAAAACATGAAGAGAAATGTATATGATTTTTAAATTACAGAAAACACCAAAAATGAACTTTGGGTTGTTACAAAAAATAGCAATGTCTACATTTGTCTTTACAAACTCAAAATATGTAGCATTCCTGTGAATCATTAACCTAATATTTAGTTGTATAACCACAGAGTTTTTTTTAGAACTGCTTCACATCTATGTAAGGCGGCCGTCACACGCTTCAATTTAATGCACGATATCGCTTAAGTGATTTGCTTTTTGATCGCTTAAGCGATATCGTTGTGCATCGCTGCGTGCAATCAAGCGATTTTACAATGTAAAATCACTTGATCGTGACATCGCAGATATGAGAGCCGGAGCTCATATTAAGCGATAAACGCTTGATCAATCTGCTTCATCGTGGTGTGTGACACCACGATGATCCATCTCCCAGCGGCAGAGCCTATGCTGGGAGATGGTATCTATGGTAAACGTCGGGTTACTAAAACTGTCTGTGTGACAGCTCACCAACGATGTGAGCGATATTGTTAGCGATCGCGCATGCACGTGATCACTAGCAATATCGCTAGCGATATTGATGCGTGTGACGGCCGCCTTACATTGAGTCAACCAACTTCTTTCACTTGTCAACTGGTATTCCAGCCCAGGATGCTTTGACTACTACATCCCACAATTAATTTGTTGACTTTGCCTCGGAAACTGCATTTTTGATGTCACCCCTCCAGTGTTCTTTAGGATTAAGATTGGCTAGCCGCTCCATAACCTCAATTTTGTTGGACTGGAACCAAGAATTTGCTAGTTTACTGGTGCGTTTAGGGTTGTAGTCTTGTTTAAACATCTATTTCAAGGGCATTTCCTCTTCAGCGTAAGGCAACATGAACTTTTCAAGTATTTTGCTATATGCAAACTGGTCCATGATCCCTGGTAAACAGTAAATTGGCCGGGCCCCATAGTAAGAGAAACATGCCCATATCATGATGCTTGCACCACCATGCTTCACTGTCTTCAGCGTATACTATGTCTTGAATCCAGAGTTTGTGGGTCGTCTGATGAAGTGTTTGCGGCCCTTGGACCCAAAAAAAACAATTTTTCTTTCATCAGTCCACACAAGTTTCTCCATTTCTCTTTAGGCCAGTTGATGTGCTCTTTGGCAAATTGTATCCGCTTCAATACGTTATTATTTTAACAGTGGCTCTTTGCGGTGACTTCTTGCTAATAGATTAGCTTCACACAGCATCTTCTAAGGCTGGAGGCACACTGTCATGCATCAAACACAGAGCGTGTTTGATGCATAACGGTGATGCGAGTGTTGTGCATGTTTTCTGTGAGTGTAGTGCTTGTGTGTGCATGGCTGTATGCATGTGTGTGCTGCGTGAGTGTGTGGTGTGTGTCAGTGTGATGCTGACCGCGGTCCTGAAGCAAACTTCAGGACCGCCGACAGCATTTACAGGCATATTCAAACACCGCTGCTATCAAAGCAGCGGTTCTTGAATTTTCTTGGTTTGCCTGGCACAGCCATAAATCAGCTGTTACTGCTGTGTCAGCAGTGGTGAAAGCTGAATGGTTAAGTTGGATGGTAAAAGCTATTCATGGTGCTGAAGTTTTATCTTCAGCACCATGGATAGCTTTTACCGTCCACTTTAACCATTCAGCTTTCACCACTACTGTCACAGAGGTGACAGCTAATTGGTGGATGTGTTTGAATTTCTCAGGGATAAGCGGCGTATTAACCCCACCTGCAGCCTCTGTGTTGCATGTCAGCCGGGAGGCTGCAGATGCGGTTAATAAGCCAGTTATGTATGTTTAACCCCATGGTGCTGTCATGCCAGGTTGTGTCCGGTTATGTCTACACTCCCTGGACACAACCTGGCATGTCATAATGTGTCTGCAGGGGTTAATGCATCTTTTTATTAAAAGCTGGCAATTACTGCACTTCACTAAATTCCTGTATTCTCCGGTGGTCTGTAGGACTCAGGAGCTCTCCATGGTCCTGATCGTTAAAGCTGGGTGCTGACCGCAATCTGAACAGCTTTAGCACCACAGTCAGCAACAAGCTTTACTGATCAGTACCATGGAGAGCTCCTGACTGAGTCCTGCAGACCGCCAGAGATTACATGAATTTAGTGAAGTGCGGTAATTGCCGGCTTTTAATAAAAAAATGCATTAACCCCTGCAGACACATTATGACATGCCAGGTTGTGTCCAGGGAGTGTGGACATAACTTCACACAACCTGGCATGACAGCACCATGGGGTTAAACATACATAACCGGCTTATTAACCGCATCTGCAGCCTCCCGGCTGACATACAGCACAGAGACTGCAGATGGGGTTAATATGGTGGTTAAAAAATGATGCTGTCAAAGCAGCAGAAAGCCCAAAATAGCTATTATATCTACAGATCTTTATCTGTAGATACATAGCTATCAGGCTTTCCTGTGTCAGGACTATAGCACACGCAAGTGACTCGCACAGTGTGCTGTCTGGGTGCAAGGTTTCCTCGCACCCATAGACTGTTCAGTCGCAGCATGCTGCGTCAGAACTCCTATTTGACTTGCAGTGCGAGTTCAGCGCAGGGGACATGCACCAGCCTGATATGGCATCACTGGTCCCAATGCAATGCGAGTTTCCCTCGCATTGCACTCGCACAGTGTGCCTTCAGCATAACTGTCAGAGTACTCACAGGTAGCTTGAAACTGTCTTTGATCATCCTGGAGCTGATCATTGGCAGAGCCTTTGCCATTCTGGCTATTCTTCAATTCATTCAAATTGTAGTCTTTCGTGTTCTTCCACATCTCTCTGGTTTTGCTTTATTGTCTCCACTGCTTTATACATTTTATCCTCTCCAATCCACTTTTTAATCAAAGGACACTGTTCTTCTGAACAATGTCTCAAATGACCCATATTTCTCAGGTTACAAGGAAAAATGCATTTATAACATGTGCTGGATTCATCCTTAAATAAGTGCCACCTGATTCACACCTGTTTCTTCACAGAATGATTGACCTCACTAATTGAGCTCCACACTGCTATTATTTTGAACACATCCCCTTGCATTTAATTTGTCAACTGCACAGACCCAAAAACATGCAGATCATGAATGCTGAGTATGGCTAGGGTCACATTTAAAACAACAATTGCATTCACCGCATCCAGATCCGGATGCGGTGAACGCAATGCCGGGCACACACATTTTTTTACAAAAATGTGTGCTGAATACCGGACTGCAGTAACCGGATGGCTCAGGATGTGTAATCCTGAGCCATCCGGCAACTGCATAGTTTGCTGATCCCGGCTATTGCCGGGATCAGCAAACTGTCCTATGACTATTAAAGAGTTAAATTCAGTAACTAAAGGACTGTTTGAGGTCTCTAGGGGGGGCTTAGACCCCCCTACAGACCGGCCGCCCACTTCGGTGGCCTTCTTCTACAATTTCCCCCATGGCACGGGCTCCTCCGAGCTCCGTGCATGTCAACCAAAGTACCCCCCCCCCGTATCACTATAGAGGGGTGCATACACCCCTCTTGTACAGTTATGCTTGTATTATGTGTCCAAAGCAAAGTATTATTACAGTCGACATGTAAGTTCATACTTACGTGCTCTCGTAGGCAGAGTCCAGGGAATTCCATGGGCGGGGCTGTGTGCAGCAGCCTCCGCCCGCTCATTCATTATGGCCGCCCCCTCTGGCCTTAATCCAGTGTTGTGAGGGCGGCCGCGTCATGAAAGGGGCATGGCTAACCGCGGCACATCGTTAGCCACGCCCCTTTCATGACGCGGCCGCCCTCACAACACTGGATTAAGGCCAGAGGGGGCGGCCATAATGAATGAGCGGGCGGAGGCTGCTGCACACAGCCCCGCCCATGGAATTCCCTGGACTCTGCCTACGAGAGCACGTAAGTATGAACTTACATGTCGACTGTAATAATACTTTGTTTTGGACACATAATACAAGCATAACTGTACAAGAGGGGTGTATGCACCCCTCTATAGTGATACGGGGGGGTACTTTGGTTGACATGCACGGAGCTCGGAGGAGCCCGTGCCATGGGGGAAATTGTAGAAGAAGGCCACCGAAGTGGGCGGCCGGTCTGTAGGGGGTCTAAGCCCCCCCTAGAGACCTCAAACAGTCCTTTAGTTACTGAATTTAACTCTTTAATAGTCATAGGACAGTTTGCTGATCCCGGCAATAGCCGGGATCAGCAAACTATGCAGTTGCCGGATGGCTCAGGATTACACATCCTCAGCCATCCGGTTACTGCACAGCGGTTCAGAGAACCGCTGCGAAAACTGCTGCCTGCATGATTTTTAACGCAGGCAGCAGTGCCGGACACGGACACCGGATGGCTTGTGAAGCCATCCGGTGTTTTGCATTGGCTCCTATGAGGAGCGTTTCCTGGTCCAGTTTTGAGCTTTTTGAAAGCTCAAAACCGGATCAGGATTCTTAAAAAAAAACGAAGATGTGACCGTGGCCTATGTTGGTTTTTTAAATGTTACTTCACACGCTACAATATCGTTGAACGATATTGTTAGCTATGTCACGTAACCGCGATCATTTCAATATCGTTAGTGCGTTGTCACACGCATGGATATCGTTAACGATCTGAAATTTGGCAACGCGCCAGCTACTTTGAGAAGAATTAGTTCAAAAAGGTGTCACACTGAACGATGTTGCTTGTTCACAGAATGTTAATTGGACGACGAACGATAGATTTGAGGTCCAGATCTCACATTTTTGAAGAACGATCCAACGATTTCTCGTTTCAAGATCGTATGTTTATACGCAACGATGCACAAACGACTTCTTTCGAACTATCAAAAAAGAGTGAAGTAGCCTTTAGGGCCACTTTACACACACCAACTTATCTGTCCAACTTCTGAACAACTTACTGGTTGCAGTGAAATCATGAACACATTGTTCCATTTGTACACAGCCACAAAATGGAGCAATGTGTCCATGATTTCACTGCAACCAGTAAGTTGTTCAGAAGTTGGACAGATAAGTTGGTGTGTGTAAAGTGGCCCCTAGAACCTACTGCAACAACTAGTAAATTGTTTGACATGTGGTAATATAATTTATACCAAAAACAGAGAATAATGTGGTTAGTCAAATTGGACTACTATTATTTTGAACACTACTTACTGTAGGTGTTCTGAGCACGCCTCTATTATTGAAAGCCTGTGGCTTCCAGGGGGGAACTAAAGTGCATTTTTCCCAGTAGTAAGGCTGCCTTCACACTGCAGTCAGGTCCGATCCAGGGGTGACAGCCCCGGACTGTATTTTGGCCCCATTGTATTCTATGGATCCCGGATGGCAGCTATCTGCCATCCGGCTTCCATCTCTCTGGAAGAATCCGGGAGAAGTCGGATTTTTCTCCCAGACGCAAAAACAATCTCCCCAAACTTGGAGTCTCCCGGATTCCCCTGGATTCTCCTGGGAGAATCCGGCGCTCCCTTAACATGGGAGCCTATGGGGCTGGATTGCCCCAATCCGGGAGGATCCGGGAACCGGACACGTACGGCTGCACACCGCTGTTATTTCAGGACTGCGGCTAGCTCCCTGCGGTCCTGAATCATCAGCAGTGGCAACTGTGTCAGGCTGCACACCAGACCGGAGGGCATATTAGCCCTCCAGTTCTGTGTACTGATCTGGTCCGGGGCTGTCAGATTCACCCCTGACAGGCCCGGATTGGACCTGATCGCAGTGTGAAGGCACCCTAAGGGCGGCTTCACACTGCGGTCAGGTCCGGTACAGGGCTGTCAGGGACGAACCTGACAACCCTGGACTGGATCAGCACACAGAACTGGAGGGCAAATTTGCCCTCTGGTCCGGTGTGCACCCGCACGCAGCTGCCACCACTGATGAATCAGGACCGCGGCTGGCAGGGAGGTAGCCATGGTCCTGAAACAACTGCGGTGTGCAGCCGCAAGGGTCCGGTTCACGGATCCTCCCAGACCGGTGCAATCCGGCCCCATAGGCTCCCATATTAGGGAGCACTGGATTGCCCGGGTCCGGGAGGATTTGGGCGAATCCGGGGCAATCCGGGAATTGCCAATTAGAGGAGATATTCTCCTCTCGGACACAAAAATGATGCAAGCAGCGTTTTTGTGTCCGTGGGAGAATACTGAATTCTCCCGGATTGTCCCGGACAGATAGAAATCAGATGGCAGCTCTCTGCCATCCGGCTTCTATCTGGCCCCATGGGCTGCTATGGGGCCAAAATCCGGTTTGGGGCTGTCCAGTTTACACAGACAGCCTTGGATCGGATGTAACCCGCAGTGTGAAGCCAGCCTTATCCAATGCTTTGTGTTGTGAACTTGTTGAAAATTAATACATTCTGGTCACATAATAGCTTCCTGTGCAGACTGTTCAAGTGTTACTACAAAAAAGCTCATCTTTATGGGTTTTATTGTTGGAATGCTCATGCAGATGAGAAGTAATGTTGAATAACATTCTTACATTTTCATAATATAATTACCGTTAACTATAACTCATATTACTTTTTATATTACAGAATTGAATGTGAGGGAGTCGGAAGTACGACGAGTATGTGATGAATCAATCTGTAAATATGGAGGAGTCTGTAAAGAGGATGGGGATGGGATGAAATGTGCCTGCCAGTTTCAGGTAAAGACAAATGACTACATAAAACATGCTAACACTTTTGTAATGTGGAAATTGTGCTTTTTTCAGTTAAAAAAAGTGTATCTGAAGGTAGCTGTTTAAGCTTTAAAATGGTGACGGAAGCCCTAAACCAAATCCTTGAGAAACTTCTGCACAATGCATTTAGGTATCAGGAAACTAACTTTGCACACGTCTTCATGTGGCACTTTAGGCTTTTTGTCTGTGATGTGAAATAAGTGCTCGTGAATTTTCTGCACCTGCTTTGTAATTATTATGTAGAGTTTTGGTCGTTTAACATTT
Source organism: Allobates femoralis (assembly GCA_033576535.1). NCBI lineage: Eukaryota > Metazoa > Chordata > Amphibia > Anura > Aromobatidae > Allobates > Allobates femoralis. Next base: position 296,870,521 of record JARQOC010000005.1, read on the forward strand.
TCTTAAGAAACGAATCATTTAGTGTCAATTGTAGTTAATACATTTTTAAAAAGATTTTTTTTCTGCGGCTTTCAAATTCTTTAACCCATCCAGATGTCTGGAAGAAAATACTGCAGGTGCATAATTATAATAATTAGAATTATTTGCTGCCTTCCTGCCAACAGACAAAAAATCCATAGCTTGTGAAAGAGATATATTCCTACATGCTAAATGGGAAATATACCAAACTGTAAGGTTAGGTTCAGACGAACACTGCACGTCACTGGCTCCCTTTAACATGCTGGATGGATACAGGAGCTACCTAATATTTACTTGCTGCTCTTAAATCAGACCAGACTAGCACATGGCACAATTTTTTCCACTAGAACCTGAGGCCCACATTGGGTGCAAGAGTGCAAAAATATCTTTATGTGTCCTTGTTGTTTAACCCCTGCACCTCGATCAGCGTTGTTCACGCTGCTGATGATTGGAGCCTTGTAAGCTCACTATCCGCCCCAATAATCACAGAGGCTGGTAGTCTTAAACTGGAATCCTGGGTCTTCACACCACGATTTTCAGCTGTCAGGTTGTGTCTGGTGTTTTGCAGGATGCCCAGGACACAACCTGACAGCCCCGAAAAAACTGAACCAGAGGGCAAATCTGCCCTCCGATCTGCTTCTGGCGGCCTTTTGCCCTGATTTTTGCCGGCTTCATTGCTGGAGCTGTCCAGTGCTGAAATTTCAGCACCGTGGCTGCAGGGGAGCTGGTCGTGGTGCTGAAATTTCAGCAGTGTAGCTCTCCAGGTGCTGAAATTGAGTAGCAGCTGCTTTTAACAGCTGCTACTCTTTCAGTACCAGGCATCCAAAAACTGGTACAATTTTCTGCCGTTTCAGGCGCGATCCGGCACCCATAGACTCCCTGAAAATAAGCAAACCAAACACCAAATATGCACAATCTGGCGCCCCCAGCCCTTAACTCGAAAAATCGTGGTGTGAAGAAGGCCTTAGGGTTGAAACACAGTATGTGAGATGCATGCTGGTATATCACATGCATCTCTCTTGACTCATCCGGAATGGCCTCTGCCTCTCTGGACGGGAGTGAGGAGCTGCATCGAAACACAAGCAGCTGACACGCTCCCGTTCAGAGAGTCCAAAGAAAAGTGTAATTAGTACTGCTTGTGCATTTGATACATCCTTGCAATATTGTACTGTTCTATCTATAGGTACATGATATACATTATAGGTTTGTTTTTTTAAGTTTAAAATGAAAAGTACCCTTTATTGGACTAGAAATATATAGTATGTAAATAGCGCTGAAAAGTAAAAAACAATAAGAAGCATTCAAACTATTAGACCCAACTGTCTAATATTGCATAGTTCTACTTGTATGTCAGAAAAAAAGGCTCTGATGTATCAATTCTGTTGTGGAGCGTTTGGAAGCCAAGCCAAGATGTTGAATTTATGTTAAGGGCCGCTTTACACACACCAACTTCTGTGTCCAACTTCTGAACAGATCTCTGGTTGCAGTGAAATCATGGACACATTGCTCCATTTTGTGGATGTGTACAAATGTATCAATGTGTCCATGATTTCACTGCAACCAGCAAGTTGGTCAGAAGTTGGACAGATAAGTTGGTGCGAGTAAAGTGGCCATAAGTCTTTCAAACCCTGCCAATATACGCCACTACCGTTAGGAAGTAACTTTGCCATTAAGGAGTGCACCCGTTTTGCAACACTGTTTGGGTACTTGGTACATATCATTGTAAATCTACAGGGTGGGCCTTTCATATGAATGCACCTAAATAAAATTTTAATGGTGGGTGATATCACCTTCCCGTTTGTGGCACATTAGTATATGGGAGGGGGAAAACTTTTCCAGATGGGTGGTGACCATTGGGCCATTTTGAAGTTGGCCATTTTGGATCCAACTTTATTTTTTCAATGGAAGAGGGTCATGTGACACATCAAAAGTATTGTGAATTTCATAAGAAAAACAATGGTGTGCTTGGTTTTAACGTAACTTTATTCTTTCTTGAGTTATTTACAAGTTTATGACCACTTATAAAATGTGTTCATAGTGCTGCCCACTGTGTTGGATTGTCAATTCAACTCTCTTCTCCCACTCTTGACACACTGATAGCAACACTGCAGAAGAAATGCTAGCACAGGATTCCTGTAACCGTTGTTTCAGATGCTGCACATCTCGTTTCTTCACAGCATAGACCATTACCTTCAGATAAGTGATGAGGAAAACTTTTTTGTGAATAGTGAAGTTAACAAACAAAACCTCCGCTATTGGTCTGACACTAACCCGCAGTGGATAGATCCCTCCAAGACTGCAGCAACATAAACAGTGATGGTATTTTGTGGTATATGGGTACAAAGATAGTGGGGCCATTCTTCATCAATGGAAACCTCAATGCCACTGGATATCTGAAATTGCCACATGATTCAGATAACCAGTGCCACAAACAGGAAGTTGATATCACCAACCATTCTCATTTTATTTAGGTGCATCCATATAAATGGCCCACCCTGTAGATTAAAGGAAATATGTCAGGCCAAAAATCCATATGAAACTGATATAATTTTTCTAATTCCTTTCTCTAAACTCTCTCTATTCATGTATTTCTATTATTTATCTTTTCTATTCTCTGTAAACTTCCAAATAAAAGATTAATTCCCTCTGGCAATCTTAGGGCTGCTTTATACACACCAACCTCTGTGACCAACTTCTGAACAGATCTCTGGTTGCAGTGAAATCATGGACACATTGCTCCATTTTGTGGCTGTGTACAATGGAGCAATGTGTCCATGATTTCACTGCAACCAGAGATCTGTTCAGAAGTTGGTCACAGGTATCTGTGTGTGTAAAGTGGCCTTTAGTGATTTCTCTGCTGCCTACTCCCCCAAAAAATGAATAATCATACTTCATTACGCTGCCCTGTGATCTGTCTGTTGTATGACTTATTCACTGCAGACAGAGACAAGTGGGGGAAGGAGGAGTAATCTTTGCTGCAGCTATGAGCTCCTCGTGTCCTGCATTGTGAGTGCAGTCTGAGATATTTCTATGTGATTATAACTACATGTGATCATTCGCTCAGCAGATACATATATTACATATATGCAATGGCGTAACTAGAGTCTGGTGGGTCCTGGTGCGAAATTCAGAGCCCCCATCCTCCCCACATGCACACGTTGGTCGGATGTATGGGCCTCGTGTAACACTTTAAGTTCTATAAAGACTTACAAATTGACCCCTTTCCCCCTTCATTATATGCTACTAGCTGTGAGCCCGATGCAAATGCATCGGGATTCTAGAACGTGCATTAATTTGATTATAGTAGTTATAGCTGTTAGCCTGATGCAAATGCATCGGGTATCTAAAATATGTTTATTGTTTTTTTAAAGATTTTTAAATAATAATCGCATCATCAATAGCAATAATATAAGCCATAGCATTATTATTAGCAGTAATAGCAGTATTAATAGCATTATTAGCAGTATTATGAGCATTAATAACAGTATTAATAGCATTAATAGCATTATTATTAGCATTAATAGCATTATTAATAGCATTATTAGCATTAATAATAGCATTAATAACATTATTAATAGCATTGATAGCATTATTATTAGCATTAATAGCATTAATAATAGCATTAATAACATTATTAATAGCATTAATAGCATTATTATTAGCATTAATAGCATTAATAATAACATTATTAGCATTAATAATAGCATTAATAACAGTATTAATAGCATTAATAGCATTATTATTTAGCATTAATAGAATTAATAATAGCATTATTAGCATTAATAATAGCATTAATAACATTATTAATAGCATTAATAGCATTATTATTAGCATTAATAGCATTATTATTAGCATTAATAGCATTAATAATACCATTAATAGCATTTATTATAGCATTAATAGCATTAATAGCATAAATAATAGGATTAATAGCATTATTAATAGCATTAATAGCATAAATAATAGGATTAATAGCATTATTAATAGCATTAATTATGCATTAATAATAGCATTAATAGCATTATTATTAGCATTAAATAGCATTATAATAGATTATAGCATTATAATAGCATTAATAAACAATTTAATACATTATATTAGCATTAATAATTAGCATTAATACATTATTAATAGCATTAATAGCATTATTAATTAGCATTAATAGCATTAATAGCATTATAGCATTTATTAGCATTAAATAGCATTAATTAATACATTAATAGCATTATATTAGCATTAAATAGCATTAATACATAAATAATAGGATTAATAGCATTATTATTAGCATTATATAGCATTATAATAGCATTAATAGCATTATTATAGCAATAATAGCATTATAATAGATTATAGCATTAATAGCATTAATTAATAAGCATTAATAATAGCATTATTAATTAATATAGCATTAAATAAGCATTATTAATAGCATTAATAGCATTTATTAATTAGCATTAATAGCAATTAATAGCATATAGCATAATAGCATTAATTAGCATTATAATAGACATATTAATAGCATTAATAGCATAATAATAGGATTAATAGCATTATTAATAGCATTATATAGCATTAATTAATAGCATTAATAGCATTAATTATTAGCATAAATAGCATTAATTAATAGCATTAATTAGCATTAATAATAGCATTAATAAGCATTATTAATAGCATTTACATTATAGCATTAGCATTAATAGCAATATATATAGCATTATAGCATTAATAATACCATTAATAGATAAATATGACATTATAATTATATAGCATTATTAGCATTAATAATAGCATTAATACATTATTAATAGCATTAATAGCATTAATTATTAGCATTAATAGATTAATAATAGCATTATTAGCATTAATATAGCATTAATACATTAATAATATAGCATTAATAGCATATATTATTAGCATTAATAGCATTATTAATAGCATTAATAGCATTAATTAATAGCATTAAATAGCATTAATTAATTAAAGCATTAATTAGCATAATATTATTAGCATTAATAGATATTAAATAATAGCATTTAATATAGCATTAATAATAGCATTAATAGCATTATTAATAGCATTAATAGCATTATTAATAGCATTAATAGCATTATTATTAGCATTAATAGCATTATAATAATAGCATTAATAGATAATACATTAATAGCATTAATATAGCATTAATAGCATAATAATAGCATTATTAGCATTATTAATAGCATTAATAGACATTATTAATAGCATTAATAGCATTATTATTAGCATAAATAGCATTAATATAGCATTATTAGCATTAATAATAGCATTAATAACATTATTAATAGCATTAATAGCATTATATTAGCATTAAGATTATAGCATTAATAGCATTATTATAGCATTAATATAGCATAATAATCATTAAGATAAAGCATTAATTAGCATTATATATATTATTAGCATTAATAATGCATTATAAATTATTAATAGCATTAATAGCATTATTATTAGCATTAATAGCATTAATATAGCATTATTAGCATTAATAATAGCATTAATAACATTATTAATAGCATTAATAGCATTAATTTAGATTAGCATTAATAGCATTATTATTAGCATAATACATTAATAATACATTAATAATTAATTAATTGCATTATTAGCATTTTAATTATAATAATTATATTTTTAGCATTATTTTATTATTATTAATACATTATTATAGAGCATTTCAATAGTCGCATTATTATTAGCATTATATTTATTTATTTATTATATATTATTAGCATTTATTAATGCTTAATTATTTTATTAATGCTTTATATTTTATTATTAATTATTGATTAATTATTATTTTTATATTATAATTATTATTAGTGACGCATTTCAATTAGGTCCATTATATTATTGCAATTATTATATTTTATTTATTATTATTATATTGAATTTATTATTATTTTAATTTTTTATTATTTTTTATTTTTAATTATTTTTTTATTATTTAATTTATTATTTAGGCTGAGACGCAGTTCTCATTGAGGTCCGCCTTTATTAGCATATATTTTATTTTTTTATTATTATTTTTATTGAATTTTTTATTATTTTTAATTATATTTTTTTTATTATTTTTTAATTCTTTTTAATTATTTTTTTTATTATTTAATTTATTATTTAGGCTGAGACGCAGTTCTCATTGAGGTCCGCCTTTATTAGCATATATTTTTATTTTTTTATTATTATTTTTATTGAATTTTTTATTATTTTTAATTATTTTTTTTTATTATTTTTTAATTTTTTTTAATTATTTTTTTTATTATTTAATTTATTATTTAGGCTGAGACGCAGTTCTCATTGAGGTCCGCCTTTATTAGCAATATTTTATTTTTTTATTATTATTTTTATTGAATTTTTTATTATTTTTAATTATTTTTTTTTATTATTTTTTAATTCTTTTTTAATTATTTTTTTTATTATTTAATTTATTATTTAGGCTGAGACGCAGTTCTCATTGCAGGTCCGCCTTTATTAGCATATATTTTTATTTTTTTATTATTATTTTTATTGAATTTTTTATTATTTTTAATTATTTTTTTTTATTATTTTTTAATTCTTTTTTAATTATTTTTTTTATTATTTAATTTATTATTTAGGCTGAGACGCAGTTCTCATTGAGGTCCGCCTTTATTAGCATATATTTTATTTTTTTATTATTATTTTTATTGAATTTTTTATTATTTTTAATTATTTTTTTTATTATTTTTTAATTCTTTTTTAATTATTTTTTTTATTATTTAATTTATTATTTAGGCTGAGAGGCAGTTCTCATTCAGGTCCGCAAAGGGCTGATCTTATTAGCATATATTTTATTTTTTTATTATTATTTTTATTGAATTTTTTATTATTTTTAATTATTATTTTTATTATTTTTTAATTCTTTTTTAATTATTTTTTTTATTATTTAATTTATTATTTAGGCTGAGCCGCAGTTCTCATTGAGGTCCGCCTTTCTTTTTTCCCATTGAAATGCATTAGCGGTGTGTCGGCGATTTTATGGCCGACCACCTGGTTCTATTTGTCGGCCCTAAAATCGCGGACACACCGCTAATGCATCTCTATGGGCAGTCAGGCCGATTTCGGATTGAACGCCGACCAATCAGAATTCGAGCTGACTTGCCCATAGACATGCATTAGCGGTGTGTCGGCGATTTTATGGCCGACCACCTGGTTCTATTTGTCGGCCGTAAAATCGCGGACACACCGCTAATGCATCTCTATGGGCAGTCAGCCCGATTTCGGATTGAACGGCAACCAATCAGAAGTCGAGCTGACTGCCCATAGAGATGCATTAGCGGTGTGTCCGCGATTTTAGGGCCGACAAATAGAACCAGGGGGGCGGCCATAAAATCGCCGACACACCGGTAATGTATGTCAATGGGGAAAAAAGGCGGACCTGAATGAAAACTGAATGAGGAGCTCTTCTGATTGGCTGAGGGCATTATCCAGCAACCAATCAGAAGACGGCGTGAGATTTCATTGAGGTAGAATGGGGGATTTTTCCTCCATTCTATCTTAATGAGAAGGAAGAGGACGTCGGAGGTGGAATTTTCGGAAAAGAAGACAGAAGATCCCCGGGGCCGGACGAAGAGGCGGAGATGGCGGAAAGAAGAGAGAAGACCCCCGGGGCCGGAGGAAGAGGACGCCTGGCCGGACGGAGGATCGGACGGACGATCGGACGGACGATCAGATGACTTGAAGGCATGTAAGTGATGGACGGGGGCTTCGGGTGTAGGGCCTTAGGTGAGAGCGGCGTTAGGTTAGGGGACGGCGGGGGGTTAGGGTGTAGGGCTTTAGCGACAGGGGCAGGGGACAGCGGCGGGAGCTTAGGGGGTATCGGCGGGGACCTAGGGGTAGGAGCTTAGGTAGGGGCGGCGATGGCTTAGGGGGTAGACGGCGGGGCTTAGGGGGTATCGGCGGGGGCTTTGGATGGTGCGAGTCGGGGGTTAGGTAGTCGGGGCTTAGGGGGTATCGGCGGCGGGTTTGGATGGTGCGAGTCGGGGGTTAGGTGGTCGGGGCTGCTGCGGGGTTTCGGCGGCGGGTTTGGATGGTGCGAGTCGGGGGTTAGGTGGTCGGGGCTGCTGCGGGGTTTAGGGGGTTAGGGGCGGCGGTGCCTTAGGGGGTAGGCGGCATGGCTTAGGGGGTATCGTCGGGGTCTAGGGGGTAGGGGGTTAGGTGCGGCTTAGGGGGTAGAGGTAGGGATTAGGTGCGGCTTAAGGGGTAGGGGCGGCTTAGGGGGTAGGGGTAGGGGATTAGGTGCAGCTTAGGGGTTAGGGGCTTGCAGGGGTTTAGGTGCGGATGCGGGGTAGTGGCTTAGGGGGGTAGGGGTTAGGTGCGGCTTAGGGGGTAGAGGTAGGGGATTAGGTGCGGCTTAAGGGGTAGGGGCTTAGGGCGGCAGGGGTTTAGGTGCGGTTTAGGGGGTAGGGGTAGGGGATTATGTGCAGCTTAGGGGTTAGGTGCGGGTTAGGGGCTTGCGGCGGCAGGGGTTTATTTGCGGATGCGGGTAGTGGCTTACGGCGGCAGGGGGTAGGGCTTGCGGCAGAGGGTAGTGGGTGCGGCGGGGTAGTGCGGCAGGGGGTAGGGGCTTCGGCGTCCGGGGTAGTGGCTTAGGGGGGTAGGGGGTTAGGTGCGGCTTAGGGGGTAGAGGTAGGGGATTAGGTGCGGCTTAAGGGGTAGGGGCTTAGGGCGGCAGGGGTTTAGGTGCGGTTTAGGGGTGCGGCTTAGGGGGTAGAGGTAGGGGATTAGGTGCGGCTTAAGGGGTAGGGGCTTAGGGCGGCAGGGGTTTAGGTGCGGTTTAGGGGGTAGGGGTAGGGGATTATGTGCAGCTTAGGGGTTAGGTGCGGGTTAGGGGCTTGCGGCGGCAGGGGTTTATTTGCGGATGCGGGGTAGTGGCTTACGGCGGCAGGGGGTAGGGGCTTGCGGCAGAGGGTAGTGGGTGCGGCGGGGTAGTGCGGCAGGGGGTAGGGGCTTCGGCGTCGGGGTAGTGGCTTAGGGGTTAGGGCGGCAGGGGGTAGGGACTTGGGGTTGTGTGGCTTGGTTAGTGTACGCGTACTGGCTTAGAGCGGCAGGGGGCTGTAGTGTACAGCGCGATGGTATACTACAGTCCCATGGCGCTTATGGGCATGGGACTGTAGTATACTATAGCGGTGTACACTACAGGAGTATGGGCTTCGGTGGCTTGGTTAGCGGTGTAGCGACTCGCAATGCCCGCTTCGCGGGCATTGCTTCGCTGGGCTGCAACGACTCGCAATGCCCGCTTTGCGGGCATTGCTTCGTGAATCGCCGTGGCCGCTAAGCGGCCACGGGGAGAGTCCAGGAGAAGCAGCTCGCTCGCGCTCACCAAGCGACCGGAAGCAGCGCCGCTCCGACGGAAGTCGCTACGGCAATTATATAATAGATATGTGGTCATCCTACTGAAATATGGAGCTTATCCTTTTATATATGCCTCCCATCTTGCTATATATGGTCCTCCTCCTAAAATATGGCCCTTATCGTGGAATATATGTCCCCCATCATGGTTTGTTTGGTCTTCCTCCTCCCGCCACGATAGTCCTCCGATTTTACATATAATTATATATAACTAGCTGGGTGCCCGATGCAGATGCATCGGAATTCTAGAAGAGCGAGTCTCTGACTCGCAATGGCCGCTTCGCGGCCAATGCTTCGCGCTGCTAAGGCGACTCGCCATGCTGCGCGGGCATAGCGAGTCGCCTTAGAACTGCTCGCAATGGCCGCTGCGCGGCCAATGCTTCGGTCGTATCCACATGACCACGCTGACTCGCAGCGCGAGCGGACTCAAAAGGGGCAAAAAACCCATTCGTGATTATATAATAGATTTTAATGCATCCCCATATTCCTCCATCTATTACAGTATACTCCCATAGTCCTCTATGTATTATAATGCATCTTATAGTCCACCATTCATAAGGTAGCTCCAATAGTTATCCAATTATTATAATGCACCACCATTATCCTACATGTGGTAACCTCATAGTCTTCCATATAGTATAATACAGACTCGCAGCCCTCCTTTTTGTATAATGCAGCCTCACGGCCCTCTATACAGTATAATGCAGGCTTAGATCTCCATGTAGTGCAGCCTCTATAGTGCAGCCTTATATATGCAGCCTCATAGCTCTCCATGTAGTAAAAACCTTATATCTCTCTATATAGTGCAGCCTTATATATGCAGTCTCATAGCTCTCATTATAGTGCAGCCTTATATCTCTCTATATATTGTATTATATATGCAGCCTCATAGCCTCTCTATATGGTGCAGCCTTATATATGCAGCCTCATAGCTCTTCATATAGTGCAGTCTTATATATGCAGCCTTATAGCCTCTCTATATGGTGCAGCCTCATATATGCAGCCTCATAGCTCTCCATGTAGTAAAAACCTTACATCTCTCTATATAGTGCAGCCTTATATATGCAGTCTCATAGCTCTCATTATAGTGCAGCCTTATATCTCTCTATATAGTGTATTATATATGCAGCCTCATAGCCTCTCTATATGGTGCAGCCTTATATATGCAGCCTAATAGCTCTTCATATAGTGCAGTCTTATATATGCAGCCTTATAGCCTCTCTATATGGTGCAGCCTCATAAATGCAGCCTCATAGCCTCTCTATATGGTGCTATGTAGCCACATAGCCTCTCTATATGGTGCAGCCTCATATATACAGTCTCATAGCCTCTCTATATGGTGCAACCTCATATATGCAGCCTCATAGCCTCTCTGTATGGTGCAGCCTTATATATGCAGTCTCATAACTTTCCCTATAGTATAATGCATCCTCTCCTTCCCCATAATCCTTTGGCCATCGAGCACTCACTTACTGAAAAAAAAATCTGTTCTCACCTCTCCTTGTTCCCCCACTGCTCTGATCTCCTTGCTGAAGAGAAGACTCAGGAGGCGGCACAAGACTGTTGTATGCATTCCACACAGTGGAACGCATAATGACAGAGGAAGTGAGGGGCGAGAGCAGCAGGAATCAGGAGGCTCCCTCCTCTCTTCTCCGTGACACATGGGCCCCATAGCTGCGTGTGCTGCCGCTCAGTGACATGGATGTATGTCCTCTGCAGCAAAAAACATCTCCCCCCTCCCAGCACAGAGCCGAGAGGTGTGGGAGTGAACACAAGCTTGGATGGGTGTGGATATTTAAATAACACTTATACAGCAACTGGACTATGCCTGGTTTCTTATAATGGAGAGGACTAATCCAGCAGCTCCCTGCGGGGTCTGACATTGCTGATAACATGGAAACTAGGGTACAATAATGATTTTACATGTTTTTAAAAGGTCTGCCCAGGCACTATTCAAGGGTAATATAAGTATCATACTGAAAAATGACCTGACAGAGTCCCTTTAACAACAGGAGTATTTTCCTAGCAGAACATTGCCCAGAGCATCACACTCCTACACTTGCAACTCACATACTTGTGGTTGTCTATATGAAGTTCAACAATCATCATCTCCCAAAACGGCCACTGGCTCTCTAGTGAGGAGCGTGCAGCTACATAGAAATACATGTCGGTGGCCATGTCGGGAGATGCATGTGAGACTCACGCGAGTCTCTCACATTTCTCTCGCTCAGTGTGACTCCAGCTTAAGTCACCATGTGTCGTTGCTGTTTCTGATTCTCACTTGCCCATTATCCTGTAAGCACTTTTGTCAGTGGCTGAGTTCATCATAGGCTACATAGCCCCAAATACAGAAAGTTGAGAAGCACTTTCTATTCTGAAATCGTAAATATAATGTTTCTCAATAGCTTCCTCTTTAATTTGTGGATTAGTGGCTCTTGTTGTATCACACCATCAGTGTAGATCCTTAGGAGTTTGTGACCATGGCATTGGTTTTCCTTCGCTGGACTACTTTTTGCAGTTACTAACCACTGCAACTCAAGTAACCCACCACCCCATACTATATTGATGCTCAGATTCAGATTCTTGTCCAACACTCTTGTTTAGCCCTTGTAAAGCTCTAACTACAAGTGGCAAAAATTGTACAAAATCGAAATATCATTTGTAATAGAGAGGTATTCGCAGTGTGTAATAGCTGCTAGCGATCGTAGTATCGATTAAAACCAGATCTTTCAACTTGCTTAAAAATTATTGCTTGTCGGCATAAAATTTCACCGTGTAATAAGTTGTCATGATTAAGAGTGTTGCGGCTCTTCCAGTGTGTATTCAATGCTCTTGATGTGCATCTTATTCACATAAAGTAAAGCCTCCATTTGTCAGAGCCGAATCTCTATTCTTTTGATTTTCCTGAACTTGATGAGCCGAGGCGAGGCCAAGATCTGAGCCCCTTTAAGAGTGGAATTATTATTATTATTATTATTATTATTATAGTGGATTATTGTGAATTGTGTACTTTATACCTAAGATATCCCACAATGTGATACAGTGTTGGCCAAAAGTATTGACACCCCTGAGATTGTCAGATAATATTCAGTTTCTTCCTGAAAATGATTGCAATCACAAATTCTTTGGTATTATTATCTTCATTTAATTTGTCTTCAATGAAAAAACACAGAAAGAATTGTCCTAAAGCCAAATTGGATATAGTTCCACACTAAACATAAAAAAGGGGGGTGGACAAAAGTATTGGCACTGTTATAAAAATCATGTGATGCTTCTCTAATTTGTGTAATTTACAGCACCTGTAACTTACCTGTATGCAAATAAGTCTGTGGAGCCTCGGTTAGGAGTCTCAAACACAGGACTAGCCAGATCTCCTTCCAGGGAAGGACCCAGTCAAGGGGTGGCTCCTTGCGGAGAACACCATAACCACCATGTTAAGTGGCCCTTTTAGTCAGTATCCAGCTTTTTTACAAGCTTAGAGATATGACAAGGGAATACCAAGACCAGGTATCCATCCACAGACAGCTGTTTCGTGGTGTTGCCCCTCATCAGTGTGGAGTAGGATTCTGGCTAGGTGGAAGCAAGGCCTAGAAGACCAACATCACAAAGTATTCACTGATCTCAGGGAGACCAGTCCAAGAAAACACTGCGGGCAGCTGGCTAAAGCGCTCAACACAGTGAATTCCTAGGCGCATTGCCTCCTGGGAATTATGAATATGCAAATAAGTCTGTGGAGCCTCGGTTAGGAGTCTCAAACACAGGACTAGCCAGATCTCCTTCCAGGGAAGGACCCAGTCAAGGGGTGGCTCCTTGCGGAGAACACCATAACCACCATGTTAAGTGGTCCTTTTAGTCAGTATCCAGACACAGACATGACACAGAGCAGAAAGAGACATGACACACAGCAGAGACATGACACAGAGCAGACAGAGACATGACACACAGCAGACAGAGACATGACACACAGCAGACAGAGACATGACACACAGCAGACAGAGACATGACACACAGCAGACAGAGACATGACACAGAGCAGACAGAGACATGACACACAGCAGAGACATGACACACAGCAGAGACATGACACAGAGCAGACAGAGACATGACACACAGCAGACAGAGACATGACACACAGCAGACAGAGACATGACACACAGCAGACAGAGACATGACACACAGCAGACAGACATGACACAGAGCAGACAGAGACATGACACACAGCAGACAGAGACATGACACAGAGCAGAAAGAGACATGACACACAGCAGAGACATGACACAGAGCAGACACATGACACAGAGCAGACAGAGACATGACACACAGCAGACAGAGACATGACACACAGCAGACAGAGACATGACACAGAGCAGACACATGACACAGAGCAGACACATGACACAGAGCAGACAGAGACATGACACACAGCAGACAGAGACATGACACACAGCAGACAGAGACATGACACACAGCAGACAGAGACATGACACAGAGCAGACAGAGACATGACACACAGCAGACAGAGACATGACACACAGCAGACAGAGACATGACACACAGCAGACAGAGACATGACACACAGCAGACAGAGACATGACACACAGCAGAGACATGACACACAGCAGACAGACACATGACACACAGCAGACAGAGACATGACACACAGCAGACAGAGACATGACACAGAGCAGACAGAGACATGACACAGAGCAGAAAGAGACATGACACACAGCAGAGACATGACACAGAGCAGACAGAGACATGACACACAGCAGACAGAGACATGACACACAGCAGACAGAGACATGACACACAGCAGACAGAGACATGACACAGAGCAGACAGAGACATGACACACAGCAGAGACATGACACAGAGCAGACAGAGACATGACACACAGCAGACAGAGACATGACACAGAGCAGACAGAGACATGACACACAGCAGACAGAGAGATGACACACAGCAGACAGAGACATGACACAGAGCAGACAGAGACATGACACACAGCAGACAGAGACATGACACACAGCAGACAGAGACATGACACACCCCAGCAGCAGGCACACTTATGACACTAACACACACCTGCAGCATGCACACTTATTACACTAACACACACACACACACCCCTGCAGCAGGCACACTTATTACACACTCACACACACACAGACACAGCATCCATTACCATATCATGAAGGTCCTGATCGATATGCAGCAGGAGAGGAGGCACTGCGACCTGCAGAAACGCAGTAAGCATCTGCAGGACCTTTGAATGTAGATCACATGACAGTGAGGAAAGTGTTTGAGTTGCCGGGCTCCTACAGGCTTTCTCCTGCTTTGTACGGAGTAAATCAGTGCACAGAGCAGGAGAGAGAGGGAGAGAGGGCAGCTTGTGTGTGAGCGTCTCCTCACTGCTTCCCTCGGACACAGCAGTGGGCCGTGTCACTTGTTAAGGGCCCGGCATGTGGGCTGGTATGTCGGGTGCTGAGGCCGGGGCAGGGTAGCGCGGCTGCGGCTCGTGATGACGCTGCGCGTCATCACTCGCAGTCGCGCAAAGCATGTTGGGATTCGGCTACAACGCCCGAATTCCCAACTGCGGATTATATAAGTAGATCTACCAATTCTCTCCAACATAATCCAGTGTCCAGCGATGAGTCCAAACTAGTCCCAAGATCAGCTGACAATCCGGCGGCGGAGAGCCGATCCACTGACTGAGTCAGCTGATCGGTTCACCAGAGGGCACATCAGTTGATCTGTTTGCTGGTTAGCTGATAGATTCAGCTGATTGATCCTCAGGCTCTGGATTCTGTCATTTGATCTTGGGACCGGACTCATCCTGGAATACTGGAGGATAGGTATGTTTTTTCTTTATTTTCTACTCTTCCCATTGGCAGCACATGTTACAAAGGCAGCGGTGTTTGCAGCCAGAAGCTGCATGTGTTACATGCGATGCAAAAGTGCAGTACAGACCCGATAAACCCAATACGCACACACACATACACACATATATGCACACATACACACACAGGGCAGCACGGTGGTTCAAGTGGTTAGCACTGTAGCCTTTGCAGCACTGGAGTCTTGAGGTCCTGGATTCAATTCCCACCAAGGACACTAAGGACAACATCTGCAAGGAGTTTGTATGTTCTCCCCGTGTTTGCGTGGGTTTCCTCCCACACATTGTAAAGACATACTGATAGGATGTTTAGATTGTGAGCTCCAAGAGAGACAGTATTACTGATGTATGTAAAGTGCTATGGAATTAATAGCACTATATAAATGAATGAATATTATTATTATTATTATATAATAATATATTTATCTCACACGGGAACAGGAACAGAAAATTCCACAATGTTGGAATTTCCAGTTCCTGTTTTTCCTGTTCCTGATCCCATGTGATATCACATCCTGCTGTTCCTCCATTTTCGCCTGGAAAAGCCCTTCAATAGCGCATTGTGTGAACAGCAATCCGTTATTGCAGCACTTTTTTTCTTTCTAATGGAGCTTATGAAGGAAATGCTGTTGAAAAAAAATGCCACACAAATTGACATGCTCATAATTTTTGCGGATTCGTTTTCTACGCCAAAGCGGATCTACAAAAGACACTGTGCTTAAATAGAAAATCTTAAAAGTCTATTGACTTTGCTGCTCAACCCAGACATTGATGCATTTTTAATGGAAAACAGATCTGCAAAAAATGCGGCAAAAACGTTGTGTGTGAATGCAGCCTTAAAGTGCCAATATAATATAATATTACATTCATATTTATCGGTCTGAAAAATAACAGGAATCACTTTGAGAATGTTTGCTGTATAAGGCTGGTTTCACACTGCGGTCAGATCAGGTCAGGTTCGATCAGGTTTTGTGTTTCAAAACCAGGAGTGTCTCCAAAACTCAGAACAGGTGTCAGTCTTTCAATTATAGTTTATCTCTGCAAGTTCCTCTCCTGGTTCCTCTTCTGGTTTTGGTACACAAACCTGATCGAACCTGATCACTGAAAAACCGCAGTGTGAAACCAGCCTTACTGAGCTACTAAGCATGTATAAGGGAGTCACTTAGATAAGTACATTTTTATAATCCAAAATAATAATACAAGATTCAGTTTAGACTCTATAGTCCCATACTGGATAACTGATGATTTTGGTACAATATGTCCACTTGTCTCCACCTTTTACATATTCACATGACCACTGTATTCACTGGCACAGTGGTATCGAGAAACAAATATAGGAAGGGTCAGACAAGAGATCGGAGTTCTCCACTATAAATACTGGCAATATATATGACACACTAAAGCAATAAATGTGGATAAAGCAAATGTAGATCATATATCTATCAAACAGTAAGTTTATTCCAGTGTTCCGATGTACGAGGACATAAACCAAGACACTTGCAGGTTTATTTACTGCACTACAAATGGTGTGTTTCTAAGACATTGCAGATGAGCATAAATCATAAATCCTGTCCAACAAAGAGGCTGTTTTTACAGCAAAACTATCATGGAATATGAGAAAAGTGTTTACTAAAGCCGGGGTCACGAGCGTATGAAAAATCTGACCGATTTTCATGCATGGGAGTAGGACACATGAAATCCGTTTGTATTCCATATGTAATGCGAGTCTGATACAAGTGTGTGATTTTTTTTTTCTCGCTTATCATCCACAGTGCTGTATTTTGCAGATTTTAAAAAGCCCTCCAAATTTAGAGGAAGAAATTAGGAACAAAAATAAAAAAAATTAAAAAAGGGCGTCCGTCCTATAGTGCAGTCCGTTTTATAAACAGTGTACCCAGGTGTGGAGGCGGTGCTGATGGAGAAAGGTCACAGGCAGCAGGGTCGCAGTGATGGGGGTTGATGGTGGCATGGTGAGCCAATGCTGCAAGGGGCCCGAGGATGTGTGGATGGGATATTCCAGCAGTCGCTCACAGGGCACCATTAATCTCCTAGCAGTTAACGTGATAGGTGAAAGGAAAATGGCAGCAGAGGCAGCGCAGGGTCAGATGGAGATCTTGGCTGTCCGAAATCTCCATCTGTGCAAGTGTCGCCTCTGCAGCAACTTTCCTTTCACCCATCTTGTCAGAAGCAGCACATGTGGAGATGGAGTTCTCGGCTCTCCGAACCATTTTCCTTTTGCTCATCACAACAGGCTAGGGTCACATTTGGGAGGGTGCATCCATTTGACGGATGCGTTATTTTCCCTAGCGTTTTCATGCATTTTCTGTCAAATTGTGGTGCCAAAATTAACCCATACGTTAATGGATTGTACATATATGTAGCATGCGTTAATGCATAGGCTAGCGTTTTTTGCATAATTTTTAGTTTCTTGGTTGTATTTTTTTGAAGCCACACCCCTCAGCCAATAAAAGTACCTGATTATTGGGTGGTGTGGCTATTAGCCATTTTGGTTGTTGTCTGTGGCTCTGCATGCATTATGGATGACACACTCTACCTTGAACTATGCTACCTCTTGTTCCTTTGCCGGCAGAGAAGACATGCCGGACGAAGTCGGGTGTGGATCCATGATGTTAATGTACTGCGACCCCAATACATAATAACATTAGATAGCAGTAAATAAAGACAACAATATTGTGTTTAGGTGATTTATATCAACAAAAGATGCAAACCACACTTGGCGTGAAATAAACTATATGACACGCATACCAAATTAACATGTGCTGATGAGCAAAAAGAGTGGCATCACAAATGGGTATTTGACCAATGTCACTCCGGAAGTAATCGGCAAATTGATTCTGCACTTCCATGGCAGCAAAAGGAGCCCGAACAGCCGCATCTTGGAGACCGATGAGTGTGGAATCCCATTCATAGGGGTCCACAATGAGGGGGTTATGTCGGCATACAAAATTGTGTACGCAAACACATGACTTCATGACACTATCCATATTCTTGGGGTGGAATTGGATACATGTGAGTAGCACACGTCACTTTGATGACAACATACCGAAGGCACGCTCTATATATTGCCTAGCACGAATTAATCGTGTATTAAAGTTACGCCAGGTAGGGTTTAGTGTACAGCTGGCATAAGGCTTCATCAAGTTCATACACAGCTGGAAAGCCTCATCTGATACAATGGAAAGCAGCACAAGAAAGCGGTCTGTAGGAGCGCTAAAAGAGGGCCAGGAATCTTATTAGGATATATAACTTAACTTTATTCGTCCTCCGTATCCCACAACGCGTTTCCACGGTAATCCTTCTTCCTCAGGTGGATAGAGGATGAATTATTAACAAAGTTTATATAGGAACATAGTGGCCATGATTAGATTAACCCTCAAACCTCCCCCACACTTTTTTTTTTTTTCCCTTTCCTTCCTCCTACAGACCGCTTTCTTGTGCTGCTTTCCATTTAAAGTCCTCTTGTGAGGTTCAAGCGGCAGGAGCAGCTTGGGGATACAAACTGAACAGGACCTGTGGTGTTGTAATTCCAGCTGGGCCGGTCACCTGATCGCGGCTGGAGCCGAGGAATAGCGGTGCCACGCTGGGAATAAGGAAGCCGGCGACCATCATAACCTGTAAGGAGTGTAGCTCCCCACCACCAACGTGAACACCTGGGTTGTGCAAGGACTGCGCAACCCTGTAAGGTGAGGGCTACCACACTAGTCGGGCTAAAAATATTCATACGGGTACACTCATTGCGCTTCTGATTTCTTTTTTATTTCATCTGCTTCAATAACATATGGGAGACTGGGCGCTGTTGTTTCAGGTAAAGGGCATGGTGGTAGTATGTGGAAGCGGTTATTATACAGTGCTTTCCGCATATTAATTTCAGAAAACCCTTCCTCCAATAGTAATAAAGGCCCTCCACAATAACATATACTTCATATAAAAAAACCAGGAGTCAGGCCCAAGTTCAAAAGTTTTAGTGCATTTTATTAAAACTGTAGCATAAATGCCATAAGTAAAAGTGATGCAATCACAAAACACCAGATAGGTGACCACGTTAATTATGTACAGTATACAAGATAGAATCAAAAAATCATATCAATAGCATGCTGCCTATCTACTACAAATGTGATGTCCCAAAACTGGGTACAGAATAAGCATAACACGCACAGAAATCGCAAATGCAATCGACATAAATTATGGGACAAAGTGTTACCTAACAGTGCTGTGGCCCTTACGCGTTTCGCAAGGCTTCTTCCAGCATATTGCTGTCTTTGAACATACGTGAGTCGTTTGTGCGCCCATACGCCCCAATGTCCACAGCCACGAATCGACCTTGGGCATCGGCCATGAGCATCAACACAATTGATGAAAAACTTCTTGTAGTTGTAGAAGTTGGTGCCACTATTGGGGGGCTTCCTTATGCATATGTTCTTGCCGTTAAGGGCACCAACGCAGTTTGGAAATTAGACACCTGTGCAAACCTGGCTGCATTTTGCAGCCACATTTCTGTGGTGGGTGGTGACAAGACCAGGGGCTGCAATTTTGCCCAGATAACCTCACATGTCTCAGGCACGATGCCGTAGATGGTGAATCGCCCAATGCAGAATTGGTAGTGGAGGGACGCCTAGCTTTCCCTGGTCGCCAAGTACCTGCAATGATAATGGACACAAAGTTAACAATGAACACACACACATGACATTACGTACTCTTGATGCATGGAAACATAACATGTGTACAGTGTGTGTGCTTGCAAAGAGGAAAATGAACACAATATAACTTACCCCAGGGTCACCACCAATCTCTCCCCTGGGGATATGGCTGCCCAACATCTTGTATCCTGCCGATAGATGTTCCGGTGACTGACTCTTGAAGCTCATCAAGAGAATGCCAAGAGTGTGCAAAAGCAGTAATCAAAGCAAAAGGTGAAGAACCTAGAATATAAGACATATTTTCAGTTGTTTCACACTTTTTTGTTAAGTATATAATTCCACATGTGTTAATTCATAGTTTTGATGCCTTCAGCGTGAATCTACAATTTTCATAGTCATGAAAATACAGAAAACTCTTTGAATGAGAAGGTGTGTCCAAACATTTGGTCTGTACTATTCATACCATGTGCACATATTAGGTCACAGAACAGAGTCCTTATATACAGGCCTTGGTGCACGTTGAAAGTGATGTGAACAGCAAAAAAAACATCTGTGACACATGACTCACTGTGCAACAACATCACAATGTGTGTTAAATTACAGGTGCCATGAGTGGTGCAAGCTGAAATTCAAGGAGCAAGAGGACATGGGCATATGTTGCTTAACAGATGTATGGTCACAATGACCACCACTCTGGGGAAAATGCTGGTGGCAAGCTACAGGCCAGCAAGTGGAGCATTTAACATGTGCACCAAGCATTCTTGCATGAAAGCACCACTGTGGCAAGAGCACACATCAAACACGTGACCCCGCAACTAATTGTAAAACCTAAAAAATACAGACATATCGGAGGCTGAGGTGAGGCAGGATTTCAGCCACAGATAGCTCTGAATCAGTCATCTGGGTATGACAGACATAAACAGACATGTATGACGTGTAGTTTGTATGTTGGATTGCAACATACATGATGAAAACGCATGCAACACATGTGTACATACCTTCCAGAGCAAGTAGCTGCAAAAGGGTGTTGTAGAACAGGGTGCAAGATGTCACTTCCTGTTTTGCATGCCTGCATAAAGAGCATGCACAAGTCATGTGACCTGTGACATCACTGATTTTCAGTTTGCAACAGCCAAAAATCAAAAACGCATCCGTTAACTAACGCCTATATATGTGCAATTCGTTAATGCATGCTTCGTCCATAGACTCCAATGTTAAATTAACGCATGCGTTTTTCCAAATGTGCTCAAAAAAAGCTGCAGCCCGCGTTTTTATGTGTCCTGCAAAAAATCATAGTGCCAAACGCATTGCACTTTAGCAATGCGTTTTTTTGTATAGGATCCTATGGGTGCGTTAACGCATGCGTTGTTACACATGTGCACATGAAAAAAACGTATGCTTTCAGCAGATGCAGGGCGCAAATCTGACCCTAGCCTTAAAGAATATTTCATAAAACAAACAAGTATTTTGCTTGTCCTTGGATGATTGGTAGCCTGCTTATACTGCACAATAATGGGGAGACGAGCGTCCTTAGGAATTGACCAATAGGAGTAGCACATGTATTATGAGTTAGCAGCGTTAGGTGACCAAGTGTGCCTCCACTGTTTGTATTATTTATAATATTTATATTTATTCATTTATATAGCGCTATTAATTCCATTGCACTTTACATACAATTACAACACTGTTCCCATTGAGTCTCACAATCTAAATATCCTATCAGTATGTCTTTAAAATGTAGGAGGAAACCGGAGTGCCCAGAGGAAGCCCACACAAACACAGGGAGATCATACAAACTCCTTGCAGATGTTGTCCTTGGTGGGAATGAGTGCAGGACCCCAGTTCTGCAAGGCTACCACTGCAATTGCTTTCACTGAGCCACCGTGCCGCCCATATATAACTGCCCATGTTTATTTAACACATTGCAAACAAATAACTTCATGGA
Organism: Allobates femoralis; assembly: GCA_033576535.1. Lineage (NCBI taxonomy): Eukaryota > Metazoa > Chordata > Amphibia > Anura > Aromobatidae > Allobates > Allobates femoralis. Next base: position 296,892,440 of record JARQOC010000005.1, read on the forward strand.
AGAAATTTAGCAGGGGAGCTGCTAAATTCTTTAAAGATCAGGTTAATATTTCCTAATATAGCAACTAACACACTATATCAGTGCTTTCATTGTGTTTAGAGCCATGACTGTTCACTTTACTGCCCATATGACTGAAACCAAATCGCTGCAGGGAAAAGATAACTTTGTTACCTTGCAGTAGTCCCACCTCACATTAGACCACCAGATATGTGGATGATATTTGCCAGCAGATCAGCACTATAGCTGCCGGTAAATACCATTTTCTTGAAGACAGATTCCCTTTAATACCCTGTCCCCTGAATCACTAGTTCTAAAAAATGTTCTTCATATCAGTAACTACACACTGAATCTTTAAAGAAGCATGCGATTCCTGCCAAAGTGTCTGTTGTAATGCAGCACTCCAGTAGAAAAATTGACTGTATATGGCAGCATGGGTGATTATTGAAAATAGGCCAGCACTACAGTCATAGCTGAAAGTGTTATCACCCTTAAAATTGTTCTAGAAAAAAAGGAAGCATTTCTCCCAGAAAATTAATGCAAATACACATATTTTGTATACTCATGTATTTCCTTTGTGTATTGAAACAACACACAAAAAGACAGAGGAAAAAAAGGCTTATTAAACATAATTTCAAATAAAACTCCAAAACGGTCTGGACAAAATTATTGGCAGCCTAAACAAGCTTTTACAGCTCTCAACTGGAATTTTGGACCATTCTTCTTTTGCAAACTGCTCCAGATCTCTCATATTTAAAGGCTGCCTTGTCCCAACAGCAATTCTAAGATCTCAATAGGATTAAGATACAGAATTATTGCTGGAAAGTTCAGAACTCTCCAGCACTTTGTTTCCATCTGTTTCTGGATTCTTCTTGAAGTGTGTGTGGGGTCATTGTCCTGCTGGAAGACCCCTGACCTAGGATATAAATCCAGCTTTCTGACATTGGGCACTATATTGCAACCCAAAATCCTTTGGAAATCTTCAGATTTCATGATGCCTTACACACAGTCAAGGCACCCAATGCCAGAAGCAGCAAAACAACCCCAAAACATAGTTAAGCCTCCATCATATTGGACTATAGGTACTGTGTTCATGTCTTTGTAGGCCTCATTCTGTTTTCAGTAAACAGTAGAATGATGTGCCTTACCATTGTGAAGAGGGGGAGGGGAGCTTTTTTGATTACAAGCCTGCTTCCTGGCGTCCGGAGGTCTGACACAGACCAAGTATATTGGAAACACTCTGGAGTAACAACTATGTGGGGGAAACGCGTTGAGTGTCCCGTCATCTGACCCAGATGAGTATACAGGGTCTTATTATAGTTGTAAAGTTTGTATACCCTACCTATGTATCATAATTTCACTGACCACTTGATGACGGTGACAGGGATAAATCTCTGACTAATGGAACATAGATTGATGGTAGATGCATTTTTGTGATTTGGAGTGGAATAGTGCAAACCAGGACTGGTTTCTGTAAAAATGTGGTATTGTTGTCATAACTGGCTATAAACACATATAATGTTTTGTTGACTGTTTTAAGTAGACAAATAAACAGAAGCCATATAGATAACACTATTCATAACATCACACCCGTTATCTAGTAACAAAGGTGATCTTTGGAGCACGATTATGTCTCAGGGATAGACCCTGATTCTGAAGATCAGAGTGGACATTTGGCACATTGATCTTATCCCATCATGAACATCATTATTAACATCATATTTGGGGGATCTACTTAGTCAGTAAATACCTTGTCCCGCTATCATCCCAGAAAGGGCCAGCAGGTTCAGTCGACGTGGAACAGGGACACCTGGGGTATATGTGTTGAAAGCTCCATTGCTAGGAAGGGTAAATACAGGGAGAGATTAGGGATAGTATCATACATATCCCCCCTCCTCCCCTTTACATGTATCTTCTGATTGCATAGGACACATAGTCCAATTTTAACATTAATATTAAAAGCTATATTTTAGTAATACCTTTGTTAGATGATACTAGACTGGATAGGTATACAATTATCATTTCTTCGGTGAGCAATACCTAGGAGGCAATGGTAAGCTTGAGGTGCGGAGGCCTGTCGTCACCAGCTAGATAGGGGGTAAGCCATCAACTACCATCCACAGACAGGGGCAATTGAAGTACTGCGGTGATTCATATTTCATTTATTTTCCACTAGGAAGCAGAAGACATTAGATTGGAAAGTTTAGGTATCTCTGTAATTTTCTCTCTTTTCTATAAATATATATACAGCTCTGGAAATAAGATTTTCAGTTTCTCTGATTTTTCTCTTCATAGGTATATAATATTGCAAAGAAAACAAGTTCATAACATTTAGAAACAGCAATATTCATGTTTTCACTCTGGAAGGGTTCAGAAATCAATATTTGGTGTAATAACCATGATTTTTAATTACAGCTTTCATGCCTTGGCCTGTTTTCCACCAGTCTTTCACACTGCTTTTGGGTGACCTTATGCCACTCCTAGCACAAAGATGTAAGCAGTTCTTCATTGTTTGATGTCTTGTGACTGTCTCAGGTCATGTAAAACCAGAAAAAAAGCCTTTCATCAATGAGAGGCAAAGGAGAGCCAGGCTGAAGATTGCCAAAGACCATAAGAATTGGACCATAGAGGACTGGAGTAAGTAATCTCTGATGAGTCTAATTTTCAGCTTTGCCCAACACCTGGTTGTCTAATGGTTAGACGGAGACCTGGAGAGGCGTACAAGCCACAGTGTCTTGCACTCACTGTGAAATTGGTGGAGTATCGCTAATGATCTGGGAGCTCAGCAAGGTTGGAATTGGACAGGTTAATCTTTGCAAAGGACGGATGAATCAAGTCGCATACAATGTTATCCTGGAAAAACACTTGCTTCCTTCTGCTCAGGCAATGTACCCCAACTCTGAGGACTGGTTTTCTAGCATGACAATGCCCCATGCTACACAGCTAGGTCAATCAATGTGTGGATGAAGGAGTACCACATCGAGACCCTGTTTTGGCCAGCCCAATCTCCAGACCTGAACCCCATTGAAAACCTCTGGAATGTAATCAAGAGGAAGATGGATAGTCACAAGCTATCAAAGAAAAACTGTTTACATTTTTATGCCAGGAGTGGCATAAGGTCACCCAAAAGCAGTGTGAAAGACTGGTAGAAAGCATGCCAAGACGCATGAAAGCTGTAATTAAAAATCATGGTTATTCCACCAAATATTGATTTCTGAACTCTTTCTGAGTTAAAACATTATTATTGTTGTTTGTATATGAATAAAAACTTGTTTTCTTTGCATTACCGTATATACTCGCGTATAAGCCGAGTTTTTCAGCCCAAAAATTGGGCTGAAAAGTCCCCCCCTCGGCTTATACGCGAGTCACTGTATACACTGTATACAGTATACAGGCCCCCCCATCAGTATACAGGACTTGCTGCTGCAATCCTGTAAAGCAAGAGATCATTAAACTTATCCCTGCCGCTGTCCCGCTGCCGCAATCGCGCTCCTCCGGCTTCATCCGGCCTCTTCCGGTGGGCGCAGGCAATGACGTCATTGTCTGTGCGCCAGAGGAGGAAGCCGGAAGAAGCCGGATGAAGCCGGAGGAGCGCGATGATGGCGGCGGGACAGCGGCAGGGATGAGTATAATGATCTCTTGCTTTACAGGATTGCGGCAGCAAGGGGGGGGTCCTGTATACTGATTGGGAGGGGACTGTATATACCTCTGGGGCTGCTGTATACTACCACTGGGGCTGCTGTATATACCTCTGGGGCTGCTGTATACTACCACTGGGGCTGCTGTATATACCTCTGGGGCTGCTGTATACTACCACTGGGCTGCTGTATATACCACTGGGGTGCTGTATATACCTCTGGGGATGCTGTATATACCTCTGGGGCTGCTGTATACTACCTCTGGGGCCTGTCATCTTTTTATATACCACTGGGGCTGCTGCTGTATACTACCACTGGGGCTGCTGCTGTATACTACCACTGGGGCTGCTGTATATACCTCTGGGGCTGCTGCTGTATACTACCACTGGGGAGGCTGCTGTATACCACACTGCTGGGGGCTGTATACCTGTGCTGGGGTCCACCCTCGCTTATACACGAGTCAATAGGTTTTCCAGGTTTTGGGGCAAAAGTAGGGGGGTCGGCTTATACACGGGTCGGCTTATACACGACTATATACGGTATTTGAGGTCTGAAGGCACTGTTTCTTTTTTATCATTTCTCATTTGTTTTAGCTTTGAATTTTGGAGACAAGTTGTCAGTAGTTTATAGAATAAAAGAACAATGTACATTTTAGTCAAAAATATACCTATAAAGAGAAAAATCTGAGAAACTGAAAATTTTGCAGTGGTCTCTTAATTTTTTTTTCCGGAGCAGTATATTACCTTGTGGCGTCCTGTGTCCGGTTGTCCGCTTATCACAATGGGGTTTATGACATCATAGTGGGGAGTTATGACATCATAATGCGTTTTATGACATCACAATGGATATTATGACATCATTGTGGGGAATTATGACATCACTATGGGGTATTATGACATCATAGTGGGGTGTTATGACATAGCACACATGAGGGAGAAAGTGCTGACAGGGTGCAAAGGGTTAAAGAGAGCGGACAGGGATAGGGCGCAAAGGGGGGGAGAGATGGAGTGTTGGACTGAGAGGAGATAAAAACACTTGCAAATGCACCTCCAGTCACGTGCTGAGAAGCGGGTACATGACATGCAGTATAGCTGTGTTATGTTTCTGTGATAGGGTGCTTTCACATTGTGTTTTTTTTCCTGTCCGTGGATCCGACTTTTTGCAGGACCCCATGGACAGGAAAGGACACCACTGGAGGTGACCTCCAGCTGCTATTTCTGTGTCCGGGGCCGTGATTATCACGGGTCTGGACACAGAAAAAACAGCTGACAGGAGGCAGCGGGGCACTTTCACTCCCCAATGTATATTATACATTGGGGAAGTGAAATTAATAAATGCAAGGATTAAAAAAAAAAAAAATGTATTCTCACCTTTCCAGGAATCCCCGATGCCTCCATCAAGTTCCCGAAGGCTGAAGGACCAAGCAGTTGAATTTTCATGGGTCTTGTTCCATAGGTGTCTATGGATAGTTTGCACTGACACTGATGCACCCTGAGCTTTCAAGACAGCTTGAAATTCTTTGGCACTTGATGGGGGCTGCTTATCCACTATCCTACATTGCATCCTTTCATCAATTTGTCTCTGTCATCCAAGTCCAGGGAGATTAGCTATAGTGCCATGGGCTGTAAACTCTTGATTATGTTCCAGTATCAGCTCTGTGGACAAAGGTAAATCAAGATCTGTAGACATGGACTTGTAACTTGGAGATTGTTGATATTTTTCAACTGTTTTGGTTCTCAGGTCCTCAGAGTTCTCTTCTTATTCTGTTCTCCATGCTTAGTGTGGCACAAACAAATACACAATGCAAAGATTGAGTCAATTTCTAACCTTTTTATCTGGTTTCAGGTGTGTTTTCCATATTGCCCATACTTGTTATTTGCCACAGATGAGTTTAAGCAAGTATCACATGTTTGAAACAAATTTGTTTATCCACAATTTGGGAAAGGTTATAACAGTTTTGTTCGGCCCATTTTGGGCATTTTATGGGAAATTATGCCCGCTTTGCCTTTTTCTGAGATTTTTTTCTGGTGTTCCAATACACACAAAGGAAATAGACATGTCTTTGACAAAACATGTATCATTGCAATAATTCTCTGGAAGAAATACTTCATTTTCTGGAACAATTTCAAGGGTGCCTCTATATAATATCAATGTCAATGCCCAACTCCATAATGATCCAAGAGAACTATTAGCTGCCACCAGCAATAGATATACAGGCAGCTTGGACACATATTAAGGTAGTGTATGGCATCAAGGATGCAGTTTGTAGAGCAAGGGGAACGAAGATATTAGAATTTTTATACTTAAAGGGAACCTGTCACCAGGTTTTTGCCATCCCATCTGGGAGCAGCATAATGTAGAAATAGAGACCCTGATACCAGCAATTTGTCATTTACTGAGCTACTTGCTGTCATTTTGATAAAATTAGTGTTTTTTCTGTTGCAGATTTAGCAGTCTGTGAATATGCCAGACTACCTGGCAGCAGGCCAAGTAGACTGCTAATGATAATCTCCAAATGATTAAACAGTGATTTTATCAAAACTACACTGAGCAGCCCAATAAGTGACATATCGCTTGAATCAGGACCTTAGGTCCTATATTATGCTATTCACAGATTAAGTTGCAAAAACCTGGTGATAGGTTCCCTTTAATACGTAAAGTAGGCAATGTTTATAAAAATATACAAACGTTGTTAACAAGGGTAACAAAACAGTACAGTATACCATTACATAAAATAAAAAGGAATAAACCTGAAGTGCACCTTCCAAAATTGAACAAGGATTATAATGTGGCAATTGCTTTTTTAACACAATTTACACCCACATACCTCTCCTGTAGTGACTCACAACAGGACTGGGATGTGATGTGGCTTCAGATCCTAGAAATTATGAAATCTCCAACTTTTAGGATATCTTTGCCCCTGAAGATCCCAGGAAGAAAATATTATGGTCATGTTTCTTATCACAATTTCATCTTTCAATAGATTTGAAGCATGGAATATATAGCATCATCCATTTAGCCAATATTAATGTGGGACTGATGCTCATGCTACACAAATTAAAAAAAAATTGCATGTCCTTCCTCTTGTAATCATGATGCTGAAAATGTATCTCCCATAATAATCAAATCAATACAAATCCCAATATACATAACTGTATGCTGGATCCGAAAAGGCTAGGACAATCCTTTTAACAAGGGAAGCTTCCTTTTGGATGTGTACTTCTCTTTTGAATATACAAAACTCAGGCTTATATATATTATTATTATTATTATTTATTTATTTATAGAGCACCATTCATTCCATGGTCCTGTACATGAGAAAGGGTTACATACAGACAAGTTAAAAATACAATGAACAAAGTGACAGACTGATACAGAGGGGAGAGAGGACCCTACCCTTGCGGGCTTACATTCTACATATACAACCTGTCCACACCAGGAGGTCCTGCTTTAATGAAGTGTCATCTCTCTCTACTTGCCCCAGTTATGATTAATTCTCTTTCGCCATAGCTATACTTAATCCCATATGTTCAGTGTGGGGGTGGACATATTCTCTCTCTTTAGGGGTCTTATGAATTAAGCAGTTTCTCTATGACAAGTTTTATATTATTGTAGAAGCATAATTTAGAGCAATATGTGTACTTATTGACAGTTTGCTCATTAAATAGAGATAAGATTTGACACATTTTGATTATATGGGGAATGAGAGGGGAAATGGTAAGAAGTCATAAGAGAAGGTTTTTCTTTTCTTGTAGGCCGATTTCACATTTGCATTTGGATACGCAGCGTATGGAAACACAGGCAAACGCATGCGTACCGCTTTCCTATGTTTAGAATGCTAAAACAGGATCCAGGAAACAATTTGATTTTTTTTTCCCGGATCCGGCACCCATAGGCTCCCGTGCTATGAGCGCCTAATCCCCCCAGGATTCGTTTTTGTCCGGTTTGGTCCGATTCCTTCACCAGAGCCCAAAATCGGAGTAGTCTCCGATTTTGGGGCCGGGATAAAACAGGACAGAAATGAATCCGGGACTGAATTCACAAAACCAGATGGCCTTTTATGACCAATCCGGCACCATAGGGTTACATAGGAGGATGAAAATTATCCTGTTTTGTTCTTTTAAAAACAAACAGAACAGGATGGCAAAAACCATGGTGTGAAGACAGCCTTAAACAAACTCTGGTTTGATTTCATTTTGGCTGAATGGAGTAGCTGACACAGCTGCCATTGGCTAGTATAATACACACACCATAAAGGTAGCATTGTTTGCAGTGAAGTGTGGGAGGATTGTGGGGGCTAATGTTTCATGTTAGTCTCTGTAAACTGAAAATGTACAATAAAAAATATCTGATTAGAATAAAAAATAAAACAAGCAAAAGGACACATGTACATATATATGTGTGTGTCCATCATGGATCAAACAAGGAGTATCCAGGAATACATCAGAAAAAGGGCACAAAAGATGAGATGCCGAGGGAGAGCTTAAGGCAAGGGTCACACATGGCATAAGTTTTTGCTTCAGGACCATTTTTGGGCAAAAAATTTTTTTTTTTCTAAGTCCCAAAAATGGATCCGTTAACAGATTAATTTATGTGTACCTCAGTTTCTCAAAAACAGTAATCCAGTATTCCTGGTAGGGCTGGGCGATTAATCGAATTAATTCGATTAATTCGCCCCCCTGCTGTGGCCACGATTTGTATTTATGCCAAATCGTTAAATTCGATTAAAAATGGCGGCCGGAGCGCTGCTTAGAAGATCCGGGCGGCTAAGAGTTAATGCGTGTTCGCGCAGTGAGCGGGGCTGACAAGGAATCTCGCGACATTTGGAATGTTTGGCCGGCGCGATCTCACAGGCAGCGGCGGACTATGTAGTGTGAGGCGGAGACACCGGGTGGCAGTAAGAGGGGAACTGGGGGGTCACGGAGGGGGGGACAGCGCTACTGAGGGGACAACACAGCGGAGGCATCCTGTTGTGTGTGTGTAATCTGTGTATAAACCGAGCTCTGTCCATATATAGCCCTCCCTCCGCTATATACTATATACCTGCTGTGTTCTATATCCCATCCCCCTCCTTTTATATACCGGTGTTCTATATCCCATCCCCTTCCCCTCCCTATATATTATATACCTGTGTCTGTGTCCTATATCCCTTCATATATTCTATACCTGTGTGTCCTATATCCCATCCTCCTCCCTATATATTCTATATCTGTGTCCTATATCCCATCCTCCTCCCTATATATTCTATACCTGGGGACCGGGTCCTATATTCCATCCTCCTCCCTATATATTATATACCTGTGTCCTATATCCCTCCCCCTCCTTATATATTCTATACCTGCTGGGTCCTATATTCCATCCTCCTCCCTATATATTCTATACCTGGGTCCTATATCTCTCCCCCTCCTTACAGATTATATAATACCTGGGTGACTGGTCCTATATCCCTCCCCCTCCTTATAGATTATATACCTGGGTCCTGTATCCTCCCCCCCCTCCTTATATATTCTATACCTGCTGGGTCCTATATCCCCTCGCCCTCCTTATATATTCTATAATATATATAAAAAAATAGAAAATAAAATCGAGATTTAAATCAAAAATCGTCCATAGGTTTAAATAAAATCGAGATTTTGATTTTTCCCAAAATCGCCCAGCCCTAATTCCTGGCTCAAAAAAACGTTGTTAGGAGCGTTTTTTTTACCCAAATATGTTGCTAGCAACGTTTTTGGGTCCAGTAAAAAAAATGGATCCGTTTTTTTTAACATGGGGCCCTATGGGAAAGCTATCGTTAACGCAGGGCACCTATAGGCACTATCCATTAACGGATATCCATTTTTGATGAAAAAAATTACTAAAGTCAAAAAAACGGCCAGGACCTCAGGGAACACTTCTACCACCCTAACGTTAACGGATCCGGTTTTCTAAGCCCTCAAAAAAGCGGATTGGCATGTGTGACCCTAGCTTAAGGCAGCAAAAAGAACAGTCCCAGAAGGAAGAACAGGTACATGAAGTGCCATGGCATGACCAACCCAATATTGTGGTAGTAGATAAGGAGCAGAAATAGCAATGATAATAGATTTGGGAGTGTGAAATTACAGTAATAACAAAAGAAGGACTATGAGAAGCTGGAGAAATACCAGGACCTCAATGAACAACTGGAGAGGATGTGGAAGGTGCAGAGACAACAGTTATTCCAGTGGTGAAAATAGCTACAACAGATCCCAGGAGCAACATCTGAACTCAGTCCAGAAAAGGGCAGTGCTGGGAACAACTACCGTAACATCCTGTGCAGAACCCTCAAACTCCCAGGACTCTGGTAGAGGACCCAAGAATGAGGAAGGACAGAATATAGTGAGAAGGTGAAGAAGGTGAGAAGGTAGATTATATATACTAAGAAAAGTCTGTATTTCCTACTTTCTTCCACCACCACCAATCTGGCCTTGATTATTGTAATTCTCTATTAATTAGCCGCCCTCTCACTAGGTTTTCCCTCTCCAGTCCATCATTAATGCAGCAGTCTGGGTCATCTAGCTGGCTAACCTTTGCTCGGATGCTTCCGCTCTTTGCCAGTGAGAGCACTGGGCGCCTGTACAATATAGGATCCAATTTTTTTTATTATTATTGTTATTATTTGTTTATATAGCACCATTAGATTCCATGGTGCTTTACATATGGAAAGGGCAGACGAGGACAAGTACAATAAATGTGGACAATCAAATCGTACAGATACAGGAGGGGCGAGGACCCTGTCCACGAGGGCTCACAGTCTACGGGGGGCGGGTGGAGATACAATAGGAGGGGTAAGTGGCGATCGTGAGGTGGCGCGGTGGGCTGGATCTCATTGCAGATTGTAAGCTTGACGGAAGAGGTGGGTCTTCATTTTTCTTTTGAAGGTTGCCAGGGTAGGCGAGTGTTTGATGTGTTGGGGTAGAGAGTTCCAGAGTATAGCGGATGCACGGGAGAAATCTTGTATGTGATTGTGAGAAGAGGAGATAAGAGGGGAGTGGAGAAGGAGTTCTTGGGAGGATCTCAGGTTGTGTGAGGGTAGGTGTCAGAGATGTATGGGGGGGACAGGTTGTGGATGACTTTGTATGTCATGGTTAGTGTTTTAAACCGGGATCTCTGAGAAGTGGGGAGCCAGTGAAGGGCTTGGCAGAGGGGGAAGACAGGGGAGTAGCGGGAAGACAGATGGATTAGTCTGGTAGCGGAGTTTAGGATAGATTGGAGAGGTGCGAGGGAGGTAGCGGGAGACCGGTGAGCAGGAGGTTGCAGTAGTCAAAGCGGGAGATGATGAGAGCATGAATAAGTGTTTTAGCAGTGTCATGGTCAAGGTAAGTGTGAATCTATGAGATGTTTTTGAGCTGGAGTCAGCAGGAGGTGGCGAGGCCCTGGATGTGGGGCTTGAAGGAGAGGAAAGAGTCGAGGATTACCCCGAGGCATTTGGCATGGGGGACTGGGGAGAGTGAGCAGTTGTTGACAAGGATGGATAGGTCGGGTATTGGGGGAGAGCAGCTTGGGGGGTAGACGATCAACTCGGTTTTGTCCATGTTTAGCTTAAGGAAGCGAACAGAGAAGAAGGATGAGATGGCTGACAGGCATTATGGAATTTTGCATAGTAGGGAGGTGATGTCGGGTCCAGACAGGTAGATTTGGGTGTTGTCGGCGTAGAGGTGGTTCTGAAGGCCATTCGACTCTATGAGTTGCCCTAGGCCCAGAGTGTAGATGGAGAAAAGTAATGGTCCCAGAACCGAGCCTTGGGGGACACCGACAGATAGAGAGTAGGGCGAAAAGGAGGTGTGTGAATGGGTGATGTTGAAAGTCTGGTCCGTTAGGTATGAGGAGATCCAGGAGAGGGCTAGGTCAGTGATGCCAAGAAATTCCAGGATGTGAAGTAGAAGGGAATGGTCAGCAATGTCGAAGGCAGCAGATAGGTCGAGGAGGAATAGGACGGAGTAGTGTCGCTTGCTCTTGGTGGTCAGTAGGTCGTTGGTGACTTTGGTAAGGGCTGTTTCAGTGGAGTGGTGGGGTCGGAAACCAGATTGTAGGCGGTTGAAGAGGGAGCAGGTGGAGAGGTGGGAGGATAGTTCTGATTGGACATGCTGTTCAAGTAGTTTAGAGGCAAAGGGGAGAAGAGATATGGGGCAATAGTTAGAAATAGATGTTGGGTCGAGGGAGGTTTTTTGAGGATGGGTGTGATCAAGGCGTGTTTAAAGGCTGAGGGGAAGACGCCAGTGGTAAGTGATAGGTTGAAGAGATGGGTTAGGGTTGGGATGAAGAGAGGCGAGGTTGGGAATGAGATGGGATGGGAGCTGGTCGTGCGTGCTGGTGGTAAGGTGAGATTTCAACAGTACGGAGTTGAGTTGATCTTCAGTTATGGAGGAGAAGCAGCTGATGAAAGGAGAGGGTGGTGTAGGTAAGAGGGGAAGTTGTACGGACAGTGGGTCAAAGCTGTCTCTGATTTTATCAGTCTTCTGCTTGACGAAGGAGGCAAAGTCTTCAGCAGAGATAAGGGAAGAGGGAGGAGGAGCCGGTGGATGTAGTAGTGAATTGAAGGTTTTGAAAAGCTGTTTGGGATTGTGGGACAGGGAGGTTATTGGGGATTAAAAGAAGGATTGTTTGGCGGCAGCGAGTGTGGCCTTGAAGTCAGTGAGGGGTCTGTTTGAATAACGCAAAGTGCTCAGTGGAGTGAGATTTTTTCCATCTCTTTTCAGTGACCCTGGAGGCCCTTCTCAGGTCTTTAATGAGGGAGGTGTGCCAGGGTTGCCTGTGTGTGCGTGGAGTGTTGAATGTTAGGGGGGCAGCTAAGTCGAGGGCCTTAATTATTGTGGTGTTATATAGGGTGGTGGCAAAGTCTGTGTCACATATGGAAGTTATGTCGGTGAGTGGGAGAAGGGATTCTGAGAATAAGTGTAGGTCAATGTGTTTTAGGCTTCTGCAAGGGTAATGGAGTTTGCGGAGTGGGGGTAGTGTAGTAGGGGAGGAGAGGGAGGAGAAAGTCAATAGATTGTAGTCAGACAGGGGGAGAGGCGAGTTTGTATGGTTGGTGATGGAGCAAAGGTGGGTGAAAATGAGGTCCAGCGTGAGACCATCTTTGTAGGTATCAGAAGAGGACCACTGGGAGAATTCAAGGGATGCAGTCAGTAAAAGAAGTTTAGAGACGGTTGGGTGGGAAGTGTTAATGGGATATTGAAATTGCCGATAATGATGGTGGGGATGTCTACAGAGAGGAAGTGAAGTAGCCAAGTGGTGAAATGGTCAAGGAAGGAGGCGATGTATTAGTGTGGGGTAGATGACAGCAGCTGAAGTCACGGGAAGAAGATGCGGACAGAGTGGCTTCGAAAGATGGGAGAGTAGCAGAGGGGGGCAGTGGAATAGGGGTGAAGGAGCAGGTGTCGGACAGGAGTATGCCGCACCTCCACCATGTTTGCCAGAGGGGCGGGGGGTGTGGAAAGACTGAGTCCACCATAAGAGAGTCCAGCAGGGGAGGCCGTGTCAGAGAGGGTGACCCAGGTCTCCATGATTACAAGGAATGAGAGTTTTTGGAGAGAAAGAGGTTGTGGATGAATGAGAGTTTGTTGCAGACTGAGCGGGCGCTCCACAGTGCGCCATGTAGAGGGATTGGGGGAGCAGGGGCTGGAGGAATGGGTCTAAGGATGTTGAGGTTACGAGGGTTAGCGATGGGTCATGTGAGTGGGGTGCAGGGGACTGTGGGGATGTGGTAGCAAGTAGGAGGAGCAGGGAGAGGGTTAGCAGGTGGGAATAGGAGAGTTTATATGGTGGACTTGACTGTTTGGAGACGGAGGATTGAAAGTGAAGGAACAGTTCAGAAACATGGGTGAGGTGGCTAGGTAGGATGGAGGGTGAGATAAGTACTTCTATCTGGGTGGAGGAATAAGTGGGGGTAGTAGGTGGTAGAGAAGGATGGGAGCGAGAGTGAAAAAAGCGGAAACATTGTAAACGGCGAGCAGGGGATGAGGGGTAGCAGGGTCCGAAGCATCAAGGGACCAGATGCAGCGGGAGGGTGAGCTCTAATTCAAATTGCTTGTTCTCACCCACAAAGCTCTTCACAGTGCAGCACCTCTGTACATCTCCTGACTCCTCTCTGTCTATCACGCCACCCATTCTAAACACTCTGGAAGTGACTTTAGACTAACTTCTGCATTAATCAAACCTCCTGCATGATCCAATCGAATAGCTCTTCCATGTCCAATCAGCCAACACTTAGCCTATGTCAGTCATCAAGACTCAAAAGCTTTGCAAAAATGGCTGGTGGGTTTGTCATCTTCCCCCTGCCCTGTTCTCCCGAATCTTTGATATTGGTTGTTTGGTTCTTATTGATTGACTTGTGATTTTTGCTCCCTGGATACTACTTACTTGTCTCTGTATTATTATCTACTTTAACTTTCAATAAAAAAATATTGGTTAAAAAAAAAAAAAAAAAAGAATGGCTGGTGGCCACTCATGCAGCTCTTATCTATCCCCCACTTCCTTAAATTGGCTGCACCATCATTGTAAATAAGACTTTGTGTCACCCCCATCTCATTGTAGGTTGTAAACTCTTATGAGCAGGGCTGTCATTATTTTGCTTTAATTATTGTATTCCTTGAGAACTGTTACTTATGACTGTTTGTACATGAACCTCTGAAATTGTTAAGCGCTGCGGAATATATTGGTGCTATATAAATAAATATTATTATTATATTATCTGGCTTTGAACTGAGGAGCTGAATCATGTGAGGCAGGCTAATTGTTAAGGATATACTCAATATGTGACAATACTGCCAATCATTTGACATAGGCAGTACATCCTTAGTATGCCAATACTAAGCATCTTAAAGTGAAAATTAGTATTCAGTGAGGGATGAGTAGGAGATGTAGCAATGTTAAAAGGAACCTTTCAGGTCCTCAACCTCTGCTATTGGGGGTTGGATGTGGATATAACCAATCAGATCATGTATTTTATCCTTCATACTAATGCACTCTAAACATATACTTTCATTCCACAGCATTGCTTATGTTAACGAGACAAGATTTGTCTTGTGAGTTGTCTATTGCGTGGACTATCCTGCCTTGGATCATCAATCATGCTCTCCTTGGTATTATTGACAGTCTACATAACAGACTCATCACTAGTCAGGTAAAGAGGTGCCTTAGAGGACTAGTCCTGGTTTATTTGCATATTAAGTGCTGAAGGATTAATGGCCACTTTACACGTCCCAACATCGGTCCGATATTGGATCCAACGGCACGGGAGCGCACTTTTTCTGGGCAGAATTCCAAGACGCATAGGAGATGTTACACAGCGCGATATCGGCAGCCAACGCAACAGCGATGTGTACGCCCCCTTGTACGGCCGACCCAGGAACGACCATTTAACATGGGAGAGAATAGGGGAAGTTGTACTCCACATCGTAGTTGGGCTTTTACACAGCCCGATCCGGCCACAACGTCCATCCAATATCGGGCCGTTGGAGAGCAGGCTCATTTGATCCCCGATATTGTTTTGACATCGTTCGTGCATCGTATTGGACATTTACACCACACAACACACGAACGATATCGGCGCCAACGCATGAACCATGTGACTTTTTGTCGGAGTTGGACGCCGATATCGAAACATGCTCATAAGGTTCATTTTTCAAGGATTGCATCATTAGTATGCAACAAAAAAGGCATAAATTAAAGAAATCCCATCCATACTGCTATAGTTGTGGTTGGGGACAATCAAGGAATCTGACAGGCTCCCTTTAAAATTGTTTATCCACTGCCATTAGATATTTCTAAACTTCTATTTAGGTTGAATTGTTTTAACATGTCTGAAGAGTATTTCTTAGTTACACAGAGCTCTTGATGAGAATTTCATGAACAGGAAAGATGAATTGAAAGTTATTTGACAATTGTGTCTTACAAGCTGCAAAGTAGGATTCTCCACCGTATTGTCTTTAATTCTATGGAATGTATCACCTGAACATTATCCCAGGAAACGTATGAATCATTGTTCCCTGGGCACCAAATCACCATGTTCTAGCTGTAACCTCCCAATCTTTTCTTACCAGTTTAACAAATGCTTCTTTATCTTGCAGTGCCACACTAACTATGTGCCAGTGTGTGGATCAAATGGAGACACTTATCAAAATGAATGCTTCCTGCGGAGATCTGCCTGCAAACAGCAAAAAGATTTAACTGTGGTATCAAAAGGACCCTGCTTCTCTGGTAAGAGCAGTCTATTATCCCCATAAACTTGTCTTTAAATCTTATATTAGGTATTAATAAGGACTCCAGTAATGTGACTCTTATGGTACCTTTACACGCCGCAACAGGATGGTGGCAACAACCGGGTACATGAGAGAAATGTATCTTGCACCGCCAAATCAACCCGAGGTAGCGGCGTGTGAAGACTGTTGTTGCCACCCGCCACTTGAGGCAGCTGTTTCAGAGCAGTGCCCTAAAACAGGTGGATTTCAAGGCGATGGTTGCGGCCTGTATCGGTGTGTAAATACGGTAGGGTAAGGTTTATTCGTCACCTAGATAACTCCCCGGGGCGTGACACAGCCTCCGTGAAACCGCCCCCCTTCAGCGATCATTGGAGGAAGCTCCTGCGTTACGATTGGTTGTTGCTGCATAGGGCGGCATATTTAAGGAGCTGACCAGTCACACTACACAATTGCTCGAGCATCATGTATTAATCAGCCTCCTGCGCTGCCTGGCCAATCATGATGTTATTGCTTTGTCCTATCAGCGTACGGAATTCTCGTAATCCACAATTGTGGCACGCCTATGTGTTGTCCCTGCTGCACCAGGTCCGCCCATATTAGCTTGTTGTAGCGGTGTGTAAATGAGGTAAGGTGCTCTGCAGAAGGTAACTTGAGACACCCAGCGGTGTATCCAGAGATAGATGTAACCTACCGTAGCGCACCTTGTTGCGGCGTGTAAAGGTGGTGCGATTACCGTTTGCAACCGTTTGTGCGTGCTCGTGCATGTGAAGCACCCGGTTGTTGCCACCATCCTGTTGCGGCGTGTAAAGTGCACACAGTGCGTTTTTTATGTGGGGTTTTTTTGTGCAGATTTGCAAATTGTCTCTTCAGGGAGGAAGTAGACTAACTCTAGCGCCTCCTATTGAAAGTAGCAATCTTACATAATTGACTTTTGACAAGCCTTTTAATATGACTTAGGGTTTATGCCATATCTGAACCCCAAACTGCAGACGCTGCATTTTGGGGTAATTGCCCCTCATCAGTGCAGTGTATGGCATCTGATCTGGCTGTATGAGAGGTCAAGACGATGTAGCTATTCTGGTTGTGGAGATTATTCTTAAAGACTGGGGTTCTGATATGGCACAAATCCTAAGTCATATTGAAAGACTTGAAAAAGAGTCAATTATGACTTATAGGATTGCTACTTTCAATAGGTGCTACTAGAGTTCACCTGCTTCTTCACTGAAGTGACAATTTGCATATTTCCCAGGGGAGCATTGCGGCTACAAAGCCCCCATCACACATAACAAAATCGTTAGCAAGATCGTTGTAACGTCACATGTTTTGTGACGCAACAGTGATCTCGCTAACGATCTTGTTACGTGTGACACTTAGCAGCGATCAGGCCCCTGCTGTGAGATCACTGATCGTTACAAAGTGCTCTGGGTCATTTTTTGGTCGTTCCGCGTGCTGCCTAGATACCCGCTGTTTATCATAGTTACCAGCGATATGGAGGTGGCTCCCTGGTCGCTGAGGAGATCTGCCTGTTTGACAGCTCTCCAGCGACCAGGCAACGACGCACCAACGATCCCTACAGGACTGCTATCGTTGTTGGGATAGCTGTTGCGTCATTGTGTGTGACGGGAGCTTAAGTCTCCTCACTGCTAGCAAGCAGATTAATCTCCATAAGGAGAACAGCTATTTCTTTGGTGCAAATTTGTCACAAATGTGCATGACTATCAATATGCCACCATAGTCTATGAGAATTCTGAAGTGTTGTGAACATGTTTTTTTCCTTGCAGAAAAGATAGATTTTGGTGCAGAAATATCTGCAGCATGTCAATCATTGCAGCGTATTTTTTCTACCCATTGACCTCATTGTAATCCTGAAAAATTGCTGCAAATACGCATGGGTGTTCACACAGAGCATTTTTGCTGCAGACTTTGTGCATTTTTAACAAAACAAACGTATGGTTACTAAAATGTCCAGAATTGATTTTGACCCACCAGAAATGATTGTCAGACTTTCCGCTCTCTTTTCTTTCTTTATGTTCCATATGTCCTGTTGTCTTGCATTGGCCATGTTATTAGACCATACGCAGCATGCTGTGATTTCTTCCTCAGGTCAAAAACAGCTGATTTAAAATTGAAGCTTAGCACTATGGTTCATTAACATTGGTGCGAGTGATATCCAATTCTCATTGGATTGCACTCGGCATATTTATACACAAATGTGAGCCAACCATTAATCACAGACTTATCCACTGGTATGTCTCCTGGCATCACATGTTTGATTTACACAATGCCTTTAGAGCACAAAAATCAATTCACCCTCTGACTTTATCCTCTGCAGTCAGTGCAGTAGTATAATAGATGTGTTTAACCACACTATACCAGCTGTCTCCTAGCATTTAAGAGTGTAATTCTAATGGTGCATTTAAAGGGAATTTGTTACTAGATATTTTGTTCCCTATCTGAGTTCAGTATATGTATAGGTAGAGACCTATGTACCACCTACTGGGCTTCTTGCTGTCCTTTTGATAAAATCACTGTTTTCTCCCCAGCAGATTTACCAGAATGTTGAGCTCTGTACAGCCCCACAACCATCAGTGATTGGCAGCTTTCTGCTTAGGTACAGTGTACACAGAAAGCTGCCAATCAGTGTTGGGGGCGGGGTTATACACAGCTCATGAATATGCTTGACTACCAGGCTGCAGGGTCAGTAGTCCTCTAGCATAACCTCCTGATGATTAAACAATGATATTATCAAAACTACACTAAGCAGCCAAGTAATGACAGGTATTCCCTGTCTGTGCTGCTGTGATGTGGAGCTGAAGGCAGGACAAATGATTTGCATGCTGTGAGTGACAGAGGAGAAGAGGAGGGGGTCAGAGCCTGCACAAGCAAAACAGCACAGAGAGGTTGGTTCTTGGAGGCTGCAAAACAACACGCCCTGGGGACAATTGCATATTTGTCCCCACTTCATTATCATCCTAATGAGCAAATATCAAAGTGTTTATTTCAACTTTGAAAGGAAGCATTTAACACAGAGAGGGATGGTTATAATGCTAATAGGAAGGTGCAGGGACATGTATTGATAGGTTAGATGGCTTTTAGGAGGTGACAGGTTCTCCTTAAAGCAATATATCTCCAAAACAGGAAATGCACAACAAAACAAATGAACGAATGAGAGGAAACTGGAGTCAATGTCTGTGACCGAACTGTAAGAAACTGCCTAAAGGAAATGGGATTTACGTACAGAAAAGCTAAACAAAAGCTATCATTAACACCTAAACAGAAAAAACAAGGTTACAATGGGCTAAGGAAAAGCAATCGTGGACTGTGGATGACTGGATGAAAGTCATATTCAGTGATGAATCGCAAATCTGCATTGGGCAAGGTAATGATGATGGAACTTTTGTTTGATGTCGTTCCAATGAGATTTATAAAGATGACTGCCTGAAGAGAACATGCAAATTTCCACAGTCATTGATGATATGGGGCTGCATGTCAGGTAAAGGCACTGGGGTGATGGCTGTCAGTACATCTTCAATAAATGCCCAAGTTTACATTGATATTATGGACACGTTTTTTTATCCCATCAATTGAAAGGATGTTTGGGGATGATGAAATCGTTTATCAAGATGATAATGCATCCTGCCATAGAGCAAAAACTGTGAAAACATTCCTTGAAAGAAGACACATAAGGTCAATGTCATGGCCTACAAATAGTCCAGATCTCAATCCAATTGAAAATCTTTGGTGGAAGTTGAAGGAAATGGTCCATGACAAGGCTCCAACCTGCAAAGCTGATCTGGCAACAACAATCGGAGAAAGTTGGAGCCAGATTGATGACGAGTACTGTTTGTCACTCATTAAGTCCATGCCTCAGAGACAGAAAGCTGTTATAAAAGCCAGAGGTGGTGCCACAAAATACTAGTAATGTATTTGAGTGTTGTTTTTTTTTTTGTTTGTTTGTCATGATTCCATATTTATTTCCTCAGAATTGAGTGATTCCATAATTTTTTCCCTCTGCTTGGTCTGAAAAAAATTACCCCTACTGACTACCACATTTTTTATCTTGATTTCTTTTAGTGTTTCTTCAGGGCAGAGAAGTTGCCATTTGAAATGACTTTAGTTTTGTGCCATGTCTGTGATCTGCTTTTTTTCTACAACATTAAACAACTGAATGAACATCCTCCGAGCCAGGTGATTCCATAATTTTGGCAGGGGTTGTAGTTATTAACCTTGCAGGGTGCCCAAACTGTCGCATCGGCTCATTTTCCTTTTTGTAATTTTTAAAGTGTTAAAGAAGAAAATAATTTTTGTTTTCCTAAAATACAAAGGAAATTTGTCATCTTTAACTTGTTACCTTTTTGAGATCATTTAATCTTCTATTGGCTTCAATTTTGACTAGGGGTGCCCAAACATTTGCAAGCCACTGTATACAGCTTTATATGGTGCCTCTCAACCTTAATAGGGGCTTACATATATATGGATTGAGTCCACATGTGGCGCTAAAATGTTTGCTAACGCCAGTTATAGATATTCAATATTGCATAAAGTATTAAAATTCCCTTCTTTGCAAACATGCATTTCTCCATCCAGTATATTACAGATGTTCTGCTGTTTTTAAAGAATGAAAACAATAACTGACTACTTGGATCTCAGTAGATGGCAGTAATAATTGCCAGCCCTAACCATAACCTTATTGCTGTAACCTCTAGATGCAATGCTTGGTGCACAAAATGCATTTTATTTGAACATAGCAAACCCGAAAAACCCAGCAGAGGTTATCCATAAAAACTAGTGCAGAAAACAAAACGTTGCCTATGGAGACTAAACACAACAACAGGAATTTGACTACTTGCCGCTACTATTTATACCAACACATTGCTGAAAGATGGATGGGAGAGACTGCAGCTGCTGTCCGTCAGCCACCATTCACCACAGAATACAGTGTCCTTCCAGAACCTTCTTATTAGACAATGTCCTAAACTCAGGGTAAATTAGTACGAAAGCAAACTGGGCATATTTCACTGAAAAATCTCTTCTAATGATAAAAAACATTTTTTATTAAAGGATGACTGCTGGTAGAACTGACACAGCAGGACAAATTTATCTTAAGGCTGGAAATACACTATCCGACTCACATGCTAGTCTCTGATAAGACTCTGATCCGTCACCCTGAACAGCCCCCTTCCCTGTCAGGACGGGAGTGTGATGCTGCACAAAAACACAAGCAGCTGACACTCGTCCAGAGACGGGGGAGGCCATTTAGGGTGACTGGTCCTAGTCTCGTCTAAGATAGTGTGTTTCCAGCCAAACTGTTGAATTAGTGTATACTTAGATTAGACAGTCTAACAAGGCAACAAATTTCTAACAGTGTTTTTCTCATCTGTGGAGGGAAAATAAGGTTTCTCCACCTTCTACACGCTGTAAGTCCGTGAAAAGCAGACCACATTCGGATGTTATCTGAGAGAGGCTTGATTTTGTTTTTTCTTTTCCTCTCAAATCCATAGACTTGAATAGCCAAATGCCAACCATTTGTTGGAGGTAAATCATACACTTTGCAATTTTTTTTCTTGTCACGTGCACTTCATCATTAAATAACTTTGGTCCACGTGTGATTCAATGTTTTGTTGGATAGCACTTGCACCGAAAATATGTTTGTCGGCACGAGCCCTATCGCAGAAATACTCACCCACAGTGAGCTTCGGTGATTTATTCCTCGCAGGCACCACAGATGCTGTTTTAAGCGATCTTTCAAGACCTGTGCCCCATGTGACTCAGCCTGTCACATGGTGTGAGGGATCTTGAAGTATTGAACCCAGAAGTAAGAAATCACCGGTGTCTGGGGGATCACCGGGGAGGGTGAGAAAGTGTATGTGTGCACGTGTCTGTGTGCCTGTATGTTTGTCTGTGTGTGTGTGTGTGTGTGTATGTGTCATGCTGGGTGTAAGTAGACCCAGCGCTGGACGACGACACGGGGGATGGAGGAGTCCCTGATGCTAAAGGCAAAAAGGGGAGATGGTGACCGCTAGATTAACTAGCGCTGACACCTGGCTCCCCTAACGTCCCTATACTGTTTCCACAACTGTTGCCCCAGGAACCTATTCCCTGACTGTCCCTGGACTACCACTACACAGGGATCAGAGAGGGTTATCACTAGTCAGCCCGGCTAGCAACTAAAGAAACACACAAGGGAAACAAAGAGGGAAGAGATACACTTAGCTTGAGCAGATCCAACAGAAGACATTTTTAGACGGGCGACAGCCCCCCTTGAAGAGATCTGCTTTCCCAGCCACCAACAGGCGGGACCATGGAGTGTCTCCTCCATGAATTCCTATCTGCTCCGTTGGATCTCTAGGGATACGCCATTTTTAAAATTTTTCATTTTTCATGGCTTTCAAGGGCGACGGTTTCCTTTAAAGGTGCTGATTTCCCAACCATCAACAGAAGGGCATGTGTCACCTCCCCGTATCCCCCTCTGCACTTGGCGTATACCCGTCATCCCAGTCCTGCGGGACGCTATGGACCTCCTCAGCCTCCCATAAAAGGGGCCTGAGTCGCAGGATTAAAAGCACAGCGCACAGTCACACTGAGGTCTCGCTCAGCAGTATATTCTCCTGCATGAGGTAACACTGCTGCACACATACAGCGCTGCTGGCAGTCATTTCTTCTTGTTAGACGGTGACAGACCACCAGGGTAAGTCGACACCCGGTGCCGGTGTTGCTACCGACACCGGTGTCTATACAGCGAAGGGCTCCCTAACAATCCACCTTAGGGCCCTTTCACATCAGCGTTTTTGAAATTTGCGGCAGATGCGGTGAAAAAACCGCATCTGCCGCAATTACCGCATACCGGCTGCACTTGCGGCGCGGTTGCGGCAAACGCCATGCAAAGTATAGGCGTACTTGCGGCAGGTGCGGCAAGTGCGGTTTTGCACTTGCGGCAGGTGTGGCCGCGAAAAAAACCGCGGTCAGCCGCGTTTTTTTTCGCGGCCGCACCTGCCGCAAGTACGCCTATACTTTGCATGGTGTTTGCCGCAACCGCGCCGCAAGTGCAGCCGGTATGCGGTAATTGCGGCAGATGCGGTTTTTTCACCGCATCTGCCGCAAATTTCAAAAAACGCTGATGTGAAAGGGCCCTTACACATTTGGATTCCAGACCGCCGCTGATCAGCTTCTTCACCTCAGCTTCCCGACCGCGGTGATAAATTTAGGCCCCGGCTTTGGCCTAGTTGCGGTTCTTGCTTTTGGCCTGCACCTTTGATGACGCGGGGTTGCCGCACATGCCCCCGATGTGACATCACATCGGGCATGAATCCGACCCTCAGCTCCTGGTCCCGCCCACCATTTATTCCGTCTCCTGCGTGAGGTAACACTGTTCCTGCGCTCTTTTCTGTGTATACAGCGCAGCTGAGGGACATTTCTTCACTGCTGGCATTCTGGAAGGTGGTTTTCAGGTCGTTACCAGTGTTTTGGACACGGGACCATCAGGCTGCTAAAGGGGGGGGATCTCCTTTTTTCTGGTAAGAGTGGACCCCTAGGCTGCAGGGCCTAGAGCCATCCAAATCTCTTAGGGATAGCAGAAAAAGCCCTCACCCGCAGCAGCTCTGCTAAAGCACCTCTATACAACCTGTTTAAGTTGATTCTAGCAGGAGTGCCACTATCTATATTAACATGCAAACCTCTAAATCATGCGTCACCTGTCAACTGGCGCTTCCGAGCGGTCACACCACACTGCCAGGCCTGCGTCCCCACAGAAGCCCAGGAGCCCTCCGCCGATGCCTGAGCAGATAGTGCTCCGAGCCCACCAGATTGGGCGCTATTCCTCACCCAATCCTTGTAAAAGCTGTGAAACTCCCTGGTCCAGGCTATGCAGCACCGTCCCCCGGTCAAGTCTTCCCAGGATGGTGCACAGGCACAGGACCCTATTTGGGAGCCATAACTGTCAAGGACAGGTGACGTCCAGTCACGACAGAGGCAAGTAAGAAAAGGTCTCACAGAAACGCCTCACCCGTTTCTTCCCATAGCTCTCAGACCTCTCCCTCACGGGATTCGAGACCGGGCTCCCCTGCTATGGTCGAACTTCGTATTCTAGACACAGAATCAGACATGGACAACCCTTTTGATCTAGAATCATCTGAGACTCAGGCCATGGTCGACGACCTGGTGTCAGCAGTTAACCAAACGCTTAAGATAGACGACCCTATAACCACGACTACAGACCATACTGTCTCATTTAAGAGAGCGAAACGTCAGCAAAAATTTTTTGCCAACCATCCCGAGTTCCAGGATATTCTGTCCAAACAACGGGAAAAACCGGAAAAAAGGTTTGGGAGTCGCAAACACATTGAGGCTCGTTACCCCTTTCCCCTAGCCTTCACTAAGTATTGGGCAGATTCGTTGCCAGTCGACCCCCAGTCTCCCGTCGAGCGGCAAAGACCAATTTAACCTTATTTTTCCTCTAGACTACAAATATGTAGGAATATGCTGCTGTGTACAGATGTATCAGATAAAATATCTGATAAAATTCTCCCTCTGACAGCACCAGAGTCTGTGGCTCAACTGTGTTAGATCTTTTCTGTAATGTTTAAGGCTATTGGTTTCATTACCGATGAGTCTCACAAAAAGGAAAAAAAATAATTTATAATTGCTTTTAATTATTTTTAGTAGTTTTCTAGAACAAAAAATCTGACTTTTTCTTCATCTCTACTATACTGTACAGTGAACATAGAAATACATTATTTTGTACAATGTATCTCTATGCACTGTACATAAAGGTACATCTCAATGAATTAGAATATTATCAAAAAGTTGACAGTGTTGTAAATGTATGTAAAGTGTTATGGAATTAATAGTGCTATATAAATGAATAAATATTATTATTATTATACTGTATGGAGCACACAATGGAGCCCAATATTCTACAAGTGCATCTCAATAAATTAGAATATCATCAAAAGGTTAATTTTATAAATTTTATAGTTTTAATATTATATAGACTCATTACAAACAGTGATCGTAAGTGTTTATGTAACTGTTGATGATTATAGCATAAATGTCATTATCTCATAAAATTAAATTAGGGAAGATGAAGGGTCTAAGACTAGAATGGGGAACCTCAGGCCCCAGGGCCGCATGCTGCTCTCAATGACCTTTTATGCGGCCACCGGGCAGATTCCTGGGGACTGCCATGCTCGGGTCGGCAGACTCGTTTTGCCAAAATCCTGCCCTTTAAATACAGCTCCCCAGTGATCAAATAGGCATCAGAGGCTCACCTTGTGTGCTTGTAAGAATGACAACCACTATAAAAGCATATCACGGCTGCTGCAGCCGTGCATGTAGAGTTGGGAGGATAAAGAGTTAAAAACCGTGCTGCCGTATTCCACGAGACATCAAAGGGTGAATATAATAGTGATCTATTAGTAAACGCATTTCAGAGCTCCATGGCCCCTTCCTCAGGACAAATCAATATCACAATGCCACGTTTCACAGTGTTTCAGGGAGTCCTGAATTGCATTGACTAATAAATCAGTATTATATTCACCCTTTGATGTTTCTTGGAATACGGCAGCACAGTTTTTAACCCTTCATCCTCCCTACATTTTCTGAGATAATGACCTTTGGGTTTTCATTGGCTGTAAGCTGTAATCATCAACATTTACAGAATTAAACACTTGAAATAGATCACTCTGTTTGTAATGACTCTATATAATATATGTATTTCACTTTTTGTATTGGATTACTGAAATAAATTAACTTTTTGATGATATTCTAATCCATTGAGATGCACCTGTATATAATCTGCTTCTGGGTTCGGTGCCTTCAATACAGGTCAAGATTACCAAATCCTCCTATGTTTGTCATTGTTGGCTGCAGCTCATTGGTGGAGCTGCTGCCTGCCAACATGGAGATGTGAGTTCAAGTTCTTCAGAGCCCAATCACAGGAGATGTGTATATTACCCATTTGTACCCATCAGAGACTATTGACCTTCATCTCGTATCTCCAAATCACCAGTTTCCAATTTTCTACTGTCCACTTTTCAAACTTTTTGCAAACTGTTGCTGACCCTTAAGATGATAGTCAATTTGGGACATACTTGGACGTTCACCAACATTACAACGATCCAAAACACAAGGCCAAGTCGACCTGTCATTGGCTACAGCAGAACAAAGTGAAGGTTCTGGAGTGGCCATCTCAGTCCCCTGCCCTCAATATCATTGCGTCACTCTGGGGAGAACTCAAGTGCACAGTTCATGCAAGAAAGCATAGGAATTTACAGCTGGAGGCTTTTTGCCAAGAAGAATGGGCAGCTTTACCATCTGAGAAAATAAAGAGCCTCATCCACAACTACCACAAAAGCTGTCATTGATGTTAGAGGGGGCAATACACGGTAATAAGAACTGGAGTATGTGAACTTTTGATCAGGGATATTTTGATGTTTTTGGCTGTCATTATGATTTATAAAGAGAAAACACAGAAGTTTGACAATAAATGGCTTCACCCAACCACTAACCATGAGTGGGAAAAAAAGTTTTTGTGTTATCATTCATATTCTCTGAAAAAAGGCCAAGAAAGCAAAACATCTGCTGGGGTATGTAAACTTTTAAGCACAACTGTATATGGTTATGTGGCCGTATTCAGTCTGTGTGAGAACCTGAAAATGGATCTCACTGAGAATGAGCTTCAGACACAGTCTAGTGGGGACATCTTGAGGAGGGTTTGTGAATGGTTTTCTATCAGAATTCTCCTAAAAAGTATAATTGAAATTTTATTAAAAATCACTTGTTCTATATTATTATTATTCTTATTATTATTAAACGGTGGTTACTCTTTAAAAATGCAACAGCTTTTGTTTTACTTCATGCGCTTTTTTCAGAAGAAGCCTATGGAGAAAAAAAGCATCAAAACCGCAGTTCACCAACGAGTTTAGATATACAAATGGTTGAATTTTTTTGAAGTTACATCCAATTTGTGTGGACATTATGGCCTCTTCACATGTAACATAAATGTTTAGTATTTTCTGCTGTTTTTTATGCACAGAAATTCTACTGTGTTTAACTGTCCAAGCAAAGTGGATGTGATTTTATGAAGCCTGCACTTACTATGTTTTTTTTCTCTTGAGACCTGAACCTAAAAGAAAAATCGTGTTTAAAACTACAGTTGTTTTAAAGTTCAGAAATAAAGCTTTTCTGTATTATAAAAAGCACATAAAACGCAGCTTCACATGTGCTCCAGAAAAGCGTCAAATGGGGGGGGGGGGGGGCTAAAATCAGTGCAGCATTCAGAGAAGCTTGTTATGGTGCAGTTTGGTGCAGACACTTGGAGAAAGCAAAAAACACAGTATTTATGCAACGTGTGAACATGGTTTTACGGACATAAAAAAGCCAGATGTTATATCAAAATTAGAAAGTTTTGGCTGCTATGGCTATGAATGAACACAAATAAATCTATAGGTCCCAATAAGTGATGAGCATGATTCACAGATGATATCGCAGCAGTGCAGTATAATCAATAGCCATACCAGGGACGATGGAAGATAAGACATTTGCGGCCTTCTCTACAGCCCATATGTAGCACTAAACTGAATACCGGACCAAAGTCTCATGAATCATCTCTAGTCCCAACAATTCTGGATACAGCAGGACAGTCTTGAATATGTCTATGTTTCGGGTGTCTGCTGAATTTTCTTCACTGCTACATACTGCCCCTTTGACATCAGCTCCTGCCAGGGTAGAAAGAAATGGTAAATAAGTGTGGCTTGGGTCATGGGCAAAATTTGCTGCAGCACGCTATGTGCGCCACATAGTTTATCCCTCTTTCTGTTCTTATAAAAATGGGAGGTATGACCATTAACTTGAGCCAGCAAGAAATACTGCGATTTCAGCTCGGAAGTTCACAGAACTGTAAATGCAAATCAGGGTTATAACAGAGGATGTAATCCAGTAGTTGTGGAAAAGAAGTTACCCATAAAATGGTGTTAGAGATGTTAGATACACTGATATATAAGGCAAAGTCTGGAAGGGGCATTTTTCCTTTACAGATTGCATGGGATGCTGCCATTTGTGAAATTATACAGTGGCAGATTACCATTTAGGCATAGTAGGCATCAGCCTTTGGTCCTTGCATCTGTTTCAGGCTTTGTGCAACAGATTAAAAGTAATATTGATTTGATTTAGAAAAAAATACAATCAGTGTGCCAGACGGCTTCCATTGGAGATGTAGCAATGAGGTCCGATGTCAATATTGCAGTGAGCGGCAGTGAAACAATGTTTTAGTTGGTATATTGAAGAATTCAGGAATAGTAGAAGAGGGACATCTACTATGTGATCGGGCTTGGCAACTGTGTAATTGGCTAGAGCGGGGAGTGAGAGCGGAGGAATGCTAAGTGGATATGAGTTGTCAGCAAGAATAGAACATTCATGAGTAGAAGCTTCTGGACCACAGATGAAGACATATATACCTACACCAAGATCAATGTTATTTATTTACCTTTTCTGGGTTATAATGAGGTTTAATTAACTTAATTTTTCTTTAGTTTAATTAAATTTAATTGACGTTTTAAAATAGTTGTTAGTAGACATGTTACTCCTCACAGGTTGTGGGGGTGAAATTTATGCTTACTAGGGAGATCACCGACATGGTCTCTTAGGCTTTAAGCCTATAGATATTTACAGTGTTACACTTTCAGACCTGTGGGAAGACTTCCACTATTATTTTATTTTTCTTCTTTGTTCTTGTTTTGTTTTGATGTTTTACCTCCTATATTGAATTGAAAATGTAAACTGTGCAATTTGGTAATGTCACAATACTGTGTTATCTGTGATTTATGCTATGTTTAATAAAAAGATATTTAACAAAAAAAAATAGTTGTTAGTAAATTTAAAAATCTATTTGGAAATAATTTGCTACATGGACCCAAGATTTTGACTGCATAAGGGGCCTCCACATGGTTTAAGCCCCCGTCACACTAAACGAAATCGCTAGCGAGATCGCTGCTGAGTCACAAATTTTGTGACGCAACAGCGACCTCAACAGCGATCTTGCTTTGTGTGACACTTAGCAGCGATCAGGCCCCACTGTGAGATGGCTGGTCGTTACAAACTGTTCTGGACCATTTTTTGGTCGTGAGGCTCCCTCTCGGCAGCGTACATCGCTGTGTTTGACAGGGACAACGACCAACGATCTCAATACTACGCCCGAGAGTGACATATTCCCAACAACTGCTGTATCGTTGCTGCGTCCCTGGTGAGATCTGACTGTTTGACATCCCACCAGGGCCAGGTCGGATCGCTAGTGCATCGCCAAGTGTTGACGGTACCCTTAATCCGCACAGATTATATATCAGAAAGTGCTAGGGGAGAATTTAAAGGGATCCTGTCACCTCCAAAACGCCTCCTAAACTACCAAAACATGTCCCTGCAGCATATTATTACTAATCTCACACTTCTTTAGTCTCCTAAAAACATCCTGCGAAAGTGCATAAAAACGATTTAATACTCATTAGGGATTATAATTAGCAGGGGATATATTCTTTAGCCCTTAGGGTGTGTTGTTTTGCAGCCTGAATGATCCACCCTCTCTCTGTGCAGCTTCTGCTGTGATGTGGAGTTGAAGGCAGGACTAATGATTTGCATTCTGTGAGTGACAGAGAGGGGGAGGGCAAAGCCTGCACAAGAAAAGCAACAGAGAGAGAGAGGGTGGATCCTGGAGCCTGCAAAAAAAACACACCCTAAGGGCTAAAGAATATAGCCCCTACTAATTATAATCACTAATGAGTAAGTATTAAAACGTTTTTATGTACTTTCACAGGATGCTTTTAGGAGACAAAAGAAGTGTGAGATTAGTGATAGGATGCTGCAGGGACATGTTTTGGTAGCTTAGGAGGCTTTTTGGAGGTGACAGGATCCCTTTAACAAAGAATGTGCCAAGCAATGTGAGGAGAATAGAAGTAACACACACAGGAAGTCTGAGATGTGGCTGCAAATTAATAAGAACCCTAAGCTGCAAATTGTATTAAGTGTGAAGGAGATTTCACTGATGTGACTCACCAAACAATAGCCGAGATAAGAGAGTGAGAAACCTCAGAGGTGGCATGTGCTCCACTGAATGGATTTATAGCAATCTCCTTCCCAATTCTTTACACTGCTCAGTCTGTGTTTGCCCTTTGATTTCTGCACATTGTTATTCTCCACATGATTCACTATATTTACAGATTAGCTGCAACAGGAAGAAGGTAGACAAGAGAAAAAGCTTCTACAAGGACAGGCCAAAAATGCCAACCACTCCTATGCTCAGGGTAGAGCCAGTATAGCTTTATAGTCACGACTACCAGGGGTGTAACTACAACAGGTGCAGGGATAGCAATCACACCTGGGCCCTAGAACCTAGCGGGCCCCCAAAAGTCCCTTCAATCTATAGAAAAAGGCTGTTGCTATTAAAGATTTGCAGTAATTGAGGGCCTTGTTGGAACTTTCGCATTGGGGCCCATGATCTTCAAGTTATGCCATGGCGGACTGCTTTTAGTTGACGTTTTTATTATTACTTAGTCATTACGACTCATTATTCTCCTTTGTACACCATCATCCTTATGGGCTAATTGTACACTCCGATCATTTGCTACTTTTGTTTATGTTCTTGTTTGCTTACTTTTCTTTTTTTCTAGAAGCCGTTCATGGGATACTCTTAATGTGGAAACCATTGTTTTAGTTGAAATAATAGCGTAATGTGTACTGGTCCGATTCTGATGAATATTGTCAGTGCATGATATTTAATCCTTCTCATACAGGTGACTAGATATGAGCGAACCTGTTTGGGGCTGGAATTCAGGGGAATTCCGTTTTCTAAGTGCTGGAGCCAGGATTGCTGTGCTACGGTTCGCTGGTTGGTCAGGCCAGTGCAACCCCATGGCAGTGTGTGATCGGCCCGCACTATAATTAAATCCTGCCTTATCATCTGTAGTGTGGTTAGGAAATTTAAAAATGTTGCCTTCCTGCCCCCAGAAGTCTTTTCCTCATGGCTGGCTTTAATGTGGGCAGAGAGCCAAACAGCCAATCAGTGACTTCCAAAACATATGGGGTCAACCACGGGTCCCTAACAGGACCTGAACCCAAACATCTAGATGTTTGCTCATCTCTACTGTTGACTTAGCAGCTGTACCATCCAGATAAGGGTGCTTTCACACTCTGCGTATTTGCTGCATTTTTTTTTACGCATGAGCTCATCACAAGCCAGAAATGGAACAATCCGAGGAATAGTATAATACAAACAAATGCTCCACTTCTGCATTTAATTACACACTGCTGGTGTGTGATGAGCACGCGCGTAAAAAAAAAGCATCAAATACGCAGTGTGTGAACGCATCCTATCTTCTTACACCAGATGTCAGATTGGGCAGAACACTTTGAAGACACACAGGTCTGCACCTTAAAGAAAACTTGTTGCTCTTGATTTATTACCATAGCTCTCCTGAATATTCTGGGTCTTTTTTGTGTGTGTGTTTTTTTTTTTTCTTTCAATCTGTCATATGGTTCCAGAGATATGAGCCTTTTTATTCAATGCTGATTTTACAGGTCTTTACAAAGGGTGGCATTTCTCACAGGATTCTCTGTGGGAGCGTGTTTTTAGGCAGTGCTGCATAAGTTCCAAGTGCCCTGTGTATGAGAAGCATGAGAAGTGGCATCAGATCATTCTTGCCGTGTGTTTAAATACGGCAATATCATCTTGGAGAAGACTCTATCACTGTTTTAGGGTGTGTAACAAAGCATCCTTGTAACAAAAGACATCTAGGAGTGTCTCACTGTAATAATTCAAGACTGAATAACATGAGAAAAATAAAGTGTTCCAGCATCTGATAAGTTTCCTTATGCAGCTTGACACTCTCTACAAGGAGAAGCGTTACAATTTAGTCCACTTGTAAGAAACTTTTCACCCAACCAAATAAGACCTTCTGCTTTGGGCGGCACACACACTATCGTGAGCGTGTGCGATCAGAGGATGCAAGTGCCAGCGTGAGTGTACACAGCAGAAGGATGCACAATGCTGACTAGGAATGTTACTCCCAGGTGCTTGATCGAATCGTCATCGGGTGACACACACGATGAAGCAAATGAACAGCCTGATCGCTAGATATGAGTCCTGCTTATATCTGCGATCTACTCAAGGATTACATTTAAACCTTGAGCAGAACATGAATATCAACGACAAGATGTTAAACGATATGTCAAGAATTGTAGCGTTATTAGACACACATATGTGAGCTGTGCATCAGAAGCAAGGCGAGGGTACGCGGACAATCCGGTATCAGTCTGATCGAAGTCACAGTGGCGACCCCGAAGCCGTGGTCCTGACCAAGCATGTTAAAGGGAATAGGTGAAAAGGAGAATTTAAAGGGGAAATAAGTTATTGTGACACTATCTGAGGTTTTTGGTCAATTTGGACCAGTGCTGCTTGTAGTGGCCCCCAGGGGATAGGTGATGTAGCAGCTTGATGGAGCAGTCATCTCAGACGGAGCAAGCCCCTGGCATGTAGTGAATGTGCTGAAGTAGATGATGGTAGTTGTAGTGTGCAAGAGGGCGCAGGAAGTAGCAGACAGACACAAGGGTTGTAGTTCTTACCGGTCACCTTTACTTGCAGTTCAAGTCCATAGACAACCCAACTGGGGTACTGTGTTCTCCAAGGTTGCATCTTTGCCACCTCACAAGTAGTCAAGGTCCATCTGCTGAGAAACAGAGTATAAAGCCTTTCCTTGCTGCCCTGCTCTCTTTGACACTTTTCTACTCCTTTCCTTCCCCATGTCCTTGTGGTTACAAGTACCAAAGCAGGTGACTGCGGGCCCTCTAAGGACTGCCTTGCAAGTCCTCTCAACCCTCTGTAGTCCCTTTGCTTGGGAGAGTCCACAGTGGCAGCCATTGAACCTGCAGTTCAGTGACCTCCAGTTTCTCGGCTGGTTGTGAAGATCCCAGACTGAATTGGGGCCAGTACCCCTGTGCAGCTCATTTCTCCACCCGGGTGTCCAGCCAACTGTAGATTTCGGGTCCCCAGGCCGGGAGATTAGCAGCCAACCTTCTTTATGGATGCTGCTTGGGTTCCCTAGAACTCACTCTTTCCTGCCATGTTCTCTCCTTCTCTAATCTTACTGACTAACTTGACTAACTCCTCCCACTCCCTAGACCTACTCCTCCCTCCAGCCAGCAGATGGGGACTGCTTTCTCAGTGAACCTCTTCTGCCCAGCATCTCCCTGGCCTGGAGTTTGGGTTGGTGTTGGCTGTGTGTTGGTGTATCTCAGCAAAGCTTCCCCTCTTACCTGTGAACATTACCTACATGTATTAGATAGGCACAGTACCACTGTGACGACCAATTCACAGGAGCGCCTCAGCTGCATGCAAATGTCTTACATGCATCTCACATGAGTTACCCGGCCTGGCTCTCTGAACAGGAACGTGGAGTTGATTGTATTTCTATTCAGCTCCACGCTCCCGTTTAGTGATGCAGAGGCCGGGCTGGGTGACTAATGTGAGATGCATGCAGAGATACTCTAGAGGTCAAATGGACCTTTTTTGATCTATTTTTGGTGCTAGTTTTTTTTAAACTGTACCAAAAATGGATCAGTCACTGCACCTTCCAGCAAAGTAAATGGAATTTTCAATATGCTGTGCAGACGTCAGCGTTTTTGACTGCTTGTTAGTGGTGAGAAAACAATCCAGGAAATAATGAGCTTGTCAATTATTGCTCAGTTTTTTTGCTGTGCTTTCCACACCACAAACACTCTATTACTTACCTGCCCCGGTGATTCTCGGGATTGCAGCTGGGGTACAATACTGACAGGACCTGCCATGTGACTAAACCTGAATGACATGACCAAGGTCCTTCAACTCTCACAGGTCCTGTGAGGGGAGGGAAAGTATGTCTGGTGCCTGTCTGTGTCCCTCGAAAATGAGCAAAAAAGCAACATATACAGTAAGGGCCAGAAATATTTGGACAGTGACACAATTTTCGCGAGTTGGGCTCTGAATGCCACCACATTGCATTTGAAATGAAACCTCTACAACAGAATTCAAGTGCAGATTGTAACGTTTAATTTGAAGGGTTGAACAAAAATATCTGATAGAAAGTGTAGGAATTGTACACATTTCTTTACAAACACTCCACATTTTAGGAGGTCAAAAGTAATTGGACAAATAAACATAACCCAAACAAAATATTTTTATTTTCAATATTTTGTTGCGAATCCTTTGGAGGCAATCACTGCCTTAAGTCTGGAACCCATGGACATCACCAAACGCTGGGTTTCCTCCTTCTTAATGCTTTGCCAGGCCTTTACAGCCGCAGCCTTCAGGTCTTGCTTGTTTGTGGGTCTTTCCGTCTTAAGTCTGGATTTGAGCAAGTGAAATGCATGCTCAATTGGGTTAAGATCTGGTGATTGACTTGGCCATTGGAGAATGTTCCACTTTTTTGCACTCATGAACTCCGTCCAATCAACTTTGCAGCATTTGGCTGAATCTGGGCTGAAAGTATATCCCGGTACACTTCAGAATTCATCCGGCTACTCTTGTCTGCTGTTATGTCATCAATAAACACAAGTGACCCAGTGCCATTGAAAGCCATGCATGCCCATGCCATCACGTTGCCTCCACCATGTTTTACAGAGGATGTGGTGTGCCTTGGATCATGTGCCGTTCCCTTTCTTCTCCAAACTTTTTTCTTCCCATCATTCTGGTACAGGTTGATCTTTGTCTCATCTGTCCATAGAATACTTTTCCAGAACTGAGCTGGCTTCTTGAGGTGTTTTTCAGCAAATTTAACTCTGGCCTGTCTATTTTTGGAATTGATGAATGGTTTGCATCTAGATGTGAACCCTTTGTATTTACTGTCATGGAGTCTTCTCTTTACTGTTGACTTAGAGACAGATACACCTACTTCACTGAGAGTATTCTGGACTTCAGTTGATGTTGTGAACGGGTTCTTCTTCACCAAATAAAGTATGCGGCGATCATCCACCACTGTTGTCATCCGTGGACGCCCAGGCCTTTTAGAGTTCCCAAGCTCACCAGTTAATTCCTTTTTTCTCAGAATGTACCCAACTGTTGATTTTGCTACTCCAAGCATGTCTGCTATCTCTCTGATGGATTTTTTCTTTTTTTTTCAGCCTCAGGATGTTCTGCTTCACCTCAATGGAGAGTTCCTTTGAGCGCATGTTGTCTGGTCACAGCAACAGCTTCCAAATGCAAAACCACACACCTGGAATCCACCCCTGACCTTGTAACTACTTAATTGATTACAGGTTAACAAGGGAGACGCCTTCAGAATTAATTACAGCCCTTAGAGTCCATTGTCCAATTACTTTTGGTCCCTTGAAAAAGAGGAGGCTATGCATTACAGAGCTATGATTCCTAAACCCTTTCTCCGATTTGGATGTGGAAACTCTCATATTGCAGCTGGGAGTGTGCACTTTCAGCCCTTATTATATATATAATTGTATTTCTGAACATGTTTTTGTAAACAGCTAAAATAACAAAACTTGTATCACTGTCCAAATATTTCTGGCCCTAACTGTATGATGCTGTAATAATTATAATGGATAAGTCTTGAGTCTTTTTTGCAAAGACACAACAGAAAACAATTTATAGGTGAAAAAGTCTACATTATTAACACACGGTGATTCACAGCAAGGGCAGTGGAAAACTCCCAAGTCCGTAAACACACAGTGTAGATAGGGAATGAAAACTTAACAAAAAGTCTGTTTGAACCTCAGAGGAAATGCAATCAGCGAAGCAGACTATAAAGCGCAGTTTACACTTGAAGATGCATGAAACAAGAAAGTGTATGTCAAGTCCAAACACAGAGATATATAAGCAAGTCCATATAATATGTTAAATTATCCAGGGAGGTCTGAGAAGGAAGTCTCAAATAATCCAGAACAAGATACAGAGCAATTACCAGAGTCCAGAAGTCTATTTAATCAAAC
The DNA here is from genome assembly GCA_033576535.1 of Allobates femoralis. NCBI lineage: Eukaryota > Metazoa > Chordata > Amphibia > Anura > Aromobatidae > Allobates > Allobates femoralis. Next base: position 296,928,249 of record JARQOC010000005.1, read on the forward strand.
GAAGCGACGAGCAGCAACCAGCTAACATGTTAGCAAATGCAGGAGAGGTCTGAGGCATAGAGGTAGTAGCACAAGCATCCAGAAGCAGAAAGAATGCTGGTAACAGGTGTATGCAGCAGAATCTCTGAGAGCAGCAATCAGGAGATTCACATAGGTTGGCAGGAGGAGGCAGAGAACCAGAGGAGCCACCAGGAACAGAAAAGGCAGAAAACTGTAGCACTCACTACAGGCTGGGGTGGGGTTTATAAAGACAGGAAGACAAAAGGCACATGAGACAAAAGATGCCATCTTGCAAGAGGGCAGGAATGCCCAAAAGGTAATCAAAATATTCAGAGTCCCGACAGATGCATTTGTGTTTCTTTTTTGCAAAAACAAGTGAAAGGAAAAGTTTTGGAGGAAAATCAACAGCTGCCAGCTACAGCCACAAAATTTTGCACAGTCACGTCTGGACCCCGACAGCGTCATAGGTTATGTTGTGAGGCGAAATTTTAACCCTGTGCGTTCCAATTCACACAAAAATTTTGCCCCTATCTACATAATGGGGAAAAAGTGAATGGAAAAGTGTTGGAGGCAAATTGACAGCTGCCAGATGTGAACAGGGGGACTTAAAGAATGAGAGCGAAGGCGCCAAAGAGTATATACCGTACAGTTGCTAAGGTGGGGCCCCGACATAGGATACTCACCACACACGGGGATATAACACACACACAAAATGCACCACACACTACCACGTGCTTGAACACATATACCACCCTCAGCACACATTTCACCACACATACACTTACCTCGCCACATAATCACCCTAAAAATACACACAAGTCTGGTATTATCCTTCAACAATAAAAATCTGATTAATAAGCAGCAAAACTACAAGAGAAACAAATGTACCATATCTAATGTATAAAGCTGAATGTTATGTGTGTGTGTGTGTGTGTGTATGTCCTGTATTGGCATCTACACTGTCACAACTACAACCACAAAATTTTGCACAGTCACATGTCTGGATCTCGAGAGCGTCATAGGCTATGTTGTGAGGCGAAATTTTAACCCTGCACGTTCCAGTTCACCAAACAATTTTACCCCTATCTACATAATGGGGAAAAAGTGACAGTTACCAGTTGACAGTTGTGAATGAGAGGGGCTTAATGACAGCACCAAAGACTAACAGCATATACCAGCATATAGTCACTAAGGTGGGGCCCTGACATAGAATATTTACCATGCACGGGGACATGTATACACACCACATGCACACAAAGAGTAACAACTAAGGTGGAGCCCCAACATTGGATACTCACCATGCACCCGAACACAAACACACACACCACAAAGAGACACACACCACACAGAGACACACACCACACAGAGACACACACCACACAGACACCCCCTCACTGGGACACACACACATACACACCCTATAGAGACACACACACCACAGGGACACCCCTCCCCCCAAAAGGACACACACCACAGGGACCCCCCACAGGGACACACGCACACCACTGGGACACACACATACCCCAGGGACACACACACCACACAGACACAGATGTGCACAAATCGCCTCACACAACTCACCTCATATGTCTGGTATCTTTAATTTCCAAAAATAAACATCTGATTAAAATCAGCCAATGTGCAACACATGTGCCATATAAGAATTAAGGCAGATGTCAGTCACATGAGCTGTCTATTATGTGTATGTGTGAGGTAACATATACTACCCGGCCAGGGGGAGGGTTTACTGTTGGCTGGAGATTTATTAGGCTTGCCTATAGCAATCAATCACAGCTCAGCTTCTATTTTCCTACAGGTCATCAATATTACACTCAAATTCTGTTTCGTTATAGCTAACAGCAGTTATTTATTAACCGGGTAGTACAGCTAGTTTCATATAAAATTGGATTAAAAATATGACACAGTATGGGATTGATGATGAATCCTCCTGCTTTAGTTGATTCCTTCAGCAGTTTATCAATAGGTCCTTATATCCTGCACTAGTGTCTGTAAATCATCAAAATAACCATTAGCGTCCTTTATGTCCTTTCTTATAGGCCTCTTCATAATAGGGTATTCCCATTACCTGTTTATCTGTTACTGTTAATCCCTTTTCTCCTTTGGAGGTGGTTCCTCCTTGGTGTTAAGTTTGGCTGTCACTTATTAGTGTTGTCTCTATCAGTGCCTGCAATCATTAACAACAATATAACTTCTGCAATAGTATGGTGTGTGGTGGATTAAGTGTTGTAACTATACCTTATACTGCTCCTCTAAGGTTCTCTCCTCTCCTCCGATCTCCCGCTGCTAAGTCCACTTAGGTCGTTTGGTCTCCTGCCAGGGAGAAAGCCTTGATCTGCGCGCAGTGGCCAGCGGTCGCGCAGTATCTTGTCAGTGGTCAGCTGACTGTGACATCATTGCTACGTGGCGGTCATGTGACAGGGTGGGCGGGGTTGATGTCAGAGTAGAGTGGAGACTCCGGGTCTCTCAGTCACTGTGCGATTAGCAGGTTATCAACATATTTCAAAGGCATACGGCCTTCTTCATCAGGGTGCCCGCTAATCACCATGTCCTCCCTTTTATCCAGCATGCCTACTTCACATTGGTTAACTGTAGTGGGGGCGTTTCTCTGTGTCAGTTAACGTGTGTAAAGTAAAACTGCCTATAGGTGCATCGTTATTTATGTTAAGTTTTTCTTTGGTGAATAGTACATTTAAAGTGCCAAAAAGGTACAACTGATGTTCAGGTATAGGGTTAACTCTTAGGTGCACAGTCTGTACAGTTTTTATGGGAGAGTTCTTCATATAAAAGGCTCCTCCTTCTGTATGGCAGTGATATTTGGACTTTTGTATATTGGATTTAGTTGTTCTCATTATTGCTGTTATTAAAGGTCCTGTCTTCTACTGAAAAAAAAATTTGTTATGAAGGTGTCCCCCACCTATTTGAGTAAGTTTACTGTTGGGGTTTTTAGGTCTCTCATCTTTTCCTATGGAAGTATCAGGGTAAATCAGGGGCTTACTTATGTGTATCATCTTTCATTCCTTTTAGTGTCAACATGGTAGTAGTATGAATTTTGAGAGTTTTTTAACAATTTGCTACCTAGATACGTATGTATACATAAATAAGTAATTTACAAATTTTTATTAAAAATAATAAATGAAAAATAATAATACAAACTAAAAATAATAACTAAAAATAAAGATAAATACTAAAAATTAAAAATAATAATTAATAACATAGAAAATATAATAATTAAAAATAATAAAAATAAACATAAAAATAAACAATTAAAATAATAAAAAATGTGTTCAATCCAATATAAAAATTTAGATATAAAAACAGGGAAGTATACATAAGTTTAGAATTAAATAAAAAAAAATGGAACAGAACAGAAAAATACTTAACTTAAGTTTAGAATTATATATAAAAAAGAACTACATAAAAGAAATTAATAAAACTGGCGATAAAAAGTCAGATAAGGCCCCTTTCACATCAGTGGTAATCGCTGATTGCGGCAGTTGTGGTGAAAAAAAAGCAACTGCCGCGATTACCGCATAACGGCTGCACTTGCGGTTCACCTGCAGCAAGCCCCATGCTATGTCTATGGGGCTTGCGACAGGTGCGGCAAGTGCGGTACAGTTGCGGTTTCGGCACTTGCGGCAGATGTAGCCACGAAAAAAAACACGGTCAGCCGCGGTTTTCTCGCGCTGCATCTGCCGCAAGTGCCCGAAACCGCACTTGCAGCACACTTACCGCAAGCCCCATAGACATTGTATGGGGCTTGCTGCAGGTGAACCGTAAATGCGGCCGTTATGCGGTAATCGCGGCAGTTGCATTTTTTTCACCGCAACTGCTGCGATCAGCGATTACCACTGATGTGAAAGCAGCCTAACCCTCTAGTTTGTATATTGCTGTAAGAGGTAGATGTCGTTTGTTGGATGCTTCTATGTCTCAGGCTTTTTAATGTATCAAAAGAAGATATAAAATACAGATTCTATAAGATCAATTAAAATATTGTTAAAATCGCTGCGGAATAAGGTATATAGATTTATTATTATCTTTTCGTTTGCTCAGCTGGTGTACATTAACTTTCTGTTTTATGGGGTCATTAATTCCCTTGTTTAGTCTCATGATTCGAGGGATTCTACATTCTGATATTTTTTTCTTTTCTTCTCCTCCAGTTATCAGAAGCCAAATAATTCTAGTTCTTGATTTAGACCAGCTGGGGCTAGGGTATCTCCTTGGTATATCCATTTACACTCAAATCTTGACATTTTTGTAATGAAATCCTCGCCACGTGGATTTGTTTTCACTTTTTGTATATCAAAAAATTTGCACATCCTTACACTTGGCTCCATAGTGATCTTTAAAATGCTTGGTCAAGGGGTGACCTAAGAATCCCTACCTAATGTTCCGGAAATGTTTCCCCATTCTAACAGTGCACGCTTGGTGGTTCCTATATACATCTTTCCACATGGGCATGTAATTGTGTATATTACACCTTTAGTGTAGCATGTTAATTGTTCCCTGATTTCAAATGTGTTGATGTCAGTCGAATCTCTAAATTCACTCCATATTCTTACTGATATGTCTACTGCTTGGCAGCTAGCGCAGTGCCTGCAGTAACTGAATCCCTTATTTGTGGCTTCTTTCCTATTAATGTTTCTAGTTGTATTTTTAGAACTGGGAGCTACCATTTCCTTCAGTGATGTTGTTCTCTTAAAAATGACTTGAGGCTTGTCTGACAATAGATCATCTGTACTTGTCCATTTTCAGTACATGCCAGTGTTTCCGCAGTATTCTTTTGAAGTTTTGGTGGTTGTCATGGAACTCCTTTATTAAAGGTAGCTTATTAATTGTTCTTCTAAAGTAGTCGTTGTTTCTCTTTTGTTACGTTGCTGTAGTAGAGTCAGCGGTATAACTAGGTTTGCCCTCCTGGGCTCACGGCAATATTAAGAAGCAGGCCACAGTTTTCAAGTAACATGGGAAAGGAAAAGGATCTCTCTGCTGCCGAAAAGCAACAAATAGTGCAATGCCTTCGACAAGGGATGAAAACATTAAATATTGCCCGAAAACGTAAGCGTGATCATTGTACTGTGAAGAGATGTGTGGCTGAATCTGAGCACAGACGTGTTTGTGCAGATAAAGGAAGAATGAGGAAGGTTTCTGCCAGGCAAGGTCATCTGATTAAGAGAGCAGCTGCTAAAGAGGCTTTACAAACCAGCAAACAGATATTAGAAGCTGCTGGTGCCTCTGGAGTCCCTCAAACCTCAAGGTGTAGGATCCTTCAAAGGCTTGCTGTGGTGCATAAACCTACTATTCTGCCACTCCTAAACAGTGCTCACAAGTAGAAACGGTTGCAGTGGGCCCAGACATACATGAAGACTAATTTTCAAACAGTCTTGTTTACTGATGAGTGCCGAGCAACCCTGGATGGTCCAGATGGATGGAGTAGTGGATGGTTGGTGGATGGCCACCATGTCCAAACAAGTCTGCCACATCAGCAAGGAGGTGGAGGAGTCATGTTATGGGCCGGAATTATTGGGAAACAGCTGGTAGGCCCCTTTAAGGTTCCCGAAGGTGTGAAAATGACCTCTGCAAAGTATATAGATTTTCCAAATGAGAACTTTCTTCCATGGTACAAAAAAACGTGCCTTCAGGAGAAAATCATCTTCATGCATGACAATGCACCATCTCATGCTGCAAAGAATACATCTGTGCCATTGGCTGCTATGGGCATAAAAGGAGATAAACTCATGGTGTGGCCTCCATCTTTCCATGACCATAAAGAACCTTTGGAGTATGATCAAGCAAAAGATCTATGAGGGTGGGAAGCAGTTCACATCAAAATAGCAGCTCTGGGAGGTTATTCTGACATCATGCAAAGAAATACAAGCAGAAACTCTCCAGAAACTCACAATATCGATGGATGCAAGAATCGTGAAGGTGATATCAAAGTAGGGTTCCTATGTTAACATGTAACTTGGCCTATTAGGATGTTTTGGAGTTAAATAGCTTTTTATCTCAGTGAATGTGACCTCCTAATACTGCAAATTCAACAAATGAGCATTTTCAGTTCTTTCAAACATATTAAATGTTTAGAAACTCTACTGTGCCTAATAATTTGGAACAATGCATTTAGAGTTTTTGTAATTTTGAAGATTATACTGTTATCATTGGGAGGTTTCTTCAATAAAATTCGATGTATAATGGGTGATGACTTTTATTACACTCACTGTCATTTGCACCGACCATTTATGAAAATCAGAGAAAAAGAACATTTGCATAATAATTTGGAACATGGTGTAGTCTTGAGCAATTTCTCCACAATCTTGTGAACTGACTCTAGGGGACGTTCTCTAGCCATTGCGGTAGATGGCAACTGTGGATGTCAATACAACTATTGCAATCTGTTTGCTTTCTGTACGTCTTTGTGAATATCTTGTTGTTTTCCATAAAAATCTCTAGGTCAAGGAAATTGACTTTGGTTTTGCCGTTGTTCCTGAGAACTCCAGACCATAACTGTTTCTGTTGATATCTTCTAAATATACAAAAGTCCAACTATCACTACCATACAAAAGGTGACTTATCACAGAGTGACTGAGAGACCTGGAGGCCCACGCTCTGCTCTGGTATCAACCTCGCCCACCCTGTCACATGACCGCTACATAGCAACGACGTCACAGTCAACTGACCGCTGATGAGCTGCTGCGCAACCGCCAGCCATGGCGCGCAGATCAAGGCTTTCTCCCTGTCAGGAGACGCCACGACCTAAGTGGACTTAGCAGCGGGAGATTGGAGGAGAGGAGAGAACCTTAGAGGAGCAGTATAAGGTATAGTTACAACCCTTTATCCACCACACACCATACTATTGCAGAAGTTATATTGTTGTTAATGATTGCAGGTACTGATAGAGACAACATTAATAAGTGACAGCCAAGCTTAACACCAAGGAGGAACCACCTCCAAAGGAGAAAAAGGGTTAACAGTAACAGATAAACAGGTAATGGGAATACCCTATTAGGAAGAGACCTATAAGAAAGGACATTAAGGACGCTAATGGTTATTTTGATGATTTACAGACACTAATGCAGGATATAAGGACCTATTGATAAACTGCTGACAGAAATCCTCTTCAAGTTTTGAGAATTTATGGACAAAACCACAGGTAATTAGAAACACTATAACAATAGTGGGTTTCTAAAAAAGTTGTAACAAACACTAAAAGGAAAACCTTTAATCATTACAGGTGTAACTACCAGAGAAACTACACCCTGGCTACACCAGAATAACAATACTGAAACTACTACAGACCCATAAGTGGGTAAGATACGATAAGCCATACAGACTCCTTACCAGAAGCCCTGTTAAAGGTTAATTCCAAGTCTAATTCTAAGTATATTTGCAGGCTATGACCAAGGAGTACCACACCTACCCATAGAGAACTATTGTGGAAGGAATCAACTAAATCAGGAGGATTCATCATCAATCCCATATTGTGTCATATTTTTAATCCAATTTTCTATGAAATATATTTTTTATAAATAAACATCCTGCCACAGGGTTAAACGTATACAATGTGTTATGTGTCTCATTAATGCCTATTAAGATTTAGCGCTAAGCCTTTTTTCAATTTTTAAGTAATACCACTAACATAACTAGGCGTAATATAGCACACCTAAGAAACACCTAAGGCTTCCCAGCAGCAAATCAGAGAGAGGAGTATCCTCTACACGTTAGCTCCAGTGTCCACAATCCCATATAACATATACTGTATATATATGTATGTATAAACCTGTGTGTGCCTTGTATTGTTCATAGTTATTGTACTTGCCTATGTATGCCCCTTTTCACATGTAAAGCACCATGGAATGAATGGTGCTATATTAATAAATAATAATAATTCTATATGTATGTGATCAGACAAATTTCTAGAAAAAGGCCATGCAGTTCAGGTTGTGGGAGGCTTATATATTGATGCCACCATTGCTTATACTACCAAGCTTTCTATTATAATGCCTTTATTTCCTAAAGTTACCAGTACAACAGCACCATGAACTCTTTATTTATTTATTTAGTCACAATGCAGTATTTATGAAACAATACCAGCATAATTTATAAGGCTGGCTTTACATCATGGTTTTGTTCCTGCCCGTGGGAATCCTGTTGTGTGCAGGACCCCTCGGACAGGAATGAACAGGCCCGGATGTATACCTCCAGATGCCATTTCTGTCAGTCCAGATCTAGGATTATGAGGGATCCGGACTGACAGAGCTGGGAGGAGCCGAGCCTGCAAAGCACAGGCATGTACAGTACATTCACTTTAGGTGTATATGAACATACATTCCTAAAGTGAAATAAAAGAAAGCAATGGGTATTAAAAAAAAAAAAAAAAAATGCTCACCTGTCCCGGGATGCGAGGCGTCCACATCCGATGCAGCAAGGATGCTGCAAAAGCCTTAAAGGGATCCTGTCACCCCCAAAACACCTGTAAACCTATTAAAACCTGTCCCTAGAGCATATTAACACTTTCCCTACACTGTTTTTACCTCCTAAATGCAGTAAATGACATTGCATAAAAACGTTTTATAAGTACCTGATTACTGATGATAATGAGTGACTATCTATTCATAGTCACTCATCAAGACTGCCCCTCTGCTTCATAGCACGCCTGAATAGGCGTGATCTACTGCCCAGATTCAAATTGCCGCCTCCCTGCTGTGCCCTGTGTCGTCCGAGGCTGCTGTGTGGCCGGGTGACGCGATCCGCGTCATTCCCCGCGCCGGGTGACGTATTTACACCGGCGCCGCGCTGTAAACTTCAAAATGCGCACTGCGCATGCGCACGGGCATGCGCAGTGTGCATTTTGAAGCCGACAGCGCGGCGCCGGTCTAAATACGTCACCCGGCGCGGGGAATGACGCGGATCGCGTCACCCAGCCACACAGCAGCCTCGGACGACACAGGGCACAGCAGGGAGGCGGCAATTTGAATCTGCTATGAAGATCACGCCTATTCAGGCGTGCTATGAAGCAGAGGGGCAGTCTTGATGAGTGACTATGAATAGCATACAAACTCACAGGGAACAGGGAATAGGAGTAAGCTCACCCCTCCTTCTCAGAAGATCCAGTCAGGTGCTGCAGCTGACGGCCGGCCACCGCCCAAGTCCCCTCTCTCTGTACATTGCCACTATTCATTTAATCTATTGCTATATACATTATACATATGCACATGTTCTTGTATCTTTGCTGCTATCCTTCATGTTGTAATATAAAGTAGTTCCTTTGCATTTTAGAGAACTTTTTTCCTATATTCTATAATGAGACCATTCAAGTCATTGTTTTTTACTTAACCCATTCAGGTGACACTCGTTTGTAATCTCACAGGTGTAATGTTTTTTGTATATATATATTGCATGTTGTTTTGTTGCCTCTTTGTCATTGATAAAGATTTTTATCGAAACGCGTCTGACGGGGCATGCTCAGCCACCAAGATGCTTTTATTTTAATGTTGTGAATTACATAATAAAGTAAAAACTTTTTCATCGGATGAAGGTGCCAGCATATCTTCATTATATTCCTATGAATAGCATAGTCACTCATTATCATCAGTAATCAGGTACTTATAAAACGTTTTTATGCAATGTCTTTACTGCATTTAGGAGGTAAAAACAGTGTAGGGAAAGTGTTAATATGCTCTAGGGACAGGTTTTAATAGGTTTACATGTGTTTTGGGGGTGACAGGATCCCTTTAATCAGCTTATCAACAGCTTATTGGCCGGTAGCGGTCACGTGACACATCAGCTGATCGCTACCAGTTAATCAGCTTTTAAGGTCTTTGCAGCATCAGACGTCTTCCAGGGACAGTCACCGGAGAGGTAAAGTATTTAATTTTTTTTATTTTTCTCACCATTGCTTTATTTAATTTCAGTTTAGCAACACAGTGTATATAGATACACTACTAAATTGAAATTACAATCATGTACCACAGGTACAGAGCAGTGCTTTTGTTCTCAGCATGCGCTGTAGCCTGAAACTGGATCCGGGAAACGATTCTGTTTTTTCCTGGATCTGGCTCCACAGGCCCCCATGTTAAGTGTCCCGGACCGGATTTCTTTCTGTCCAGTTTTGTCACCGGAACCCAAAAACGTAGCGGTCTCCAATTTTGGGGCCGGGAAAAAACAGGACTGAAACATATCCAGGACTGAATTCACGAAACCGGATGGCCATTTATGTCCAACTGGCACCATAGGGATACATAGGAGGCGAAAAGATCCTATTCTGTTCTTTTCAAAATTGAACAGAACAGGATGACAAAAACTGTGGTGTGAAGCCAGCCTAAGGGTACCGTCACACGAGGACATATCGCCGCCGATTTCATAGACGACTCAGGGGCGTGGGCTATCGCCGGCGACAGCGCCGCTGCGTCGCCTAGTGTAAAGAGGCGATGTCGGCGCTAATAATCGCCTCTGAGTGGTCGCCTGGTTTCCCAGCACTGCTCTGAAACCAGGTTAGCACTCTGGGGCGGATGTGTACATCGCCCCATGTAACATGGCGATCGCTGATGTTACAGGTGATGGTAGCCATAGGCTCCCATGTTACAGGATCGCCACTGGGGTTTGTGGACACCCCAACGGCGATGGTGCATGTGACATCGCCGGTGCGTCGCCGGAGGTATCACCGCGTGTAAACTTGAGACGGCGACGCTGGGAGGGCGCCAAAAACGTGCGCGTCAACATGCGGCGCCGGTGATATCTCCGGCGATATGTCCTTGTGTGACTGTACCCTAAGGCAGCTGGAGTGCTCGAGGTACATTACCATGTACAAACAAGTCTAATATAAACAGTTTTAATCTTCTGTCACAGTTATATGTCTAACATACTTTGTAATTGATCTCATAGTTATGAATAATATAAGTACATTTTAATCCATATATTGGAATAATAACAAATTACACTATTGAATGTGGTAAAAATGTTCCTGTGCTGAGATAATCATATAAGATTGTCTCAGCACATGAACATTTTTTTTCATAGATCAAAGTGTGGAACTTATTATTATTCTAAGATTCATTGATTAAAATGTACTTTGTTTGTGTGACAACCCCTGTCATCTTGTTGCCTGTATAAAAGACCCAGAACAAACATGCTGCATACTTCTCAGATGACAGCAGTGATTGTTGAAATCAATTTGTCTTTATTGCTGTGCTCATACTGTGGTGCCAACCCATTCTATTTACCTGATATCCTCTCTTACCAGTTTACTCTTGCAGAGCCACAATAGACTTAGGAATGCATGTGCGCAAGCGTTTGGCTGCGTTCGGTACGCTGCGCTTGCAAACGCAAGTGTGAAGGCACCCTATGTTTAACATGGGAACGCATGTCCTGCGTTTGGCTGCGTTCGATTGCGTTTGTGCTTGGATGCGCACAATTTGTGCACCCTCCGAGCGCACTCCGAACGCAGCATGTTGCATTTTTTGTGCGGTCGCGGGTGCTTGTTTTACCTGCAAGTGCCCGCAAGCACACAAACCATGCATTGAAGGCAATGGATCTGCAGTGCGCATGACAGCGCAGAACGCTGCGGATCACATAGAAATCTCTTCCGGTGGCCGCTGGTGATCAGCGGCGGCCACCGGGAGATCAGCTAGAGCCGCCGCTGCTCTCCTGCCGGTGTCAGCGTGGGAGATTTGAACAAACAGCTGATCTGACAGCTGTTTAAATCTCCCGCGCCACAGAATAGGTGAGGTTGGCGCAGGAGATTTGAAACAGCGATCAGCTGTTTCTTATCTCCTGCACCGATATCACCTATTTGGTGTCGGCGCAGGAGATTTAAACAGCTGTCAGATCAGCTGTTTCTTCAAATCTCCTGCGCCAACACCGATGAGAGATCAGCTGTGGCCGGGAGGAGGAGATCTCCACCGCTGATCTCCTCCTCCCGGCCGCCCCCGAAATAGTTGATTGGCTGGCCGGGGTGCATACTAATGTGAACGCATGCAGAGATTCTCCACTGCGTTCATATCAGTATGGCCTGCATTTGCACTGCGCTTGCGTCTGCATGCCATACGCATGCAGACACAAACGTAAATGTGAAGGCAGCCTTAGACAGCAGCATGGTTTTCACAATTACTGCTACCATCTCAGCCATATCTCAGCCTTTATGTACAGGGACTACTTAAAATGTTGCATTCTCTCATTCAAGTAATGCAGCTTTCTATTCCCCATTTTCATTCACAAGTGTGAGTCTTGATGGAAGCACCAGAGATGAAAAAGAAACTTTATTCACTGCACAACATAAAAGAATTACCGTATTTTTCAGATTATAAAACGTATCGGACTATAAGGCCTGTTTCACATCTATGCGCTCCATGCGCTACGCTGCCCTGCCTGCCTGCGCAAATGCAAGTGCAGGGGCATTTAGGGTCTGGGGCAGCCTAGCACATGGAGCACATACATGCCCTGCAGTAGCGCTCAACTGCGCTCGGTGCTCCCATTATCTCCTATGGCCGAGCACAGCTGAGCGCGCTCTGCCTAGTGAGAAGCACAAGTGAAAGAGGCAGAGTGCACGGCGCATGCGCCTGCTCTGACGCTCCCGGAAACACCCCAAGAGGGCGTTTCCAGGTGCGTCAGAGCAGGCGCATGCGCCGTGCGGTCTGCCAATTTCACTTGCGCTTCTGAGTATGCAGAGCGCGCGTTCAGCTGTGTTCGGCCATAGGCTATAATGGGGGCACCGAATGCAGCTGAGCGCTACTGCAGGGCATGAATGCGCTCACTGCGCTAGGCTGCCCCAAGCCTAAATGGCCCTGCGCTTTCCTTTGTGCTGGCGCAGGGCAGCCAGAGCAGCCTAGCGCAATGAGCGCATAGATGTGAAACAGGCCTAAGACGCACCCATATTTTAGAGGAAAATAGGGGGGAAAAATAAGCACAAAATGTGGTTAGAATGGACTGTTATGTGGGGGGAATCTGCTGCTGACACTTGTGAGGTAATGTCCTGAGACCATTCCAGGTAATATATGATCTCCTTCCTGGATATGGCCCCATTTTTAGATATGCCCTTCCCCCCATCCTGGTACATAGCCCCCTTATTCTGGTACATAGCCTCCCCATGCTGGATATGGCCCCATCCTGGATATGGTCTCCTTATCCTGGTGCATAGCCTACCCATGCTCGATATAGCCCCCCATCCTGTTGAATAGCCACCCTTTATCCTTGTACACAGCCTCCTCATGCTGGATATAGCCCCTCCATCCTGTATATGGCCTCCATCATGGATATAGCCCCCATCATGGATATAGTCCCCATCCAGTATATAGCCCCATCCTGTATATGGCCCTCCATCATGAATAAAAAAAATATTTTGCACTTAAAAGTCACAAAGTATATAGACCACCTGCTGTATACTGAGGGATGTGTGATTCCTCCTGTTGTATACTTGGAGCTGTGTGTGGCCTCCTGCTGTATATTGAGAGCTGTGTGTGGCCTCCTACTTTATGCTGGGAGCTGTGTGTGGCCTCCTGCTGTATACTGGGGATGTGTGTGGCCTCCTGTTGTATACTGGGGGCTGTGTGTGGCCTTTTTCTGTTTACTGCGGCCTGTGTGTGGCCTCCTGCTGTATACTGGAAGCCATGTGCAGCCTCCTGAGTTTTGGAGCTGTATGTGGCCTCCTGCTGTATACTTGGGCTGTGCGTGACCTCCTGTTGTGTACTGGGGGCTGTTTGAAACCTCTTGTTATATACTGGGGTCAGTGTGCGGCCTCCTGCTGTATACTGGGGGCTGTGTGTGGCCTACTGCTGTATACTGGAAACTAGGTGGCTACGCGCACTACTATTGTTTTTCTTTTGCCTCTATGGATCTGTCCCTGTGTGATGATCATGTGACCTATCACATTATCTTTCAAAAGTTGATAATGTGACATGTCACATAATACTTGGAGTTGGGGGGGGTCCTCATCTTCTAAACACCTCAGGGCCCTGGCTACTCTTAATCCGCCCCTGGTCCTTATTGAGATCAGTAATGTACTTTGTCCAAATCACAGGTGGATTTGAAATGTTACAGGTTGTTAGAAGAATAGCAAAGAGGCGTCTTAATGGCTTCGAGGTTTGTGTGGCTGCTTATGAATGTTCACAGACATGCATAAGCTGTGTTATAGAATGGAATGTCCTTCGTTGCATATAGCAGCCAATCAGAATCTGAGCTGTGGTTGCTATAGGCCACCTGATAAATATCCAGGCTAACTGTCAAAACAGGCAATGCAGTATCTATTACCTCACACATACAAACAGTAAATAAGACCTTTTTTTGACGAATTGTGGGGTAAAGTGTGGGGTTAAAATTTCCAAAAATAACCGAATAGGTACTAAATATCAAAATAGAAAAACTCACCAAAATTGGTCGCTTTTTTTTACCCCTTGCATCTAGCAGGTGGCTGCAGATTCCCCCAGGAGGTAGCACATGCGTCTAGACACCGGTACACAGACCCCTGCAACCTATAACATGGGGGCGGTTTGTAGCAACCAGCGACCATCCATGTATTCAGGGAGAGGCTGGTGGTGAATGCAGACACATGGACACCATTAGGCCCCTGCCACACTCAGGTGTTACATAGTGTCTGAGCAGCCTATTGGTGACGCCTCCTATTAGACCGGGCGGGCCGTTCAGCACTGATATATGCAACACAGTGACAGACGCCCCCTAGAGGAAAACAACCTCAACTGCAAAAGATAAAAAGATGCAGGTTGACACTAAGATAAAGATGTAAGGTGTCAGTTGGTATTATGGCGCCAGAATATCGTAAGCTCGTGACCCACCGTCAAGGGCCCTTACACTCACGAGTACCTAGCCACATGTATAACACATGTACAATTTAGCTTTAAACAAAAATAACCGAATAGGTACTAAATATCAAAATAGAAAAAACCCACCAAAATTGGTCGCTTTTTTTTACCCCTTGCATCTAGCAGGTGGCTGCAGATTCCCCAGGAGGTAGCACATGCGTCTAGACACCGGTACACAGACCCCTGCAACCTATAACATGGGGGCGGTTTGTAGCAACCAGCGACCATCCATGTATTCAGGGAGAGGCTGGTGGTGAATGCAGACACATGGACACCATTAGGCCCCTGCCACACTCAGGTGTTACATAGTGTCTGAGCAGCCTATTGGTGACGCCTCCTATTAGACCGGGCGGGCCGTTCAGCACTGATATATGCAACACAGTGACAGACGCCCCCTAGAGGAAAACAACCTCAACTGCAAAAGATAAAAAGATGCAGGTTGACACTAAGATAAAGATGTAAGGTGTCAGTTGGTATTATGGCGCCAGAATATCGTAAGCTCGTGACCCACCGTCAAGGGCCCTTACACTCACGAGTACCTAGCCACATGTATAACACATGTACAATTTAGCTTTAAACAAAAATAACCGAATAGGTACTAAATATCAAAATAGAAAAACTCACCAAAATTGGTCGCTTTTTTTTACCCCTTGCATCTAGCAGGTGGCTGCAGATTCCCCCAGGAGGTAGCACATGCGTCTAGACACCGTTACACAGACCCCTGCAACCTATAACATGGGGGCGGTTTGTAGCAACCAGCGACCATCCATGTATTCAGGGAGAGGCTGGTGGTGAATGCAGACACATGGACACCATAATACCAACTGACACCTTACATCTTTATCTTAGTGTCAACCTGCATCTTTTTATCTTTTGCAGTTGAGGTTGTTTTCCTCTAGGGGGCGTCTGTCACTGTGTTGCATATATCAGTGCTGAACGGCCCGCCCGGTCTAATAGGAGGCGTCACCAATAGGCTGCTCAGACACTATGTAACACCTGAGTGTGGCAGGGGCCTAATGGTGTCCATGTGTCTGCATTCACCACCAGCCTCTCCCTGAATACATGGATGGTCGCTGGTTGCTACAAACCGCCCCCATGTTATAGGTTGCAGGGGTCTGTGTACCGGTGTCTAGACGCATGTGCTACCTCCTGGGGGAATCTGCAGCCACCTGCTAGATGCAAGGGGTAAAAAAAAGCGACCAATTTTGGTGAGTTTTTCTATTTTGATATTTAGTACCTATTCGGTTATTTTTGTTTAAAGCTAAATTGTACATGTGTTATACATGTGGCTAGGTACTCGTGAGTGTAAGGGCCCTTGACGGTGGGTCACGAGCTTACGATATTCTGGCGCCATAATACCAACTGACACCTTACATCTTTATCTTAGTGTCAACCTGCATCTTTTTATCTTTTGCAGTTGAGGTTGTTTTCCTCTAGGGGGCGTCTGTCACTGTGTTGCATATATCAGTGCTGAACGGCCCGCCCGGTCTAATAGGAGGCGTCACCAATAGGCTGCTCAGACACTATGTAACACCTGAGTGTGGCAGGGGCCTAATGGTGTCCATGTGTCTGCATTCACCACCAGCCTCTCCCTGAATACATGGATGGTCGCTGGTTGCTACAAACCGCCCCCATGTTATAGGTTGCAGGGGTCTGTGTACCGGTGTCTAGACGCATGTGCTACCTCCTGGGGGAATCTGCAGCCACCTGCTAGATGCAAGGGGTGAAAAAAAGCGACCAATTTTGGTGAGTTTTTCTATTTTGATATTTAGTACCTATTCGGTTATTTTTGTTTAAAGCTAAATTGTACATGTGTTATACATGTGGCTAGGTACTCGTGAGTGTAAGGGCCCTTGACGGTGGGTCACGAGCTTACGATATTCTGGCGCCATAATACCAACTGACACCTTACATCTTTATCTTAGTGTCAACCTGCATCTTTTTATCTTTTGCAGTTGAGGTTGTTTTCCTCTAGGGGGCGTCTGTCACTGTGTTGCATATATCAGTGCTGAACGGCCCGCCCGGTCTAATAGGAGGCGTCACCAATAGGCTGCTCAGACACTATGTAACACCTGAGTGTGGCAGGGGCCTAATGGTGTCCATGTGTCTGCATTCACCACCAGCCTCTCCCTGAATACATGGATGGTCGCTGGTTGCTACAAACCGCCCCCATGTTATAGGTTGCAGGGGTCTGTGTACCGGTGTCTAGACGCATGTGCTACCTCCTGGGGGAATCTGCAGCCACCTGCTAGATGCAAGGGTGTGAAAAAAGCGACCAATTTTGGTGAGTTTTTCTATTTTGATATTTAGTACCTATTCGGTTATTTTTGTTTAAAGCTAAATTGTACATGTGTTATACATGTGGCTAGGTACTCGTGAGTGTAAGGGCCCTTGACGGTGGGTCACGAGCTTACGATATTCTGGCGCCATAATACCAACTGACACCTTACATCTTTATCTTAGTGTCAACCTGCATCTTTTTATCTTTTGCAGTTGAGGTTGTTTTCCTCTAGGGGGCGTCTGTCACTGTGTTGCATATATCAGTGCTGAACGGCCCGCCCGGTCTAATAGGAGGCGTCACCAATAGGCTGCTCAGACACTATGTAACACCTGAGTGTGGCAGGGGCCTAATGGTGTCCATGTGTCTGCATTCACCACCAGCCTCTCCCTGAATACATGGATGGTCGCTGGTTGCTACAAACCGCCCCCATGTTATAGGTTGCAGGGGTCTGTGTACCGGTGTCTAGACGCATGTGCTACCTCCTGGGGGAATCTGCCGGAAAAACGCATGCGTTTTTTTTAACATGGGCTCCTATGGGAAACGCATGCGTTTTTGAATGGCACTAAAATGTACTAACTGTACATGCGTTTTTGCATGCGTTTTCCATAGGAACCCATGTTATAAAAACGCATGCGTTTTCTACAAAAACGCATGCGTTTTTGGATATGCTCCAAAAACGCATGGGACAGTCACACATGCTTTTTGGCTATTTGGGCATGCGTTTTTTAACATGGGGGCCTATGGGTGCGTTTTTTACATGCGTTTTTGAAAACGCAGGTCTCCAAAAATGCATGTGAAAAATGGTACTGTGACCCCAGCCTCACTAGACAACTATCTGAACATTTAAATGCTAGAAACTATAATTTAATTATCTTGTATGTTGTGTCTTGCAATTTAAATTTCAGGCTTCAGAAAACAGATAAATATGCAATTAACCATTTTTTCTCTAGATTTTGGGGTGTAGCATTATTTGTAATTCCCAGTGCAGTTATTGTCAGATCTGTTAATATAGTCTGAATTAAGGCCCCGTTACATGGCACGACATCGTTAACGATGTTGCTGATACATCACGGGTTTGGAGGCGTGGCAGCGACATTATTAGGACGTCGTTGGTGTAACACCAAGAATCAGCAATGATAAGTTGTTGGATCATTGATCGCAGGTTTGAGAACATGTTCTCAAACTTCACGATCAACGATCCGCCAACCTGCTAGATCGTTGTATTTGACACCGCGAAAACGATGTCGTGGACGACTTCACCCTTTCACAGCAATGAGCATGGATCGTTCGCAGGGTTTGTGAACGATACCCGCTCACAACATCGTTGGTGAGTCGTCCACGATATCTACGGTAGACATGCGACATCTCACCAACGATGTAAAAACGATGTCTGCAACGACCGCACGCCCACATGATCGTTGCAGACATCGTTCCAACTTCGTGCCATGTAACGGTACCTTCAGACTGCTGGAATTCACAAAGACATTTTTATGCTGTCTGTACTAGAAAAATACATTTACACTTGCTTACTAGTCAGTCGTAGATTTGTACTTTCTTTCTATTTATTCTTACCTGGCTACACTTCCGCCTTCTTCCCTCCTTTCAGACCAACTTCTTGTCTTCCTATAGCGGATGCCATAATTGCATTGCAACGTGCTAGTTTTCTGCCTGATTAATGCTCGATAAAATGTCCAGATTAAGGCCAGAGACACACTGAGCGAGACACATTCGAGATACTCGCACAAGTCTTACAGGCCTCACCCAACTCGGGCGCCTGCTCTGTGAACAGGAGCGCATCAGCTGCATAGAAACTTATGTAGCTGACGCGCTCCTGTCCCGAGAGTTGGCGACCTGGCCGGGTGAGGCATGCGAGACTCGTGCTAGTATCTCGAATGCGTCGCGCTCAGAGTTTCTCTGGCCTAACTGCAAATGTATCGCCCCTCTGTTGGGATGCCACAGGGAGGTACTGCATCCAAACAGAAGGTGTAGTGCCTCCGTAGATGTGGATGAGGTGGAAAATACAGAGTCTGCACCCAAAACACGCTCATACGACACCTTAACACAGGGGACTGGTATTCAGTAGGTCCCAGGGGGGTGGAGCCTAGAAGAGCAGGAAGACGTGAGTGACAGTTACAGACAAGTCAGTCAGACGGTGACAGAAGAGGAGAAAGGACGGACGCAGGGGACCCTGCGATCGTGATAGGAGGGCACTTCTAAGGAAAGAGGTGACCCAGACAACGAAGGGGGACACTCCAGGACTGGTTGGAGCCGACTGAAGAGTCGAGGTATTCTGAAGCCGAGGCAGTTTGATAGGTTTATCCCAAACTGCAGAGCAGCATGTTGTGGGTCCTCATAAGGGAGCCACGACACCCACCAAGAGCCTAACCGCAGTCCCATAGCTAGGTCCAAGAGGCCAGGAGATAATAGAAACTTAAGGTAACAGACCTGGGGATTGGCAACCAGACTTAAGTGTGGGAGGACATGAGCCAAGAGCCTTTGGGAGTAGAGACCAAGAAAGTTATTGTAGAGAAACGTCTGACAGACTCTGGAAAAGCCTCCAAAATCCGCGGTTACAACCCCCGGTGAATCAGAATGTACCGTGTACCTTATCCACCTGGTACCAGTAAAGAACTGTTTGAGCTGATTTGCTGTCCAGCCTCCTTTAATCCATCGCCCGGGAGGCTCGTGCAGCACCACAGAGCAAAGGACTACGACTCCTTATCAACCCCGCTGCCCTGAGGTAAAGCTCCACCTGTGGAGAGCTGTACTGCCAAAGCTGCTTCGCCATCACCTCAGTGGCCGGCTGCAGCGCTGGTAACCACATTACCAGGTACCACAGGTGGCGTCACGTTTCCCTATCCCCAAGTTCCCCCTCATCCCCATTAGCCAATTGAGTGCCCAGGGCACGGAATCGGCAACCGACCAGCCGTGATTCCCTGCTGGCCCGACTCACAAATGTTGCTAAAGCTGAAACATAAAGATATATGTATATTTGATACTAGGATAGGACCATCCCGATGGGGTCACCTTGATGTGGTGGGATGGCTTTTACATTTCTTTGATCAAAATAATGTTACCAAATACCCTATTTTTATTTTCATGCACTATTGCAACTTATATATTTACCATATTTTTCGAACTATAAGACGCACTGGACCCATAAGACGCACCCAGATTTTAGAAGAGGAAAACAGAGAAAATAAAATTAATCCAAAAAAATGGTTATAATGCACTGTTATGTGGGGGGATGTTCTGCTGACACCTATGGAGGTAATGTCTCCATCCTGGGCCCCTTCCCAAGTAATATATGGCCCCCCCCCATCCTGGTATATAATCCCAATCCTGGATATGGCCCCCAATCCTGGTATATAGCCCTTCATCCTGGGATATAGCCCCCATCCGGAATAAGGCCCCCCATTCTGGTATATAGCCTCCTTGATCCTGGAAATGGTTCCCCATCCTGGATTTGGCTCCCCATCCTGCTATACAGCCGCACATCCTGGATATGGCTTCCCATCCTGGGAAATAGCCCCCCATCTTGGATATGGCCCCCTATTCCTTGATATAGCCCATCCCCAACCTGGTATATAACCACCACGATCCAGGTACATTAACTCCCCTCCTGGATATGGCCCCCCTCATCATGGCACATGGCCCTCTCATCCTTAATATGCCCCACCATCACTGTAAATGGCCCCCAATGCTGCCGCTCACAAGAAAATAATAAACAATGTAACTCACCCTCTGGCGCTTCCCTCCGTCTCTCCCTGCTTCCAGCCCTTGCGTTCTGAGTCTGCCTGCATTCTCGGGACATCCGATCATGTGATTGGCACAGCAGAGTGACATCATCACTGTGAGCCCTGATAACATGATCGGATGTCCCGGGGATGCAGGAGGACTCGGGACACGAGTGCTGCAAGCAGGGAGAGACGGGAGGGAAGTGCCGGAGGGTGAGTTACATTGTTTATTATTTTCTTGTGTGCGGCCATATCCAGTGATGGGGAGTGTACACTTTGTCTAATTTAATATCCACTACATCCCTCGCAGCTTCAGCACTGAGGTGATGGACAGCGGGATGCAGTGCACATTAAATTAACATAATGAGCGGGGGGCAAGTGACCTCCCACTGCCTCAGCAGCCCCCCGCAACCTCCCCCCAGCCTGCTCCAGAGTCTTAGATCGCTCCAGCACAGCCCCACAGTCATACAGTCTGTATATTCGGACTATAAGACGCACCCCTTCCCCCCACTTTCCCCCAAAATCTCGGAGAAAAAAGTGCGTCTTAGGGTGCGTTCACACACTGCGTGTTTGGTGCATAGTTTTACGCGAGTGCTGGTGCAGTTTTTGTAGCCAAAACCAGGCGTGTAACAATCAGAGGAAAAGTCTAATAGAAACAAGTGCTCCACTCCTGTATTTAATCACCCACTGCTGGTTTTAATCAGACACTCCTGGTTTTGGCTACAAAAAAATACGCAGCAAATACGCAATGTGTGAACGCACCCTTATAGTCCAAAAAATAGAGTACTTATTTTAGGGTATTCGCTCATTTTTGTTTCTTTCCTTTGGTTTTAAAGCTAATACATTGACTACAGCCACAGGCAGTGTTGCAAGAGTCTTCAGCATTATCTTCGATGGAGACGGTGACCCGCTCCACTGCGCATGTGCAAATGCACCTGTCACTCAGCGCCCAGTCACAGGAGGGGGCAGTAAATTTGAACTTTCCAGGGCGGCTTTTGCAGCCAGGGAGGCAGTGAAGACCTGATCCACCAAGACCACAAAGCAGGCCTTCTGGACCTTTTAGGATGCAGAGCGGGACAGAATACAAGTTGATTTCTCAGGTATGAGGTAGATGTCTGGGCACATAGAGGGGTTACAAGAACACCATTTACATTATGTTTAAGCTGGACACAGTTTAAAATGCCCAAAGGGGGTTACAGGGTTCCCTTTAACCACTTCACCACCCAGAAAATTTTTCATTTTTTGCTCCCCTGCTTCCAAGAGCCATAACATTTTTATTTTTTAATCCATATAAACATATAAAGGCTTCTTTTTTGCGGGACGAGTTGTGCTTTCAGATGCAAATTTATTTTACCATATATTGTGCAGGAAAATGGGAAAAAAAGTTATTCGTCATGATCACTATATGGTAAAACTGACGTGATGATGTGATGCCTCAGGTCTGTACGGGTTCGTAGATACCAAACATGTATACTTTTACTGCTATCTAAGTGGTGAAAAAAATTGCACTTTTTACTCCATGTTCTGCGACCCACAGCATTCTAATTTTTTGGGATCTGGGGATATGTGACAGCTTATTTTTTGCTGGATACGCTATTTTAATTGTCCGTTATTGCATTTTGTAGCGATGTTGAGGTGACCAAAAAAACGTAATTTTGTCTTTTGGACCTTTTTTTCCGTTATACAGTTTATGGTTCCCATTGATTGATTTTATATATTGATAGATCGGGCAATTCTGAATGCGGCGATACAAAATATGTTTTTTTTAGACTTTTATTTTGAATGGGGGAAAAGTGGAGAAATTTGAACTTTTGTGTTTGTTTTTCATATTTTTTAAAACTTTATTTTTTAATTAATTCTTGTTTTTACACTGTCCCATAAGGCAGCACAGTGCTGCAGCATCTGATTGCTTCTGCCAATGTCCCGATGAGCTGCAGGACATCGGGACATGGCATTTGGTTTCACTTTCAGTGGTTGGTAACACTCGCCAACTACTGAGAGGAAGTGAACCGTGATACCAGGACCTGGGGCTATCACGTGAGCACTGGAGATCCCGCGATATTATCGCAGGATCACCTGTGCAGGTGGGGAAAAGCGCGTTCCCCGCTGCGGCAGTTTTGGATCCTGCTGTCAGTAATTGACAGCAGGATCCAAGGAGATAACAGCACCAATCGGATCCCGGATCCGATCGGTGCTGGAAGCCCGACATCTCATCTGATGAGATCAGCTGAGATGTCAGGTGTTTGATGGGAGTGCTGTGCCGAAGCTTACATCAAACACCAGGACTCGACCCATGATGTCCTCCTACGTCATGGGTCGGGAAAGGGTTAAAGCATCACCCCACCTTTTTTTTCCACTGCTTGAGGGGTGTTTTTCAATTAATCTCCCTTCCTACGGTCTTATACTTTCCATCCAGCTTACTCCTCTTTTACTCAAGCTAGTTCAGTCCAATAGCGCAATCTTGTGACCACAAAGTCTGACTGTCCAGACATCAGAAGTTACATTACAAGCTCTCAATGCAAGTCTATGAGAGCCAGAACATATATGGACTTACCTTGAAGAGAGACCTCGAGCTAGCTCCTTGAAACATTGCAGCAGACTGACTGGAGTGGTGCTGATAGAATATGGTGGCAGGTGAGTATATGAGTAGGGTCAGGGGTCTTAGATTAAAAGCACCACTCCAGTGGTGAAAAAAATAACGTTGAAGTGGTGCTTTAAGACAGTTAAGAGGCATTTACACTGCCAGTCACCATAAGAGCAAGAAAATTGATTCATTTGGTGAAATGATCCTTTATGCATCATAAAAGATCATAATTTTCGCAACAAAAGCGATCGAATTTCTAATATTAAGTGTCAAGTTCCATTTTCCTGCATTGGAATGTCTTGCTGCATTTTAATATCTTTGTCTTTTTATAAAAATTCTACGTCCGTAGATAAAATTATATACACGCCTTGAAGCTAGTTATATGCATTACATTGCTCTCCCAACATCCCAAACCGCCAGTTCTCTCATAGATGTCAACTTGAAGAAACACTTTGTGCAGCGCATTATGGTAAATTCATGGCCATGGGGAGAGGTGGGCAACGGAGGCGTTTACAGAACATGAAAGCGAGAACCAGGTCTGATCAAAGAACAACCTTCTTACCCTTCAGAAAGTTTCTATATTTTTAGTCAAAGTGTGAAAATTTTGATTCCCTGACAACATTTTGGCAAACGGCAAGAGCAGCAGAAAAATAAAAAAAAATGAAAATTTGCAAAACTTGTGACTTTTTTGACTGCAAGAGCGCAAATCGCCTAATGAACTTCCTCCTTGTTTTCCATGTTCATGATCATCTGAAAATATTCAGGTTTTGTCTATATTTTCAATAAAATGATTTCTTGCTACAAATTAAAGTTATGAGTAAGTATATTTGTAGAAGCAGCACTCCTTAGTCCTGGTCCACCGCGCGCCCCTATGTTTATCATGGGGACTCACGGTGATGCGCTCGGCTGCGCAAGACCGTACGCACTGATAGACTTCAGTATGTGATTTGTACACATGCGGTTGCTTGCGTACAAATCACACATTCTCGTCCGCACCCTGAACGCGACATGCAGCGTTCAGGGTGCGGACGAGAATGTTTGATCTGTACGCAAGCAACCGCATGCGTACAAATCACACTGGGAAATGAATGGTGCACACGGCAATGCGCAGCCGAGCGCATCACCGTGCGTCCCCATGATAAACATAGGGACGCGCGGTGTCTGTGCTCAGCTTGCGCTTCTCCGCCGCAATGCGCAGCAGCGGGGGGGAAGCGCAAGTGTGAAACCAGCCTAAGAATACTAACAATCTTACCTTGTTCTAGAAAAATATTTGACAATTGTCAAGCAAATGGTAGAACCTTGAGTCTTTTTTGTAGAATCCCACCTTAGGCTACTTTCACATAACGATTTCAAGGGAGCCGATGCTGTCCGATATAAATCGGACAGCATCGGCTCCCTTCTGATGCCTGGAATCGGAAGCCAAATAGGCACCGATTCCGGCATAAAATCGTTCCCTGCGGGGTGAAGAAAAAAAAAAATGTTATTCTCACCTCTCCACGAGCCCCCGCCGTCTTCCGCCATCTTCTTGGAGCTCCCGGTGGCTCCCGCAGGCTGCCGGTGTCAGCAGAGGTCTTCCTCTGCCTTATAGGACCTGCGGTGATGTCACAGTCACGTGACCGCGGGTTCACCATGGTAACCTGCGGTCACATGACTGTGACATCACCGCAGGTCCTATAAGGCAGAGGAAGACCTCTGCTGACACCGGCAGCCTGCGGGAGCCACCGGGAGCTCCAAGAAGATGGCGGAAGACGGCGGGGGCTCGGGGGGAGGTAAGAATAACCTTTATTTATTTTTTTTAACCCTTGTGCTCCTAGTTAGGAGCAGTTTTACTGTACTGAGCATGCTCAGTACAGTAAAACGGGGTCCGAGGAGACATCACATGTTTCCTCGGACTTTTCTCCATAGGGCCCCATGTTATAGGGATCGGACCTAATCGGATGTGCACTAAATGCCATCTCCGATTGCAAAGCTCCGATCGGACCAAATCGGATGGCATTTAGTGCACATCCGATTCGGTCCGATGCCCATAGAGCTGCATGGGGCCCAAAATCGGTCCGATGCTGTCCGATTTTTATCGGACAGCATCGGAAATGATAAAATCGTTATGTGAAAGCAGCCTTAGATAAAGAAGCATTGAGGTTTGAGGATATCCAATGTTTTGTTTATACTGCACCGATCATCTAAAGACAGAGCAGACAGCTTTGTTCACGGAGCGTACAATGCCCTATTTGTCCTCAGACTTGTAATCGCTGTATTGCTCTTTTAGAAATGGCTATATGAAATTGAATTGAAACTTGCTTTTATTTTAGCAGCGAACACTGCGAGCTGCAAACCCATTTACGCATGGGGATTGTTGAGTTCATACCTTGTTTTTCTCCTTTTTGCCGCAGTCCAACAAAATGAGTTTTTATATGATGTAAACCATCACAATAGAAACAACTAACAATAAAGAACAATGCGTAGATTTCTAAAATTGTGCTTGTTTGAAGAAATGTCAAAATAATAATCTTGTAGTTGTGATACCTTTTAATGATTAACTTGTTAGCCATTATAAGGTATCACAGCTACAAGATTATTATTTTGTTTCTCCCACTGAGAGCAACTATTCTTTTTTTTAACTGGTTCACTCTTTACCAAAACTATTTTTTTCTTCTTCTGCATTGTTCCCTTTCAGAAATCAGACATGTACGTAGCAAACAAACAAGCAAGTTAACTACTGTAGTTTATAGGGGGTTCTAGTTAATAAATTAAATGAAGATTTCACCATAAGGGTATGTGCACATGGAGTTCTTTGATTTATCTTTTGGAGTAGGTTCACTTCAAAAACTCCTAAAGAAATGCTCAAAAACACTTGAAAGACACTTCCTATTCATTTCCATAAATAAAACCAATTTGCTGTTGATATATTCAGTATTTCAGGATAAAAGGATGTGTGTCAGGGACCAATCGTAATGTTGCAAAAACTTTAAGAAAAAACTCTACAAAAGTTTATTTTCCACTAGAAAACTTGTTTTTGACCACGTGAAAGGGTGTTCACATACACTAAGGGTATGACCACACAGCAGATTTGACAGTTTCTGTGACAATTTCTGTCATCTGAATGGGGGTTGCAATAGTGAACGCACAAGCTCCAGAACAATCCCTTTCACATGTAAATTTAAGTTTATTCGGCCCCCTTCACATCACGTTTTGTTTCTGTCCGTGGGGATCTTGATTTTTGCAGGACCACGCAGACAGGAACGGAAAGGCCCGGATTTGTTACTCTGGATGATATCTCTGTGTCCGGATCCGTGATTTTGACAGATCCAGACACAGAAAGAGTTGAATGGAGCCCAAGCCAGCAAAGCCCAGGCATGTGGTCTCGGGGCTGTTACTTTCACTTTCGCTATATATGTACATACATTGCAAAAGGGAAGGCAATGGTTAAAAATTTTTAAAAAATTGCTCATCTCTCCGCCAACATCGGTTTTGGCGGGCAGGCGATTTAAACCGCTCAGCTGATGCTGTCATGTGACACATCAGCTGATTGTGATGCCCCACCATGCCTGGTCAGCTGATTAAGGTCCTGCAGCTATCAGGGGTGGATGCCTTGCTTCGCGGGACACTTGGCGGAGAGGTGAGCATTTTATTTTATTCTTAACACGTTGCTTACTTTAATTTCACCATAGCAGTGTATGTAGATACAATGCTAAAGTGAAATTACAAGGAAACAGAGCTGTTTTAGTGTACTGAGCATGCTCAGTACACTAAAACCGTATCCGGGAAACTATCCAATTTTTTCCCAGATACGCGCTCAATAGGACCCATGTTTTTTGCCGCGGACCGTGTCAGATCTGATTTGGTCCGCTGCCCCCAAAACTGGAGCAGTCTCCAATTCTGGGTACATAAAAAAAAATCAGACACAATCGGATACGTGACAATTTGGACACAATTGGATGCCCATGTAGGACCAATCCATACCCATCCATGCCTACAGGGATACATGGGTGCCAAATTGGAGTTTTACATCAGATAGCCATGGATTCCAAAAAAACGTGATGTGAAGGGGGCCTTAGCAACATTCACAAATGTTTTGATGCTTCTATAATACAATGAAACAAAACACTTTATATAGATCAACACAAATGATACAGCAAGGGGACTCTTAAAAATCAAAACAAAATGACTACTGCAGTCTTAGAATTATTCAACCCCTCATGACAATTATCTCTAATAATTAGTTGAGCACATATACATAAGCAGACACCAGCTTCTGAAATGTTCATGAAAAGTCTTAGGGTACTGTAGGTGCTCACGTTGAGTTTTTTTATGCCTTTTGTATGCTTTTTTTGTCACAAAATTGCATGGCTATCCTTCCCCCAGCAATGTATATGAGAACTCTGAAGTGTTGTGTCAATGATGCTTCTTTTTCTTGCAGTTTAGGTGCAGTTTGTGGTCAAGACTAACGATGGAGCTGTCAATTGTTTGCTGTGTTTTGTAGCCCTCCCAGCCACTGACAATAGGGAAAATACGCTTGACCACAAACTGCACTTAACATGCATGTGTTTCGTAGTGTGTTTTTCTGCCACAGGGTTCAGTTTAAAAGCATTTTTGATGCAGAAAATTTCTACAACCAAAAAGTAGTGTCAGCACATAGCCTAGACCAGTGTTTCTCCACTCCAGTCCTCAGGACCCACCAACACGTTGTGTTTTCAGGATTTTTTTAGTATTGCCCAGGGGTTTGCATTATATCCAGTGCAGGTTAGTAAACTATCACCTGTGCAATACTAATAAAATCCTGAAAACAAGATCTGTTGGTGGGTCATGAGGACTGGAGTTGAGAAACACTGCCTTAGACAATTCCTTATCAGTAAAGTCTTTTAACTCACTAAATTTCTCCTGTGTTCTAGCCCACCTTCTTGAAATCCTACCATAGCTTTTCTCCAGGGTTTAAATCAGTAGACTGTGATAGCCACTCCAGAATCTTCCAGGGCTCATTCTGAAACCAAGTCTTGGTAGACTTTAAAGGGATCCTGTCACCCCAAATCACCTCATAAGCTATTAAAAGATGTCCCTAGAGCATAGTAACACTTATCCTACACTCCTTTTAGCTCCTAAATGCATCTAGTGAAAATGAAGATAAACGTTATTAAACTCACTCATTAGCGATGTTAATTAGTGACTACTGTATGCATAGTCACCCAGGCAGGCTCTCCCTCTTCCCAATATCAAGCCTCAATAGGCGTGATCTTCAACGCTGATTCAAATGCGCGCCTCCCCGCTCTCCTCTGCCGGCCGGCTGCAGTGTGCGGCTGTATGACGCGAATCGCGTCATTTCCGGCTTTGGGTGATGTATGTACACCCGCTCCGCTCTTTTAGCTTCAAGCCTCGCACTGCGCATGCGTGCTGGAGGCATAACAGAGCGGCGCGGGTGTACATACATCACCCGAAGCCGGAAATGACGCGATTCGCGTCATACAGTCGCACTGCAGCCCCACCGACACACAGGAGAGCGGGGAGGCACGCATTTGAATCAGAGTTGAAGATCACGCCTGAGGCGTGATATTAGGAAGAGGGAGAGCCTGCCTGGGTGACTATGAATACAGTAGTCACTAATTAACATCGCTAATGAGTGAGTTTAATAACGTTTATCTACATTTTCAATAGATGCATTTAGTAGCTAAAAGGAGTGTAGGGTAAGTGTTACTATGCTCTAGGGACATTTTTTAATAGCTTATGAGGTGATTTGGGGGTGACAGGATCCCTTTAAGCTATGCTTGTTATCAATCTCCTATTGGAAGGTTCAAAAAACAAAAGCTTCAACTTCTTCAGAGAAGCTGCAATCATTTGAGGGTTTTTGACCACTTGCCTCCTCAGGAATCTGGTGTTAGCTTTCTGTTTTTGCTACGTCCTGGTAGTGTTAGTGGTAGTGTCCCTTAACTTTCAATTTGCGAACAATGCTTACAAATTCATTAACATGAATACCCAATGCCTTTTCTATCTTTTTGCACCTGTTTTCTTGTTTGTGCAAGGCTATTAACTCTTTTCTTAACTGTTTTACTTACCCATATTACTAATGCAATCAAACATCACAGTTAATAAACCTCTAGGCAGTCCAATTATTTGATGTTTTCTCTCAAGCACACTTGATGCAATGAATGAATGAAGCCTTGGGTTAACACATCAATAGTGATTGGGACAAAACCTGATTTTCAAATGTATGCTTTTATTCTTTTCAGGGGGTTGAATAATTCTCAGACTGACGTTGTGATTAAAAGTGGCATATTGTTTTCAATTTGCAGAAGCCACTTGTTATAATAGTTTTTTTCTCTCAACTACCTTTGGCTCGATTTTTAGACATGGTGACCTAATGGATGAACGATCTGAAGGTTGATCGATCTTGTGCAAGCCAAGATAGATCCACTAGGGTTTTCTCCGCCATTATCTTCATCAGGTTGCTAATCTTACTTTTCACCTTGTTCCTTCTATTCATCCAAGTTGATTGCTCTCTTCTTATGATGTGTCCAAAGTAGGCAAACCTTAGCTTGATGATCCTTGCTTCGGTTGACATGCCTAGCTGATTTGTTCCAAAATTAATTTTTGTTCTTCTAGCCATGCATGGTTATTAACTAGTTGTGTAGAGGTATTAAAAATTGTTCTGACTGCAACTGTACAGTGTATATACTGTACACCCATCACAATTACAAGACTGTAGTTTT
This sequence comes from Allobates femoralis, assembly GCA_033576535.1. Classification (NCBI taxonomy): domain Eukaryota; kingdom Metazoa; phylum Chordata; class Amphibia; order Anura; family Aromobatidae; genus Allobates; species Allobates femoralis. The sequence goes on from JARQOC010000005.1 coordinate 296,958,374, forward strand.
TCCACCAGACTAATTCTTTCACTATCAGGATTACTTTTATAATGGTTATTAGCTTAACAAATGTTAGCTTGTATTTGTAGTTATTTGTCCATAATTGGCACAGGTAAGGGATAACATATAGTGTCTTTACACATTCATGTCTTAACATTGCTACATAAGTATGTATGAGTTTTCTTAAAATTTTCATACACTGCACCCTAGTTAGTATTATGCCAGTTTTGTCTCGGCCGGCAGAACACCTGATGTATTTTATGATTGTGAGAAGACAGAATGCCTAACAGCTGGAGTATCATGGCCATAAAATGCAGATTTACACATCAATGCAGAGATAACAAACAGCCATAAAAATTCTGTTTAATTAATGTTTGATTTTATTCTCTTTTGATCCTTAGATGCAGCATCTGGTTCTGGTGAAGGCGGTAAGTTGTTTTTACATTCCATATTGTATGTATCTTTAAATTAAAAGAACAGTTTTATTATACACTACCTAACTCAGTAACTAGGATGTAAAGAAGTTCTATTTAGTCTACTTAAGGTCCAGTGTGGTCTCCATATGGGGAGTAGTATAGCGGTAAGGGAATCGGGAAGAAGGATGACAAAATGGGTTAAGGCATTCACGGGAACTAGTCTGACCCTTAGACCGTGGGTCCCTGGCTCACCCAGATCCCAGAAGTACCTCAGAAGGTGAGGAGGTCTCGTCCCCATCCAGTACTTTAGCATTGTGCATGATGATTGCTTTATTCTGATAAGGTATTTTATGTGTGTTGCTAATGTTGCTGTTTTAACTAAACTAAATAAATAAATAAATAATACTCCTTTGTTTTTCTGCTCATCATGTACTAAAGAAGCAAGACCATTATGGTGGGCCATCTCTTTCTCCAGGCTAGTCCTCCCTCGGATAGTCTCTGGGTCTGATGGACAGCCAGTTTACTCTCCAGGTTATGTTGGAATGTTTGCCACATTGGATGTGCAAGATCTTCAACAGTCATTCCATGACGGGGTATTGAGGTTTTTAATCACGCCAAGGGAGACATGGTTAGAGTATCCAAGGCAAGACAAGTCTGGGGTAAGAGACACCAAGTTAGACTAGTCCTTCTCATTAGCCTATGTCCAGTAGCAGAAAAAAAGTATATTTTAAAAAATTAAAACAGCACCCTCATGCCTTGGCAGAAGAAACAAATAGCTATGCATACTGCTTTAATTGTGGTAGGGCAAAGTCAGGGCACTGTACTGGCTCTCTTTATCGGTGCCAATAGAGCGTCAATGATGGGAATATGTTGATTGGTAACACACTAGTTCTGTCCTCATACAGCATTTTGTTATCGTCAGCACACACCGGGCAATGTGCTGTCGATAACAGTAACTTTTCTGTCACTATAAAAAATCCGATCAGCTAATAAATGAGCATTTGACTGGTTCTACGTGTGATCACCGGCATAAATACACTGGGTGATAATCGTTCACCAATTATTGACTTGTCTACATCCATCATTAGTGTGTGTGTGCATAAGATAGGAAAAATAGATTAAAAACCACACCGGGAACAGACTGTGATATGGATGGTGATCGATATAGCACTGCGGAATAGCTTGGTACAATATATGCAATGAGAAATAAGTACTGACTCTAGGACAGTATTTGCAACAAAGCTGAGAATAATGGAAACTGCTGTTAAACACTTCTAAATGTAATATATCTAATCTTGGTTTGTTGGAGAGGATCACATTCATGTGGTTTATGTCACCCACTAAATTACAGCCTGATTCTGTTTTACAAGCTAACATAAACTCTGCAGTTAAACAACAATATGTTTAATGAAGTTTTACATATTTAATAGGAGAAAACATGAATATCTTGTTCAGAAGTGATGCAGCATTTCACAAAACAGTGCAGTAGGCTACAAATAGCAGACATACATGTAGGCAAAGTGGGTAAAAATGGCCACTTTTTGCTTACTCTTTACTTTTTTTTCCTGTTTTAAATATGAAAATTAAATATAAATATAGGAATGCTAATTTCAATATATCAACACAGAATTGTCATGGACAATTGACCTACAAGTGCAGTGTTCTGTTAGAATAAGTACAAGTATAGTTTTGCTCACAAGTTAGTAAGAGGACAAAATTCCATACAATTAGTGCTAATTTACAAATTATCAGAAACTAGCATAATCCAGATAATATGAAGACGCATAGTAAGTCGGTAGTAACTGTCTTAATGAACCTAAGCAACTAACATTCATAGAACTGCCGATGCATGACCTTCATTTTAGTCCTTTGTACCAGTGTGTTTCCCAGTTTTGTAGTATAAGGTTAATTAGGAAACCCTGTGAGGAGAATACTCCTTATGGAGGTTACCATATGGCCACTAGATTATGGCTAACTGTAAATTTTAATCATATCTATTTTGAATAGATATGTTATGCATGCGTGGAAATTTTGAGATTTGCCCTGAAAAAATTAAAGCTGATGAGGCAAATTAGCAGAATATGTGGCACTGGTACTAGTAATCCAGTAATCCTTCTTTATACATTTTAATATAATCATAGTTCTAAATGTTTCATGATAAGTCACCCATTTAAGCCTATATCTTCAGTATATTTCATGTAGTTTTCACTTATTTCCCTGTTTGCCTTCACTTTGTGTAAGTTTGGAATCAGTTGATGAGTTATTTGTTAGGAGATGACACAAAAAGTTCTTAATTCAGTTTTCAAATGTTCATAAATGAAAATGACTAAAGAACTTAAAGTGTAACCGCCATTTACATTTTTATTTATTAATAATGTAGAGCAAGTGATTATTTAAAACTTTGAAATATACTTCATATATGAAATCTGGGAGAAAACCTTTCAAAAACCTTCCAGAAGATGTCTCCACTAGGCTGTTTCTGAACCTGACATATGCTGGTTGTCAGAGAGCTCTGTCTTCAGCTACACACATGAATATGGCCATATAGGGGGTGTGGCCTACTCAGCATTCACAACTGATCAGTGTATCTGACACGCCCACCAGGGCCGTGGGGTATTCTGAACCGAGTCGGGCAGTTTTCTGGGAAGGTCACCGGGCTGTGACCCAGCTCCGTGGCCCTAGCTGTGTCATAAAAAATTAGGGATATGTTATATGGGATTTAACATGATGCCACCCGTTGGTTTCTTTTCATCTCAGGGTCTCTGATAAATCCCCAGCCCTCTTCTAGGTCAAACTTGGCTACTGTGCCCAACACTCTTGGTCCCCGGTCAGCAGCCTTAAGCTATTGAACCTGGGCCTTGGCCTGCATGTTTCTTTCCTCCATCTCCTTCCACTGGGCCACCCACTTCCATTCCTGAGCTTTTTGTTGCTGACAGTCACTCCAGCTACCCAGGCTTCTCCGGGGAACCCTATTAGCTCCTCGCCCGGATTCTCCCACCGGAATACAACCCTCTCCACATAAATGGCCTGGGGAGCTGGCTCGTGTTGCAATTGGGTCAACAGTCTGTCTTCCTACTGGGTGCAAGGGCCGTTGTGGGATCTACAGGCCCAATTAAAGAGGACCTGTCACCCCCCTGATGCTTTCAAAAGTGACAGCACCACTGAATGATGCGTGTCTGCTGCATTCAGGGAAGCTGTGTATTAAGGCTCTAGCCCCCCTGTACCCCGAAAAAAACACTTTGCAAACTTTACAGTTAAGAGGTCCCGTGGGTCAGATCTGATTAAAGGTAATCTGTCACCCACCCCCAGGGCATTTTATACTGTGCCTAGCAGGTTATACATGATGTAAATGGGGTTCTAGTAACCCCTGTATGTGCCTATAGTGACCCCACATACCTGTGATATGAAGTTATAGTCACCCCGGAGCTGGCCACCTGTTGAGTCCTGGAGGCAGCTATTTGAATCATGGTGGGTAAAATGTTTGCCGCCCCTCCATCCTGGTAATCCCGACTTGCTGTGTTCAAATCTGCCTCCCCTCCTCTAGCTGGCATGGTGAGTGAAAGGATCTCGTGCTGGCACAGTGGAGCTGGTGTCTGCGGTGCATTGATCAGTGCCGATATCTCGCGAGACTTCGGCACTTGCAGCGGCACCGGCGCATTTGCAGTGGAGCGGGTGTTCGTGCATAGTGCCAAAGTCTCGCGAGATTAGTGAACTCCTGCGAGACATCAGCACTGATCAATGCACAGCAGACACCTGCTCCACTGTGTCGGCGTGAGCTCCTGTCACTCACCACGACAGCCAGAGGAGGGACAGCAGATTTGACACCAGCAGGGCGGGATTACCAGGATGGAGGGGCGGCGAGCATTTTTCCCACCATGACCCAAATAGCTGCCTCCAGGACTTAACAGGAGGCCAGCTCCAGGGTAAATATTGTTGTGAATTCATTAAGGACGAATTCTGGTTGTGAGCTCCCACCGGTGGTTGCTGGTAATGCAGTTGGCTGTGTGTTGGAGAGTTCTACAGCTGATCTTGATGATTGGCAGTCAGGGTCAGATTGGAGCATATAGTGGTTTTAAGCTGATCAGTCCTCGCCAGTTGTAAATGTTCCTGGAGGTGTCCACACCTTTTCCTGGTTTCTCCTGGTCTGCTGAATTTCTTGCAAGCTAAGGCTACTTTCACATACCGATTTTGAGGGAGCCGATGCTGTCCGATATAATTCGGACAGCATCGGCTCCCTTCTGATGCCTGGAACCGGGTGCCAAATAGGCACCAATTCCGGCATAAAATCGGAGTGAAAAAAAGAAAAAGAAAAACCTTATGCTCACCTCCCCCGAGCCCCCGCCGTCTTCCACCATCTTCTTTGAGGCTCCCTGTGGCTTCCGCAGGCTGCCGCTGTCAGCAGAGGTCGTCCTCTGCTGTTCAGGACCTGCGGTGATGTCACAGTCACGTGACCGCGGGTTCACCATGGTAACCCGCGGTCACATGACTGTGACATCACCGCAGGTCCTATAAGGCAGAGGAAGCCCTCTGCTGACACTGGCAGCCTGCGGGAGCCACCGGGAGCCTCAAAGAAGATGGCGGAAGACGGCGGGGGCTCAGGGGGAGGTGAGAATAAACTTTTTTTTTTTTTTTTTTTTTAACCCTTATGCTCCTAGTTAGGAGCAGTTTTACTGTACTGAGCATGCTCAGTACATTTGGTCCGATCCGAATCTGTCAGATTTTATTTTCGGTGCAAAAATCGGAGCAAGCTCCGATTTTTGCACCGATAATAAAATCGGACAGAATCGGATCGGACCAAATCGGATGGCATTTAGTGCACATCCGATTCGGTCCGATGCCCATAGGGATGCATGGGGTCCAAATTCGGATCCGATGCTGTCCGATTTTGATCGGACAGCATCGGAAATCCGAAAATCGTAATGTGAAAGCACCCTAAGTGAATGGTTTTTGTTACTTTGTGGCGCACATGTTGTGTGCTTGTGGATCTGTTTTCAGTTTGTCTTGTTCTGAGTTGTGAGTTTGATATTTATTCTGCATATTTGTTTACCTGCTCTCAGTTAGGAAGTTTTCTTCCTGGACAGAAATTGCTATTCACAGTTATCTGCTATTTCCAGTGTTGTTGGTATTGGTACTTGTTTATTCTTGTTTGTTTCACAGAAGTATTGCAGATATTGAGAGCGGCGAGTCTTAGTGGACTCAGGGTAATTTTTGACACTATCTGCTGTTGGAGATTTTTTTATAGTATTTTAATACTGACCACAATAGTATTCTACCCTGTCTTTACTATCTAGTTAGTGTGGCCTCTTTTGCTGAACTTTATATTCTGCCTGTGTGTGTCTTTTCCTCTCCTGTTTCCCAGTTAATATCTGTGGGTACTTGCTGCTCTTTTGGGGTTCTGCTCTGAGGCAAGATAGCATTTCCTATTTTCATCTCTAGGGGTAGCTAGTTCTCTGGCCGTGTTGAGGTGTCTAGGGCATGGTTAGTTACATCCCACGGCTACTTCTAGTTGCGGTATTTAGTCAGGTGTCATGGTCAGTATAGTTACCAATGACTTCTGTGGAATCTTCATGTTACTCCTAAGTCATCGGATCATAACAGAATATAACTTCATATCACATGTATGTGGGGTCACTATAGGCACATACAGGGGTTACTAGAACCCCATTTACATCATGTATAACCTGCTGGGCACAGTATAAAATTCACTGGGGGGTGACAGGTTCCCTTTAAGAGGTCCTCATTGCTGGCACAATCCTCCCTGCCTCCTCGTGTGTTCCGCCCCCTCTGTGTCTGCCGCCGCCTCCTCTTGTTCTGGGTCTGCCCTCCTTTTCTGCTCTGCTCCTTGTGATGTCAGGAGCAGAAGAGGAGGGCCTACCCAGAAGTAGAGGAGGTAGCGGCAGACACATAGAGGAGGCAGAACACACAAGGAGGAGGCAGGGAGGATTGTGCCAGCGGCGAGGACCTCTTAATCAGATCCAATCCACGGGACCTCTTAACTGTAAAGTTTGCAAAGTGTTTTTTTTGGGTACAGGAGAGCTAGAGCCTTATTACACAGCTTCCCTGAATGTAGCAAACACGCTGCATTCAGTGGTGCTGTCACTTTTGAAAGCACCAGGGGGATACAGGTCCTCTTTAAAGTGTCCTTAGCTGCCGGGGCAGGGGCGACATCTTTAACCGCCGTTGGTCTTTTACCGCTGCTCGTCTCCTTCTCCGGGGCTGGGCTTGAGGACTTAGACTGCGAGGCTGACCACCACTGCAAGAGTCGAGCCCCAGGCTTTAGGGTACTCGGGTATCAAGCTCCAAGGGGTTAACGCTCCTGTGTCACGAGGAGTGGTGGCCGCGCCTGATCCTGTGTCCTGGGGGACTTCTTTGAAAAAAAGGGAAATTATTTACAGGGGATTATATTTACAGTTGTCGTGACGCCACCTGTAGTTTCTGGTGAGGAGTCGCCAGCGCCGCCACAGTCCGCCAGAAGTAGATGGTAATGCGGCTAGTTTAGAAAAGTCCTCTACAGGTAGGGCTGGACATCCGGGGCAGTGTAATGTGAAGGGGCAGCTTGGAGTAGAGCTGTAAGCAGGATGGGGAGTGTTGGAGCAGTCTATGAGGGGGCACCGGGAGCAGAGAGGAATGACACACGCACACTGCAGAAGTCTCTTTTACCTTTTTACTGGTGGTACGCAGGTAAAGATGTCCAGGGCACTGACAGGTGACCAGGTGCACAGTGGGTCCCCACAGCAAGTGGGTATAAGGCCTCCTCTGTTCCTCTTTGGTAATTGAAGCCCAGCCTGCATGCAGCCAGACTGGCCGCCTCTCCCTTCCTGACTCTGATATCTGTCCTCTCCTCATGTGCGGTCCACGGGTTGCCGTTTCTGATCACTGCGGTGGAACACTGCGGTGTCTGGCTCCCTCTCTCTGACCCACAGGGGGACCGGGTGGCTGAAGCCTCCATGGTGTGACGGGGTTCTCTGTAGTCCTGGAGTATTCTACAGGTGCAGATGCCCGATGTCCGGTACTTTCTTGGGCGAACTTCTACTAGTTCCTCACTCCCTTTGGGCTGTCTGCTTCTTGCCTTCTATCCCCACTTAGGCTTGCGAGATGTCATAAGGGCCACTCTGGGTCACTGGCTCGGGCCTAACCGTGGCACCGACCACCAGGACGTCTTCGCAGCTCTCCTAGCGTCTGCACACTCTGACTAACTCCTCCCCCAGCAGCAGTATTTATAGGGGATCTTGCCTAAAGTCAGCAAGTTGAGCTCCCTCAACTGTGTCGGGGTGGAAGATGTTGTATCTAGTAGGTACCTGCTGTGAAAACCCAGCTGTGCATTAGAGAAGTCTGTGGCTACCTGCGTGAGCAGGGCGCCACACAAGATATTCTCCAGCAAGGCGTTCTTCCATTTCTACATCGTGTCCATCTGAGCCTGGCTCATCTGTTGGCCTTGCTCCTGCATTTAGATCTGCAGAAAGCCCTTGTCCACTGGGGACACTTGCTCTGGGGCTCTATCCGGGCTGCTGGGGGAGTCCTCCACTCCTACGCCACACACCGAAACCCTATGGTCGCCTCTTTCCATTACGCGTACCGGGTGTGTTGCTGCTGCCGCACAGCCACACGTGCATCCGCACTTCTCATGGTTTTTCTTCTGCTCTCACCCTCTCCATGGGCGGGTCTTCTCCATCCTGTTGTCGGCCACACCAGGAGGCGGATTCCCCCAGGTGATGGACAAGTCCTTTTGTATCAAAGTCTTTACAGTGGGTGGGTACGGCTTTTCACGCTGTTCAGCAACCCGGCCCACAATGGGAGGCCACACCACTCCCCTTGGCATGCACATGGCGCTTGTTCTTTTTGACGGGCTCCGTTACCCAATCATAGGTATAGTCCTTGGGCGCACAAGACCCAGTTTGCTGGGTCGGTACATCCTGTTCATAACGCCAAGTGACACGCCCACCAGGGCCGTGGGGTACTCGGAACCGAGTCGTACAGTTCTCTGGGAAGGTCATGGGGCTGTGACACGGCTCCATGGCCCTGGCTGTGTCATAAAAAATTGGGGATATTTTATATGGGATTTAACGGACGCCACCCGTGGGTTTCGGCAATTGGGGATGGATAGCCGACACTGCGGTCAGATCCTCTGGGGCTGTTGGTAGCGTAGTTAGATGTTCTGCTTTCCATGGGTAGAGCAGGAGGCCCCAGGGCAGTTGAAACCAGTTTTTATAGGAAATAGAGAACTATAGGGTGCTGGACTGAGGACGCATGAAAGCAAATGGAGGACACAGCAAGGTGCAGTCTTTAGATTTTACTCACAGTTCAAACAAGCCTCCAGGTGTTTCCAGCTACCAGCGGGTCGTCACGCCCTCCGGGTCAGGGTTACAGCCAACTCTCGGATAATGCGGGAACACTCTACCGGGCTCCCCCTTCTAGTGCTCCTTCCCGGGTCATCTCTACGCTGGCTCTCGCCCTCCTGCCCAGCACCTCTCACTCAGTGCCCCGAGCCAGCAACCTCGGGTTCTGTCGGGCAATGTCATCCTAGTCCCCTTGACCCTATGTGGCTGCCTTTTTGACGAATAAGTGTGGCTTGGTCTGCTGCACTTGAAGTCACCGTAGCCCCAAGTTAGCTTGGTTGTCCAGTGTAGGGCACCCAGTATGCAGCCCAGTATAGGGCACCCAGTATGCAGCCCAGTGTAGGGCACCCAGTATGCAGCCCAGTGTAGGGCACCCAGTATGCAGCCCAGTGTAGGGCACCCAGTATGCAGCCCAGTGTAGGGTACCCAGTATGCAACCCAGTATAGGGCACCCAGTATGCAGCCCAGTGTAGGGTACCCAGTATGCAACCCAGTATAGGGCACCCAGTATGCAGCCCAGTGTAGGGTACCCAGTATGCAACCCAGTATAGGGCACCCAGTATGCAGCCTAGTGTAGGGCACCCAGTATGCAGCCCAGTATAGGGCACCCAGTATGCAGCCCAGTGTAGGGCACCCAGTATGCAACCCAGTATAGGGCACCCAGTATGCAGCCCAGTGTAGGGCACCCAGTATGCAGCCCAGTATAGGGCACCCAGTATGCAACCCAGTGTAGGGCACCCAGTATGCAGCCCAGTGTAGGGCACCCAGTATGCAGCCCAGTTTAGTGTACCAAGCAGTGTTTCAAGCAAAAGTGAATGAAAAGTTTTCCAAATTTACATCATGCACACTTTAATGATGTGGAATGAATTTGGCTTTTGTTTAGTCTTCCAAATTATTAATCAGCAAAATGAGTTTCTCCGCAATTAGTGATATTGAATAAACACTTTCTGAATGTAATGTACAAACAAAGTCCCGACAGCACAGCTTGAACTCCTCGAAATATTCATGATTGGCTGTTTCCCCTTCAGCATAATCTGTGCTGGTAAGTACGAAAAACTTGACATTTAGCTTCTCTATTAATACCATGAAATAGTGGAGCCGAGAACAGAGCTTTAAAAAAGCAGATGCCTTTAAGTTTGAAAAATGCTCCCCGCAGTGTCCCATGACAAGCAGATTTAGCACCGTGTCAAAGTTAATATACACCATGACTGTTTGATCCTCATGTTTTAAAGTCCACAATAAATCACACACCATGAATCAATTGGCTTCCTATCATCTCATGGGTAGCTCATCTTATAAGGGCAACTGACTGTATACCTTACCGAAAGCCACTTCTCCAATAATTACAGTCCAAAGGTTACAAGTAGAGTGTGTATTGTCTCAGTCTGATTAACATTTAATTAAAAAAATTGACAAAAAAGGAAAACATGGCCATCAGTAGTCATCAACCTTGTTAGTATTGCCCTACCACTCATTCATGGCCACCAAGTCAATGTCAATTCTAATCATCGACCTTGACCATTTGATCTCAATGTACTGCCTCTACCAAGCACATCTTGTATGTCAATGGAAACGTCGCTCTGCCTCCACCAACATAATAGAAAATTAGGGTGCTTTCACATCTGCGTTTTTCGTAATTCGCGGCAGATGCGGTGAAAAAACCGCATCTGCCGCGATTACCGCATACCGGCTGCACTTGCGGCGCGGTTGCGGTTTTTTCTATGCAATGTATAGGCGTACTTGCGGCAGGTGCGGCAAGTGCGGTTTTGCACTTGCGGCAGGTGCGGCCGCGAAAAAAACCGCAGTAAGCCGCGGTTTTTTTCGCGGCCGCACCTGCCGCAAGTGCAAAACCGCACTTGCCGCACCTGCCGCAAGTACGCCTATACATTGCATAGAAAAAACCGCAACCGCGCCGCAAGTGCAGCCGGTATGCGGTAATCGCGGCAGATGCGGTTTTTTCACCGCATCTGCCGCGAATTACGAAAAACGCAGATGTGAAAGCACCCTTACAATGCAGCCTTATGCTTTTTTCTGAATCACTGAATTCCTTGCTGACTAATAACAAATATTTCTGTAATTTACAAAAATAAAAATAAGTCTTTTTTTATTACCCGCATTAGAAATAGTATGCTATTCAACAATTATTTTTTTTTTTTTTTTTAATAAAGCTAAAGGAAAATAAATATTGTCTCTATTACAGCCCAGAGATGCCATTTTTTTTCCAGAATAATGAACTACAATCCTGTAATGCAGAATTGTATGCACCACTTCTATATAGATGCACGTAGAGGCATATTTCCCTTAGAAGTCAAACCTGTGTGAGAACTTTAATAAAAGCCTCATGGGTGGTTTCTGAGAAGGGGCAAATTACCGTACACTAGCTCTGATTATTGAAAAATCATTGTCAAGCTAAATCCATGGCAAATCCCAAGGAAAAAACAACACTTGTGAACAGTCATAATTTGTCCACCCTGTAGACAATTGGAACATTTTATAAACCAAGATATAGTCAGGATTATTATTATAATTCCTGTTAATTTAATATAACAAACTATATTAATGGGGATCTGTCACCAGGGTTTCGCCACCTAATCTGAGATCACCATGATAAAGAGACAGAGACCTTGATTCCAGTGATGTACCATTTACTGGACTGGACTGCAGTAAGTAAAATCACTGTTTTATAAACAGGAGATTATCATTAGAGGATTATTAAACCTGTTGCCAGTTAGTTAACCCCTTCACAATCTTGGATATATTGATACATTTTTCAAACTACACCTCTATATGAATTAATCTAGGGGTGCAGTGACCATATTGATACCATTTGTCATAGTCATTTATACATTTTGGAGGTGAAGAAAAATAATTACGTTTTTACCAACAAAATTTTGTTTATACATTAGATTCTATATTTTTCCAGGAAAAATGGCACCAAAATTTGTCATGCAATTTCTGCTGAAAGTGGCAGTATGTGGTTGCATAGTTATGGTTGGTCACACAACAGTTTTGGGAAGGAAGAAGCGCTATTTGTCTCCTGGAGGACAGATACTCTTAGAATAGTTTGAGGACTCCATATGAAGAGCTCTTAACCCCTTCATAACCTGGAAATTTTTCATTTTTCATTTTCGTTTTTTGCTCCCCTGCTTCCAAGAGCCATAACTTTTTTATTTTTCCGTCAATATAGACATATGACGGCTTGTTTTTTGCGGGACGAGTTGTACTTTCAGATGCAATCATTTATTTTACCATATAGTGTACAAGGTAAATTGCAAACAAATTCCAAGTGAGGTGAAATTGCAAAAAAGTGCAATCACACATTTGTTTCTTGCGTGTTTTAGCCGCCATGTTCACTATATAGTAAAACTGACGTGACAGGGTGATGCCTCAGGTCGGTACGAGTTTGTAGATACCAAACATGTATACCTTTACTGGTATCTAAGTGGTGAAAAAAAATTCAGAAGTTTTGAAAAAAAAAAAATGCACTTTTTGCGCCATATTTTGTGACCCGCAGCGTTCTCATTTTTCGGGATCTGGGGCTGTGTGACGGCTTATTTTTTGCGTCTTGAGCTGACGTTTCTAATGATCCCATTAATGGGTGGATACGCTGTTTTGATCGCCCGTAATCGCATTTTATAGCAATGTTGCGGCAACTAAAAAATTAATTTTGGCGTTTGGACCATTTTTTCCGTTACGCAGTTTAGGGCTCTCATTAATTGATTTTACATGTTGATAGATCGGGCAATTCTGAACGCGGCGATACCAAACGTGTATTTTTTTTTACATTTTTTTAATACTTTTATTGTGAATGGGGGAAAAGGGGAGTGATTTGAACTTTTATGTTTTTTGGTTTTTTTTACAGGTTTTTAAAAACTTTATTTTTTTATTGATTCTTATTTTTACACTGCCCCTTTAAGAGGCACCTTGCTGCACAGTCCGATTGCTTGTGGGAAATACCGATGAGCTGTAGCTCATCTGTATCTATCAGAATCGCGGACATGTTGTGGTTGCCAGCGCCTGCCAATCACAACCCGGAAGTGCTCTTTGGCAGCATCCGGGGTCTAGGCAAGACCCCGGGCTGTCACATGACCGCCGGAGATCCCGCGATATTATCGCAGGATCTCCGATGCAGGCAGGGAATGGAGTGTTCCCCGCCACGTCCACCTTGGATCCCGCTGTCAGTGATTCACAGCGGGATCCAAGGGGTTAACAGCACCGATCGGATCCCGGATCTGATCGGTGCTGTTACCCTGACATCTCAGCTGATGAGATCAACTGAGATGTCGGGGCTTTGATGTGAGCTCCACGCCGGAGCTCACATCAAACACCCGGACATGGCCCATGACGTCCTCGTATGGGTCGTGAAGAGGTTAAAGAGAGCCTGTCACCAGGTTCTTGCCATCCCATCTGAGAGCAGCATAATTTAGAAATAGAGACCCTGATTCCAGCAATATATCCCTTACTGAGCTGCTTGCTGTCATTTTGATAAATTAGTGTTTTCTCTGTTGCAGATTTAGCAATCTGTGAATATGTCAGACTACCTGGCAGCAGGCCAAGTAGACTGCTAATGATAATCCCCAGTTTATCAAAACTACACTGAGCAGCCCAGTAAGGGGGCCGTCACACGGTGAGATATCTTGCCCGATATCGTTTAAGCGATCTCCTTTTTGATCGCTTAAGCGATATCGGGCAAGATATCGTTGCATGTAATCAAGCGATTTACGATGGTAATCGCTTGATCGTGACATCGCTGATCTGGGGTTCGGTTCTCAGATCTAGCGATGAACGATGCAACGATCTGCATCATCGTGGTGTATAACACCACGATGATCCATCTCCCAGCGACCGAGCCTATGCTGGGAGATGGTAACTATGGTAACACGTCGGGTAACTAAGCGATGCGCGGCGCCTAGTTACCCGATGTGTACCATAGTTACCAGAGAGATCGCGGCTCCGCATCGCTGGTGAGTCTGTCTGTGTGACATCTCACCAGCGATGTGAGCGATATTGTAAGCGATCGCGCGTGCACGTGATCGCTTACAATATCGCTAAAGATGTCGCAGCGTGTGACGGCCCCCTAAGTGACACGTCACTGGGATCAGCATCTCGGGTCCTATATTATGCTATTCTCAGATTAGGTTGCAAAAACCTGGTGACAGGTTTCCGTTAAGTACTGGAACACCAGAATCCCCCCACAAGTGACCTCATTTTGGAAATTAAACCCCTCTGGGAACTTACCTACAGGTGTAGTGATGATTTTAACTTCATAGGTGTTTCCCCAAAACAAGCAACAATGGATGTTGCAGAGTAAAAATTGCAAATCTATCATTGTAGTGCCCATACATACATTGTAGTGCCCGTACATTGTAGTGCCTGTACATTGCACCCAGCTCGTGCTTCTGCAGACACGCACCCCATAAATTAAACGTTTCCCCTCACTACAGAAATGCCAAGCATGTGGACGCTATATGTGGTTTAGACACACTGTGGGGCTCAGAGTAGGGGGGATATTTGGATTTCAGGAGCACAGCATTTGCTGTATTTCTTTTGGGGGAGCAATTTCACTTTTCCAGAGCCTTTGTGCTACTAGTAATGTGGAAACCCCATATAAGCCTGTTAACAGAAGACCTGAGTGGAAACTTGTTCTTTTTGTGGTTTTTTTTGTGGATTAAGTTAAAGAAATTGTCAGCAGTGTTTTTGTACTGTAAATCAAGCTGCAGTGCCTGATGCTTCCTGAAGCATGATACCATAGCTTGATCACGGGGGGCTTGGTGGCATTGCCCCCACCACCATGATCACTGTGACTGGTTGTTCAATTCTGAACAGCCAATATCGGCGACTGTAATGATCAAGCAATGAGATTGCCTGAATCATTACAATTCAGCTATGAAAGGGGCTGCAATAGCTCCTTCCATAGGCTGGAGTTCTGGAGGGGGCAGTGTCACCCCCTCCAGCCCTGATGGGAGTGGTTATGCTGTCATGATCACTCCCTTCAGTATGGAGCACAGCGGCGGTACGATTCTTCAGCTTCATCCCCTGCATAGCGGGGATTGGAGGCTGAAGAGGAGTGATGTCACACAGCCAGGGATATGATCGTTGTATGTCCCTGGCTGGATCACCACCTAACTGCTGAGATCAGTAGTGATCGTAGCAGTTAGGAAGGATGCACGGAGAGTGAACTCGCTGTCACTCATCTCTCTCGACGCTGCTGAGTGCCTCCATAATGGTGATGAGTTGTTGTTATGGCAACCTGACATTGCCATGGCAAAATCCGGTCACTTGACCCAAGCCTTAGAGATCATGTGATCTCTGGGACTTGTGTATGCAGCAATGAAAGATGCACTGTATGGCGATCAGATTATTGCCATACAGTGCACCTGCAATAACAGCAGCAGATGTTTATGTCCCATAAAGGGACTAAGTAAAAATAAATGTAAAAAGGTTAAAAAAAAACAAAAATTAGTATTCTAAAAATAAATAAATAATTTTTAAAAATGCGTAAGGCTTTGCTGTATTTTTGATTTTCAATGCATATAAAGCAAACAGCTATAGCTTACCACCCTGAGCTGCCTGGCTTTACCTGTCTGGCAATTAAAAAAAACGGGAAGCACATTATTATTTTTTTAATTATTTAAATAATTAATAAAAAAAATGCCTGGGCTTCACCCTATTTTTGATTGCTAGCCAAGGTAATTTTCAGCTTGCATTAACCCCTTAATTGCCCAGTCTGCCACTGCCACAGGGCAGATGGAAAAGTCAGGTTCAGCTCCAGAAAATGGCGCTACATTGAATGCACTATTTTCTGAGGCGGCGGGCTGCAGTTCACAGCATGGGGGGGGGGGGAACTTGGACCTCCCCATGCTGCGAATTTCAGCCCCAAGCTTCCTAGTGGTACCTGGCTGGAAACCAAAAATACAACGAAGCTCCACATCATTTTTTTTTATTATTTCAAGAAATAATAAAAAATAAAGAGTTCCCCTGTATTTTGATTACCACCCAGGAAACACTAGGCAACTGGGGGTGGGTGACAGCCCGTACCTGCCTGCTGTAACTGTTCTAGGGACCAAAAATGCAGCAGAGACTCCTGGTGTGGCCTGCTGCAGCTCCATGTAGGTCACTATTTCTGGAGCTCCTGTGCTTGTACCAAAGCGACTGGGTTTATTGAGCCTTTAAGGTTCTGACCCTAACTGAAGCTACTGGACCAAATCTTGTAAACCCCCGGGAAGGTTATGACCAGACCTGGTGGTGGATTACAGCTCCCATCATCTGCATACACTACGGTATGAGAAGAAGCTGAGGAGAACCTCTGCGGGCGCCATCTTGTATCGCATAATACCCTGTAACTGCCATCATCTACAGTGAAGGGTCTGCCCTATCTGAGGCTCTCCTGTTTGTGTGCCAGGGATCTCCCTCTCATTTACATGGGTGCCTTCCTGTATCTACTGCCGATGCTCTCCCTCCCATCTGCACGGGTGCCCTCCCGCTTGTCTTGCCGGAGCTTTACCTCTTATCTGTGAGGAGTTGAGTCCTGCTTCCCGCTGGGTACTGTCGCTCCTGACTGCTCCGCTCCCGCCAGTGACGTCGCTCTCCTAGACCTGCCGCCTCTGCTCCGGATGCTGTGTCCACACTGAAGTCGGTCTCCCTCAGGCTCTGCGGCTGCTGCAGGTCTGCTCCTTGGGCTTATCACAGGCCGCTGAGGAGAGTTCTGCTGGGGTCTTGGAGCTGGTGGGGGTGGTGTCTGTGGGCTCTCCTGTAACTAGTTAGGAGAAGTTCCCTTGGGGCTTGTCGCCTCTGGGTCGTTTTGGGTGGTAGGTGGAGGTGTAGAGGAACTATTTTCTCTTCCCCTTGTACGCCATTTTGAGGCACAAGTGGCGGAAGGTTACGTCTGTTTCAAGCCGCAGCACACTGTGCTGATCTACTGTCTATTAATTATAAGGTCCAGACCTCTCTCATTGAAAGCTAGCGGCTGCTGCCCCCCGTGGTTGAAAAAGCAAATTACAGCTCGCTTACCTCCAGGTCTGTGCTACAGTCATCTGCTGCCGCCTTCTGGCGTTACCTGTTACTACAGAATTTAATCATACCCATCCAGTTCATTATATGTGATAATTAATTACATAGTGCAGAGAAGTATTTACAAGTATATTGATACCTTCTATGGATTGCGAATTCCTCAAGCACAATTATTAATACACTCAGTCCTAATAGTAAAATAGTACTGTTGAGTTCACAGCCACTTTCCTATTGGTTTCCACGGTTTGAGTCTCCGTGTTGTGAGAACTATATGAGCCCCCCAGTAACAGAACTTTATTACCACACTAACGCATTGCATTGTGAACTATAACCTAATAACTACTTTCTCTTGGCGGAAGTACGCTTTCAAGCCCCCTTGACATAAGGACTTGTTAGGGTTTTTTTTTTTTTTTCCCTCTGAAAACCTACAAGCAAGTTAGGTCGGCGGCCTACGACGCTCCCTAGCTCCGCAGAACAGGAGAAGTGAGAAGAAGTAAAGACATACTGATAGGAGTTTATTGTGAGTCCAAGAGAACAGCATTAATATGTATGTAAAGTGCTGATTGGAATTATAGCGCTTATAATAGATAGCTTATATACATATATAAAAATTATAATGTATGATCTGTAACTGATCCACCACTTGTTGCGAGTATCATCTATCAACTTTTTCCCAACAAAAAATTAAAAAAAAAAATGTCCTTTTTACAGTTCTCTTTTTATTAGTCCATTTTAATTTAATGATTTGTTGATACTGATTTACCCTACACGTTCTCCGAGTTGCAGTAGTGACTATGTAGCTGGTTCTGTGAGTACCATCAGATAGGCTGTAGTCGGAGTTTACCAGCAGCTCACTATCATAAAAAGTTGGATTGCTTTCTAGTTGGAGTGCTGTTATACTGAGACGTCCTACCTGGCTTTCGAGACTGGCCAATAACTCAACCCAAACCGCTTGGGTGCCTAAGTAATAGTTATCTTGATTACCAGTCTTATAAGAAAGCATATCTTTCTACAAATACTTGGGGAAATACCCTTATAGCTTTGCGTATAAGGGATTTACTATTACATATCTATAACTATAATGGCTCCTAAACTAAAACCTAGCAGTGCCACCAAACCTAACAATCCTGACTTATCTATGGAAAATAAAAATAAAAATGATGATATGGGTTCCTTATCCGTGCGGGGGGGGACGACCAGTGGGCGGTGGAGCGACCTGGAGATGGGGCTGTACCACCTTCGGAGGGGTCCAAAAATTCCTGTGAAGGAGAGATGACCTGCGAGCCCTCACAACATGTAAATAAACGTAAGCTAATGGAACATTGTACAACTAGTAACCCTACTAACAAACAGATAGAGGGAGTGGACTCCGAGGGAGACTCCCCTCTCAAAAGCCCACTCCGACAAAAACAAAAGAAAAGCTCCGGGAGGGAGATTCTCTTAGAAATTTGGAGGGTGGGCGACCTTTGGACACGGATCTTTTCTTGAAACACTTTACAGCATTCCAACAATCTGTAACTGATGAGATCTCTAGGCAATTTCAGGATTTCAGAGTTTCTCTCTCCTTTGTTTTAACCAGGACAGAGGTAACTGAAAAAGAAGTTCAGATTCTTAAGGGGGACAATGAAGGTATTAAACAGGAACAAGTTAAAATTAAAAAAGAGTTGCAGTTTTTAAAGGATAAATTAGCGGACAGAGAAGACAGGGACAGAAGAAGCAATCTTAAATTCAGGGGATCCCGGAAAAAATTAAGAACTAGGAACTCCTAGGTTACATGAAAAACATAATTAAAAAAACGGTACCATCTCTTCCAGAGATTGAATATTCAATTGAAAGAGCACATAGATTGCCCCAACACCATTAAGTCAAATTAACTTTTACCAAACGAGAGATCAAATAACCAACTTTTTGAGACTTCACAAATCCCTACCACAACCATATGATAGGATCAGAGTTTTCACAGAAACTATATTCCTGAAATAGAATTTTCAAAAATTTGATCAAAAGACGGGACCCTGAAATCCAATTTACATGATATTATATTTCACTGAACCAAATAGACCATTCGCTAATCCTTACAGATGGGGGCGCCCGTCTACCTCAGTTATTTTCACGTATAAACAAAAAACAATAGTTATTGAGGATACTGAAAAAGGACTCAAATTCTTAGGGACCTCACTTTAATGGATGGCGCTTCTTAAATTATCTGGGTTCCCTCTTCCTGACTCTCTGTTCCTGTTATATAGTATACTACCTATATATAATTTGGTCTATATGAGCACATAAGGCTAAAACGTGAGCCTCAAGGAAGTTACCACCGGTTCACAAGAACCCTTCCATTTGAACACTAAGATATTTTAGTTGTTAATTGTTGAAATCTTTGAAATGTTTGATTGTTCCTTCATGTCACCGCTGTTTCTATACTTAACATAATTACCAATAACCTTTTTGTCATACTGCCAGTTCAAGATCTGAGTCTCAAGACCGACCCATTCTGCTTAATTATGGCTAATAAATTTGCATCTTTAAATGTCCATGGTCTCAACTCACCTCAAAAAAATTTAGTTTGGAAGGAACTTATACATTTACATGTGGATATTGCAGCCCTGCAAGAAACTAAATTCTCAACTTATAATCCTCCGAAGTTTGATAATAAGAAGTTTCCCATATTTATTTTTCTTCTGGTGAAAAGAAGAAAGCTGGTGTTGCAATTATAGTTAAAGACATGGTTAAAGGGGGGGCGTGGCCTAGCGGGTAATGTGAGCGGACGCAGTGTGGAGTTCTCCCGCCGCGCCGACCGAAACACTGTACCGCCGCATACCCCGCCATCTGAAGCCCCACACTGCCGAGGGTGACAGGGGAGACTGCCTGGACCTGACTGCCGGTACTTTGGAGCCCGCACACGGCAGCAATGACGAGACGGAGGCAGCAAGACGTGGGGACTGCTGGAGGAGGAGGCTCCCAAGATGGCGCCGTAGCGCGGGAGGCTGCAGAGAAGGAGAACACCGCCTGCAGACACAGAATGGCGGCTGCAGCAAAACTGGAGCGATTCTCCAGGAAATCTGAAGGGGCTAAGGTGGGTGCTGGAGGAGAGGGTGCGAGTGGCCCGGTAGTGGAAGACGAGGATTCCCAATCAGAGGGAGAAGCTGGCAATACAGATAAGGCAGACCCAGTTATGGAGGAAACTGCTGGGGGCTCAGGAGAGCCTGAGATGGAGGGGGAACACACACTGAGGGATGTATTCTGCTTAGTGTCCTCCTGCAAAAAGACACTGACCACTGTGGCTGAACAGGTCCATAGATTGCAGGGGGAGATCACCAACATAAATATAACCCTTAAAAAAGCTGATAAGCGCATGTCTGAAGTGGAGGAGAGAGTGGGAACAGCAGAGGACATTATTACAGCCATGCAAAAAGCTGAGAAAAGGCACAGCCAGCAGCTAGCAGAGGTGAAAGCAAAGAATGACGACCTGGAGAACCGGTCACGAAGGAACAATATCCGTATAGTGGGCATACCGAAAAAGGCAGAGGGGAGAGACCCCACTGGTTTTATAGAAGCCTGGCTAAAAGGAAAGATTGGGGAACATTTCCTGACTAAAGTATTTGCAGTTGAGAGAGCCCACAGGGTGCTCACACAGCAAAGACCACCAGGGGCAGAACCCCGCACTGTGCTAGCCAGGATTCTAAACTACCGAGACCGGGACATTATCCTGAGGAAAGCAAGAGATGCAGAGGATCTGACAATTGATGGGCAGCAAATTGCAATGTATCCAGACTACTCCCCAACGGTACAGAAACAAAGGATGCAATTCAAGGGAGTTAAGAGACGCATGCGTGACATGGGGGTACAGTACTCAATGTTCTTCCCGGCAAGGCTGAGAGTGATTGCTCTGGACAAAGTTCAGTTTTTTGCGACACCAGAAGAGGCTACCCACTGGCTGGATGTAAATGCTAAAAAGCTTAAAGCGAAAGATGGCTGAGCTGTGGCAGCAGATGGGACTAAAGTTAAGCAGCGGTGTTCCCAAGTGTGCCACGGGAATTGGTTGGGTTATGTCGATGTAAAGGACTGAACGGGTCTTATACCCAAGAGTTTACATTTTATGGATCTTAGAGTAAAGGGGGGTTTGTTTGCCCTATTATTGGTTGTTCATCTTTGTTGAATCCTAAAATGGGGGTGGGGGGGCTAAGGGTGAATCCGGACAGCTTCTGAAACACCATAAGTTTGGGGGGGGTGTCCGGATGGTGTGGGGATATGCGATTTATATTCTACTGTAAATTTGTAATGTATGTATCACATGTATAGCAAGTTGCACAACAATTTTCTTTAAGGCGGGAGGAGGAAGGAGGATTGCAGTCATAAGTTTCGAGGTACCGAGCAGATTGGGCGCTAGGTATTGGAGACCCACTCTCGGTGAGAGACGAGATGTTATGGGAAGGGAGGGGAGGAGTCAGGGGGGAAGGGAAAGGGGGGAGGGGGGCTGAATATCCTAGGGAAAGGGGGGAGGGACAGACAGCAAATGGCCTGGGACATATCGTACATACATGATCATACCAGAAAATATGGGAGAATATATTAGAATATTAAGTTGGAATGTAAGAGGCCTATCTGACGTGACCAGAAGGACAACCATTTTACAACATATAAAAGACCAGAAGCCGGCAGTGATTTGCTTAATGGAGACACATCTGGTTAGAGATACACAAGTGGTTTTACAAAAGCGATGGATCGCAGACACGTATCATGCCACGTACTCCACATACTCCAGAGGGGTGTCTGTACTGATTCCTATGACTACGAAGTTCGAACACGTGGACAACCACATAGACATGGAGGGACAATATGTCATTTTGGTGTGTAGACTGTGGGGGGTACTTACAGCTATTGTGGCCATGTATATACCTCCGCCATATTCAAGTAAAAAAATTAGAGAGGTGATGGAATGAGTGGGACGACTTGGGAGCATTCCACTCCTTCTGATAGGTGACTTTAATAATGTCCAAGATGACTTTTGGGACAAACACAAGCCTAATCCAGACAGAACACAGAGTCACATACAGGGCCGCACCGTCCATTGGACAAGGTGAGCCCTGTCATTCAGGCGGCAGCCGGCAGGGGGAGCGGCAGTGCAGAAGGGGGCGGCGCCTCATGCACACAGCCTCCCCTGTCATGGCGCCGGCCGCGCACCGGAGGTAAGCGGCGACCCGGGGAGAAAGGCACAGAAGGGGCGGCAGCGCTACCCGCGGGTCAATAGCACCCCCCCCCCGGTTCCCGGTACTCACGGCCGCGGGCGGCAATGACTGCCGGTGCCGCGGCTCAGGCCGGCAGAGGGGGCGGCAGTGCGGGGCTCCAGTAGCACCCCCCCCGTAATCGGTGCCGCGGCAGAGGGGCTTGATGCACCCCTGGTCACATAACACCATTTGGTACATATGTTAGGGAGCTGGGACTGAGGGACCTGTGGAGAGTGAGAAACGAAGAAACACGGTGTTTCTCATGTTATTCGTCAACTCACAATACTTTATCCCGCATAGATATGGCACTGGGAAACGAACAAATGGAGGCGATAGTAGCAAAGGTGGAATACTTGCCAGGGATAATATCAGACCATAAACCCATTTGTGTGTGTATTCAGCGGACGGAGTCTAGGATGGTGAGGCATGGGGGATGGAGACTTCACCCGGCATGGCTGCGTTCGTTGGATATGAACAAGTTGACCACAGAGGTTGCTGAATACTTTGATTTAAATGAGGGGAGTGCGGAGCCACAGATAGTATGGGACTCTGGGAAGGCGTACCTAAGGGGACTTCTCATTAGAGAAATTAGTCGTTGTAAAACAGAATTAAGACGGAGAGAAAGGGAAGTGGTAGAGACTTTGAGTGAGGCAGAGGCAGAGGTGATTAGGGTTGGTACACCGGAAGCTGGAAGCAGGCTGAGGGAGGCACAAGAGAGGGTAAATCAATTTCTACTGGAAGAGACACAGAAGAGGAGGGAATTTCAGAAGTCCACCTTTTATGAGGAAGGGGAAAGGGTGGGCCACATGCTGTCGGTGGTGGCGGCGGCCCAGAGGAGGACTCCATTCATATATTCCATTCAGATGATGGATGGCGACCTGACTGTGGATAGTGAGGAGATAGGATTGGTCTTCACAGATTTCTATGGGGGTCTATACTCCTCTGGCTCGGACGCCACTGGCGGGGGTGTGGTATCATACTTGCAGGGGGTTAGGCTGCCTAGATTGTCGGCAATGGAAAGAGAGGGATTGGAGGGACCACTGACAGATGAGGAGCTGAGTGTAGCGCTGGCTTCTATAACTAACGACAGAGCTCCAGGAGGGGACGGGCTTCCGATTGAAATATACAAAAATATGGAAGAGGTGCTGCTGTCCAAACTTAGAGGAGTATTGGAAAGATCAAGAGAGGGGGGAGTGTTGCCCGCATCCATGAGAGAGGCGATTATCATAGTGATACCAAAGGAGGATAAGGACCTGAAACATCCGGAATCCTATAGACCAATCTCACTTTTGACATCAGATGTCAAACTACTGGCAAAGGTGTTGTCTAACCGGCTGTCTGGGGTTATCAATAAATTGATCCATCCGGACCAATCAGGCTTTATGCCGAGTAGGTCGACGGCAATTAACATAAGGAGACTATATTTAAATATGCAGCTGCCGGTTGACAATGCCGGCCGGAGAGTGATAGCATCCTTGGACGCCCACAAGGCATTTGATAGTGTGGAGTGGGGGTACTTGTGGGCGGTCATGGAAAAGATGGGCATTGGCCCACAATTTCTCTCGTGGGTGCGGTTGCTGTACTCTCAGCCGATGGCTAGAGTCCGAGTGAATGGAGTACTGTCACAACGTATAGATTTATGTAGGGGCACGAGACAGGCGTGTCCATTGTCCCCTCTCCTGTTTGCCTTAGCGGTGGAACCATTGGCGGCGACGATACGAGACGCACAGGAAGTGGTAGGGTTCAGATACGGGAAACTGGAGGAGAAGGTGGCTCTGTATGCAGATGACATACTGCTGTTTTTAGAGGAACCGGGGGAATCCTTAGGATGCGACATGAGACTATTTGTGAGATTTGGAGATGTGTCCGGCTTGCGTATTAATTGGACCAAGTCTACGTTGTTTGCCTTAGATGACAGGATGCCTAGTGATATGGAAGTGGGGGGACTACGTATTGTGGATAAATTTAAATATTTGGGGGTCTGGATCTCAGCTCCAGTTACGGACTACCTTACTGTTAATTTATCCCCTGTTTTGGACCTTCTCAGGGCAAAGGTGGGGGCATGGAGTAAATTATGCTTATCTGTGGTGGGTCGGATAAATCTAATCAAAATGATTTTGATGCCTAAATTGTTATATATATTGCATAATGCTCCCATCTGGGTCCCACAGAAGAGATTCAAGCAGATTAATTCCATTTTTAGGAGCCTAATTTGGGGGAAAAAACAGGCACGTCTGAGGTTGGAAATCATGCAAAAACCTAAAGATGAGGGAGGTCTGGCACTGCCGAATCCATATCTTTATTTCTTGGCAGCTCAGGGACAACATGTGAGGGGATGGGCGCAGCGAGCAGAGGGACCAGTAGTCCAAAGGATATTGGAAAAGGTATTGGAGAAATGCCCGTTGGTGCAATGCTTGGAAGATGGCTCCTTGAATTTAGCGGGGAAATTAAATCCCACTCTGCTTTTATTCCATAAAGTATGGGAGAAATTGAAACAGGCGAGGGGAATAACACAGTTCACTAAATATTCTCCACTGTGGAACAACTATAACCTGCAGGAGATACGAGAGATGGGATGTTTACATGAGTGGCAAAATAAGGGCATTGGGTATGTATACCAGATAATAGTTGGGAATAGGTTAAAACTGTTTACACAATTGAGAGAGGAATTTGGACTAAGTGAGTCGGGGATATACCAATACATACAGATGCAGCATGCTTTCCAGACACAACGGAAGGTTGGGGAGATTTCTATACAAAAAGACATAGTGTTGGATTATGTGTGCGGAGACGGACCTACGAGAGGGGTGATTTCCACTGTGTATGGGGACCTATTACATACATATTCGCTTCAATACCCGACACGGGCAAAAATACGATGGGAGGCGGAGGTGGGAGACATAGACGAGGACAAATGGTCATCCATTCTGGAGTGGGTTCCGAATTTATCCCTTAATGAACCGGGTAGACTGTCCCAGCTATATCTGTTATATAGAGTTTACTGGTCCCCTGCCTTTCTGTTTGGGGTGAATTTGAGACCCACTTCGGAGTGTCCTAGATGTAAAACGGAGGGAGCAGGGATATATCACATGATGTGGACATGCCCGAGACTGTCAACATATTGGTTATTGATCATTAATAGGATAGAGGGGGCATATAAATGCGCTATACCAAGAGAGCCAGTGATGTGCCTGCTGGGCTACGTGGACGAGATTCGTGTGGACTCCAATTCAAAAATAGCCATTGCAAAACTGTTATTTATAGCAAGGAAACTAATAGCCAGATACTGGATTAGGGAGGAACCTCCGTCCAGAAGAGAGTTTTTGACACAAGCAAGCTATATCTCCAAGCTGGAAAGTAATATATATCGTAGACGTGGGAGGGAAAATGTATACACCAAAATTTGGTCTCCATGGCTAGAATACGGCACGTGAGAGGGGATGAATACACGAGCGTAAATCAGGGTTGTGTAAGGGGTAGGAGGACCGGAGTGAGGAGGATTGTATTGTGACATATTTTAAAAAATTGTTGATATGATTTGTTACTGGCGAATGCTGTCTGGGGGGTAAGGGGGGAGGGAGGGGAGTGGGAAAGGGATTTCAGTGACTTAATAACAAAATGTATATACTGGCCATTTTCCTGTATGCCTGTTTATCTGATTTATCTGATTAAAAAAAATAGACACGGTTAAATTTGAAGAGATAGAGGTAATCAAAGACAAAGATGGTAGGTTTTTGATATTGATTTGTAAGATTGATGATGTGATTTTTACTCTGGCAAACATCTACGCTCCTAATAGGGGCCAAATTGGGCTCCTGAACGAATTAATTAAGATTATTCAGCAACAAAAGAAAGGTCAACTGATAATAGTAGGGGATTTCAATGCAGTACCCAACCCGGAAATTGACTCCTCAAACAAGTCAAGAAACTCCAATACATCTTTGAATCCATGGATAGATAAAGAGGAACTATATGATGTGTTCCGTTGCTTAAATTCTTCATCAATAAATTTACACACTATTCAGAAGTCCATAAGTCTTTCGCCCGAATAGATTTGGTCTTGACAGACATACACACGTTACATAAATTTTAAAAAATTAGTATTCTTCCCAGATCTTGGTCAGATCATTCACCAGTAGTATTCGAATTGACCCCACTCACTGCCCATATACCCCAGGGAAATTGGAGAACTAATTCTTACCTGTTCCACCACCCACAATATAAAGAATTAATACAAAATTCTATTGGCCTATACTTCAAAGAGAACGACACTGCGGATGTCTCGATATCCACACTGTGGACTGCCCATAAGGCCGTACTAAGAGGGCAACTTATGCAACTCAATTCTAGATTGAAACGCATGAACACTAAAGATACTGAAATAATTGTTAAAAGAATTAGAGAGTTGGAAGTGTCCCTACTCCAATCTAACAAAGAGGAAATCCATAAAGAAATCCTAAAATTAAGACTGCAGCTTAAAACATTGCTGACCTCTGACTATGACAAAATTATAAGAGTTTCCAAAGCTAACTTCTACTACTGCATGAATAAGCAAACCAAACTCTTCGCCAAACGGATAAAAACACATAGACTTAAAACAAGGATAATACAAATTAAAGATAACTATGATACTATCCAAAAAAATCCTAAAAACATCTCGGAAATTTTCGCAAACTTCTATAGAAAACTCTATAACCTCAAACTAGAAAAACAGGAACCCCTCCCTGAAATGCAAGACATAAACAAATTTCTAGACTCCATCCAGCTTCCTTCTATCTCAGAAGAACTAAAATTTCTAAACTCTCCCTTTACAGATTCTGAAACTTTAGAAACCATCAAAACATTAAAAAAAGGTAACTTCCCGGGCCCTGATGGATTCCAGAATGAATATTATTTAGCGTTCCAATCCTCTCTCGCACCCCACCTCACAAAATTGGCGAACTCTCTCACTACCAATAAAGGTGCCCTCCCGGCAGAAATGCAGGAAGCTCTGATCTCGGTTATTTACAAAAATAAAGGAGATAGGGAAAATGTTACTAACTACCGGCCAATATCTCTCCTCAACTCAGATTTTAAAATTATTACCAAAACAATTAATAACCGAATACAGAAAGTCACCCTCAAACTATTACAGGGAGATCAGGTGGGGTTCGTACCGGGCAGAAATACTACTGATGCTAAGAGGCGAGCTCTTAATTTGATTTCTTGTGTGGAGGAAACAAAGACACCAGCACTAGTAGTAGCTGTCGATGCCGAAAAGGCATTCGATAGAGTGCATTGGAATTACCTTTTCCAAACACTACACAAATTCGGCCTTCAGGGAGGAATCCTGAATGCAATTGAATCACTATACTCCCAACCTACTGCCAAAATATTAACTAATAACACTTTATCTGATAAATTTATCCTTACTAATGGAACTAGACAGGGCTGCCCTCTTTCTCCTACCCTTTTTGACTTATTCATAGAGCCATTGGCTGAAATGATACGTATGAATCCTTATATAAAAGGAATCCCCATCCAACATAGCCAATTTAAAATCTCGCTGTTTGCTGACGATATCCTCCTGACACTAACGGACCCTTTGGTTTCAATGCGACATCTCCTAGACACCATACGAAATTTTTCCAGAGTCTCTCACTATAAAATCAACCTTGCAAAAGCACAAATCTTACCTCTTAACATTGACCAACCAACACTAGAGATTCTTAAGTTGGAGTTTCCCTTATCTGGGAACACAACACTCTCGACTACTTAGGGATTAAGATCTCCAAACCACTCTCAAATATCATAGACATTAATTACGCAGAAATATATAAAACCATACAAACAGACCTTCTCCACATGAAAAAAAATGAAATGTCTTGGTTAGGGAAAATCAACGCATATAAGATGTGTATTCTCCCAAAACTTCTCTACTTATTTAGATCTATTCCCCTCAAAATTCCTTGTAAATGGCTGCAAAAACTCCAGATGCAGATCTCCAAGTTTGTTTGGAATGACGGTAAGCCTAGAGTTGCCAAGACTACACTTATGAAAGGGAGGACTAGAGGTGAACTTGCTCTTCCAAATTTATATGCTTACCATCATGCTATCTTGATCAAAAATAGTCGTGACTGGTGGAGGGAACATGATCGACCTAATTGGTTAGAACTAGAAGAACCCAAAAACATGAGGAACAAAATGGGCCTAGTGGTTATAGCTCATCTCTGCGATAAAAAAAAGACCACTTCCTAAAAATCCAATCACTAAAACCATAATCCAATCCTGGAAGTTACTACTCAACTATTCAAGCAAAACGCATAAATATTTCCCCCCAGCCTGGATACCCATTGAAGTATTTGAAGTGATTGCCCCCAAAATTGAACTGGGGTCATGGAAATTAAAGGGAATTACTTATATATCTGATATTGTAGACGGTAATAATTTACTCCTCCCATTTCACACAATCAAAAACAAATTTGATTTGGATACCTCAGAAGTTAGCAAGTGGACTAAATTAGAAAAACTGGTTCAGACTCATGATCTTAAATTCTCTCTGCCACAAAACCTAGTCCAAATGGTTAAATACTTCCAAAGTAACGTGTTCTGGAAAACCAGTACTATTTACCAATCCTTTAACTTAGATATTATTACTCAAAAAACAGCAAACTTGGTGGCATGGGAGAAAGAACTTGCCCTAGATATTAGTCTGGACCAAATACAACACATTTTTGACAACATATATTCTGCCGTTCCCTGTTACTCGTTAATAGAAACCCATTACAAAATCTTTACCAGATGGTATTTAACCCCCTATAGACTACACCTTATTCATGACCAAAACTCCCCATTGTGTTGGAGAAATTGTGCGGAGGTTGGTTCTTTATCACATATATTTTGGTACTGCAAATCCCTCAGATCATATTGGGACAAAATAAACCTTATAATAAATGATGTTACAGGACTTCAGATTCAACTCACGGAGGAATTAGTGCTTTTACTTATTGGAATTGACCTAATTCCCAAACTTCATAGACCAATTGTGTCCCATATTATATTAACTGCAAAAAATAACATAGCTACTAAGTGAAGAGACCCTCTTCCTCCGAGCTTTGAGAATACTATTGATAAAATATGATCCCATAATGTCTATGAATATGCTTACTCACTTAGGCATAACCTTTTAAGAAAATATAAAAAGAAATGGCATTATTGGAATGCCTCTATGCCCTCTCCACATATTCCCAGAGACATGGACAACGTATACTAACTGCTCAGATACATTAGACCATCCTGTTTGCGACTCACTTGGATCTTAGGTCACTTACGTTTATGGCTGTATTGACTACCTCACCTAATGATAGCGCGTGAAATGATATGTACATAGTTCATTTGTTAATGTATATTGACGGAGTAATTCTGTTATGAACAATCCGTCTTATCTGTAATTGCTAATATTATCTTTTTATTTTCCTACATTGTAATTAATGTTTCTAATTGTACATGTTATTGTATTACTATTATCGAGTTGTATACTCTATTCTTTAATTAATACGCTCAGTAATGTATTCGTGAGCTATCTGTTTTGCATAGTAAATTCAATAAAAATCATTTGAAAACAAAAATGCAGCAGAGCCCCATGTCGTCAATGCAAAATATACTCACTTAATATGCGGCAAATACTCACTGTGTGAACACTGCTGCATATTTAGGACCTAATATTGAGGTCTATGGGTGAAAATCGCTTGAGGTCTATGGGTGAAAATTGCTGCAAAATACACTAAAAGAATTGACATGCTGCAGATTTTTCCACAGCAAAAATTGTGGCATTTCCAGAAACCCAGCAGAATGGGTACAGGTCTTCTGCACTTACATACACTTTGCTTGCACATCACCATGCTGCAGATTTTGTGGCAGATCTGCAGCATATCACGGCAAAATATGTGGGAAACCCGGAGCGTGGGTACAAAGAGTTAAGGGCTCTGCAAAGGGAGATCGCAAACTATTATAGGAAAATCTATGCTCAATAAATTGTATGAAACTCCTTCCCTCCTGAACCCTGCCGTGTGCCCAAACAGTGGTTTTTCAACACATATGGGGCATCTTCGTACCGAAGAGAAGTTGCACAACAAAGTTTTGAGTCCATTTCTTTTCCCATCCTGGAGAAAATTAAAATATTTGGTGCTAAAACAACATTTGTGTGGGAAAAATCAAATTTTTTGCATTTTCACATTTCTACATTGTAAAATCCTGTGACGCATCTGTGCGTTAAAGTTGTTCACTATACATCTAGATAAATTACTTGGGGGTTCTAGTTTCCAGAATGGTGTCACTTGTGTGGGAATTCAATTGTTTAGATACATCAAGAGCTAACCAAACGCGACATGACACCTGCAGACCATTCCATTAAAATTTGTGCTTTAAAATGTCGCTCTTTCCTTTCTGAGCATTGCCGTGTGCTCAGTGTTTGTCCGCAAAATATGGGGTATGGGCGAACTCAGGAAAAATTTCCTACCAAATTTTGGGGTCCATTTTTTTCTGTTGCCCCTGTGAAAATCAAAAAATGGAGACTAAAAGAACATT
Source organism: Allobates femoralis (assembly GCA_033576535.1). Lineage (NCBI taxonomy): Eukaryota > Metazoa > Chordata > Amphibia > Anura > Aromobatidae > Allobates > Allobates femoralis. The sequence goes on from JARQOC010000005.1 coordinate 296,988,920, forward strand.
TTGTGGAAAAAAAATACTTTTTCATTTTTAGGGCTCAATGTATGAAACACGTGCTCAAGTGCTCACCACATATCTAGATAAATAACTAGGAGGGTCTAGTTTCCAAAATGGGGTCACGTATGGTGTTTTTTCACTGTTTAGGCACATCAGGGGCTCTACAAATGCGACATGGTGTCAGCTAACAATTCCAGCTAACTTTCCACTTGTAATGTCAAATGTTGCCCCTTCCCTTTCGAGCCCTGCTGTGCGTTTTCTGGCACATATGAGGTATCGGCGTACTCAGTACAAATTGCCCAACTAATTTTGAGATCCTTTTTACCCTCTTGCCCCTGTGAAAATTAAAAAATTGATGCTAAAAAAAATTTTGTGGAAAAAAAAGTAATTTTTACAGCTTAACGTTTCAACGGCTTTCAGAGGACATGCCTTGCTGCAGCAGTGCTATCCCTGTACTGACACCCCCCTCATCTGCCAACTTAGCAAATTTATTGGGTGTTCCATATCAGGACTAGCCTCCCTGGTACTATTCCCTCTACCCCCCCTTCTAACTGTCATCTACCTAGTTTCCTCACTGTCCAGAGTATGGCTGGAAACAAAAGGTGCTACATAGGGTATACCGTGTGACAAAATATAACTAATTGTTAGTTTAAATTGCTCACCTTTCGTGGTTGTGGGAGTCACAACCAACTGAGACCTGTGATACCAATCTGATATCCTGGTAGTGACGGTTTGCTGCAGTCTCCCCCAAGGCAGTTCCGAATTTCGTATATATAAAGAATAGGGAATTTTAACTGCGCTTACGTGCGTTTGAAATAAATCTACTATTATATATTTAATTATTGTGATTTTACACTTCTGTGACATTTGTACATCTGTGATTTTCCTGATGAAAGGGTCTTGCACCTCAAAATAAAATCACAATAATTAAATTTTTAATAGTAAATTTATTTCAAACGCTCGGAAGCACGGTCAAAATCCCCAATTTATTATATATACAAAATTTGCAATCTTTGAAAAGAAGGAGAAAAGCTTATGTGGCACCCCAAGGGTTAATGTGCCACAGAAACATCAACACAGGTTTAATCCCCACACAACACTACACTAGAAAGTGGGAGGAGTTTAGGTGGCACCTGCACTAGTGGGAGGAGCTAAGTTGTTTACCACAGAGCAAGAGTAAAGAGAGAAGGGAGCGCACATAGGGTCTTATCTATGATGATAATTCAATGCCCCCCGATTAGTGTGACTCATCTTTTTGGGTTGTGTGAGTCACAACAAACTGCAAGAGCCTTGTTATCCTGGTCGCTGCAGACACCTGGAAAGGGAGAAATCTGTTTATGTAGAAAAAAGCCCAGGTTTAGATTCCGCGCAGACCACCAAGCAGGAAGGGTATGTTTGATGTCCGTTTATTGAGCCAACGCGTTTCACAGCAGGACCTGCTGCTTCCTCAGGGCAAAAAACAGAGCAAGAGTGACAGTTAGTTCAGTTGAGTCTGGAGCAGGAGCAGAGCCAAGTAGAAGTGGAGGTCCTGAGAGGTCTGAGGAGAGGAGACAGAGGAACAGAGGAACATACCCGGGATAAAGAGTTACCCCAAAAACTTGACCCCGGGGAGGCGCTTAAGACGGATACCGGATCCGAGGCTGTGCCTGAGACAGACAGGACAGTAAACACCAGCATAGTGAAGGTCCACCATCTTCACAGCACCATAGCAAAGCAACACGGAGGAGTCAGTGACACAGAGGACTCAAGTTGCCCAGCAGATCGGTACCCGTGAGCAGAGACAGGGCCAGCAGTATAGCTACAAGCAGCAGCAGGGCCACACACAGCGCTTAAGTAGGAAGCCAAGGACCCGGTCAGGGTGGGAGCAACCTGGTACAGACTCCATGGACAATATTGTGTTATACCATCTGCAAGTAAAGACTTGGAAAACAACAGAAACCGTGAGTGTGTGTGATCCTTATACTGAAGCCCCACTTGCCCTCATATACTGCGATTACCTCTACTCTCATCATCTCTACTGCTACCCCTACTCTCCTGCAGCATCAATAACTATCCTCACAGACTTTAACTACTACTACCACTGCCCCGGGGAACCCAGTTCTGCCCACAGGAACTATTCTACCCAAGCTGCTATCCCATCATCCCCGGAGGTTCTGCAGCAGCGGCGGCCTCATTACTGGCCGCATATAGTGGGTGGCGTCACGAGTGACAAATCCCCTGTAAATAACCCCCCATTTTATTGTGCGGGCCCGGGACACGGTCCGGACCAGGACCGCCGTGACATCCCCCAGCAGTACCCCGGTCCGGCACCGAGTACCCCCGTCCCAGTGGGCTCCACACTTACCCCTTAGATCACTGAATCAGACACAGACAGGAGGTGTGTGAGGTCATGCTCAAGGCAGGACCTCAAAGGCCAACGTACCTGGGTGACCCCATGGCCATTATTCACCATAGAGATCATGAGCATGCATTGTGCCGATGGAAGAAAAGAGGCAGCCTCCTCCCTCTACAAACAGATTGATGCCGCTGACGCTATTGACAATGGCATCAGAGGAGTTAAACCCCCACGTTTGATGCTAGTACTGATCATGGGTGTTACAGTAGGCAGTCGGCTATGATACATAGCTATGATACATAGCTGACAGTTGATGATGATTTTTCCGGCGCTGCATGTGACCCTGCTCTATCGTAGTGAGGCACATGTGCGGAAGTTTACGGGAACACACTTCCCACAGTGCATACATGTATGCCGTACTGTATGTATTGAAGGGGTTTAAAGGAACATTAGCATTTTTGTTTGTGGGGGACATGATTTTGAAATGGAAAAGTGTAGAGTAAAAAGAAAAATTATTTCAGAATCAGTGGAGCATCAGTAACTGGAGGAGATATTCAGATTAGATTGAAAACTAAGTTCTGTGAAAGACCCTCTTTAAAGCCCCCGTCACACTAAGCGGGTCACTACTGAGTCACAAGTTTTGTGACGCGACAACGACCTCAGCAGCGATCTCGCTACGTTTGATACATAGCAGCGACCAGGCCTCTGCTGTGAGATCGCTGGTCATGTCGGAATGGCCTGGACCAGTTTTTGGTCATCACGCTCCCGCTGGGCAGTGTGCATTGGTGTGTTTGACGGGGGCAACAACCTCAATACTACGCCCTATAGTTAACAGGGTCCCAACGACCACCGTATCGTTGCTGCATCGCTGGTGAGATGTGACTGTTTGACATCTCAGCAGCGACTGCATAGCGACGCTGCAGCGATCCCTACCACATCATATCGTTGTCGGGATCACTGGAGCGTCGCCAAGTGTGACAGTGCCCTAAGTATCTGCATAGGGTTATTATGTGCTTCCTACGTTTGTTGGGGTTTCCTTCAAATATTCTCATTTCTTTTCACATGTCAAAGCCATTCTAAAAGGGAATTTAGATTGTTAGCCCATTGGGGTGTTGTGAGTGATAACAAGGTCTGTAAATCACTAAAGAATATGTTTGTGGAATATAAACAGGCATAATAAACAAATGAATAAGAGTAAGTGCTCCAGCTTTGCACAGTAGCCCCACCAAACCGCTCCCTTTTGCTTTTGTTAGACATCGGCATCACCATGACACTTCACTATATTTTCCAGACAAATGTGTAGACTGCATTAGCAATAGTTACCCAATAACTTGTTTTCAACAGACAACCCCTTTAATGTGGACAAAAAAGGTGATGCCGGTAGGTCCTCTTTCTGTTTGACCCATGGTTTATGTAGTAGAAGAAAATCTATCTTTATCATTTTCATTTTGAAGTGTTCTGGATGTGGACTTGATCCATTCCTACTGCTCGGAGGGTATGTGCGTACAGATCTGCATTCTGCAGGTGTATGTTAATTAGTTTTGCCTTCTTCGCGTAAACGGTTGCCGCTGTGCTTTCCAGGACATCTCGTATTATGATAGCAGAGCAGATAAACACTGGCTGGGATGATTGTGGAGGAAGCATTTGATTTTCCACAAACATTGTTTAAGAGGATTTTGTCAGAACCCAATTTGCTGCTTCATCGTCTTCTTGGCTAGCTTCAATTGCTGAGGCAGAAAGTAAACATTACATGTAAACGTGTGGGATTAGATAAATGATGGCTGGCAAAGACTATCATAAATCCTAATAGAAATCAGAAGTTATCAGTCATTGGCATAGAACCGTAGCAATCTGCTTTTGACCAATACCGTCCATTGCCTCTTGCTCATAAATTATGAGAGCACTTGTCTTTTACTTGTCAACCAAGCTTTTCCAAAGTATCTTAGAGCTAAATGAGTTATGATTGTGCGATGTGTCATGTGATTTCTGGCCTCCGTTGCCTTTCTTTTTTGTGATAGATTGTGTACAGGACTTGTATTTGTTCCATTCATTTGTTTTAGACTTTGTCTGTAAGGGATAGAACAGTGTTCAAATCTATGATTCTGTCTCGCCTTTTTGGGGTGAGCACTATACCAGATACAGCCGGGAGATAAGAATCATGTCATAAAGTGAGCGCATAATTGGTTTATCCACCAGAAAAGTATTGCACTATATTAGTATGGGAGACTCAAATGTAATTATCTATTCACTTACCGTATACTGCCACGTTAGCAAAATACCTGCTGGATCATTGGATTAAATATAACACCAATTATCTCCATAGCATAATAAGATTCTGAGTGATGCATTAAAATCATAGAAGCTAGAGTGTAGCAAAGAGAGACTTACTGTTGTATTGAACAATGTCTGATGTGAACAGCACCTATTATATCACAATAGTCACATTACCATGACATCGAGCAAGTATGATCACATAATGGGCCTGCAAAGTCACCCAATTTCACACCTATCATGCTGTTCAAAAATTTAAAAAAATGGGTTTTCTGGACTTATGGCCCTTTTAGACAAGCCAATAATTTGTGGGTATGTTCATCTGAGCCTATTGACCCAATTTACCAACACAGCAATCACCTGATGAATGGGCAAGACGTTATTCATCTGGTGCAATGATTTTAGAACAGCATAAAAAATCATCATTATTGTCAGCTCTTTGCCCCTTGTAAACAGGTGTTGTCCTACTGATAACATCATATTCTATGTTTACAGAACGATCTAGATTGACATCTGTTTTGTGCTCACATACAGTTAGATGACCTGTATAAACTGGCCTGTAAATGTATGTAGGCGATCATAGCAGGGCTGTGAAGTCGGTAAGCCAAACCTCCGACTTATCAATTTCCCTGAATCCGACTCCAACTCTACAGCCCTGGATCGGAGATTGGCTTGGATCAGCATGACTACAGAGGTCATTATGGATTTGTGTTCCAATTGTTTTCATATATCACTAAGATAACATCTGGATATGTAGGGTGTATTGGGAAATAGCAGTTTCATCGACAGTCCAAGTAAATTGTCCAATTTTGAAGCCTGCATACAATCTCCAAAATATAATAGATCTCTGCAAAAAAAAAACCTTATGGAACCAATGCCAGTAATAACTAGAATATCCTAGAAGAAAAAGTTGCACTAAAATAATAACATTAAATAGACCATAAGTTTATTAAATAATTACATCATTATAGGTACGTAATTGAATGAAGTAATAAACGGTACAGGATATATCAGACTAAAAAATAAAAATCTGAGAAAATCTGGATAATATAATGTTCCATGTAAAGGACCAAAAATATTTCCGATTTGAGAATCAAAAAGTTCCTCCATTTTTGTACTATTTATCTCATATATATTATAATACTTTCAAGAAGAATCATAGGAACAGCCCAAACAGCAGGGCTGTGAAGTCGGTGTCCATTTTGGGTGGAGTCGGAGTCAGATTCAGGAAAATTGAGGAGTTGGAGTCTGAGTCAGATATGTGGCTTACTGACTTCACAACCATGGTTATGGAGTCGGAGCCATGGAGTCGGTGTCCATTTTGGGTGGAGTCGGATTCAGGAAAATTGAGAAGTTAGAGTTGGAGTTGAATGTTTGGCTTACTGACTTCACAGCATTGGTTGTGGTGTCGGAGATGGTGTCCATTTTGGGCATTGGAGTTGGAGTCGGATTCAGGGAAAATTAAATGACGGAGTTGGATGCTTGGCTTACCGACTCCACAGCCCTATCAAATAGTATAATAAATAAATAACAACAACAATAAATATTCTAAAAGAGACACAACAAAATCTCAATGATCCTAAATAATCATAAATATGATCAGACAAATATTGATAATATTCTTGGAGACCCTGGGAAAGTCGTAAGAATAAAGAACCCCCAGGTATCATAGAAAACAGTAAAATGTAATTAAACCTGTATATAGTATGTACTTTGAGTCATAATATGCTGAAGAGAGTAATAAAAAAGGGACAAAGCCTAGTGTTTCACCAATCCTGGGCTTCTTCAGGAGTGTCATTCTCCAACATGCAATATCCAGTCTTGGCCTTATTTACATCACAATAACCAATAGGAACCACTTAATATATCCAAATAAAATAAATCCTTGCCCTTCTGCACACAAAAAGAAAATGTACATTTTCTGTCATTTGGGTTTCCCACTGCTTGCTCCTTTGTGTTTCAGGCCTGATAGGGTTTGCTTTGTTTGATGACAATTTTACAGCCCAGTTATAAGCGCAGAGGTTTTGTCTGAGCTAACTACGGATCACAGGTAAATCCTATATTTGATGCAGAGGGAATTGAAAGGAGTCCCTCTGCCAACCACCGTGCAGAAAAGAAACGTAGTAATGATTAAGTGTACGAGATTCACAATGCAAACCAACTTTCTTCTCTTTTTTCTCACCCAACCAAACCATGTGGGTGAAGCTATTCTTACTCTGGCCTTGCACATGATAGTGTATACTTGTTGTCATAGCGCACCCAAGGGGGGGACCTACGTGTCTGGACCCCCCCTTTGGACGCCTGAGAAGTGGTGCAGTACACAAGGAGCTGGGCCCCTATGTCAGGAACAGGAACAATTACACAGCACCCAAAGGCCCACAAAAGAGGCTGCTTTTAGGGGGCTTCGCTCCCAAACCCCCCCACCAGGGCTTTGCCCTCGGAACCCCGCTGGGGGTGACACCCCTTTCAGGCCGTGTGTGTTTCTTGGACCCTACCTTGGGAAATTTCTGGTGCGCCACTGCTTTGTGGACTTCTAAGCTATTGAGGCACTTTGAAAGTAAATCAGACACCAACCATGAAATAGGCTTTGGTCTCAGCTAAAAAATTTTCAACCCATCTATTTCCTTGAATTTTGGAGTTCATTGACTTTCATTCTAAAAAAAAGTATTCCAAGTGATTTTTAATGTTGGTATCCCCTCATAGGGGTTGGCCATCAATGTCTGATTGGTGATTAATGTTGGTGTCTTCTTAAAGAGCTGGGCTACTTTTTTTATTGATGGCCAAAGCTACCATAGGTGTCTTCAGGATGTATCTCTTCCATTATATCCTGAAGACACTTTTGTTGTGTGAATCTAGCCTTGGATGTATATGGTATATTAAATAGATAACTAAAAATAACCTCGAGTAAACAAGGAGGCTGAAACATGCTTATAGTCTACCCCTGTTGCACTATATGGCTTTTTTCTTTGTTTGTCATTGAGGTATATACCGTATATACTCGTGTATAAGCCGACCCGTGTATAAGCCGACCCCCCTACTTTTGCCCCAAAAATCTGGAAAAACCTATTGACTCGTGTATAAGCCGAGGGTGGACCCCAGCACAGGTATACAGCCCCCAGCAGTGTGGTATACAGGCCCCCCCAGTGGTATACAGGCCTCCCCAGTGGTAGTATACAGCAGCCCCAGTGGTAGTATACAGCAGCCCCAGTGGTAGTATACAGCAGCCCCAGTGGTAGTATATAGCAGCCCCAGTGGTAGTATACAGCAGCCCCAGTGGTAGTATACAGCAGCCCCAGAGGTATATACAGCCCCAGTGGTAGTATACAGCAGCCCCAGTGGTAGTATACAGCAGCTCCAGAGTTATATACAGCCCCAGTGGTAGTATACAGCAGCCCCAGTGGTAGTATACAGCAGCCCCAGTGGTATATACAGCCCCAGTGGTAGTATACAGCAGCCCCAGAGGTATATACAGCCCCAGTGGTAGTATACAGCAGCCCCAGAGGTATATACAGCCCCAGTGGTAGTATACAGCAGCCCCAGTGGTAGTATACAGCAGCCCCAGAGGTATATACAGCCCCAGTGGTAGTATATAGCAGCCCCAGTGGTAGTATACAGCAGCCCCAGTGGGTATACAGCAGCCCCAGTGGTAGTATACAGCAGCCCCAGAGGTGTATACAGCAGCCCCAGTGGTAGTATACAGCAGCCCCAGAGGTATATACAGCCCAGTGGTAGTATACAGCAGCCCCAGAGGTATATACAGAAGCCCCAGTGGTAGTATACAGCAGCCCCAGAGGTATATACAGCCCCAGTGGTAGTATACAGCAGCCCCAGTGGTAGTATACAGCAGCCCCAGTGGTAGTATACAGCAGCCCCAGAGGTATATACAGCAGTCCTTAGGTAGTATACAGCAGCCCCAGTGGTGTATACAGCAGCAGCCCCAGGGGTGTATACAGCAGCAGCCCCAGAGGTGTATACAGCAGCAGCCCCAGGGCTGTATACAGCAGCAGCCCCAGTGGTAGTATACAGCAGCAGCCCCAGGGCTGTATACAGCAGCAGCCCCAGGGGCTGTATACAGCAGCAGCCCCAGGGGCTGTATACAGCAGCAGCCCCAGGGGCTGTATACAGCAGCAGCCCCAGGGCTTTTTACAGCAGCAGCCCCGGAGGTATACAGGCCCCCCCATCAAGCTCCAGGGCCCCCCCCCCCCTGCGCGGCAGCCTGTAAAGGAAAATCATACTTATCAGTGTCCCGCGCTGTCCCGCCGCTTTCCGACACACGATCCCGGGCTTCAATCCGCGGCTTCCGGCTTCCTGTGGTCGCGGGCAATGACGTCAAGGGGGGGGGGCCCTGGAGCTTGATGGGGGGGCCTGTATACCTCCGGGGGCTGCTGCTGTATTAATTACCGTATATACTCGCGTATAAGCCGAGGGGGGACTTTTCAGCCCAAATTTTGGGCTGAAAAACTCGGCTTATACGCGAGTATATACGGTAATTAAAAGCAAACTCTTCCCATGCATGATATTTTCCTGTATAGTAAGAATGAGACATTACAAATGTCTGTAATTTGATAGCCGTTTCAGGTTTCTCATTTTTAAATCATCTCAATACATAAAACAATAAAAATGCTAAATGTAATTTGTTCTCTAACTGTATCAAGTCAATCAGATTACGGTAATCATTTTCTTGTTAAGATAACTTCCTTGATATATGGCTAATGTAGAGATAACTGTAAGAACAGTTTAGGACATCAGAAAATACACTGCTCAAAAAAATAATAGGAACAATAAAATACCACATCCTAGATCTCAATAAATGAAAGATTCCAGTTGCAAATCTTTATTCATTACATAGTAGAATGCGTTGAGAAAATTATTATGCAATGGAGGTATGGATTTGGAATCATATATAAAATTAAAGTGGCTGATCCAACTTCAGTGGAAATGCCTGAAGACAAGGAAATGAGGTTCAATAGTGTGTTTGGTCTCCACGTGACTATGATTTTCCTAAGATGTCTGGGTATGCTCCTAATGAGGCGGCAGATGTTCTCCTGAACAGTCTGTGGTGCAATATGGCGTTGGTGGATGGAATGAGACATGATGTCCCAGATGTGCTTGATTGGCTTCAGGTCTGGGTAATTGGCAGGCCAGTCCATAGCATCAGTGCCTTCATCATGTAGGACACACATCAGCCAGCAGACGCCAAGCATTGTTATGCATCAGGAGGAACCCGACCACATGGAGGACTGTGCTGTCCTCCAAAGAAATGCCTCCCCAAACCATTACTAACCCACTGCCAAAGCGGTCATGCAGGAGGTTTTTGCAGGTAGCAGAACGCTTTCCACGGCGTGTCCAAACTCTGTCACATGTGCTCAGTGTGAACCTGTTCTCATCCATGAAGAGCGCAAGGTTCCACTGTCGAATCTTTCAGTCTTCCTGTTCTCTGGCAAATGCCAATCGCCCTGCACAGTGTTGGGCTGTAAGCACAACACCTACTTGTGGACATCGGACACTCATACCACCTTCATGAAGTCTGTTTCTGACAGTTTGAGCAGACACGTGGATATTGGTCCCCTGCTGGAGGTCATTTTGCAGAGCTTTGGCACTGCTCTTCATGTTCCTCCTTGCACAAAGGAGGAGGTAGCCATCCTGCTGCTGAGTTGTTGCCCTCCTATGGCTCCCTCCATGTCTACTGGTGTACTAGCCTGTTTCCTGGTGACTGCTCCATGCTCTGGACACTGTGATTATCTACAAAGCTAACCCTCTTGCCACAGCTCGCATTGATGTGCCATCCTGAATGAGCTGTACTACCTGAGCAACATCTGTGCATTGAAGACACCACCTCAAGCTAGCTATCTCTAAGGTTACGTGCACACATTGAGTATTTGATGAGTTTTTTACCTCAGGATTTGTAGCCAAAACCAAGAGTGGATAATTAAGTACAGAAGTGGTGACGTGTTTCTATTAGACTTTTCCTCTGATTGCTCGACTCCTGGTTTTGTCTACAAATCCTGAGGTAAAAAACTCATCAAATACTGAACGTGTGCACAAGGCCTAAGGATGATAGCAATGACAAAATTCAAAAGGGACCAAAACAACAGCCAAAAAGGATGAGAAGAGAGAACTGTTCTGTGGTCACCACCTGCACAAACACTCCTTTATAGGGGGTGTCTTGCTAATTGGCAATTATTTCTACCTGTTTTCTGTTCCATGTTCTATTTGCATGACAGCAGGAGAATTGAGTGTTACTTCATAACTGAAAAAGTTGATCTTAGGGTGCCTTCACATTTGCGTATGGGAAGGCAGCTTATGCTGCCTTCCCATACGCAGTCAAGCGCATGCGCACTGCGGTTCCTATGTTTAGCATAGGAACGCATAGTGCCTGCGTTTGCTGCGTTCGGGTGCGGATGCGGAAGATATCTGCCCCCTCCAGGGTCTCCCGTCCGCACCAGGATCGCAGCATGTTGCATTTTTTTGGCGCTCGGGGACCTTGGAAAATCAGCAAGCTTCCCAAACGCACAAAGAATGCATTGGCGTCAATGGGTCCACAGTGTTCTGCGCTTGACAGTGCAGGAGAACGCTGTGGACCCATTGACATCTCTCCCGGTGGCCGCCGGTGATGTCACAGGAGATCACCGACAGCCACTGGGAGATCAGCTCAGCCTCTGATGATCTCCTCCTCCCCGCCACCGGTAATCTGCTAGCGGTGTCGGCGGGGAGAAACAGCTGATTTGACAGCTGTTTGAATCTTCCCACACCGACATCTCCTCTCGGTGTCGGCGCGGGAGATTCAAACAGCTGTCAAATCAGCTGTTTAACCCCGCTGACACGTCCCGGAGCTTACCGGCGGCGGGGAGGAGGAGATCTCCGCCGCTGATCTCCACCTCCGGCCCGCCCCCAGACAATGCCAATTGGCTGCCCAGGCTCCACAGTGATGTGTCCGCAGGTGGACATTCTCCGCTGCGGACACATCAAAATGACATGCTGTTGACTGCGTTTGTGTCTGCATGCGATCAGCATGCAGACACAAACGCAAATGTGAAGGCAGCCTAAGTTTACTGAAGTGTGAATAACTTGGAGTTACATTTTGTTGTTTGTTTCTTTTATTTTGTTTGAGCAGTGCATATTGTGCCACATCCGTCAGTCAAATAACTTCTCAAATTATTACAGTTCAGGAAAGATATCAAGGGGTGCAAAAAACCTAAAATGCATAATTGTATTTTTTGTGAGTATTTTTTATCAGATTATTGCCACAAAAATGACTAATGGAGCTACTGCACTCTCTGCAGTCAGAACAGTCACTAAATTATCAGTGTTGGAATAAGCGCTGTCAAGTGTCACACAAAAATGATAGCCCTTGCTGCAAGACATATGGAAACTTTGACAGTTAATGGCTGGTTTGTAACATAATTAAGGAACTGCATTGGTTACAATACTAGGTGAACCTTTAAAAGATAAGGGCTGAGGAGTTGCATTCTAAGCATCAAGGTGGCACTGCCATGCTTATAAGTTAGTCGGGGTTGATATTTCAGATTGTAATTTTTTTTTTTGCACTGAGATATGCATATTTTTGTCTAAAAATGCCTGCTGTTAGTATGAGAAGGAGTATCTTAGGTCTCCTTTACTCCCAGCGTAATACCCCTTTGCGCAAATACATTTGTGGAGCCAGAAAGCATTGCATTGACATTTCTTACTATCTTACTGCAATTGGAAACTTGATAGCATCCTATGCTAGGAGAAGGTCAAAACACAGTGTTTCTGTCCTACAGGTCAGTTGTATTAGATATTTGCATGTTCACAAAGGGTGTTTGTATAAACAAGAATGGTGATGCACTGCTCTCAATATAAGGAGGGGTGCAATACTGCATGAAACTTGTGCATAGCAAGAAAAAAAAAAAAAAAAACATCATGCAGGAGAGAAATGCACACCCAGAATTACAAGAACAATTGTATTAGTATCAAGACAGGCGAACAACACTACATTAAAACCATTTAAAACCAAGTAGGTCCCAGTATATCAGATTGCCATAATAACCATATTACATCCAATTGGCCTATGGGTGCCAATACTTCAGGAATTATATCACAACCATGTCTTGGAGGATCATGGTTCCCATGAATAATAGGAAAAATCAAGCATGCAATGATGAATAAACAATGTCCTAAAGAGAGGCAACCACAAATAGCATAGGTCATACCCAATTAGATGCTGCAACCTGGGTAACTGGGGGCCCCACGCGTTCCGCTGTGCATGGCATCTTCCTCAGGGGAATCTTGTGAACTAAGTGTTTGTTCGGCCTTATGGTGGGGTTACACGTCCCGATATCGCCGCGATATCGGAGGCAACGCCGCGGGAGCGCGCATTTTTTGAGCGCTTTTCCCGATATCGCATCGGCGGTTTACACGCTGCGATATCGGGAAACAACGTCCCTCCGATGTGTACGCCCACCAACCCAGTAACGACCATTTAACATGGGAGTTAATGGGTGAGGTGCGAGTACGCATCGGAGTTGGGCTGTCACACGCAGCGATCCTGCTACAATGGCCTTGCGATATCGGGGAGTTGAATAGCTCTGCTATTCAACTCCGATATCGTTTTGGCATCGTTCCAGGATCGCGTTGTACGCTCACACCATACAACGCGCACCCGATATCGGCTCCAACTCGCGACCCACGTGACTTTTTGTCGGAGTTGGGTCGGAGTTGGACGCCGATATTGCGGCGTGTAAACCCACCATGATATAGCTGTACATACAATGTTAAGTGGGCCCTAATTGCTAGAGATAATTAGTTCCAGCTGTAACAAAGGGGGAGTTACCTGGAGTCATGTGTTCACACACCAGTGATGATGTCAAAGGGTAGAGGGCAGGTGTCAAACAAGCTTATCCAGTACCGCTAGGTGTCAAACAAGCTTATCCGGTACCACCAGGGAGAGAAATATGCAAGATGCCCCGGATATGTATGCGGCCGCCATGATAATACCAAGTGTGGCCGCGCACTGGAAATTACATAATCTAGTTGCCATGGTGGCGTTGTAAGCGGCCGCGCATCGGAAATGACGCGATCCAGTTGTTGTAATAGCAAAGAGGGCAGCCGTGCACCGGAAATTACAAGTTCTGGTTACTATGGTTGCGCAGTACACAACTGCGCACCAGAGGTGTCGTCTCCCCAGTCACCATAGTGAGGGAGAATGTAATTAAGAGGACACAATGCGCATGTCTCTCTGGTGCAACAGAAATGCAGCCATATTCATAAGTAAACCAATTACGATATAGACACAAATGTTATAAGTGTAAGATCGATCACACATGGTCCACTCTGGTAGGATTAGTGGGGGCACACTAGTTTGAAGGAAAATAATTTCCGTTTTCATGTCAGTGCAAGACACACCACCCATAAATCACCAGTGGCCATGTAGGGTCGGTATATAAATTTTAGATATAGAAAAAATACATTTATCTTGAATGAGGTGTAAGATCAAGGGAATTTCAATGCTAGTACACCACCTATATACCCCCGGTGGCTGTGCAGGGTGGGTATATACATTTATATATCGGAATAGTACATTTATCCTGGATAAAATGTAGGATCAAGAACATAAGGTGCATCCTGCATCTATTTTCATTAATATGGCAAGAGAGGGGCAAAACAGCCCCGAAGAAAGTTTTCTAAGCAGGGCTGATGTACCCCCATCCGTCAAAAATGGGCTATCTATATAAATATATGGTGACATGATCAAATGAGTGGCCCCGGTATTTGTACCCAGATAAGTATAAAGATTGCTACACCTGCCCCTCATGTGTTGCCGGTGCTATGAAATTATGACTCCATATGTATAGTCCAAAAATTATATGCATATATATCTTTATTAATTATTAACAAGCAGCTTAATAATTACAGTATAGTTACATATTCAAAACTTCGCATCACAATAGAAAATATATATATCGTAAACATGAGTATCAAAATTTCAATAATTTATATGATTTAAAATGGAAGGTCCGAACACCTACCAAATATAAGCAATTTTAAATAACCCATGAGGAACTCATAAACCAAGTTTAAGCTAGAAAGGACTCCTGGAAGTATGGCACAACCCTCCCGGTATCTAAATGAAAGGGTCAGGAGGCCCAATGGAGGACACCAAGCTGTAGCATGAGGACATGGAAAGTTCAGAATTTAAATTCAGAAAAGGAGGGGGGGGAAGAAAGAAAAGGCTCAGTGGAGTATAACATGACCCTCCCAATACCCCCAGTATAAGGGTCAAAGGACCACTGGAAGCCCCTAGGTTGCAGCATCAAGGTGTAAGTTCTAAAAGGAAAAAACTCCAGGGGGTGTTTAGCGTAACCTTCCCAATACCTCCAATGTAAGGGTCAGAAGAGCCCTTTGGAGGCCCCAGGTTGCAGCATCAGGACATGAAAAAAAAACCAAGCAGTTATATTGGAACGAAGGTAATAGTACAATGACGGTTTGAACTAAATATGAACCAATACCAAAGTACATCCATGTTTTGTCTATATCAGGACCAGCATTCCATACATGGACCTTAATATTATACCGGGGTCAATCCAAACTTTAATCCTTATAGTGCTAATCACACATGAGGACTATTCAACCAAAGAAAAGTCAATGCCGAATTGAACCAAAAAGAAGTACATCAGTAGGATTCTTCCGTCATAGATTGTAAATGTACAGCCAGGTAGAATAATCTTTATCCCATATTCATCACTTTCACCGTAACCATCCAGGTAGTAGATTCACAAAAAGCTAGTCCGAAGTAAGATCCTATGGAAGATGAAAAATATTGATATAAGACATACAGGATACCGTATGTACCACCTCGTTTATCCCAGAAACCCAGTGAACATTAGTTCTTCATTTAATCCATTCGGGGTCATAGAGCGTAAGGTAAATATCCATCTTGCTAAGGGTGTTTGCACGGGATAATCCCGGATAGTGTACACCTGTTGGCAGCATATTTCCCTTGTAACTTGCCATATACGCTTTTCTACTGATTAAAGAAAGGTCTTGACAACAATTTGACATTTTGATTTTTTTTATATCGCTCTGCATTTTGTTCCATCTGCAGTTTTTTCTATTATTTCCACTTTTAGACAGCAGATGTCAAGCATGAAAAACACATTTTTTTAGTAATGCAGTAGAAAAAGTGACACGCATATATTATACAGTATATGGAGTCATTACAAACAGAATGATCTAGTTCAAGTATTTATTTCTGTTAATGTTGAGGATAATGGGTTGCAGCCAATGAAAACCCAAAGGTCATTACCTCAGAAAATTAAAGTAGGGAGGATGAACAGTTAAAAACCATACTTTTGTACTGTATTCCACAAGACATGAAAGGGTGAATTTAATATTGATTTATTAGTCAACACATTTCAGGACTCCCTGAACCACCCTGAAATATGGCAATATGATATTGATTTATCATGAGGGAGGGGCCAGGGAGCAGCGGTGATCATGGCGTCAGCTGCACCACCACTATCAGTACTGCACAATGGGTAACTACCACTAGCGGGTGCCATATTTGCACACTCTTCACTTGGGTGTGCTAATATGGCAGCCACCGGTGCGTGATATGGTGACAACTGGTTGGACGTTGATGACGGATACCACAAGGTAAGTATATATATATATGTATTATTTATACATATATATATATACAGTGCCTACAAGTAGTATTCAACCTTCTGCAGATTTAGGTGGTTGACACATGCGGAATTAACTTGGCATTGTGACATTTCGACTGTAGATCAGCCTGGAAGTGGGAAATGCACTGCAGCCGAAAAGATTTTTTAATTTTTTTTCTTTTTTTTTTAAAGCGTTAAAAGTTAATTCAGAGGGTCATTTATTATTCAACCCCTCAAACCACCAGCATTCTGTTTGGTCCCCCTAAAGTATTAAGAAGTAGTTCAGGCACAAAGAACAATGAGCTTCACATGTGTGGATTAATTATCTCTTTTGCCAGCCTTTTCTGACTATTTAAGACCTCCCCAAACTTGTGAACAGCACTCATACATGGTCAACATGGGAAAGACAAAGGAGCATTCCAAGGCCATCAGAGACAAGATCGTGGAGGGTCACAAGGCTGGCAAGGGTACAAAACCCTTTCCAAGGAGTTGGGCCTACCTGTCTCCACTGTTGGGAGCATCATGCGGAAGTGGAAGGCTTATGGAACTACTGTTAGCCTTCCACGGCCTGGACAGCCTTTGAAAGTTTCCTCCCGTGCCGAGGCCAGGCTTGTCCGAAGAGTCAAGGCTAACCCAAGGACAACAAGGAAGGAGCTCCGGGAAGATCTCATGGCAGTGGGGACATTGGTTTCAGTCAATACCATAAGTAACGTACTCCACCGCAATGGTCTCCGTTCCAGACAAGCCCGTAAGGTACCTTTACTTTCAAAGCGTCATGTCAAGGCTCGTCTACAGTTTGCTCATAATCACTTGAAGGACTCTGAGACAGACTGGTTCAAGGTTCTATGGTCTGATGAGACCAAGATCGAGATCTTTGGTGCCAACCACACACGTGACGTTTGGAGACTGGATGGCACTGCATACGACCCCAAGAATACCATCCCTACAGTCAAGCATGGTGGTGGCAGCATCATGCTGTGGGGCTGTTTCTCAGCCATGGGGCCTGGCCATCTGGTCCGCATCCATGGGAAGATGGATAGCATGGCCTACCTGGAGATTTTGGCCAAGAACCTCCGCTCCTCCATCAAGGATCTTAAGATGGGTCATAATTTCATCTTCCAACAAGACAACAACCCAAAGCACACAGCCAAGAAAACCAAGGCCTGGTTCAAGAGGGAAAAAATCAAGGTGATGGAGTGGCCTAGTCAGTCTCCTGACCTTAACCCAATTGAAAACTTGTGGAAGGAGCTCAAGATTAAAGTCCACATGAGACACCCAAAGAACCTAGATACCTTGGAGAAGATCTGCATGGAGGAGTGATCAGGTCTTATAAAAGACGATTATTAGCTGTAATTGCAAACAAGGGTTATTCCACAAAATATTAAACCTAGGGGTTGAATAATAATTGACCCACACTTTTATGTTTAAAATGTATTAAAATTCAACTGGGCAACATAACTTTTTGGTTTGTAAGATTTATGCTTCTGTTAATAAGTCCCACTCTCGTTTGCAGTTTGAAGGCTCTAACTTATTTGCATATTACCAAACCTTCGAAATCTGCAGGGGGTTGAATACTACTTGTAGGCACTGTGTGTATATATATATATATATATATATATATATATTAGTGCAGACCAAGAGCTAGAATTGATATAGGTTGTGATGATGTTCAAAGTCCCAATAGTGACGTATATGTGACATGATGCAAATTCCTTGACACATCCGTGTGATTTATGATGGTTTCCTACAAGTAATTAAATCCTCTTTCTCCCCTGAGCTGCATGCATTTCTCATATTTATTCACGGCGACACAAACAATACCAGGGGCTAAACTATTATATAATGCAGGTCACTAAATCTTAATAGAGATGGAATTATTCTACATTATATACCGTATATACTCGTGTATAAGCCGACCCGTGTATAAGCCAACCCCCCTACTTTTGCCCCCAAAACCTGGGAAAACCTATTGACTCGTGTATAAGCCGAGGGAGGACCCCAGCACAGGTATACAGCCCCCAGCAGTGTGGTATACAGGCCCCCCCAGTGGTATACAGGCCTCCCCAGTGGTAGTATACAGCAGCCTCCCCAGTGGTATATACAGGCCCCAGCAGTATATACAGCAGCCCCAGTGGTATACATCAGCCCCAGTGGTGTGGTATACAGCAGCCCCAGTGGTATACAGCAGCCCCAGTGGTATATAGCAGCCCCAGTGGTATACAGCAGCCCAAGTGGTATATAGCAGCCTCAGTGGTATATAGCAGCCCCAGTGGTATATAGCGGACCCAGTGGTATACAGCAGCCCCAGTGGTGTGGTATACAGCAGCCCCAGTGGTGTATAGCAGCCCCAGTAGTATATAGCAGCCCCAGTGGTATATAGCAGCCCCAGTGTTATACAGCAGCCCCAGTGGTGTGGTATACAGCAGCCCCAGTGGTATATAGCAGCCCCAGTGGTATACAGCAGCCCCAGTGGTGTATAGCAGCCCCAGTGGTGTAAAGCAGCCCCAGTGGTAAATAGCAGCCCCACTGGTATACAGCAGCCCCAGTGGCCCCCAAATGCTGGCACTCGCCCACCCCCTCTGTTGTAAGGCCTCCTCCGCTGCTTAACTTACCATCCCCGGTCTTCTGCACCGCCGGTCTTCTGTGCTCCGTCCTCCATGCTCCCGTCCGGCTGCATCCGGGATCCCCCGCCGCCGCAGTTACGATGACATCATCGTGCGACGGCCGGGGATCCCGGATGCAGCTGGACGGGAGCATGGAGGACGGAGCACAGAAGACCGGCGGTGCAGAAGACCGGGGATGGTAAGTTAAGCAGCGGGGGGGACCTTACAACAGAGGGGGGGCGAGTGCCAGCATTTGGGAGCCACTGGGCTGCTATACACCACTGGGGCTGCCGTATTGACCCGTGTATAAGCCGAGGGGGGGACTTTTCAGTCCAATTTTTGGGCTGAAAAACTCGGCTTATACACGAGTATATACGGTATGTCATTCTCCTCTTGCCTTGTGCCTCTGGAGCGTCATGTTCATCTGAATTTATTTATTTTTCTTACAGTTTGGTGCTATTTACATAGTAAAAGGTTCAATAATTACATAATTTCTAGTGATTAAGGCAAAAATTGTGATCCTGGCTAATACAATATACAGTGTGATGCATTTTGTTAGTGAAAAGTCAGATATTAAAGGAAACCTGTCAGGTGCTCTGTGCACTCAGAACCACGAGTGCCCATATTATAGTCCCTGCCTAACAGTTCCTTCATATAGTACCATCCATAAATAGATCTTTAGAAAAAGTGTTTCTAAAGATCGTTTATCAGATGCTAATTAGGGCTTTGAGTAGTCAAAGGGCATAAAGCCCCCGTCTCACTAAGCGAGATCGCTAGCAAGATCGCTGCTGAGTCACAAGTTTTGTGACGCAACAACGACCTCGGCAGTGATCTTGCTACGTTTGACACGTAGCAGCAATCCGGCCCTCGCTTGAGATCGCTGATCATTACAAACCTTTCTGGACCATTTTTTGGTCGTCGCGCTCCCACTGGGCAGCGTGCATTGCTATGTTTGACAGAGACAATGACCAACGATCTTAATACTACGCCCGAGAGTGACAGAGTCCCAACGACCGGCGGATCGTTGCTGCGTCGCTGGTGAGATCTGACTGACATCTCACCAGCGACAACGTAGCGACGTACCAGCGATCCCTACCAGGTCGGATCGTTGTTGGGATCGCTGGTGCGTCACTACGTGTAAACCAGCCTTTAGTTCCCCAACTAGTCGGCCCCATAATCATGTTATCACTCCCATGTGGGAGTGATGACATGCTTAAGGAAAAAACGACACTAATAAAATGATGGAACTTATGAGCAAATATGACTGACTAAAGAGTCTAAATGACGTTTTTGTATGTTTGTCTATTCCTTTGTTTACCTTTATAACCTCTATTATCTTCAAAATATATAGAACTTCTCCTTTGCCTGCCACTGTGGTACAGTGGTTCTTTCTGAAAATCTGATACGGATAAGCTAGGCCTTTAACTTCGGCTGCCATCATTACCGATTGGTACACCAGTACTTGAATACTCTCTATAACTTTAATAATAAAAATATAAACATGGGGATCCCTGTGAGGCTAAATGGCACAAGTTGCCGTTGTGTCCTCAGGAAACTGTAATCGGGATACTCAAAACTTTCCTTTAATGTGTGTGCACTGTTGCCCACATCATTTTCCCTTTTTTTCTTGTATTATTGAGGTATCCCAAGTTGCCCTGTACTTGAAGTGACCAACACCATCACATTAATAATGCTCAACATCAGGAAATAGTGTTTATCTCTCTAATCAGTGTCACCTCTAAATAACCTTATTCCCTATATTATTCCCTATAAAACTGTGTACATATTACCAATTTGTTTTCCTTTTCTTTTTACAAGCAGCCCTCATATCCATCTATGCTCCTCAGGCTCCAAATGCTGCCTAAAATCATTGCTCCGCCCCTTCTAACAGCCCAGCCTTAAGAAACTGAGTTTCTTGTTCCATCCACGCTGTTCGCCCCTGCACTGCGCATATGCCGCGGCCATCTTTAAACTCCATTCTAAACTCTATTTGAAGCCGCATACAGTCATGGCCAAAGGTTTTGAGAATGATACAAATATTAATTTTAACAAAGTCTACTGCTTAAGTTTTTCTAATGGCAATTTGCACATACTCCAGAATGTCATAAAGAGTGATCAGCTTAACAGCAATTACTTGCTAAGTCAATATTTGCAACTTTAACCCCCAAAACACATTTCAACATCATTGCAGTTCTGCCTTAAAAGGAGCAGCTAACATCGTTTTAGTGATTGTTCCATTAACACAGGTGTGGGTGTTGATGAGGACAGGGCTGGCGATCAATCAGTCATGATTAAGTAAGAATGACACCACTGGACACTTTAAAAAGGAGGCTGGTGCTTGGTATCATTGTTTCTCTTCAGTTAACCATGGTTATCTCAAAAGAAACACGTGCAGCCATCATTGCACTGCACAAAAATGGCCTAACAGGGAAGAGTATCGCAGCTAGAAAGATTGCACCTCAGTCAACAATCTATCGCATCATCAAGAACTTCAAGGAGAGAGCTTCCATTGTTGTCAGAAAGGCTCCAGGGCGCCCAAGAAAGACCAGCAAGCGCCAGGACCATATCTTAAAACTGTTTCAGCTGCGGGATCAGACTACCAGCAGTGCCGAGCTTGCTCAGGAATGGCAGCAGGCTGGTGTGAGTGCTTCTGCACGCACTGTGAGGCGGAGACTCTTTGAGCAAGGCCTGGTTTCAGGGAGGGCAGCAAAGAAGCCACTTCTCTCCAGAAAAAACATCAGGGACCGATATTCTGCAAAAGGTACAGGGAGTAGACTGCTGAGGACTGGGGTAAAGTCATTTTCTCTGATGAATCCCCTTTTCGATTGTTTGGGACATCTGGAAAACAGCTAATTCAGAGAAGAAGAGGTGAGCGCTACCACCAGTCTTATCTCATGCCAGCTGTAAAGCATCCTGAAACCATTCATGTGTGGGGTTGCTTCTCAGCCAAGGGAATCGGCTCACTCACAGTCTTGCCTAAAAACACAGCCATGAATAAAGAATGGTACCAGAATGTCCTCCAAGAGCAACTTCTCCCAACCGTCCAAGAGCAGTTTGGTGCCCAACAATGCCTTTTCCAGCATGATGGAGCACCTTGCCATAAAGCAAAGGTGATAACTAAATTGCTCAGGGATCAAAATATAGAGATTTTGGGTCCATGGCCTGGAAACTCCCCAGATCTTAATCCCATTGAGAACTTGTGGTCAATCATCAAGAGACGGGTGGACAAACAAAAACCAACAAATTCTGCCAAAATGCAAACATTGATTATGCAAGAATGGACGGCTATCAGTCAGGATTTGGTCCAGAAGTTGATTGAGAGCATGCCAGGGAGAATTGCAGAGGTCCTGAAGAAGAAGGGTCAACACTGCAAATATTGACTTGCTGCATTAACTCATTCTAACTGTCAATATAACCTTTTGGTACTCATAATATGATTGCAATTATATTTCTGTATGTGATATAAACATCAGACAAACACAAATAAAAACCAGAGGGCAGCAGATCATGTGAAAATATAATTTTGGTGTCATTCTCAAAACTTTTGGCCATGACTGTACACCTGGACATCGCAGTTTGCCTTTGCACTCTGCATGCGCCGTGGCCATCTTTGAACTCCAACTGAAGCCGCATACACTTGGGCATTAGCGTTGTACTGCGCATGCCTATAGCGGCATCGCATTTCCGTTGACGTCACCCGCACGTTCCTACATGCTCTGGCAGTGATCAAACACCAGGTATTTGCAATTTACTAATTATTTTGTACATTATATATATGTGGCTTGGACACCACACTGCTGACACTCCCCTGAAGAAGTCACCCAGGCGACGTAACATATGAGGTCCAGTGGTGTCCCCCTTGCCCTCTCCTCCACACTACATGCTTGGTAATGTTTCGGCTATTTGATCTTTAACTTGGCCAGTTTCTATTCATGGTTAATGGCATTTCACCCATAACCATTATATTTTGCAGGATCCTCTTTTTCATGCTCCTAGCCATTGGCTTATCTTCTCTTGTTTCTGTGTTGACTATACTGACCTGACTCTGGACACTATTGATCAGAAACTAGATCTGTCTCGTCATATAGGTGGATATAAGGTTTACCAAAGGACACTAGTCAGAATTGACAGGTCTAAAACTACTGAGAATTCCTATTAGGGGACTACTAATGTAAATGAAACTGGATTTTTGCTTTCAGCTGTATTTAAAGTGATTATTATATTAACGTTTATTGAGGTTTAACATCTGCAGGAGACTCCTTGAACCTAAGCATATTCTGATTTTTAAATGATTTGAATTTTGTCTGTTGGTGTGGTCTAAGCAATAAAAGTTTGGTATATGGTTTGCATAAAAAAAGTCTATGGTGTGATTTCGGTGATCGCTCGGTCTATACATGTTGTCTCTTTCTCCTGAAATTTGAAATTGTTTTTGACATGTTTGAGCAGATCCCTACTTTATAATATCGTGGTGCCCTCAGGTATGCTTAAGGAAAGCCAGTGTCTGTGTCAGCTCTTCAGAGAGCCTCACTGCTCATGATCGGAAGTCTTAAGTACTTTCGGTCATGTGCGGTACTCTGAAGCCAGGTGTATATGTCCCAACTTCAAAGAGACATAGTGCACATGACCAGAAGTGCGGACAACTTCTGGTAATGCGCATTGAGCCTTTATGATGCCAGGGTGCATACACCTGGCGTCAGAAAAGTGCAATGCTGAGGGGTACAAAGCTAATCGCATATGCAGCTATGTATAATGATGCCGATTACACTGGCTATAGTAATGCATATTATTACACCCACAGGGGCGTAATAACATTCTATGTTGGCCGACTAATCAAGGGAACTAGCATCTTCTCAACTAGTCAAAGGCCTAATTAGCATTTCATAAACGATCTTTAGAAATACCTATGTATGCTGCAATATTATGAGACTATCAGACAGGGGTTTGAGATAAGCATCCAGAACTGCTTGTGATTCTAAGTGCACAGAGGTCCTTACAGGTTCCCTTTAATGCTTCATTGAGTACCACCAGTAAGGCTGGGTACACACGAGCGTATTTCAGGGCCGTATACGTATAAGCTTATAATAGCTGTAGACCACTATGATAGTAATATTTGAAACTTTATTTAATAACTTCATCAATTTTGTTTTGGGCAGAATACGAAGGATCTGGGACTGAGGTTCATAGGAAACATCCTAAATGTGGTGCTTGCAAATATGGTGCCGAGTGTGATGAAGATGCAGAAGATGTGGGGTAAGCACCCTTGTTCTTTCTTCACGTCAATACTTGTGCTACTTACTGAGGTATTAGAGTAAGACGATCCATTGAACATGTGAATGAGTAAACATTGCTTTTCTGTTTTTAACTAAATAGTCTTAAAAGAGTATTAATTGTTAATAACAGGCTATTGGCTGGTTACAGAAGACGTGAACTTCTAAATAATAATGAAAGTTAACGGCATAATTTACACAAAATGTGTCTTTTCTGGAGTTCCTAAGTTACCTAAATGTACATGTGAGGGAACCAGGAGATAATGAAAGTGGAGTATCAATCTCAATGTTGTTTAATGTGCATTGGTAATACCCAGGTAATTAAGCTGCTTGCAAAGGACGGGCTAACACTTTTCACCGGCCCTGTATTGTGGATTTCATCTTTCCATATATACTGAAAGAACCTTTCATTATTGAAACAGATTGTGTGTGTTACCTAAATTTGTTTGGTGATCTGAAACATTTAATTGTGACAAACATGCAAAAGAATAAGAAATCAGGAAAGGGACAAACATTTTTTCACATCACTTTATATACTGAAAATGTGTGCACGAGCCAGACTCAGTTGACCAATTTATTCTAGAGATAAAGTGGTTTAGAGAAAAACGGGTTGGAAGATTTTGGTACTAATTACACAAAAACACGTTTGATTATGATCAATCATCTCCAGGACGTAGAGTGATCCTTCCTCGTGCTCATAAGATTTTTGTGAAGTTTTTACGTTTTTTTCCAATGTGCTCGCAAACTGTGAATTGTGTTCATTCGTGTATTGCTTATGTCTAAATATCCATTTTTTAGAACAATATGGACGTACTTTACAATGTCTTGACCTTTTTTATTCCATTTTCACGATTTTTTTTAACCTTCTAAAATTCACAAATGAGTTTATTAGTGTCCACTCACCTTGCCGTTCAAACAAATCGCCTATAGCAACCAGAGTACAGCTTTTCAGCATTGAAGCTGCTAAGGTAAAGTGAAAGCTGAGCTCTGACCGGCTGTCATAAACAACTAGAACAGCATAGACTGTGAAGCAGTTTTCTTTACCTGAGATTTGGGATCCTTTCAGTACATACATTTTTGCTCTCTCTCTCTCTTTCTCACTCACTACTCTCTTCTCTCTCTCTCTCATTGTGAGGCATGACTGGCGCTATATAGCATGTGGCTGGTATGACTCACATGGCGTGCTGCAATCTCTGCTCTGTAGTGGTACGTAAGGGGTTAACAGCAGCGCGGTCTGTGCATGAGTGTGAGCTGATTGAAACAACTACATGGCTGGTGTAGGTGGGCAACCAGGATAATAGCTTCTCGAGCTTCAAGTAGAAGCTGTCAGTTTGGGAGAAACATCCAGCCAGAGAGGATGTAGAGTCAAAGGCATCCGTCCCTTTGGGACGTAGAGGGAGGCCTGCCATCTCCATGCGGGAGGCACCAGTCCCTCTGACTAAGAGTGTGCGAGCCTGTGGCCAGACGCAGGGGTTAAGAAGGTCCCTAGAGTTGGGGAACCTTGACCGAACCCTGAGGGTGCTCACTCAGACATGGATGGGGTGCCGCCGTGGACCGGGAGACCTGCCTGGTATGGAGGTTTGGTGGCGGCTGGTGACCTGGAACACATGGTGAAGAGACCTTGGGGATGCCTGGTTTACCCGATAACTGCGGTTTGCCAATCCCTGATCTGGACCCAGAAGGGCCGCAGTCCATGGATGTGTTAGGATGGACTGTGTGCCAGCATGAGTATGTATGTGGTCCATGGATGTATTATGATGGACTGCATGCAGTGTGTAGGAGCCCAGTTAGGCCAGAGTCTGTATGTATGCTATATAGTATGGGAGAGACCGAGTACGGCTCAAGGGCCAGGCGGTGTAGCCACCATTGGGACTGACTGTAATGTCATGATATGGTCCCATTGACCTTGTGTGACTGTGAAGGCTGTGTGCATATAGCCTGTATGTGGCCAGTATGAACGGGGTTGAGACAGCATATGTGTTCCATAAAGTGGGGATACGTACCATGCCCTGGGTCTACAAATGTCTTGTACAGGGGTTGCGCACATAGTGAGCCCTGTAACTATGGTCGATGTTACCACCCTTGGGGCCGTTTATAATGTACTAAATGTCCCGTTGATAACCGTGTGATAAAATGTTGTTATGTATTATGTGTGGAATAAGGCTAGACGGCCATAACCGCATAGGGAGGCATGATTGGTGCTCTTTGTGTTCGATGGAGCTGTAATCCATGCTCTCGTGTATGTAAGCCCTAAAAAGAGGTATATGTGCAATATAGTGCATTGTTATTAGTAATGTCATGCTGAGAAGTGTTCATATGTGAGTGTACCATGTGTTATATGTGATGTGAGCAGTTTTATGGACTGTAATAAACTGCTATCTTATGATAACAGTTAAAAACATTGGTTTTGGTGTCATTATCCGTTGCCAGGCAAGCCCCTAGGCGAGCACTACCTCACACTATATATATATATATATATATATATATATATATATACACACCACTCACCATATCTTTCAGACTATAAGATACACTGGACCATAAGACGCACCCAGCAAAAACATTAGGTTATGATGCACTGTTATAGGGGAGTGAATCTGCTGCTGACACTCTTATGGGGTATTGTCCCCAAATTCTGTACTAATGTCCCCATTCTGGTCCCATTGCAGGTATTTATGTCCCCCATCCTGGTAATATATGATCCCTCATCCTGGTATATATATATTATATTCCCATCCTGGTAATATATGATCCCCCCATCCTGGTATATATATGATTCCCCTATCCTGGTAATATATGATCCCCCCCCCCTCCCCCCATTCCTGGTAAAATATGACTCCCCCCATTCTGGTAATATATGATACTCTCCATCCTGGTAACATATGATCCCCCATCCTGGTACATGGGCCCCCATCACTTAAAAAAAAAATAAACAATCATATTCACCCTTCCGTTGCTCCCTCACACAGCGTCATAATCCTTCTGTGTTATGCCGAATGCTCAGCTGATCATTGTGCAAACCATGCGCACAGCGATGAATGACTCTCCTGTGCCCCGCTCCAGTAGTGATCAGCTGAGGGTTCAGCATAACACAGGAGGATGTCATTGCTACGGGAGGGAGTGATGGAAGATGATTATGATCGTCCCATATATTCAGTGCTTCCCATGCAAAATGATGATGCTTGGGAAGCAGTGAATATGCAGAAACACGATCACCGCTGCTGCAGTTGCGGCCTGTGATGGCAGCTGCAGCATCAGCTTCAGTGATGGGCAAGGAGAGTGCAGTGAACATTTCATTCGCCTAATGAGTGCGCTCACATAAGCACAGGCCGTATCCTGCTTTAACCTCAGGTCACTGCTTCAAAGACCCCACCCCCTCCAGCACAACACAGTACATTTGGACTATAAGACACTCCTCCCACTTTTCCCCAAAAGATGGGTTAATAATAAAAAAAGTGTTAATTACAGTCCGAAAACAACAGCATATGTTTTGAGTGGCTAAGCACTCTATCTTCTGGCATGGTTTGACTCAAGGCATGATATTTACTTATTTTCACAATTATTTAAAGTAAAAATGGCGACATAACCATCTGTTCTCTTTGATACAATTTTTTTCATTAAGGTACCTTTTGAAATTGGATCTATAAAAAAATGGTGTATCGTAGATTCACACTGCCTACTGGTAATACATATAGAGCAAACCAGGGCTTGCCCACCTATGCTATGGTGATAGTATAAGTGAAGCAGATGTCTATGCCAGGGGAGTAACTGTAACAGGTGGATGAGTTGCACCCTGGCCTTGGAGCCTAGGGGGTCCAAATAGTCTCTGTGTCCTACATAAAAAGACTATTGCTAATAAACATTTGCAAAAATTGGGGACCCCTTGAAGCTTTTGCATTTGTGATTATTAGTTTCAAGTTAAACCATTGGTCTGTGCCATCACAAGATGACTAGCAATTTTTTTCCAGCAGTGGATATAATATCTGAGTATCATCGTTCTGTGCTATGGGTTTGAGTACAGCTGTATTATGGTCCATGTGCAAGTCATGTTTTTTTGTGGTGCTAAGGAAGTAAGCAAGAAAAGTAGACCTGTTCATGAGCTATTACCATGTAATCATATGCAATCAAACTTTTTTTCTATATCTATTAAAATGTTTTAGAAGAGGCAGTATTAGGTATTTTGGAGTCATGTAATAAAATATTAAAGAGGACCTGTCACCTCCCTGGTGCATTCAAAAGTGACAGCACCACTGAATGCAGCGTGTGTGCTGCATTCAGGGAAGCTGTGTACTACGGCTCTAGCCCCCCTGTATCCCGAAAAAAACACTTTGCAAACTTTACAGTTAAGAGTTCCTCTGGGTCGGATCTGATTAAGAAGTCCTAACTGCTGGCACAATCCTCCCTGCATCCTCCTTGTGTGTTTTGCCCCCTCTATGTGTCTGCTGCTGCCTCCTCTTCTGCTGGGTCTGCCCTCCTCTTCTCTTGCTTCTTGTGACGTCAGGAGCAGAAGAGCAGGGCAGACCCAGAAGAAGAGGAGGAGGCAGCAAACATATAGAAGTGGCGGAACACATAAGGAGGAGGCAGGAGGATTGTGCCAGCAGCAAGGACCTCTTAATCAGACTCGACCCACGGGACCTCTTAACTGTAAAGTTTGCAAAGTGTTTTTTCCGGGGTACAGGGGGGGGGCAGAGCCTTAGTACACAGCTTCACTGAATGCCGCATACATGCGGGATTCAATGGTGCTGTCACTTTTGAAAGCACCAGGGGGGTGACAGGTTCTCTTTAAAGAAAGAAAAGATTCTGAAAATATTCCTCCATTATTAAAAGGCACTAGGCACATACATATCCCTTCATTTAGTGGCCTCTATAAAGCAACATATTCAAATAAAATGAGGCTCATTTATCAAATATCTCAGATTCTGCTGTCAGAATTAGAGAAACCTGAATTAATCACCGCTGTACTCATTTGTAAAGCAATGGTTCCAAATCTTAACCTATATTGTCCTTGTATCTGGCATAAGATCATGGCTTTTGTTACAAAGAGAAGTCACACTACAAGTGAGGACATAGTTTTAGTTGTTAGTGAGTGAATATACCTTGGCTGAGAAGGTTCAGTCAATCTCGTGACCTTACATCTTACCTTGAATGCTACATGACCTTACACTTTACCTGTCACAGAACAGAGCAGAAAGACACAACCATTGATGTCAGAAGCAGTAATGAAGTTGGTTCCTAGTTGGTATAAAGACGTACTTTATCTACAACATACATACACGTTTGGACAAACCTCATGCATTGGTTTTCCTTGTTCCAATTGGACTGTGTATATTGTAGATTCAGAGTGAAGACAGCAAAACAACGAAGACACACATATTAGAAACAAGGAATAAGGAAACACATGAGAAACAGACCAGAATATACCTGAAATCTTAGATTTCTCAAAGTTCCACCCTTTTTAATACGATGACAACTTTACATTTTCTCAAGCAGCTTAATCTTGTGGTCACCTGGAATGGCGTTCCAACAGACGTGAAGGAGTTTTCACAGGTGATTAGCACTCATTAGCTGCTTTGCCTTCACTTTACGGTCCAACTCATCATAAACCATCATTCTGAATGTACTGTGTGCACATTCCAATAAGAACAAGGACAACCACTGCATGAACAAATCTGTGCAAACTTTTGACGAGTATTATATTAGAATAATGTTAGCTGAATACACAGGGCTGGCTCCAGGTTTTTGTGGGCCATGGGCAAAACTATCTCAGTGGGCCCCTTTAACACATATCACGATTCATAAATATAATATAGAAGTTGCGGGCTGTGTATATAATGTAGAGGCTCCAGGGTGGGCTCTATCTACTATATAATTGCCGTAGGCACTTCCGTGTCGGACCCCGCAAAAGACCGTGGCTTTGTCACTCTGTGACGTCACCACGTGCGAGCAATGGCCGCGAAGCCGAAAATCGAACCAGAGGCTCGGCCACAAAGTTAGCGATTTACCGCTCATGTAGCGCGAGCAATGGCCACGAGGCCATTGCGAGTCGCTGGCCAAGTTAGCGATTTACCGCTCATGTAGCGCGAGCAATGGCCGCGAGGCCATTGCGAGTCGCTGCCTGAGCCGCCGCACCTGCCACAAGTCCCCCTATACTTTCTATGGGGATTACCGCAACCGCGCCGCAAGTGTAACGGTTATGCGGCAAACGCGGCAGATGCGGTTACACTTGCGGCGCGGTTGCGGTAATCCCCATAGAAAGTATAGGGGGACTTGCGGCAGGTGCGGCAAGTGCGGTTTTGCACTTGCGGCAAGTGCGTCCGCGAAAAAAACCGCAGTCAGCCGCGGTTTTTTTCGCGGCCGCACCTGCCGCAAGTGCAAAACCGCATTTGCCGCACCTGCCGCAAGTCCTCCTATACTTTCTATGGGGATTACCGCAACCGCGCCGCAAGTGTAACGGTTATGCGGCAAACGCGGCAGATGCGGCTACACTTGCGGCGCGGTTGCGGTAATCTCCATAGAAAGTATAGGGGGACTTGCGGCAGGTGCAGCAAGTGCGGTTTTGCACTTGCGGCAAGTGCGGCCGCGAAAATCTTAAAAAAAAAAAAAATATTCTAGACACCCGATGCATTTGCATCGGGCTCACAGCTAGTATATAATATTGAGGCTCTGCAGGTCTGTATATATAATAGAGGCTTCTGGGCTGTATATATAATATGGAGTCTGCGGAGCTGTATGAATAGTATAGAGCAGGGGTGGGCAATTCATTTTCCCATGGGGCCGCATGAGAAATTGGGATGGTTTTAGAGGGACGGACTAATATAATTAACAAATTTCTACCCAATACTGTGTTTAATATATGCTATCCCTTCATAAATAAGCAATAAATGAAACAATACAAAGATTCAATGAAAATATGAAGGACCTAATTACATCATTATTTAATGACAAGATTATAAACTTTAATGAACCTGAAGGGGCCGTCACACGCAACGATTTGTTGTTAGCGATCTCAGTCAAGCGAGGTCACTAACAACATCGTTCACATCGCTGGTGAGCTGTCACACAGGCAGACTCACCAGCGATGTGGACCAGCGAGAACGCTGGTAACCATGGTACACATCGGGTTACTAGGTGCCGTGCGGCACTTAGTAACCCGACGTTTACAATGGATACGAGCTCCCAGCTTAGGCTGTGCAGTGTTGGGAGCTCGATGATCGCTGGTCTCCTGCTGTCACACGCAGCGATGCTGCGTGTGCAGCCGGCGAACATCGATAGATTTGTGAACATGTTCACAAATCTGCGATCAACGACTAATCGTTGATCGTTGACAGGTGTCACACACAACAATGTCGTTCACTACATCGCTGCAATGTCACCAAAAATGTGACGTATGAACGATATTGTTTAAAAAATCGTTGCGTGTGACGGCCCCTTTAGATTGTTCACTTTTGAAAATTGTCAACTTTCACAGTATTTAATAAACCAGCATCACATTTTCACCTAAAATAGCAAGTTTTTCAAAGACCTGCATTAGTTAAAACTTTTGTCATTTTGAGATTGAATTCATATTGTTAAATATAGTTGCGCAGTTCCATACTATATTACACTATTTTATCACTCAGTGTGAACACAATCTAAGCCATGGTTCACATGGCACAGATCTGCCAGAAATAAAACTGGCCCTGGATGAAACACAAGTATGTTTCCGTCCCCATAGAAGGGTAGTGTAATTGAAGGGGCAACTGTGCGAGTATTTCCTGGAGTCAGAGACAGGGACAAATCCTCCATTCTCCAGTATCACCCAGAATCTGCATGGTGTGAATGCGGCCATAGGTTCCCATACAATATCTGCGTCTGCCGTACCCAGATGCCAGGACAGGGGATGGCACAGATCTATAGGACAGGGGATGGCACAGATCTATAGGACAGGAATTGGACACAGATGTATGGCACATTGTGCTCAGGAAATACTGTCCCCACAGCTGGTAGCCCTGTGCCCAGGATCACACACAAGTGGAGGGTAATTCCCAGCTGACAGGGGGCCTGTCCAGGCCGGACAATACCAAACACAGACATGGCCCAGGCCCAGCGGCCCTGCTCTCTGCCCCCCCTTTCCTGGCCATCAGCAGTAGTGTGGCGCCACCGTGCTCTTGAGGCCTGGCTTTCACTCACCATGTTGGTGCTCGGCCTCTTGGTGAGTGTGAATGGTGCTCTCCACTCTCACAGGCAATCTGCGATCTCGCTCACACGCACTGTGGCTGCGGTATGCAGCATGTACGGCGGGCTGAGACTGGGACTGCACCGGGGACACAGCTGGACAGGAGAACATTGCGCCGGGGTCATGGCTGGGAAGAGCTACGACACAGGGGGCAGAGAGAGGGACAGGGCAGAGGCTAGCCAGGAGGGCCAGCCAGATGCAGTAGGCGGGCTGCCACTTGCCCAGGTCTGGTATAGAGGCTGCTGCTGGGCTATATATATAATATAGAGGCTGCAAGGTGTATATATTTGGAGGCTATGCTGGGCTGTATATACATAATAAAGAGGCTCTGAGCTATGTATAGTATTTGAAGGCTGCTGCTGGGCTGTATATAGTATTTGGAGGCTCTGCTGTATATATTATTTGGAGGTTGTGTTGGGCTGTATATATTATTTGGATGCTGTGGCAGTCCAGCAGCAGCCTCCAATATATACAGCCAAATGCCCAGCACAGCATCCATATTATATATACAGCACAGCCTCCAAATACTTTATACATGCAGCCTCATAATAATATATACAGCAAAGCACAGCCTCCATATTATATATACATCACAGGACAGTCTCCAAATAATATATACAGCACAGCCTCCATTTTATATGTACATTATAGCCTCCATATAACAAGCACAGCACACCCTCCATATTACATATATATACAGCCCAGGACAGCCTCCAAATAATATATACAACCCAGATCAGCCTCCAAATAATATATACAGCCCAACACAGCCTCCAAATAATATATACAGCACAGCCTCCAAATAATATATATAGCCCAGCACAGCCTCCAAATTCTATATACAGCACAACCTCCAAAAAATATATACAGCACAGTCTACTTATTATATATATAGCCCAGCAGCAGCCTTCATATAGCTCAACAGCAGCCTCCATAGCACAGCCTCTATAACCCTGCAGCAGCCTTCATAGCCCAGCGCAGCCTCCAGAGCCATGCAGCAGTCTATATAGCACAACCTCCATAACCAGCAGTCTCCATAGCCCAGCAGCAGCCTCCATAGCACAGCCTTCATAGCCAAGCAGCAGCCTCCAAAGCACAGCCTTCATACCCAGCAGCAGCCTCTGTCCCAGCAGTAGCTTCCATAGCACAGCCTCCATATACCCCAGCAGCAGCCTCCATGGCACAGCCTCCATAACCCAGCAGCAGCCTCCATAGCACAACATCCATATACCTCACCAGCAGCCTCCATAGTATAGCCTCCATATACCTCAGCAGCAGCCTCCATAGCACATCCCCCATAACCCAGCAGAAGCCTCCATAGTCCAGCAGCAGCCTCCACAGCCCAGCACAACCTCCAAGCAGCCGAGTGACAGTCTCTATAATCCGCCATCATGCTGCACATAGTAAAAAAAAAAAAGATTATGCTCACCTTCCCTCCGCTCCTCTGGAGACCCTGTCCTCCTCAGTTGCTGTCCCTGCACGTCATTGCAGCCGGCTCCCATCCACGCTCCTCCTCACTGCCAGCACGGGTGCAGCAGTGTTATGAGGTCGCAGGGTGATGACTCATCTCTCTGCTGCAGTGGGCTGAGGAGGAAGCGCAGATGGGAGCCGCCACATAGCTAATTTGAATTGCATTCAAATTAGCCATGTGCACTGGCAGCGGTGCGGAAGCACTCAGCTGCAGGCTGAGTGTCCCTGCTGGGCCCCTCCTTTTCAGGGCTGCTTGTCCCTGATGTCCAGTGGGCCCCCCAGTTGTTCAGGGCTTCTACACTTGCCCAGGTATGCCGGGTGTTGACACCGGCCCTGTGAACACATCACTTTGGTCAGACTGACTGGCCATCTACATTGTTTTGGGGCCTTCCGGATGATATAAGAGAAGTGATGGCTCAGGTGTGTTGAATTACAATGCCCGATTCTTTTATTATTGTGGGAAGATAACCTACTGCCAGTGGTGTGTGGCATGAGCTTGCTCCACTTTCTTGCTAAAAACACATGCACACTTGGTTTAGCTTTACATGCATGTGAATTATGGATCATGAAAGACAGCTATTTATTTGCTTGCTAGCTACAGTATATGGGCATGTTAGATTGAGAATGTGCTTGAGCTAATAGAGTAACATTCTATGATATTTTGGAATAAATATAGTAGAAATGATCAGTATATGTAATCCATACACAGATTTATTAATTGGCATTCATGGCAGATGGGTTCATTAGCACCTCTTATTCACAATTTTTATGTGTCCACATTGTATTTATACATGTCCAACAGTGTATTTGCCAACTCTATAAAATAAAATTATGGGCAATATGTATTAGATTAAGCAAGGCACAAGAAGCAGTAAATGCTTGCAGAACATGAATCAATAATTTAGCGAAGTTTATTTTTTAACATGCTTCTTAGTAAAATACGTCACTGAGAGAAATTGCTGCATCGCTCCATTTCCTACAGTGTATCACAAGGGATCCCCTTTAATGTCGTCCTTGCATGGACTTGCTGACACTATATACTCATTGGCCATAGTTGGGGCAGATTATGGATTTTAACTTTGCAGTATGTAGAAAAAACATATAAAACGAGTGTTCAAAATAGATTTCACAGAGACAAGAAAATATGAGGTGTGAAATGATATTTGATAGTTGTTTTCTGACTCTCACCACCGTTTTTAATCTACAGCCTTTATAGAGAATAAAAGCTTTTACTGTAGAGCTGATAGTGGTTCATCTAATAGTGGCAAAGTCATTACATCTGTCATAACCCAGACACCATTCATGTAATGGACATTGGTGGGTCTGTATGTCGCACTGACATATTATAGATTTTTCAATCTTACGAGATGTGTACAAATATACTATGAAAAAACACAAAGGACAATGGGCATTTTCTATTTTTTTTTTAATGATTTTTTTAAATCCTATCTTTACCAATATAATCTTGCACAAGTGCATCATTACAATTTAAAGGCACTCTGTCAGGTCATTTTTCAGTGTGATACTAATAGTACCCTGGAATAGTGGTAGATCTTTCAGAATATGTAAAAATCATTATTGTACCCTATGTAGTTCTCTTGCTATAGGCACCTGCACACCCTGTAAAAGTGATTGAAATGACTCCTGAGCAGTCTGAGAGTCATAGTCTGTAATGGTGGGTTTACACACACCAATTTATCTGTTCAATCTCTGAACCAATCTCTGGTTGCAGTGAAATCATGGATACATTGCTCCATTTTGTGGCTGTGTACAACATGGAGCAATGTATCCATGATTTCACTGCAACCAGAGATTGGTTCAGAGATTGAACAGATAAATTGGTGTGTGTAAACCCACCATTAGTGTTATTTAAATAACCACACCTATCCAAGCTGGTATTCTGTCCCTCCGCTCAGTGCTGGTTACACTGCATCTCTCGGGCTTCTGCAGGCTGCTGGGTAACATCACTACAGTCTGTGCTATCAGTATAAGATTTCTGTTTATATGAACATTGGTTTTCCTGCATACAGGTAATGTAAATATCTGCTGAGCAAATGATCAAATGTTCATATAAACCCAAAGAAATGTCTTAGAGCACACATTACACACATGCCTCAGATACACACAATGAAGATCTCAGAGCTGCATCTGCTAAGAGAACACACCTCCCCCCTCCTTTCTTCTTTGTCTGCAGTGAGTCACACAACATATAGACCAGAGAAGGGCAGGGTTGTGTAATGATGCATGAATATTCATTTCCTGGTGAGTGAGCAGCAGAGAACTGTGATTGACAGATGGAATGAATCTTTTATTTTGAAGTTTACACAGGATAGGAGGGAAGCATAAATAATACAAAATACATGAATAGAGAGAGCTTAGAGAAAGGAATTAGAGAATTATATCAGTTATATATGGATTTTTAACCTGACAGATTCCCTTTAAAGGGGAAAAACACACTACAGTGAATGAAATGTAATACAATAAAGTGATTGTCAGGATTTAATAAGTACCATAGGTATGTCATGTTTGCTTTGTGCTATCTGAAGTAGAGTATGAAAGGTTTTTAGTTGGAGAACTGAGTGCTGGATTATTGATTATTTAGACCTACATTTTAATGGGGTGCAGGAATTGATTTAAATTAGCACAGGGCCAATTTAATGGATCATGGGGAAGGAAAAGACATGGAGTGATAAGGCCGGTTTCACACCATGGTTTATCTGATCCGAGGCTGTCCGATTTTATATCCGGCACCATAAACTCCCATGTTAGGGGAGTGCCTGATCGCGCCAGATCCGGGAGGATCCTATTTGTGCAAGCAACGTTTTTGTGTTCGGGAGAAAAAAGTCTGAATTCTCCCGGATCATCCCGGCCCCATAGAAATACTATCAGATAAACTATGCTGTGAAACCGGCCTAACTTGTGTTGGTAATAAAAAAAGAAAATAGAAATAAAAGCTTGTCAAATTCTAGAGCCAAGATTATTAATGATGTTGTGTTTGGCAGAGATATGCGATAACATGATGGACAGTAACAATGTTGGTAATAACGAACAATTTCAGTTCACTTGGCTTTATACTGCCTGGAGGCACATGGGACTGTCAACCCATCCTCTGACTGCACTGAGTGTAATCGAATTGTGTCCACATTGTGTGTGAAAAATGAGATATGTAACTGAGTTATCCACTGCACTCACAAATCACTTATTATGTCATGTAGAGAGAGAAACAGTCATCCATATAAAAGGTGTGTAAAATGCATCTAATTGGCAGAAAATGAAGGACAATGCCATCTGCAAGCATTTATCTCATATTCCAGCATGCCGTGTAGAGGGTCAATGGGCTGAACCTGCCTGCTGCTTATCATACTGCATGAGACTGTTTTCTTTACATGCGATGAAAATACATAGTAATCAATGTCTTAAGATGTCATACAGGAAGAACGCCAGTAGTCATCCTCTCTGAAACATGAACCTTCAGCCACATATAACCACGTGACCTAATGTAACCTTGGTCAGCCATATTTATCTGCATGTGCCTAGTCCTTCTATCTTGAGGTGTGTTATAGAACTAGTATCATGTATAAATGCACCAACAACTTGACATTTGCTGACATGTTTTGGTTACATATGCAGTATGTTCTGTATAATTATCAGATGAAGTGTAGGTGTACTGACGCAAATATATAATGTGCTATAATTATTGGAATAATTTCTGAGAGCAGAGGGATCTTTCTATTAATAAAATACAAGACTACGGAGAGTTTCAAATTCCCTTCTACTGCCTTGTGAGTTCATCAGCAGTGTATCCACTGCTATATGGGAACATATACACTTGTAACACTATATTGGGGAAATGCAAGTGGTGTTCAATTCCCCATAGTAGATCTGTAGACAGTTGCGTAGTGTGAATTGCCAGTGTTTGGGCAAGGCAAGCATTTTGCCCCCCCTAACCACTAGCACTCCCGACGTTCCTTCCATCAGTCTAGTCTTGAACTCCTTATATCACAAGCAGTAGTTTGATTTGAGGAAAAATGATCATGTAATTAGTTTGTGCTTTCACTGCCTGGTTGTTTTCAGTTTTTTACTAAAATTTTTAAAATAAAGGTATAGTTATTTTAATTACTATTTAACTTTTTTACTAACAATTTTATAATCCTAGCCCTATACCAAACCCTTGCCCTAAAGTTCATCCTACTGCTAAGTCTAACCCTAAGCCAAACCCTAGACCTATCCCTAGCTTTCTGTCTTAAGCTTTACCCTGGAGACCTAGACCAAACCTTACCCCTAATCCCAAATAGGGTCAAAAAAGTATAACAATATAAAAACAAAAAACAAAAACAGCACTTAATTTTAAGACTGACAGATTTCAATCACATGTAGTGCCATTGAGTTAATCCTTTCCTCTGAGATGTGCTCATCTTCTGCATCTGTCAAGCCCTAGGCCCAGGGGTACTCAGGGATCAGACTCGGAGTGGATCATGGGTGGCGGCACCTGAGCCCGTGGCCTGGGTGACACTTCATTAGAGGGGTTATGTACAGGGGATAAGAGTTATTGTCACGTGACGCCACCTGTAGTACCTGGTGATGGGTCACCAGCGCTGCCACAGTCCCCCTGGAGGGCGCTGGTATTGCGGCAAGGTGGCAAAGCTCCCTACAGGTGGAGATGGTCCTCCGGGGCAGCGTAGATAAAGGGGCAGCTTGGAGTAGGACTTGTGGCCAGGGTAAGAACTAGTAAGGCAGTCTATAGGGAGGCTGGGGATGAAGAGGAATTACGCACACACTCTGAAGAAGTCTCTTTTACTTTTTACTGATGGTATGCACAGGTAAAGATGTCCAGAGCACTGTCAGGTGACCAGGTGCACAGTGATTCTCCACAGCAAGTGGGTATAAGGCCTCCTCAGGTTTCCTGCTGTCGTTGAAGCCCTGTCTGTATGCAACACGACTGGCCTCCTCACTTTCTCTGGCCTCTCTCCTCCTGCACGGTCCAAGGGTTACCCTCTCTGATCACTGCTGTGTGTTCCTACACTACGGTGTCTGGCTCCCTCTTTCTGGGTACGCAGGGGGACGGGTGACTGACGTCTCCACGGTGTGTCAGGGTTTTCTGCAGTCTTGGAGTAATCCTGCAGGTGCGGACCCCCAAAGTCCGGTACGTCTTGTGTGAACCTCACCGGTTCCTCGCTCCCTTGGCTCAGCTCCTTGCCTTCTGTCCCCACTCCTAGGCTTGGCTGGATGGCAGAAGGTTCACTCCGGGTCACTGGATATGGCCTAACCGGGGCACCGACCATCATCGCAGCTCTCCTAGCGTTTGTACACTCTAACTCCTCCCCCAGAAGCAGTACTTATAGGGGACCTCACCTAAAGTCAGTGAGTTTAGCTCCCCCTACTGTGTCGGGGTGGAAGGTGTTGCATGTAGTAGGTACCTGCTGTGGATACCCAGCTGTGCATTAGGGAAGGCTGTGGCTACCTGCGTGAGAAGGGCGCCACACATCTCTGTTGTCACCAGTGGAGGTGAGTCTGCTCAGTACCCAAACAGGATGACAAGGCTCATTTCATTGTACTGAGCTTTTCCATTTCGGTTGCTGCCTATCCAATGCACAGCAGCTGGTGATAAACTCTGCATAAGCAAGTCTGGGGAGGCAGACACCTGCTGTGTGATTGCAGAAGCCGATCACTTCACTGGGTGGGCAACTTGGAGAAGAGTGCAGGGAGTTTTACTCCCGCATAGAAAGTAGCACTTGGGGCTACTGCCCCCCTGTTATGCTTCTACCCATTACATGCCACTATCTGTAGACTCACCAAAAGTAAGTATGTACTAAATAAAGATTCTTGAAATTATACAAATAATGACATACTGTAAATATAATTTACTAATAAAAATAAATCCTGTGGAGCTGATTGCTGCAAATCCACCATCAATATAATTGTTTTTTCCTCTGCATTTCTATTACCATGAAGTGTAGAACCATCTAAGGCTATGTACCCACCTAGCAGTTTATTTTGGCACCGAAAAATGCATCTCATGGCAGGCATTTTTTTGCTTTTTGATGATTTTTGTGTTTTTTCCCATGTGTTTCTATCATATAGTCTATGAGAAAAACACAGGGAAAACACAGCAAGAATGAGCATGTTTCTTCTTTTTTATGCATCAAAATCTGCAGCTGAAAAAAATAAAAGGTGGGCACAGCACTTCAGAAAACCCTTAAACTTTGCTAAGATGTGTTTACCCTGCAGAACTGAAAACTGCTAGTAAAAACGCATTAAGGAAGGCATCAGAAACGCTAGGTGTGCACATAGCCTAAAAGTAACTCTGCAATAACAGCACAGAACTGGGGGTCACATCGTTTTAAACTTGTTACTGCAGTCATGACCAAGAGCAACATCTCCCAATGATTCAGGAACAATTTGGTGATGAATAATTCTTTTTCCACCATGATGGAACCAGCTCACAAGGCAGTGATAACTTTGTGCCTCAGTGAACAAAACATTGACATTTTGGGTCCATGGTCAGGAATCTCCCCAGCACTCTATCCTACATAGAACCTGTGGACAGTAATCAAAAAGTACGTGGACAAACCAGAACACAGAAATTATGAGAATATCCAAGCACTGCTTAGGTATCAGTCAGGATTTGGCCACAAGCTGCTATCTAGCAGGCCATAGCAAAGCGCAGAAGTCTTGAAAAGTAAGGGACAATCCTGTAAATATTGAGCCTTGCACAAACTTGGTGTACATACTTGGTCAAAATTGTTGGTCTCCCCCTCGTTTAATGAAAGAAAAATCCACAATGGTCACAGAAATAACATGAATCTGACAAAAGTAATAATAAAAAATCTATGAAAATGAACAAATGAAAGTCAGACATTGCTTTTCAACTCCGCTTCCACAAACAGTTTTTTAAAAAATTAAACTCATGAAATAGGCCTGGAGAGAAATGATGGTACCCCTGAAAATAAAGTGACAAAAGGGACATGTTGACTCAAGGTGTATCCACTAATTGGCATCACAGGTGTCTACAATCTTATAATCATAACTATTAACAACAACCACAGACTAATGGCCACTTTACACGTCCCGATATCGGCGTCCAACTCCAACAAAAAGTCACGTGGTTCGTGCGTTGGCCCCGGTATCGTTCGTGCGTTGTATGGTGTAAATGTCCAATACGATGCACGAACGATGCCAAAACGATATCGGGGATCAAATGAGCCTGCTCTCCAACTGGGCCCAATATTGGATGGACGATGTGGCAGGATCGTGCTGTGTAAAAGCCCAACAACGATGTGGAGTCCAACTTCCCCTATTCTCTCCCATGTTAAATGGTCGTTCTTGGGTCGGCCGTACAAGGGGGCGTAGACATCGCTGTTGCGTTGCCTGCCGATATCGCGCTGTGTAACATCTCCTATGCGATCTTGGAATTCTGCCCAGAAAAAGCGCGCTCCCGCGGCGTTGTATCCAATATCGAACGATGGGACGTGTAAAGTGGCCATAAGACCCCACAACATATCCATTTTATTAGTCTAATTACCATCTAACATGTGGGGTAAATAGGGACCATTTAATTCATGGACAAATCGCAACATTAACCCAGTAACTTCCTCAACAAGAAAAAAAGCTATCAAAAGTCCATATGGATGAAAAAAGTGCACATATACTTTATTGAATGATTTTGCACAAGGTAAATTGGGGCACAATATATAAAAACCTCAAGGTAATTACAGACAAAACTCACAAAGTTATATTGAGCAGGAGAGAATATTACAAACATATGTATACATGTACAGGCTTGGAGATGGAATAGATGATAGACAAGGACTAGATGTACGTATATGTACTAAAAAGACAATTATTTCATTTACTGCATCAATAGTTGTATCCACAATGATGCAAAATAACTGACATAGCAACCAAAAATCATCTCTTATATCATCATTTATGTATACATGGGCATCAATATTATGTTGCATGTCAGTACTCATGCAGGCCAGTGGACAGGGAATATACCACCCACTCCTATTCATTTATCCTAATGAGCACTATGTGTTCATCAAGGGGACTCTCTTACTCACGAGAGCTGTCAAAACCAACTGTATATTGGTATATATGAGCTACAAATCACTATGCTCATACAGGACATACTATAAGGGTACATTACCTTTCTATATGTTGTGTAACTGTGTCTGTTGCCAGCGCCGATGTGCATTTCGATTACGACCTTCGTCAGGGAGCGTGAAGGGGAAGAGGAGGGTTTAAAAATAGTGCGCAGCCAATCAATATTGACCTCCACCATCCAAATACCCGCCTTACGGCCCCCGGCTCAGGATGTCTGTTCACCACTTGTGGTGTGTCTATGGTGACAGGGATAGCGGGTCATGTGATCCACGCTCCTCCTCCCCATGACGTCGGGCGGTGACACAGCTCCGGTTGAGTCGGGGAGAGCATCAGTTACTATGGTGACTGGGGTGAATATTGATTGGCTGCGCACTATTTTTAAACCCCCCTCTTCCCCTTCACGTTTCCTGACGAAGGTCGTAACCAAAATGCTCATCAAGCGCTGGCAACAGACACAGTTACACAACATGTAGAAAGGTAATGTACCCTTATAGTATGTCCTGTATGAGCATAGGGTGATTAGTAGCTCATATATACTCATATACAGTTGGTTTTGACAGCTCTCGTAAGAGAGTCCCTTGATGAACACATAGTGCTCATTAAGGATAAGTGATAGGAGTAGGTGGTACATCCGTGTCCACAGGCTGCAAGAGTACTGACATGCAACATATATTGATGCCCATGTATACTTAAATGGTGATATATAAGATGATTTTTGGTTGCTATGTCAGTGATTTTGCATCATTGTGGATACAGCTATTGATGCAGTAAATGAAATAATTGTCTTTTTAGTAAATATACGTACATCTAGTCCTTATCAATCTATTCCAGAGGTCCCCAACTCCAGGCCTCGAGGGCCGCCAACAGTGCAGAATTTCCTTAGTGTTGCACAGGTGTTAATGTGATCAAATGCACAGGTAGTGATTCCAACCCCTGTGCAATACTAAGGAGATCCTGAAAAATGCACTGTTGGCGGCCCTCGAGGCCTGAAGTTGGGAACCCCTGATCTATTCCATCTCCAAGCCTGTATATGTATACATATGTTTGTAATATTCTCTCCTGCTCAATGTAACTTTGTGAGTTTTGTCTATAATTGCTTTGCGGTTTTTATATATTGTGCCCCAATTTACCTTGTACAAAATCATTCAATAAAGTATATGTGCACTTTTTTCATCCATATGAACTTTTTGATCGCTTTTTTTCTTGTTGAGGAATCTTGTAATCAGTCAGTGGGCCTGTATATAGGGCTACAGCTACTGTGCTGTTTGGTGACATTGTGTGTACCATACTCGACATGGACTAGAGAAAGCGAAGGAAAGAGTTGTCTCAGGAGATTAGAAAGAAAATTACAGACAAGCACATTAAAGGTAAAGGTTGTAAGACCATGTCCAAGCAGCTTGATGTTCCTGTGACTACAGTTGCACATATCTGGTTTCTCTGTCCCTACTCCTCCACCCTCCCTAACCCTACTCTGCTTTACATCACCTGCCATATTCACCACAGCATATAACACTGTTTTGCCTTTTTTTTTTTCTTTCGTTCGCTTATGTATATATGTATGTGTCTTCAGAAATTGCGTCATTACCAGCCTGACAAAGGGGCAACAGTGTATCCAGACGGAGGCGCTCAATATCTCCCTGCTGATGTTAGTCTCTCAGCTCCAGGCGTCTTCTCTTTAAGTGTCAGACCGATGCTTAAAATATTTAGGAGTCTTAATACCCGCTGACATTAGCAAACGTATTTCTCTGAACTATGTCCCACTCCTGCAGAAAACTATTCGGACCTTAGACGTATAGCAGACCTCACTATCTTGGTCCGTCGGTGGGAAGTGATCAAGATGGATATTTTACCCCGATTCCTCTATCTCTTTCAGACAGCTCCAGTGCAGGTTCCAGATTGCTTTTTCAGGCGCCTGCAATCGGCTATCAATAGCTTTATTTGGGGTACTGGGAAACCGCGGACTCGGTTCTCAG
This sequence comes from Allobates femoralis, assembly GCA_033576535.1. Taxonomy (NCBI): domain Eukaryota; kingdom Metazoa; phylum Chordata; class Amphibia; order Anura; family Aromobatidae; genus Allobates; species Allobates femoralis. The sequence continues at coordinate 297,032,799 of JARQOC010000005.1, forward strand.
TACTAGTGAGACCCAAGACTAAAGGGGGGTAGGCCTTCCTGATTTTAAACGTTATTATCAGGCAGTCTTGCTCTCTAGGATTGTCGACTGGAGGTTCAGTGATGCTCATAAACAGTGGGTGCTCTTGGAGAAACTTTTATCACCCTCTTCTTTATACTGGCTGCCTTGGCTGGGGGAGACCGGACACCCACCTGTGTCGAGTTTTGCTCCACTCACACAGATTGTTTTGAAGTTTTGGGATAGATCCTATGTAAAATTACGCCTGACCTCTCGATTGAGCAGGCTGAGTCCCCTTTTTGACAATCCGGCCTTTCCCCCAGCAATGAATAGGTCTACGTATCTGTGTTGGTCACGACTTGATGGGGTGGGACTGGGTCAGGTGAAGGATAAGCTTGCGGGGCTCTCCGGCGTGCGGGGGTTACGGGGCCCTGGTCTTACGACACCGCTGTCCTGGCTAGAGTTTCTGCAATTGCGAAGCTTTCTTTCCAGTGTGCATAGGGCGTGACAGCCTTGAGTCCTGATGCTCCTACCAGGGTCCCACTCCAGGTTTCGAGGTGCCTACGGCTGGTCTTGAATTTCCTTACCCTACCACGCTTGGATTTATGGATCTTGGAAGGGTACTGGGATTCACCTTTCTGGGCGAATAGTTGAAAATCTTCTCTTGACATAAATGCAATGTCCCCTCAGGCCTGAAGGATTGAAATTACTGACATGCTGGTACAGGTGTCCCACCCTCTCCAAGGATTAACCGAGATCTGACGCCTCTGTAGATGTGCTCTGCCACGGCTCTATGCTTCATATTTGTGGTTCTGTGTCCCTGAAACCTTGGACTAGTTTCGATGCCTTTTTATTGATGATGGGTCCGTCATGAACCTTCCAAATGCCCTATGTCCCTGATACCAGTTCGATATTTCCATCATGAAGGATTTGAGATTCTGCCTAATAACTTGCATTGCATTTATTTCTCGATTGAGGTCAATAGTACCTCCACGTGGATGGATAGCTGTAATGGATAGATACATAGTCTGGAGTCATGGTGGCGGGTGATGGTGATGCCCATGAACAGGGACGACCTGGTACCTCGGCAGTCTCAAGAGAGCAAGGTTCCTATGGCTGCGTAATAAATTCGTGATTGTCAACTTGTGTAAGGTTTAAGATACCGGTCTCCCTTTCCCCCCCCTCTCCTTACTCCCTTCTCCCTACCTTATTCTGCTTTCTCTTCTCTCCTCTTCTCTTACTTCCCAATTGTCTTTTCATAGGTTCTGTTTCTTTATATAAGTCCTTGTCCAAGTGATTCCCTAAGATGAAACATGTACCTTTAGTTTATGTCCTTATTGATATCTGTGTGATCTCTTCGTGACGTATGTATCTTTATTAGTCTGAATTGACGGGTTCTTCTATGTTATACTGTTGAACATTTCAATAAACTATTTACTAAAAAAAAAAAAACAAAGGGGCAACAGTGTCCCGAAAGCTTGCTATGTTTACCATCTCTTCAGTTAGCCATTAAAAGGTATCAACACTGAGGACGCTCAGATTGCAATATATTTTTACATTTATTCAGAAATTTAAGATCCATGGGACTGTACCCAACCTCCCTGGATGTGGCCGCAGGAGGAAAATTGATGACAAATCAAAGAGACAGATAATACGAATGGTAACAAAAGAACCCAGAAAAACTTCTAAAGAGATTAAAGATGAACTTCAAGCTCAAGGAACATCAGTGTCAGATTGCAACATCCGATGTTAATGAGTGAACTTCATGGGCGATGACCAAGGAGGACACCGTTGCTGAAATAAAATCATAAAAAAGCTAGACTGGAATTTGTCAAACTACATGTTGACAGGCCACAAAGCTTCTGGGAGAATGTCCTATGAACAGATGAGACAAAAATTAATTTTTTTGTCAACGATATGAAATGGAATGGTATGATAGTATGAGCGCTGGGAACAGATTACTAGCACTGGATCCTATAGCTTACTACCTTCAAATTTAATATGAACAGTGGATGTTACAGGTCCTCACGCCACAACATGTTTCGACATAACAGATGTCTTTCTCAAGTGGATCCACTTGAGAAAGACATCTGTTATGTCGAAACATTTGTGGCGTGAGGACCTGTAACATCCACTGTTCATATTAAATTTGAAGGTAGTAAGCTTAGGATCCAGTGCTTGTAATCTGTTCCCAGTGCTCATACTATCATACCATTCCATTTCATATCGTGCTTAATTCCTCCCTTCGGGGAGTGTGGTTTGAGAGCAGCTCAGGAACAGAACCAGACCTACACAATAGGATCTGCCCTTCCTTTGGATTGGAAGAGCCGCTGCAGCTCCATTAAGATCAAGCTGAAGGGAACTTCACCTTTGGAGTAAAGAGTCTTCGTCTGCTATTAATCTCACCATAACGCAAAACCTAGTTGTGCAGGGAGCACAACTAATAAAGGTGAGTGAAAACATCAATTTAACAATTACCTCAGCTTGATAGATGCACAGCATGGCGCAACAATATTTTAGTTTTCTTTGCAAATTTTTTGTCAAGGCACATTAGCTCTATGTTCACAGACTGAAAAATGAAGCTGTGCTGGGGCTGCATCTGGCATAGGGTGCCTTGAATCTGTGCAGGGTACAATGAAATCTCAAGACTATCAAGGGATTCTAGAAATGTGCAGCCCAGTGTCAGAAAGCTTGGTCTCAGTCGCAGGTCATGGGTCGTTCAACAGGATAATGACCCAAAACACACAGCTAAAAACACCCAAGAATGGCTAAGAGGAAAACATTGGACTATTCTGAAGTGGCCATCTATGAACCCTGACCTATATCCTATTGAGCATCTTTGAAAGACCTGAAACCTGCCGTCTAGAAAAGGCAACCTTCAAACACAAGACAACTGGAGCAGTTTGCTCTTGAGGAGTCGCCAAAATACCTGTCAGGAGGTGCAGAAGTCTCATTGAAGTTACAGGAATTGTTTAATTGTTGTGATTGCATCAAAAGGTTGTGCAACAAAATATTACGTTAAGGTACCATCATTTCTGTCCAGGCCTATTTCATTTTTTTTTTTTTTTTTATTCTGTGGACACAGAGCTGAAAAGCAATGTCTGACTTTGATTTGTTAATTTTCATAGATTTTTTATTTATTATTACTCTTGTCAGATTCAAGGTATTTCTGTGACCATTTGGGTTTTTCTTTCATTAAACGAGGGTACCAACAATTTTGACCATGTGTGTATATGACAATAAAAGGTTAAAAAAAATTACAAACTGCTTATAATTGTGATTCAATAGGAATAGGAAAACCTGACAAAAACAATCTAAAAGCATTGAAGTAGGAAACGTTGGGAAAACCAAAATATGTGTCAGTCTTAAACCTCTTGGCTACAACTGTCTATTACGAGGCATATATTACTTCTAAGCTCTGAATGCCTGGTTTTATGCTTTAAGATATTCTGGATTTAAGAGGGTCCGAAGAAACTTTCCCATGGTTCTTACTCCATATGTGTCAAACAGCTTATGGTATTTGTGAGTTTTGCGGCTGGATATCAATAGCAATAGAAGACATTTACAATGTTAAGACTTTACCTACAGCTTCCATTGCTTTAGGCCAGTCATTAGTGTTATAGACATGGCATGAAGAATGTTAGAGGATATGTTCCAGGCATCTCTCAATTTAATGACAGTTCTTTCTTGGAGCCAGAAATGTCCCTTCAATAAAGATGCTGCTTTACACATTAGATGAGCCTAAAATACTTTATTATTCATAGACTGATATAATAAATGCTACAAATATCCTGTAATGTCTTATAAATCTCTTGACTAAATTCTTTTTTTGGATATTTAGGCAATTTTATTGGTATCTTTCTATTATAAAAAAGTATAGTCAGGAAGATCCAGCCTCATATAATGCCCCTGGCACAAAACCTGCTTCCAGCCATGGATGGAAAGCTGCATAAATCCCTTACATCCCTGGAAGAGAATTTGATGCCTTGTACTTGCTGCCTAGAGATACGGTAGAAGATGTATATAGCATGTGAGCATATGTGAATTATAAGCTTGTATATACAGTACTGAGGGTTTTACAGGAATATGTATTTTCAATCTTCTCCCTGACACTATATGATCCCCCCAGAAATAACGTTTGTTGGTTTTTAATTTCTGCTAGATTGCACTAAAGAAAGACGGCTAAAACTTGAACAGATGGTTGTCATAAAGAGGATACCAGCAGGGAAAATTAATGTACCAGCGTATGCTAACTGGTATGTGGAATTAAATGTTTGGATCAGAAAACTAGAATACAAGATTTCTTGGCAAACAGAAACAAAACACTGAATGCTTACTATTGTAAAAGAACTAAATTCAGATGGGCTTACTATAATGGAAATGGATTCTTCACTTATAAGAGGACAGATATCACTGTCTTTTTCATAGCTATATATTTTTCTGTATTTCTTTAAGGCGTGCTTTAGCATTGATGGAATAGAATGTCTGAATTAGGCTGAAGGCACACTGATCCCTCAAAAACGGCGCGTTTTTGAAGCGCAATACTGATGCGAGTTTGATGCGTGTAGTAGTGCTAGTGCGGTGCTAGTGCGGTGCTAGTGTGGTGCTAGTGTGGTGCTAGTGCGGTGCTAGTGAGATTTTTTCATTCCTACTGCGATCCGACAGACTAGCACCTTCTCCTGGTGTCAAGACTGCACTGATTTGCTGCCACTTATTTGTCAATCAATGGGGTCACTTGTGGGGGAGCTCCAATGTTTAGGCACACAGGGGCTCACCAAACGCGACATTGTGTCAGCTAACAATATGAGCTGATTTCCATTCAAATTGTTAGCGGACACCATGTCGCGTTTGGAGAACCCCTGTGTGCCTCAGCATTGGAGCTCCCCCACAAGTGACCCCATTTTGGAAACTAGACCCCCCAAGGAACAAATCTAGATGCATAATGAGCACTTTGAAGCCCCAGGTGCTTCACAAATTGATCCGTAAAAATGAAAAAAATATTTTTCTTCCACAAAAATCTTATTTTTTTATTTTTACGGATCAAATTGTGAAGCACCTGGAGCTTCAAAGTGCTCATTATGCATCTAGATTTGTTCCTTGGGGGTCTAGTTTCCAAAATGGGGTCACTTGTGTGGGAGCTCCAGTGCTGAGGCACACAGGGGCACTCCATACGCGACATGGTGTCCGCTAACAATTGGAATTGTTAGCGGACACCATGTCGCGTATGGAGAGCCCCTGTGTGCCTCAACATTCAAGCTCCCCCACAAGTGACCCCATTTTGGAAACTAGACCCCCAAGGAACAAATCCAGATGCATAATGGGGTCACTTGTGGGGGAGCTCCAATGTTTAGGCACACAGGGGCTCTCCATATGCAACATGGTGTCCGCTAACAATTGTTAACGGACACCATGTCGCGCATGGAGAGCCCCTGTGTGCAACCAGCATTGCCACCAGCGCAAGGGCAACTGGAAGAGTTGGGGTACAGCACCAGAAAATGGCACCTCCAATGAATGTGCTATTTTCTGAGGTGGCTGTGGGTTGCAATTTGCAGCGTGAGGGGCCCACAACATTTGGATCTCTCTATGATGAGGATTGCAGCCCCCCAACTGCCAAGTTGTACCTGGCTGGCAACCAAAAATATGGCAAAGCTCCATGTCATTTTATTGGTAGAAGTAATTAAAAAAAATGACGTGGGGCTTCACCATATTTTTGGTCCAGCCAGGTACAACTTGGCAGCTACAGACTGCCACCAACCCCCAGCTGCCTTGTTGTACCTTGCTGGCAACCAAAAATACAGCGAAGCCCATTTTTTTATTTCTAGAACAAATTCTAGAAAAAAAAAATGACGTGGGGCTCCGCCATATTTTTAGTCCAGCCAGGTACAACTAGACAGCTGGGGGCTGGAATCCGCAGCATGGAGAGGCCCAAGCATTCTGGGCCCCCCATGCTGCGAATTGCAGCCCGCAGCCGCCCCAGAAAATGGCGCATTCATTGAAGCGCCATTTTCTGGTGCTGTACCCATGCTCTTCCAGTTGCCCTGGTGCCGGTGGCAAACTGGGTAATAAAGGGGTTAATGCCAGCTTTTTATTGGCAGCTGGCACTAAGCCCGAGATTCATAATATTGGGCCAATGTTAGACCCGCCATTAGGAATCTCTGGTAAGTAGTCAATAAATACACACAGAGTAAAATATTTTTATTTGCAAAAAAACACAAACAAAATTCAGACTCCATCTTTATTAGAAAGATCCGACGTAGTCCATAACGAAGGTCCCGCGACGCTCGATCGCCTCCGACGTAGTCCACAACGAAGGTCCCACGATGCTCGATCGCCTCTGCTCCAGAGATTGCAGCAAGGGATCAAGTGTCCTCTTCCTACAGTCTCTGGGGTCAGAGTTATGGTGCACTGTATGGCAATGATCTGTCATACAGTGCACCATGACTATGATCCCTGAGACTAGAAGAGGACACTTGATACCTTGTTGCATCCATCCATCCATTATCCACGCATGTACACATCCATTCGTGCACACATCCACACATGCAGTCACACATACGCACACATCCATCCATGCACCCATGCATCCACGCATCCACTAACCCACACATCCACTAACCCACGCATCCACTAACCCACACATCCACTAACCCACGCATCCACTAACCCACGCACCCACACATCCACGCATCCACTAACCCATGCACCCACACATCCACTAATCCACGCAACCACACATCCCCGCACCCACACATTCACACATCCACGTACCCACGCATCCACGTACCCACGCATCCACGCACCCACGCATCCACAGATCCCCGCACCCACACATTCACACATCCACGTACCCACACATCCACGTACCCACACATCCACGTACCCACGCATCCACGTACCCACGCATCCACGTACCCACGCATCCACGTACCCACGCATCCACTAACCCACGCACCCACACATCCACTAACCCACGAACCCACACATCCACTAATCCACGCACCCACACATCCATTAACCCACGCATCCACTAACCCACGCACCCACACACCCACGCATCCACGCACCCACACATCCCCGCACCCACACATTCACACATCCACGTACCCACGCATCCACGTACCCACGCATCCACGTACCCACGCATCCACGTACCCACGCATCCACTAACCCACGCACCCACACATCCACTTACCCACACATCCACTTACCCACACATCCACTTACCCACACATCCACGCACCCACTAACCCATGCACCCACACATCCACTAATCCACGCACCCACTAACCCACGCACACACACATCCACGTACCCACGCATCCACGTACCCACGCATCCACGTACCCACGCATCCACGTACCCACGCATCCACTAACCCACGCACCCACGCATCCACACACCCACTAACCCACGCACCCACTAACCCACACACCCACGCATCCACACACCCATGCATCCACACACCCACGCATCCACACACCCACACTCACGCATCCACACACCCACGCATCCACACACCCACACTCACGCATCCACACACCCACACATCCACTAACCCACGTATCCACTAACCCACGCATCCACGCACCCATGCATCCACTAACCCACGCATCCATGCATCCACTAACCCACGCACCCACACACCCATGCATCCACGCACTCACGCATCCACGCACCCACACACCCACGCATCCACTAACCCACGCATCCACTAACCCACGCACCCACGCATCCACACACCCACTAACCCACGCACCCACTAGCCCACGCACTCACTAACCCACACACCCACGCATCCACACACCCATGCATCCACACACCCACGCATCCACACACCCACACTCACGCATCCACACACCCACGCATCCACACACCCACACTCACGCATCCACACACCCACACATCCACTAACCCACGTATCCACTAACCCACGCATCCACGCACCCATGCATCCACTAAGCCACACATCCATGCATCCACTAACCCACGCATCCACACACCCACGCATCCACTAACCACGCACCCACGCATCCACACACCTGCATCCACTAACCCACGCACCCACACACCCACGCATCCACACACCCACACATCCACTAACCCACGCATCCACACACCCACACATCCACTAACCCACACATCCACACACCCACACACCCACGCATCCACACACCCACACATCCACTAACCCACACATCCACTAACCCACACACCCACACACCCACCCACGCATCCACACACCCACGCATCCACACACCCACACATCCACTAACCCACGCACCCACACACCCACGCACCCACACACCCACACATCCACTAACCCACGCACCCACACACCCACACATCCACTAACCCACGCACCCACACACCCACGCATCCACACACCCACACATCCACTAACCCACACATCCACACATCCACACACCCACACAATCATTGATTGATTCATTCATTCATACAGTACTTACCTCAGGGCGGAGCAGCACCGGAGGAGGGGCGTTCCAGCGAGGAGAGGAGGCAGAGCGGCGGCTACACCGGCGGGATCGGACACGGGGATCGAGGAGCGGTGAGATCGGACACGGGGATCGGGGGGGTGGGATCGGGGGCCGCAAGCCGCAGGTGGGGGCCATCCAGAGGAGAGGTAGGCCTGAGGAGGGGTAGGGCATCGCGGCGGGTGAGGCCGCAATCAGGTTCCGGTATCGGGCGACGGGCGTGGGGGGCAGTGACAGGTGGGGCCGGGGGTCATCTTGAGAAGGGGAAGGCCTGAAGGAGGGGGAGGGTATCCGCCCCCAACGCCAGCAGCGCGGCGTGTGAAGCCGCACACAGGTCCCGGCTGTCACAGAGATCACAGCCGGGATCACAGCCTCAGTACCTGGCGGGGCCGGTCCGACGGGAGGCTCTGCACAGCTTGAGGGCTCTGGCTCCCGGTGGTCTGCGGTGTGTGCCCTGCTTCTTCCCGCCCGCTTTTTGAAAGTGTGTGCTGGAAGTGTGTTTTTTCACGCGGGAGACTCGCACTAGTCATTGCACGGTGCGTTTTTTTAACGCACCCATTGATTTCTATTGTGGCTCAATGCGTACAACTCGCATGCAGTCGCAGCATGCCGCGACTGAAACTCGCTTTGCGAGTTCAATGCTTAAAATGCGCACCAGTGTGCCCGACATGATAGAGAACCACTTGTTCTAGTGCAATGCGAGTTTATCTCGCATTGCACTCGCGCGAGGCACTGGGATCATGTCGGATGATGTGCCTTCAGCCTTATAATAGAACTTATGTCACTGACACTGATAGACCAGGTGCATAAGTATATTATGCCCTGCCCCTCCTGTACCTGTACGTCCCGATCGCCTAGATTTAGTGTACTTGTTCTTGTCTCCCTTATCCTCATGTAAAGCGCCATGGAACCTAATGGCGCTATATAAATAAATAATAATTATGAAGGAGAAAATTTAGAGATTGTAAAAATAAAACAATGATTTGAGTTATTATACATTTATTTGTACATCTAAATGCATAGTCCACCTTATGAAACTTGTAGTTTGAAAAGTAACCATACTTTCAAGTAACTTTTCAGAATAAGCCATCCTGTGTGTGTACGTAAGAAATAACAGTACTTCAGGTCATTATATGATAGCCTTTTCCCCAGTTTTGCCTTTTGCAGGCTCTCCTTTTCTTTGCAATTGACTCTGAGCTGGTGGGATGAGATTAGCTTCTATGATCTCTAATATACACAGCACAATGTCATTCCTTAGTTAATAACACAATCTATGTCCATTTGACAGGTTACCTTCAAGGATTGTGGCATTGCAATTACACCCCACTCATCCTTACAATATTGAGCTTTTTCTATACTCCCTATTAGGGAGTACAAGAAGCAAATAGGTTACATTACAGGTAAAAGCAGTGAAGTTTTACTTAGACTTGTTAATCAGCCCACACACTGCATTGCTGCTGGGAAGTTTCAGGTGTTTCCACCACCTTCAGGCTCTTTCAGATGTCTGAGTACATTGGTCCAATCTCAGACTAAAGTGTTGGACTGGCCGCGGGTCTCCCAACTGAAGCATGACAGCTATGTATATATATTCCTATGAGGCTGTCACACTCAGATCAGAAGAGACGTGGCTATTCTATGCCTTGTGATTCAAGATTGAACCGATATATATGGGCGTCTGAATGAGACCTTAGCAGTAGTACACATAGAGGCGTCTGAGCATAGGAGCAGTTCATCTTGTGTGCTGATTACACACAGTGATTGTCCCGGATCCGATTTTGGCCCCATTGTTTCCCTATGGGGCCAGATAGGGCCGGATGGCAGCTATTTGCCATCCAGTTTTGTCCTGTCCGGGATGACGCAGCACATTTAGTTTCTTTGCCTCGGACACAAAATCACAGCTTGCGATCCGGCGTCCCATAACATGGGAGTCTATGGGCGCCGGATCCGACATAAAATCGGACCGAACGCCGGGTGCTGATACAGCGGTGGCTGCTAAAAGGCGGCTGAAATTTCATCACTGGACAGCGGCAGCTGCTGCTCACAAACGAATCCGGCCAAAAACAGGATCGGAGGGAATATTTGCCCTCCGATTCTGTTTTTCCGGAGTTGTCAGGTTCTGTCGGGTGCTTCCTGCAAAACACCGGACAGAACCTGACAGCAGAAAAATGTGGTGTGAAACCGGTCTTAGTAAAACCATACTCAAAGGTTGCACATTATTCTTCTCCATGTATGCTGCTGATGGATGAACAGTCCTTTCATCAATCTCCCCCAATTGAAAAACCTTGCACAAATGAATATTGTTTTTTCAATCGATAAGTGCCACAAAGTCCTGTCCCCAACACATCTGTCAACATAAAGATAAAGTGGCCATTCCCTGTATGAGTGGTGATAATGGCTAATCACCAGTCTGACTACGGTGAGCTGCAGTCCGTGGACAACGTGTTTGTAATAAGGGATTAATATTTTGTAGTAGTTATGGGAATTTAGGGGGATATAGTCTTTATTGTATTCTGTATAAAATATATGTATTACTTTTTTGCAATTTCCCTATAATATTCTTTTTACTATAGTATCCCCACATTACGGTAGTCATTCCAGTGCCGCTTTTTACTGTGCAATTATTAATATAACCAAACTGTCAGAAATGGATTCCAGTATAACTTTACTTAATCCATATAAAATACATATCACAGCTACATGTTTTATCTATTAGCTAGATGCCGCTTAGTACAGCGGAAAACTGCACAATCAGAAAACGTCCTCCAAGGCCAATGTTCCTATCTTCTCCAGGCTTATCAGTATAAAGTCACAACAGCTGAACTCAAGTAGATTATGTGCATGTATATATCAGGCCCATGCTAAGTATTATAAACCATTAGTATAATATAAAATGGAATAATAAACTGAATCATAGCATGTAGTAATATTAAATAGATTGCAGGGCTTATTTTACATTTAAGGGGTTGTAAACTGTGTCTCACATGTGTGTCGTTACAGCTGGTATGGCAGATTAAGCTTTTGAAGTGATTGAAACAGAGCTGCAGTACCACACACAACCTGTAGACAGGTGTGGCACTGGTTTGAAAAGAAAGCAATTGGGTTTAAAAAAATATCTTGTACAAGTGGAATGTGAGCTAAACTCCTTCCCCCTTGGAAGTTTCATGTTCTGCTTCCTCTCAAGCAGGTTTTTTTTTCTTACGTTTTACATCAGTTCATGTAAAGAACATGCCTACAACTGTGACCATTCGGTTTTCTTATTAGGCCCTTTTCACACGCCTGTTTAAAAAATGCACGTGTTTCACGGCCCGTTTTAGACACCGGTATGGCCATCCAGGTGTTTTGTGCTATCCGTGTGCTAGCCATGTGTCTGTGTGTGACGTCTGTGTGACACGTACCGGAGAAAAACGCATCACGCTGACATTAATGTTTTATGTGTAAACAATGTGCAATTATAGATACACTAGATGGCGGCCCGATTCTAAAGAATCGGGTAGTCTAGAATCCATATATAGTTTATTTACTAATAGTTAGGGGAGTGCGGTGAAATAAATTGTGTGTATACAGGTGGCTCAGTGGGTAGCACGTATATGGTGGCTCAGTGGTTAGCACTGAATGGTGGCTCAGTGGTTAGCACTGTAATGGTGGCTCAGTGGTTAGCACTGTATGGTGGCTCAGTGGTTAGCACTGTATATGGTGGCTCAGTGGTTGGCACTGTATATGGTGGCTCAGTGGTTAGCACAGTATATGGTGGCTCAGTGGTTAGCACTGTATATGGGGCTCAGTGGTTGCACTGTATATGGTGGCTCAGTGGTTGTACTGTATATGGGGGCTCAGTGGTTGGCACTGCCATTATGGTAGGTGCAGCATGGAGGTTAGCAAATGTAGCAATGGTGGCTCAGGTGTTGAGGCACGGGGTGAATATGGTAGTTGCTCAGGGGTTTGGGCACTGAGCCAGTGGTCCAGTGGAGCTTAGGGGCAGCAATGGAGGCTGCAGACGATGTATTCGCCAGAGTGAGTGGTGGCAAGATGGTCAGGCGCACAGGATGGAGGCTGAGTGGTCAGCAGGATGGGTCAGTGGTCAGCGCAGGATGGAGGCTAGTGGTCATCACAGGATGGAGTAGTGGTCAGCGCAGGATGGAGGCTAGTGGTCAGCGCAGGATGGAGGCTGAGTGGTCAGCACAGGATGGAGCTGGTGGTCAGCACAGATGGAGGCTGAGTGGTCAGCACAGGATGGAGGCTCAGTGGTCAGCACAGGATGGAGTGTCAGCGCAGATGGGGCTCAGTGGTCAGCACAGGATGGAGGCTCAGTGGTCAGCGACAGAGTGATGAGGCATGGAGGAGTGGTCAGCGCAGGATGGAGGTTCAGTGGTCAGCGCAGGATGGAGGCTCAGTGGTCAGCGCAGGATGGAGGCTCAGTGGTCAGCACAGGATGGAGGCTGAGTGGTCAGCACAGGATAGTGAGCAGATGGCTCAGTGGTCAGCACAGGATGGAGGAAATGACAGATGGCAGTGCAGCACAGGATGGAGTGGTCAGCGCAGTATGGAGGCTCAGTGGTCAGCACAGGATGGAGGCTCAGTGGTAGCACAGGATGGAGGCTAGTGGTCAGCACAGGATGGAGGCTCAGTGGTCAGCACAGGATGGAGGCTCAGTGGTCAGCACAGGATGAAGTGGTCAGCAAGGAGTGAGTGGTGAGCAAGGAGGAGGCTCAGTGGTCAGCACAGGATGGAGGCTGAGTGGTCAGCGCAGGATGGAGGCTCAGTGGTCAGCGCAGGATGGAGGCTGTGGTCATCACAGGATGGAGGTCAGTGGTCAGCGCAGGATGGAGGCTGAGTGGTCAGCCAGGATGGAGGCTGAGTGGCAGCCAGGATGGAGGCTGAGTGGTCAGCACAGGATGGAGGTCATGGTCAGACAGATGGTGGTCAGCGCAGGATGGAGGCTCAGTGGTCAGCGCAGGATGGAGGCTCAGTGGTCAGCGCGGGATGGAGGCTCAGTGGTCAGCGCAGGACATGGAGGCTGGAGTGGTCAGCCAGATGGAGGTTCAGTGGCAGCGCAGATGGAGCTCAGTGTCAGCCAGGATGGAGGCTCAGTGGTCAGCACAGGATGGAGGCTAGTGGTCAGCAGGGGATGTCAGCAAGGATGGAGGCTCAGTGGTCAGCACAGGATGAGGCTCAGTGGTCAGACAGGATGAGGCTCAGTGGTCAGCGCAGAAGGGAGAGCTCAGTGGTTAGCGCAGGATGGAGGCTCAGTGGTGAGCGCAGGATGGAGGCAGAGTGGTCAGCACAGGAAGGAGGCAGAGTGGTCAGCACAGGATGGAGGATCAGTGGTCAGCACAGGATGGAGGCGAGTGGTCAGCGCGGGAAAGGAGGCTCAGTGGTCAGCACTGGATGGAAGCGCAGAAGGGTGTGGTCAGCAGATACTCAGGGTTAGGAGGCTAGAGCGCAGGTGGCAGGCAGCCAGGAACAGAGGGCCTTCAGTGGTCAGCCCAGGTAGGGAGGGTCAGTGGTCAGAGGCAGGGACGAGGAAGGGTCAGTGGTCAGCGGCAGGACAGGTGAGGGTGGTAGTCAGGCCAGGACGGAGGCTCGTGGTCAGCAGAGGGACGGCAGAGCTGACGGTGGTGTCAGGCAGGACAGGAGGCTCTGGTGTCAGGCCAGGACGGCGACTCTGTGGTCAGCAGAGGACGGAGGCGTCGGTGGTCAGCCCAGGACGGAGGCTTAGTGGTCAGGGCAGGATGGAGGCTCGTTGCTCATCGCAGGGAGGTGGGCGGAGCCAGGAGGAACGGGGCAAGGTGGGCGGAGCCTGGTGGGATTGCCGCGAGGTGGGCGGAGCCTGGCGGGACCCTGCAAGATGGGGGGGCTTGGGGGAGCCCCGCGAGGTAGGCGGAGCTTGAGCGAGAGCCCCGCGTGTGGGAGGAGCTTGGGGAGACCCGCGAGGTGGGCGGAGCTTGGCTGGAGCCCGCGTGGTGGGCGGGGCCAAGCGGAGCGGCGCAGCGGGATGGCGGTGGGGTAAGTATACCGGAGACTGGTAGTCTGCATGAGAGTATGAGTGTGTGTGTCAGTGTGTGTGGGGGGGAGGGGTACGATAGTGTTGTGTCAGGGGTGTACGTGTGTGTGCACGTGGGTTGGGGGGGGTGAGTGCCGAGTAATGTGGGTCGCCAGGGTACTCCCGCTTATGGCTGCCATCTTGGCTCACCCTGAGCGGGTGTACCCTGGGACAAAGTTACGGAAGTGTGTGCAAAGTGACGGAACTGACGTCACAAATCTCTTGTGGTTTTATATATTAGATTATACATGATAATACATAGAAACAAAAATAGAGAAAAAATTAGGAAAGCAGCACTCCTTGAAATAGATGAAGTATTGTGCCTTTATTGGGTCATCAGGCATATATGGCGGCGTTTCGGTCTTGACAGATCTTCCTCCAAAGACAGATAGATGAATAGATAGATTTATAGACAGATGTCAAAAAGCCATATAATATCCCACCCCCTAGATATTCTAAGCTTGCACCTTTTAATACCTTTCATGTGGTACTAAGGGCATGTGCCCACAGGACATTTTTGCTGCGTTTTTCCTGTGGTTTCTGCACGCAGTTTACCATTGGTTTTATGGTAATTTTCTAATTTGTTCCTGCAGTTGGTATTCCCAGCAAAACCAATGTGTTTCACAGAAACGCTGTGCCCACACGTTGGTTTTGCCAGTGTCAAGAACTGTCAAATTCCCCCGGTTTTGCTGCGGATGCGAGAGAATTGACATGTTCTATTTTCCTGCGTATTTGCTGCAGTCAATGGCAAAAACGCAGGAAAAATGCAGTATCAAAAATGCAGTATCAAAAACGCACAAAAAAACTTGTGAAGAACGCAATAAAAACGCAGGACCTGAATGCAGCAAATCTCCTGGCAAAGACTCTAAGATCCTTGAAACCAGTACAGGTTTTGCTGCTTTCAGGACTGCTTAAAAACGTCCTGTGGGCACATACCCTAAAGGGTGTTTAGCCTTGCATTTGGCCCAAAAATAAATAATTGATTACAAAAAGCAACGTGGGGTTCCCACCTATTGTTAAGAGCCAGCTAGGTTCAAGTACACAGCTGCAGACCTCAACTTGCAGCTTTTCCTTGACTGGTAGTCCAAGAGAGAGGTCACTGTACACTGTTTTTGTAAATTATTTATCTATTATATAATTGCGAATGGGTTTTTTGCCCCTTCTGAGTCAACTCGCAATGCGAGTCAGTGTCGTCATGTGGATACGCCCGAAGCATTGGCCGCGCAGCGGCCATTGCGAGCAGTTCTAAGGCGACTCGCTATGCCCGCGCAGCGGGCATGGCGAGTCGCCTTAGCAGCGCGAAGCATTGGCCGCGAAGTGGCCATTGCGAGTCAGAGACTCGCCCTTCTAGAATCCCGATGCATGTGCATCGGGCACCCAGCTAGTTTATCCATAAATATGTAGTTTTAAAAAAAAGGGTCCCCCCCAAATTGGATCACTGGCCAAGGTGAAGCTGACAGCTAGGGTCTGTTATGCTCAGGGTGGGAAGGACCATGGTTATTGGCCCTCCCTGGCCTCAAAATAGCTGCCCCAGAAGTGGCGCCTCCACTCTTCTCGTTGACTTGGTGTGTATCAACAGGGAAATGGTATTTGGGATTGATGTAAGTTGACATCAAGCCCAGGGGTTAGTAATGTCGAAGCTTCTATAAGATGTCCGACATTATTTACCCAGTCAGTAATAACAAAAATAACCACGAAAAAAAAAAATGTATTTGAAAAAAAAACTCCCCAACGCATTCTCTCTTTCACAAATGTATTGAAAAAAAAAGTATAAAAAAAGCCCATTAAAAAAGGAAAAAACCAAGACAAAAAAGGAACCAAAAAATTCTGCAGTAGTCCATGGCTTCCGCCGGAGTCCACCGACTGCAACCTAGTCTATAAAAGCAAACCTGCAAGACATAAAAGAGAGAGTTGGTAAATAAATAATGAAAGGACACACCCTCATGGAAGTTGAGCCTTCCTCCTAGTCTTCAGCCACAGTTTTTTCTTAAAAATAACTCTTTATTTTGCACCATCCATCTTTCTCTCAATTTAGACCATGTTCCCTGTCCCTGCTGCCGAAAAATATCCCCACAACATTATGATGCCACCATCATGTTTCACTTTGGGGATTGTGTTCTTGGGGTGATGAGCTATGTAGGTTTGGCACCAGACATAGCGTTTACCTTGGTTGACCAAAAGTTACATTTTGGTCACATCTGATCATAGCACCTTCCTCCACACATTTTTATGGACTCTCCCAAATGTATTTTGTAAAATTCAAAACAAGCCTTCTATTTGGCTGCAAGTAAAGGCTTTTTTATGGCCACTCTTTCATAAAGGCAAGGTCTATGGAGTGTACGGTTTATTGTGGTTGTATGGACAGACTCCAGTGTTTGCATAGGAACCCTACAGCTCCTTCAAAGTTACCTTTGGTCTCCTTGCTGTCTCTCTAAATAATGCCTTCCTTACCTGGGCTTAGAACTTTGTTGTGGTACCATGTTCTTTCCGTTTGATGAGAATGGATTTGATGGTGCTTCGAAGGGTCATCAGAGATTGGAATATGTTTTTGGAACCTAACCCTGACCTGTATTTCTCGACAACCTTTGTCTCTGACTTGTTTGAAGATCTCCTTGGTCTTCTTGGTGTTCTTTGGTTAGTGGTGCCTCTTGCTTAATAGTGTTGCAGCCTCTGTGGCCTTTCAGAAAAGGTGTGTATATACCGACAGACCATGTGACACTTAGATTGCACACAGGTGGACCTTCCTTTCACTAAGTATGTGATTGATGATGGTAATTATACCACAGAAAAATATATATGTACGTATATTTTTAGTAGTTCTCACCATATACTTTTATAAATTTCTGATTTTAACCCCCTTTTTAATCATGAATAATTGACTAAAATGTATTTTTTATCCTAAATGTATGAGGTCTTTTGCCCCTGTGTTGATTATGATGGTAATTGCTTGCACCAGACATTTTTAGCAGAAGGGGGTGAATATATGTACATGCCAATTTGTATTTATTATATTTCATAAATTTAATTTTTTTTGCCTATATTTTTCTCACTTCACTTCCCTAATTTAGACTATTTAGTGCTGATGTATCACACAGAAATCGGATTACAAAATATTTAATACAGGTTGTAATGTAACAAAATAGGTAAAAAGAAAAGGGGTGAATACTTTCACAAGGCACTGTAATGTTCTTGTAAAAATAGCACAAAACTGCTTTTTGTCCTACATAATTTTCATATCTACGTAAAAATAAAATTATTAGTCCACATGTCCTTCACTAAAAGAAAACAAAATAAATGTACCGGTATGTGAATTTTTTTTTTTTATAAATAGCATAGATATTGAGAAATTACTGTATTACACATTTAAAGAGACACTATATGTTGTAATCTTATTTGTGCCAATGCAGTTAAATAAGCCTGGTAATTTATTAATACTCATTATTCATATTCCCTCTTCCTTTCTTCTGATCACTGATGCGTCTGTCCAATTGTTTAAAGCCGTTGATCTGCACAGCCCTTCATCTCGGTGTATCTCGCCTCTTTTGTGTTCTAGTGAATATTTAACATGCCCCTCCTTTGTAGAGCAGTCCTAATTGCTCACTTCATGTGCCGCTGACAGTCGCTTTCTGGCTTTTGTGTGAAGCTGACAGCACACGCCTTTCATACTGGCGCTACTTCTGGTCTAGCCCCAACCAGGCCTTTGTGTATTGGGAGGTTTATTCAGAGATACCTCGCAGTGGTGCCAAGCAATTGCACATTAAGGGACAGGGGGCAATTATGAAAGTTGTTAGGAGAGTGTATACAGAAATGACACACAAAGGAAAGATGTTCTTTGCTGCTATTTTTTTGCTGTTTTCATTAAACATAAATGTTATGTTCATAAAACAGGATTTGATCACAGCAGGGTAAAGACAGAAATAACTTTTTTATTATTATGTTGTGATCTAGTCTCAAAGGACAGAAGAGGATACAAAGATTACATTTTTATGTAAACAGACCAAATCTACTATATAAAATCCCTATGTAACCTGTCTGTGCTTGTCCTGAAAACAGCGCCACCTATAAAAGATCGTGTAAATTACAAAAGGCAGTAAAACTGGATAGTGAAGAAGCCAATATGTTTGGTTGATCAGTCAAAATCTACGTCAAGATGGGCCATAGCAAAAAATAAGCAGATCACACCTATGGTAAAACATGAACAACTAATATATAATCGCACACACTCTAGAATTGCCCGATGCGATAGAATCGGGCCCCCGTCTAGTCCATATATAATAGTAACAAAATAGTGTTCCCACTGAACCTCCTGTCCATCTAAACCTTCTCCTTCAGTTACAAGATTAGCAATTAGGGTTTGTTTTTAGTCATATGTGATCATGGGGACACATACAGTGAGTACGGAAAGTATTCAGACCCCTTTAAATTTTTCACTCTTTTTTTCACTCTTTGATTGTAATGGGGATGAGCAGTGCCTGGTGTTCTCCACACATACCGCTTAGAATTATCACCAAAAAGTTTTATCTTTGACTTATCAGAGCATATAATCTTATTTCTCATAGTCTGGGAGTCCTTCATGTGTTTGTTTAGAAACTCTGTCTGGGCTTTCATATGTTTTGTACTAAGGAGAGGCTTCCGTTGGCCCACTCTACCATAAAGGCCCAAATGGTGGAGGGCTGCAGTGATAGTTGACTTTGTGTAACTTTCTCCCATGTCCATACTGCTCTCTGGAGCTCAGCTGTAGTGATCTTGGGGTTCTTCTTTACCTCTCTCACCAAGGCTCTTCTCCATTACTTGCTCAGTTTGGCTGAATGGCCAAATCTGGGAAGACTTCTGGTGGTCCCAAATTTCTTTCATTTAAGAATTATTACGGCTTCTGTGCTCGTAGGAACCTTTGAGTACTGCAGAAATTCTTTTATAAATTTGGCCAGATCTGTGCTTTGCCACAATTCTGTCTCTGAGCTCCTTGGTCAGTTCCTCTGACCTCATGATTCTCATTTGGTCTGACATGCACTGTGACCTGTGAGGTCTTATATAGACAGGTGTGTGCTTTTTCAAATCACGTCCTATCAGTTTAATTAGACACAACTGTACTCCAATGAAAGAGTAGAACCATCTCAAGGAGGATCACAAGGAAATGGTCAGCATGTGACTTAAATATGAGTGTCTGAGCAAAGGGTCTGAATACTTATGACCATGTGATATTTCAGTTTTTCTTTTATAATAAATTTGCTAAAATTTCTACATTTCTGGGGGGTTTTCAGTCAAGATGAGGTGCAGAGTGTACATTAATGAGAAAAAATAAACTTTTTTGAATTGACCAAATGACTGCAATGAAATATAGAGTGAAAAATGTAAAGGTGTCTGAATACTTTCCGTGCCCACTGTATGTCTGCTTAAGAGCTATATACACTAAACTGTAGGCATTACTTTAATAACCAAGACTTTCCTAATTAGCAACCATACATCTACATTATCAAAGACACATAGCCCATATTTATTAGACACTGATAAGAATAATTTTATGCTCTCTGGATTGACTGCAAGTATCAGGCTGAATATCCTTAAATACTACTGAATATCCTTATATACTAAACTCTCATATTAGCCAGAAATGTGGCATATGTGCAAATATTACAGAGTGCTTGTACATCGTTGACAGTAATATAACTTTTAGGGAATCATTTTTTTTAGTTCAATGATGTAGTAATAAATACATGCATTCTAAGTGTTCTTTAAAGTTCTTTAAACCTTTAAAGAAGTTCTCTAAGGCTGGTTTCACACTACGATTTGTCTAAATCCGATACTGTCCGATGAAAATCGGACAGCATCGGATCCGAATTTTGCCCCATGCAGCCCTATGGGCATCGGACCGAATCGGATGTGCACTAAATGCCATCCGATTTGGTCCGATCCGATTCTGTCCGATGTTTTTATCGGTGCAAAAATCGGAGCCTGCACCGATTTTTGCACCGAAAATAAAATCTGACAGGCTCGGATCGGACCAAATCGGATGGCATTTAGTGCACATCCGATCTGACCCGATCACTATAACATGGGGCCCTATGGAGAAGGGTCCGAGGAAACATCTGATGTCTCCTCGGACCCGATGTTAGTGTACTGAGCATGCTCAGTACATGCTCAGTACACTAAACCTATTGTGTGCCGCCTAATTTAACTTCTGCAATGTACAGTTAGGGCCAGAAATATTTGGACAGTGACACAAGTTTTGTTATTTTAGCTGTTTACAAAAAGATGTTCAGAAATACAATTATATATATAATATGGGCTGAAAGTGCACACTCCCAGCTGCAATATGAGAGTTTCCACATCCAAATCGGAGAAAGGGTTTAGGAATTATAGCTCTGTAATGCATAGCCTCCTCTTTTTCAAGGGACCAAAAGTAATTGGACAATGGACTCTAAGGGCTGCAATTAACTCTGAAGGCGTCTCCCTCGTTAACCTGTAATCAATGAAGTAGATAAAAGGTCAGGGGTGGATTCCAGGTGTGTGGTTTTGCATTTGGAAGTTGTTGCTGTGACCAGGCAACATGCGGTCAAAGGAACTCTCAATTGAGGTGAAGCAGAACATCCTGAGGCTGAAAAAAAAGAAAAAATCCATCAGAGAGATAGCAGACATGCTTGGAGTAGCAAAATCAACAGTTGGGTACATTCTGAGAAAAAAGGAATTGACTGGTGAGCTTGGGAACTCTAAAAGGCCTGGGCGTCCACGGATGACAACAGTGGTGGATGATCGCCGCATACTTCATTTGGTGAAGAAGAACCCGTTCACAACATCAACTGAAGTCCAGAACACTCTCAGTGAAGTAGGTATATCTGTCTCTAAGTCAACAGTAAAGAGAAGACTCCATGACAGTAAATACAAAGGGTTCACATCTAGATGCAAACCATTCATCAATTCCAAAAATAGACAGGCCAGAGTTAAATTTGCTGAAAAACACCTCAAGAAGCCAGCTCAGTTCTGGAAAAGTATTCTATGGACAGATGAGACAAAGATCAACCTGTACCAGAATGATGGGAAGAAAAAAGTTTGGAGAAGAAAGGGAACGGCACATGATCCAAGGCACACCACATCCTCTGTAAAACATGGTGGAGGCAACGTGATGGCATGGGCATGCATGGCTTTCAATGGCACTGGGTCACTTGTGTTTATTGATGACATAACAGCAGACAAGAGTAGCTGGATGAATTCTGAAGTGTACCGGGCTATACTTTCAGCCCAGATTCAGCCAAATGCTGCAAAGTTGATTGGACGGCGCTTCATAGTACAGATGGACAATGACCCCAAGCATACAGCCAAAGCTACCCAGGAGTTCATGAGTGCAAAAAAGTGGAACATTCTGCAATGGCCAAGTCAATCACCAGATCTTAACCCAATTGAGCATGCATTTCACTTGCTCAAATCCAGGCTTAAGACGGAAAGACCCACAAACAAGCAAGACCTGAAGGCTGCGGCTGTAAAGGCCTGGCAAAGCATTAAGAAGGAGGAAACCCAGCGTTTGGTGATGTCCATGGGTTCCAGACTTAAGGCAGTGATTGCCTCCAAAGGATTCGCAACAAAATATTGAAAATAAAAATATTTTTTGGGTTATGTTTATTTGTCCAATTACTTTTGACCTCCTAAAATGTGGAGTGTTTGTAAAGAAATGTGTACAATTCCTACATTTTCTATCAGATATTTTTGTTCAACCCTTCAAATTAAACGTAACAATCTGCACTTGAATTCTGTTGTAGAGGTTTCATTTCAAATCTAATGTGGTGGCATGCAGAGCCCAACTCGCGAAAATTGTGTCATTGTCCAAATATTTCTGGCCCTAACTGTATATACATACATTGCAGAAGTTAAATATAAGTTAAATCAAGTGTTTAAAAATAAAAAATCTTTATTCTCACCTGCCAGCGCTCCCTCGGCGTCTCCAGCTGCAGCCGCTAGGTAACAGGACCTGTGATGATGTCAGAACCCGATCAGCTGATCGGGTCACATGACCGGTTACCGCGGTAACCGCTGACGCTTTTGACGTCATCACAGGTCCTGTACACCCGATCGGAGGCTGATGGAGACGCCGAGGGAGCGCTGGCAGGTGAGAATAAAGATTTGTTATGTTGGGGGGGACAGGAGGGGACATGAGGAGGGGACATGAGGGGGGCACATGAGGAGGGGACATGAGGGGGGCACATGGGGGCACACGAGGAGCGGACAGGAGGGGGGCACATGAGGAGCGGACAGGAGGGGGGGACATGAGAGGGCACATGAGAGGGCACATGAGAGGGCACATGAGGGGGCACATGAGGGGGGACATGAGAGGGCACAGGAGAGGGCACATGAGAGGGCACAGCAGGGGACAGTAGGGAGAGAGTAGGGGGACAATAGGGCAAAACAGGGGGGCGCAGGGCGGCAGCAAGATGACAGGAGGGAGAGGAGGGGGAGCTACGTGACAGCCCAAACTGATCCTGCAAAAAGTAGGATTCGGATGCCTATTTGGCATCCGATTGCAGAGATCAGTTTGGATCCGATGCTGTCCGATTTATATCGGACAGCATCGGATTTAGAGAAATCGTAATGTGAAAGTAGCCTAAGGCTGCTTTCACATTACAATTTTGTTAAATTCGATGCTGTCCTATGAAAATCGGACAGCATCGGATGCTCAAAATCGGATGCAAGCCGATCCGATTTTTTATCGGATCCGATTTAAATGGCTGGGGGAGGGCTGTAGGAGGTTTTGGGAGTGGTCTAGGGTATTGAGCATGCTCAATACAGAAAATCGCATCCGATATCGGATCTGATTTTCTATCCGATCCGATCCCCCATAGACTCCCATATTATTTTAATCGGATCGCATCGGATCCGATGCGATCCGATTTTTGAATCGGATACCAAAATCGCAGCAGTCTCCGATTTTGGCTCCTGAAAAAAATCGGACAGAATCGAATCGGATGCAAATCGGATGCCATTAAGTGCACATCCGATCCCCATTGGAGAACATGGGGGCTAAATCGGATCCGATGCTGTCCGCTTTTTATCGGACAGCGTCGGATTTCACAAAATCGTAATGTGAAAGCAGCCTAAGAGTAAATATAATAATAATGATGATATTTATTCATTTATATAGCACTATTAATTGTATAGTGCTTTACATAGATTTGCAACACTGTCCCCATTGGGGCTCACAATCTAACCATCCTATCAGTGTGTCTGTGAACTGTAGGAGGAAACCGGAGTGCCCGGAGGAAACCCATGCAAACACAAGGAGAACATACGAACTTCTTGCAGATGTTATCCTTGGTGGGATTTGACCCCAGAACCCCAGCGCTGCAAGGCAACAGTGCTGACCACTGAGCCACCGTGCCGCCCGAAAAAGTAAAAAGAAATGCTGTACATAACTAAAGGAAATGTCATTATATATGAATTCTCAAACACTTTTAAACCATCAAATCATACTCATTTTGTATAGAGAGTAATAACATGAAAAATTACCAAAGCCTTGACAGTGACATAAACCTATCTTAGGCCAGGGTCAGACGGCCGTATAATACATAGGGCATTGTAAAAGGCATTGTAATATTTGAAGTGGCAGCAACTACACTGATCTGAGCCTGACATCATAAGGAATTACTTTGCAGCTGTCATTGTCGGGTGAGGGGAAATGCAGGCCACTCTGTGCTTTACAATGCTAGCGGCATCCTTGTTGCATGGCCATATTACCCAGCCTTATTATGTGCCCATGAGCTCCTTCAGACTCTCTGCATTTATAGCCAGATGGGCTCCCAGTGGGTATTCTAATCTAATGCAAGTGATGCCAGGGTTGCAGAGGTAAGAAGAGGCTGCTCACATTGCTGTTCATCATGTCTTTATGATCTAACAATGAAGATGCCAGAAGTGCAAGATCACTTTTACTGCTGTCCACCCTGTCTTTCTGATCTATCACTAAAGCTACCAGGGGTGCTGAGGTAAGAAGAGGCCACTTACACTGCTGTCCACCCCGTATTTCTGATCTAATACCTGAGCACCGATGGTGGTATCTCCAGTAAAAAGAGACTGCTCACCCTGCTGCCCCCCCTGTCTTTCTGGTCTTATACTGAAGATACTATGGGTGCTATTGTAAGAAAAGGCTGCTCACTCTGATGTCTATCTTGTTTATTTGATGGAATACTGGAGATACTAGGAGTGCTGCTCACACTGCTGTCCACCCTATAATTTAATACTGGAAATACTAAGTGTGCCAAAGAAACAATGGGTCATTTATATTGCTGTCTACCTGTAACGCACAGACTGGCGAGCATTTGAGTACACCACGTAACAGTGGCGCACGGACCAATGGGTGTACGGCGCATAACACAACACACAAGGGAAGTCCAGGAACACAACAAGAACAGTGGGTGCTGTCGGTAGGGAACGGGGAAAGGGACACCTCCTGCACTCACCTGAAGATGCAACCTGATCCCCCTATTGTTCCAAAATGGGTTCTTTCACCCTGTCGCCGAGCAGGATATCTTGTATATCCCAACTATCCGTGCTCTTATCCCTCACTAGGGAGCTGGCCTGCGAGAACACTAGTCCCACTGCTGAACTAATACAACATGAAGGGATGGAAAACATACAGGGAAAACACCAAGTGATAAAAAACAACTTCATGGCTGCGGCCACACTACTAGCCAGCAGTCGGCTTGGCACCAGTCAGTTGATCAAGAGCTCCTTCCACCCAAGCAGCTTGCAATGAATGAAATTCATTTACCAGCACTAGCATGTGACTATTTGAAGGAGATAGGAGTAGTCACAAAGTAGCCATACCTGAACAGATCACCAAGGAGCTTGCTAGCAGCAAAAGCGACATTAACCCTAGCTGCACCAAAGGAAAAGAAAGTATGTTTAGTTTGCAGAGTCTCACCAAAGGACTGAAACTCGGGTCCAAAACCTGTCACAAGTCTCAGAGGTACAAGAGACCATCATGACATTACCCTGTCAGTCTGATTCAATACTAGTGCAACTAGGGATGATGAACTAACAAGAGGCTGCTTTCACTGCTGTCCACCATTTCTTTCTGGTCTAATACTGGTAATACTATGGTTGTTGAAGTAAGAAGAGGCTGCTCACATTGCTGTCCACTATGTCTTTATGATCTGATACTGGAGATAACCATGGTTGCTGAGGTAAGAATCTGTTCACTCTATAGTACACCTTGACTTTCTGATCAAATACTGGCTATACCAGGGCTGTAGTAGTAAGAAGAGGCTGCTCTGACTGCTGTGCTCTGATCTAATAATGGCAATACCAAGTTTGCTGTATTTCTGATATTACACAGAATAGGTTATCTCTAGGTCACAGCAGGAGAGCTTGCTACTGAACATGCTCACAAGCACCTGTCCTTTCAGTATTTTAGGACATCCCTGGTTATCAGTTAAACAAGGTAGTGGCCATTTTAATTCCACAGTGCTTACCTCCCTAACTGAAATGTACAAGCTTTGCTAATTAAAAGAATTTATTTATAAAGACTTTTCCTCTATTTTTTTTTCCTGGAGAATTCCTGTACTCCTATACTTCCGTAGAGTTATTGTCTGTGTTCTGCTCTTGTATTTCTAAGGCCCCTTTCAGACTGGCGTTTTTGCCCGGATCGTATAATCAAATGCATCTGGCGAGGGTCTTGCCTAACGGCCTTGCGGTAAGCCCCATGCATTGTGTATGAGGCTTGCGGTAATGTGTGGCAAGTGCGGTTGTGGCAGATGCGGCCGCGAAAAAAACAGCAGTCAGCAGCGGGTTTTTTTTCGTGGCCACAACTGCCGGAACCGCACTTGCCGCACCTGCCGCACACTTACCGCAGGCCCCATAGACAATGCATGGGGCTTGCCGCAAGTGTGATGCGGTAAATCTGCCGCATCTGCCGCATTTTGGCGAAAATGCCAATGTGAAAGAGCCCTAAGGCAGCTGTGGGTTTGTACTTTGAAAGTTTTCAAATTATTCCTATACTGTATGTTTCTATAAGAACAATTCCATAAAAACATTTTCTAAGGTATTTAATTCTGCATATATATTTGTATTTATTATTCAGTTTAATGTTCCTTGGTGAATTTCTTAAGTCAGTCTCATTGTGAATATTTCACTGGTCATAGTATACCCACACAGTTGTCATGGTAGCACAAGCTCATGGCATGAACTGTTCATTATAATGGAGAACAAGGGACCTGATCAAGGCCCCACTACCATAATGGAAAAGGCATCTTCCTTGCCTCAGGCTATTGTCAGATGGATGCAGAGCACATCCATTGTCTATTGAAAGGCACAGCAAGAACATATAGGAGCCATGAGGTGAGACTCTGCTCCGGAAAAGAAGGAAGAGAAAAACTAGACTCAACAGTCAATGGGTACCCATTCTCTGCAAAGAAAATGTCAATATACTGAATAGAAAAATAGCACGTAGAGGAAGCAACCCAATGCCTACACTGCAGAATCCCAAAAAAATACCTGGATATTCTTAAGTGGCTAATTAAGTTACATAGATAAAAATTAAGTTGTTTTTTTATAATACCAGCTATTATTTGACTCGAGGTTATGGGAAAGTTTACAGCAGCAAGGAACAAGCTTAAAAATAAGTTACAGTGCTTAAATGGTTATAAAAAGATTAAATAATTAAGTCTTGCATACAAAACAAAAACAATAAAATATATATATTTATCTTTAGATTTAAGATACATTTGGACCTTTTAGATCTTCTGGGAGAGAAGATCTTAATTGATGTTTTGGCATATCTAAAATTCATGTTGTATCTGCTTGATCTGACCATGAGTTTCTCCAGTTGATATTTTATAAAGGTCTCCTCTCCAACCCCTTACGTCTGCAAGTGGTAAAGTGTGAAGACGATGTCTGATTGTAGTCTAGATAACGTTGTACCACCTGAGGAAGACAGTAGAGTACTGTGGAAATGTGTTGTCGCAGCACAAGGGGCCAATAAAGGTCTTTTATATTCCATAATTGTGCATGATCCTTCTTAGCGCTCCATAAAACCGAATAACTTTATTTGATTGGATATCTGATTGTAGGTACGGGATGATAGGAGAAAATACATAAGCCCAGATTCATCAGAGCAATTTCACCAGAAATCTGGCATAAAACACAGAGTTGTGCCACATTGTTGTGACTTTTGACATTTGTTTGCCAGTTTCTCCCATCTCTGGCAGACCAGGAGCATGATTGGGGCATAAAGCCAGAGCACATCTAAAGGCCACTTCACACACACAGATATCTGAGTCCAATATCTGAACCAATCTCTGGTTGCAGTGAAATCATGGATACATTGCTCCATTTTGTGGCTGTGTACCACATGGAGCAATGTATCCATGATTTCACTGCAACCAGAGATCTGTTCAGATATTGGACTCAGATATCTGTGTGTGTGAAGTGGCCTTTATTCATGACAAACTTTGGCGTTCCCAGTGCCAAAAATCT
Source organism: Allobates femoralis (assembly GCA_033576535.1). Lineage (NCBI taxonomy): Eukaryota > Metazoa > Chordata > Amphibia > Anura > Aromobatidae > Allobates > Allobates femoralis. The sequence continues at coordinate 297,060,783 of JARQOC010000005.1, forward strand.
CATTCCAATCTGAGACACGTCAGACTCATCAGATTTGGGAAGAGGCATTCACCTCTTTATGAATCATGAAAATTTCACTTCACAACTCTCATCAAAACATCAAGAAAATCACTGGTCTGGATAAATCAGGGCTATAATTTATGTATTATTTTCTAAAATATTGATATTACATTTCTATGGTTTCCTAAGGCCAAAAATGTGGCATTTGAACGAGGGCTATGGAATTGGTAAGCCAAACCTCCGACTTCAACTCCATTTCTCTGACTTCACAACTCCTCCTTCATACACTCATGTTTAAGTGATAAATTTATTGTAGTATAATGTGGACATCAGACTTTTAACCATTATTATGATATAATACTCAAGTTAGATAGAACATAATAATAATTCATAACAATAATCAGCACATACTGCAGTGAACTACTGTACCCAATTTATTATGTATTTTAGGAGTCGGAGTTGGTCCATTTTATGCCAACTCCAACAAAAATGGGCACCTACTCCATGTCCCTGATTTGAACTCACAGAAGTGAATATTTCCCCTGATACATTCCAGTATGGCATGGATACTGCATTTTTATTTCCATGTGATGTACCTGGTATGGAGAAGCCTGTTTTAGAGGCAGTTATCTTCACCTTTCATTTATTATCACCTCTATGTAATGAGGATGTACAGAGTTGAAGTTTGCCCTTCCAGAAATTGTCCCTAATGAATCTATCCACATACAGGAGATGCTGCCAGGTGTCCAGTGAGATTGGATTTTCTTTTTCTACCCAATCCATAATAGAGCTCGTTGAGCTTACTCATGAATTTGGAGGCATTGCTCCAGAGATTGCTAAACTGGTTGGGGAGAGCTTACCAATGTTTGGATCTTGGAGGGGAGTCACCCACTGCAGTCATTTGCCTTGCAGTCAGATGAGGATAGTGAGGATAAAGAGATTAAGCAAGATAGTCTTCCAGTTTTCTATTACCGTATATATGTTCTATGTTTATGATACTTTCAAGCTCCTGATACCACGTGGAGGATGTCTGTATATAAGAGTTCTAGTGAGAGGTAAAGTGATTACATTCTATTAGGCTCCCTTAAAAAGTGTCTTTTTGGCCTACAGTATGTTGGTATAACTTTTATGATCTAGAATAGTTTAGAATTTATACAAAGGTGTACAGTAGAAAATCAAGTCTTATTATTATTATATTATTAGCAATGTATCCCACCAATTGTCTATATAGTGAAGTAAATCGGACAGAGCTGTAGCCATTATTTTCAATCTATTATAAGATTTGAAGTTAGGATTATCGGGGGATTTGTATCATAAATAAGGTGCAGAATGAGTTAGAAACACAATGTTTAAGATCCCTTGAAAACCCAACAGAGCTTCTGGATAGCGTTATTACTTACACATATCCTTTTACAAGTTTTATGAGAATTTAAATATTCTATTTCCACGTAACAATGTCAAGAACAAAAGAAGGGACAGTGGCAAACGCTCATTTGTTAAATTTCTCATTAATGTTCTTGTCACCATTGATGGTGTATTTTGGCTCATCCTAGTTAATAATTCTATGTGTCTCTTCACACTTTGATACTTTCATTAAATTCCTATTCATTTATCTCCCTTGTGAGAGGTTTCCTGTAAAATCAAAACAAACTTGCCTCAATTGGACAGACATTTGGCTTTTCGGTTAGATTACTCTTCTCTCAATTTTCCTGGGTAACCCTGTTAGCCTTTCCATTGTTATATATAATTCAAACTGTCAGCTTTTTTAAGGAAAGTTATCTTGAGACTATGGCTAGACTCTCAAGCCTCTGCTTTGTTTCTATCCGCCAGTCTTATTAACATTCTCTGCTTGAGCCGGGCCGGCTGCTGCAGTCCGCGCATTATGTAAACCTTGACATCCAAAGCAAGGCTTACTCCGCTTTGTCGGATTTCTTTTTTGCAAATAATCAAACAAAATCTATTCTATCCCTCTGCTCCCAGCTATCATATTCAGCCAATATCCCTATTCTCCTTATAAAGACAAGCGATTATACCTCAGTTATCTTGTAAATATTTAACCAAGAAATAATATAACAGTTTATATTATAGTTATTATTAGTAATAAATCTTACTTAACCCTAATGCTTTCTGGTGGAAGATTAACTAATGCAATAATTGCATTAGAAAATCAGTGATTAGCATAAATATTTATTGTATTAGGGTGCATACTCATGACCAGGAAACACAGTGTATTGCCTCTGCGTTATACCAGGGCCGGCTCCAGGTTTCTGTGGGCCCTGGGCGAAAAAGTCTCAGTGGGCCCCCTTTACTAGATATCGCGGACTATAATATATATATATATATTGCCGCACACTTACCGCAAGCCCCATAGACAATGCATGGGGCTTGCCGCAAATGCGCAGCAAGTGAAGCCGCTAGGCGGAAAATGCGGCAGATGCGGGGTTTTTTACCGAAACTGCCACATTTTTAAAAAAAAAACGCCTATGTGAAGGCAGCCTTACAGGAAGAGTGACTGCCGAAACCAGCAAGAGCTGTTTCTGACAGTGAGTATATTACACGTTGTTAGGAGGGGCTAAAATGCATTTGCATTCCCTTGCGCTTTTTAAAAATACCCTTCAAATGCAAAATGTTGCATTTTTGTGCGTCTGAGGATGCTTGGTATATACGCAAGCATCCTGAAGCGCACAAATAATGCAAGCAGCTCAATGGAACCGCACTGCCATATGGGTGGCACCGCAGCTTAGCGGAGTGTCTGGTTGTCCGGATCTCTCTTTCTCCTCACCTTTCTTTTGCTGCTCCGGTCTCCTCCGGTCGCTCTGCACATATCAGCACAGTGATGACAACATCGTGCCCTCCATGCTGAGCTGCAGAATGCAGACAGCGGCAGACGAGGCTCTGGAGAAGAATGCTGCTGGCAAAGGCGGCTGGGACTATAGGAGCGGAATCCGCGGGGGGCTACCACTGGTACACATACCTCGTACACACGCGGCTCTGCTCCATACACCTCGTACGCACGCGGCTCTGCTCCATACACCTCGTACGCACGCAGATCTGCTCCATACACCTCGTACGCACGCGGCTCTGCTCCATACACCTTGTACGCACGCGGCTCTGCTCCATACACTTCGTACGCACACGGCTCTGCACCAAACACTTCGTACGCACGCGGCTCTGCTTCATACACTTCATACGCACGCGGCTCTGCTCCATACACCTCGTACGCACGCGGCTCTGCTCCATACACCTCGTACGCATGCGGCTATGCTTCATACACCTCGTATGTACGCGGCTCTGCTCCATACACCTAGTACGCACGTGGCTCCGCTCCATACACCTAGTACCCACACGGCTCCGCTTCGTACACACAGGGCTCCTCTCCGTACACCTCGTACACACAGGGCTCCGCTCCGTACACCTCGTACACACAGGGCTCCACTCCGTACACCTCGTACACACAGGACTTTGCTCCGTACACCTCGTACACACACGGCTCTGCTCCGTACACCTCGTACACATAGGGCTCTGCTCTGTACACCTCGTACACACACGGCTCTGCTCCGTACACCTAGTACCCACTCGGCTCCGCTCCATACACCTCGTACACGGCTCCGCTCCATACACCTAGTACCCACTCGGCTCCGTTCCATACACCTAGTACACACTCACCTCTGCTACATTCACACTGTAAATCCCTCCTGACCCCACACATAAACTTCACATAATTGCCATACACCTAGTACACACTCACCTCTGCTACATTCACACTGTAAATCCCTCCTGACCCCACACAAACTTCACCTAATTGAGCATCATGATGGGCAGCACAGCAGAGTCCTGCATACACTGAGGAGATGATCATGTGACCCCTGACTCCACCCTCCATTGACATCATCACAGGTTCTGTCAGCCCAGTGTGTGTGGCTCTGTCGGCTCCCATGGAGGGGGGAGGAGGGAGACCTCCAGCGCTGCAGGAGGCTGAAAATGACCCCCAGCTGCCCCCTGGATATGGCCCTGGCTGTGGGGGCAGTGTGCTCAGGGGACCCTGAGGCTAGGGTCACACTTGCATTGTGACCATAGCCTGATGCAAGTATTTTCGGCTGCAGCGCATAGCGTTTAATGCTATGCACGGGAGCCCATAGAAACCCGATGTTTACCTTGCCAATCACTGGTTGGCAATGTAAACATCGGGTTTCTATGGGCTCCGTTGCTGGCAGCGCATAGCATTAAACGCTCTGCGCTGCAGAAGACAATACTTGCGTCAGGCTAGGGTCACAATGCAAGTGTGACCCTAGCCCTCAGGGGCCCGGGGGGCCCCCTCCAAGCAGTCGGGCCCCGACACTTGCCCTGGTGCGCCGGGTGCTGACGCCGGGCCTGCATTGTACAGTATCAGCATAGTAGATGGGATTTCAAGAAATCTCATGCTCACTGTGCTTCTCCCCACCGCAGCGTTTTTTCAGCTGCGGTGCAGGTTGCCAGGCTTCTGCATCTCCTCAGCATGTTAATTTCATGCTGCGGAGTCGGAAGTGGTCACCATCGGGGTAATTCAGGGAGAATTCGCCCTGCACCGAACACATATGGTGAATACAGGGCGGCTGTGGTCTTCCTGCATTCACCCCCTGCTTCGAACACACAATGCCTCCGGATTGCGCGCACATACTTTTACTCCCTTGAAATTTGCACTAAAACAATCACACTTTATGTTAATAGAGGTACAGATTTATTTGTCTCAAATTTACATCATAGATTTGTTATGGATTTTCACAGTATGTAACATAGCCTTTATTTCCTCTCAGCATATTACTTATTTGATTAGATTTGTCACTATTTACAATAAATGATTGAACCTCCTCTTTTGTTAATGGATACAAAATGGACTGTTTTTATTTCCTCAAAATATAATAATAATAATTGTACAAACTGCTAAACTACTGTCATTCATTTGTTAAAGGGAACCAACCACCCCAAATGACCCCCCAGACTGTTCATATGTGTCCCTACACCCAGCACACACATTTGGGGCAATCGTTTTTGCTAAAAAAAACTGATTAGTAGAAGCTAAGATATAGCTTTATAAACTTTAAAAAATCTTGCCGACTGGGCGTTACCTAGCTTGTCCGGCTGCGGGGGGTTGGTGGGGGGGTGGAGCGCTGCGCAATATGTACTACCTGGTCCGGTGCCGTCCCTGCAGTCCTGTCCGGTGCTGTGCCCGCTGCTCTGTCCGGTGCTGTGCCCGCTGCTCTGTCCGGTGCTGTGCCAGTCTACATGCTGTGCCCCAGGCCGGTAACATGATTATCGGTGCGGGCTCCGGGCTACGGGGACGCTTCCTGCTTCCTCCTGCCAATCCCCGCCCAGGTCAGCCCTGCACCAATGAGAACGCAGGGCCATTATATCATGTGATCGCTGCTGTGACCCGTGACTCACGGGTCCTGAGCCAATCACAGCGCAGGGGCGGTTACATTACATCTAATTGTGGAATTTATTATTATAAGCATTTTTGATTAAAATGTACTTTTTCAAGAGACAACCCCTTTATGGCCCACCAACAGATCATGTTTTCAGGATTTTTTTAGTATTGTATGTGATGTAATTATCATCTATGCATTATTAAGGAAATCCTAAAAACATGATCTGTTGCAGACCAATCATTTAAAATGTTGACTTGGGTCCAAGAAATCTGCCTCCTCAGCAATCATAAAGTGATGGTATCCTAGCAATACACTTTCCCTTCTTGAGATGAAAATACTCTTTAAAGGGGAACTCCAGGAGAGACAATATTGTTTTATCTTCCCTAAGTTCACCTTTAATGGACACAACTAGTGGTGAGCGAGTAGCGAAATATTCGTAATCACTATGCTCATAACGAGTACTTTGTAATACTCGTGTATTCATCCGAATAGTGAGTGCAATGTTAGTCAATTAGTTATTGGCTCTGCCCACACACATCTGGCTATAAAACAGGTATTTCCAGGACAGGGCGGGAAGATGGGCTTTTTTTGCATTTTCAAGGCATAAAAAAACTTGCTGTGTCCTCCAGAGAGATCCTAACATTCAATCTGCTCTCACTGAGGTGCCAGCTCACTTTGTGTACTGAAAGGAGACTGGGTGTAAACCACCAGTTATGAAGTTTGCACCTAGGCTCCAATACAAACACACCTCCTTATCGGTCTTCTGCAGACACAATATAGTGATATCTGGGTAACAATGCAAAATGTTGACATGGTGTAAATTATAAACTGTCAACATTGTGCAGCCTAGATACACATAGAAATTATACAAAAAGCCCGGACAACCTCTTTAACTTTCATTCAAGTGAATAGCCTTATCCTTTCTCTCTTTCGCAATAAGGATGGTCACTTTTTTTGAGGGCTAAAGTTAAAGGGATCCTGTCACCCCCAAAACACTTGTAAACCTATTAAAACCTGTCCCTAGGGCATATTAACACTTTCCCTACACTATTTCTACCTCCTAAATGCAGTAAATGACATTGACTAAAAACGTTTTATAAGTACCTGATTAGTGATGATAATGAGTGACTATCTATTCATAGTCACTCATCAAGACTGCCCCTCTGCTTCACAGCACGCCTCCATAGGCGTGATCGTCCTCCTAGATTAAAATTGCAGCCTCCCCGCTGTGCCCTGTGTCGTAGGAGGCTGCAGTGTGGCTTGTGACGCGATCCGCGTCATTCCCGGCGCCCTGTGACGTATTTACAGCGGCGCCGCGCTGTTAGCTTCAAAATGTGCACTGCGCATGCGCATTGGGCATGCGCAGTGCGCATTTTGAAGCTAACAGCGCGGCGCCGCTGTAAATACGTCACAGGGCGCCGGGAATGACGCGGATCGCGTCACAAGCCACACTGCAGCCTCCTACGACACAGGGCACAGCGGGGAGGCTGCAATTTTAATCTAGGAGGACGATCACGCCTATGGAGGCGTGCTGTGAAGCAGAGGGGCAGTCTTGATGAGTGACTATGAATAGCATAGTCACTCATTATCATCACTAATCAGGTACTTATAAAACGTTTTTAGTCAATGTCACTTACTGCATTTAGGAGGTAGAAATAGTGTAGGGAAAGTGTTAATATGCTCTAGGGACAGGTTTTAATAGGTTAGCAGGTGTTTTGGGGGTGACAGGATCCCTTTAATGACAAATACGGAAATTCTCATCAGGTTAAGCATTTTGGTTACTTAGTGCTCTCTGTTAGTGGTTTCCACCCTGTGGTAAGCGTGCCTCAGGGGTTAGGCCTCACAGCCTCAGTTGGTGCACATCATGGCTGAAGAAAAATATCCCTGCTCTTATAAGTGTCTAGCAATTAAATATTACTGACTATTCGTGTATCTAACTATGAACTATAAAGAAGTGACCTGTTGGGTCCTGTTGACTCTGGTGTCAGGCGGAAGCTATAACACAGATTTCAACCAATATGTGAACTAGTTACGAGATAAAGAAAGGCTGTGGCAGGTCCCTGTTCCCAAAGCTTGCCGCCCATCCGCATTCATGTTGAATAAATCGGCCAAGGGAATAAACAGACAGGAATTCTGGAGACAAGGCCAAAAGCTGAAGTTGGATAGGATTGCGTGCAGTAGTCACTTTACATTTGTGCTGTTGAAAGTGGCATTAGATTGGCAAGAGGTTCATTAGCGGAAACAGGCTGCTGAAGTGGTCTGATTGTAACTCCTATGACCCCATCAAGTGCATTTATCATATCATACACACAAGCCTGCTGTGATTGGACGATGATCCAGGGAACTAGTCTGATTGACGAATGTAGAGTTCGGAAGGAATTTTTCCCCTATCATGAAGCTTAGTGTCCACCCTATGGGGTTCTTGCCTTTCTCTGGATCAACAATTAGGCTATAGGTTGAACTTGATGGACTTAAAATCTACTTTCAACCTTAAAAGCTATGAAACTATGCCTATTCATGTATGCTCCTACACAGCTCCAGTAAGAATCAGCCAGGGCATTGTCCCAGACCTATTTCATTAAGTTGTTTCTTGCATAGCCCAAAGATTCAGGCAGTGTACTTGCCATAGTTCCCACTATAGTGTCCTCAAATAAGCTAACTATGGTGTCCCCATAACAAAACATGCTGCACCATCCATTTTAAAGTGTGTTCTGATGCTTTGGTAATGTCTACACTGTCCCCTCTCTGTGGGGAAAACTGAAGCTTGAGACTCAAAAATAATTGGATATCCAGACCAGCCCAATAATGTAATGTTGTAAAATGAAACCCTGTCAGAGGATAAATTATTACTGTATATTTGTACTGTTTGTACCTATCAAATGACGTACGGTTGGGGAATAAAAATGTATGTTGTGCTACTCACGTCTCAACTTGCTCTTTGAATGGAAATCATGATGTATTGACGGTGCCATATCATGAAATACGCCAGCAACTCGATTCCGACAGTCCTCAGTGACTGACACTGTGTGATCCAACAAGGTTCTTTAATAGTGTCTCTAGCTTTAACTAGAAGAATAGCCTTGCAATCTGTGCTACTGTATTGTCAGATGTGTCAGAATAATCAAAAGAGGTGGTACACTGTTGGAAATTTATGGCACTGGTGGTACTCTACTCAGACTAAGAAGGTGGAGAAACACTGCTCTACACAGTATATTTCAGATGTGTAGCATCTGTGGTTCCTCAAATTTCTAACATTGGAGCTTGGTTTTCTGATAAGGTTTGGTTCCCTGTAACTGTCTAGTCCTTTATATTGTAAGATCTGCTGAGGTCTCTGAATCCCCAGTATGTTTTATTAATAAATCTAAAAGCTTATTAGTGAAATGAGGATATACTTCACAGATATCATTGACTCACTGCTAACATCCTTAAACAAGTAAGATTTGGCATTAGTGTCAGGCGGCCGTCACACGCTACGATATAGATAACGATGTCGGATACGATGTCGGATTTGCACATCGTCCGAATGATGTGTGTGATCGTTCATCGTCCCGTCACACGCACAGATATCGCTCATACGACTCCCCGATGCAGCGATCCAGCGGTCGTATGAGCGATCTACTTATCATCTGTGCAGATCGTTAGCAAACAGTCACACAGAAACCTCGTAAACGATGTTGGGGTAAATGTGGGCGTATTTGAAGGTAAATTGGAGCACATAGGCATGCCACATGTATTACAAGGCGCGCCCCTCACTCCATCATTGGTGGCCAGTACTGAGTGCTCATTGGTCAGATGTCTTTGGAAACATGGCGGGCTAATTTTCCGAATGTCCTGTGATGTGCATCGCAATGTCCATGTGTAAACACGTACTGCTATCCTAAAAAACTTATATGTCACTACCGAAAGGTAGAAACCGCTATCCCCCTTGTGCGCCGTGCACAATCCGAACACTTATGCGTTGGTCAATGGTTGCCGTTTTGGCGACCCGTAAAGGACTGTCACCCTGTTGCGGCCATGACTGTGCTGCAATGTGCACGGGAGGAGCTAGCACCTTGCAGGCGGAATGAAACTGAAACCAAATTCATGACGTCAGTACGGCCGCTTGCGTGGGCCAACCAAATTGAAACGCGCCGTACGCGCTGTGACACGGCAAGGAACACTTCTACGGCACCTACGGGACAAGAACCCGGGGGCGTGGCGTAACACAACGTTGTGTACAGCGTAACGCAAAATCGTTGGGGGGTATGACAGTGTGCAGACTATATTGGGCCCATACCAATACTTGAGTTTTTGAGCTTGGCACCCTTGTGTCTGCCCGTAAATTCAAAGCAACAAGGCATGATCAGCCAAACGGCGCCTATGTGTAGTAGTGCTGAAGTGACAGCTCATCCAAAATGGCGGCCTGGGAAGAAAGAACCAATCGTAACGCAGGAGCTTCCACCAATAATAGCTGATGTGGCGCCAGCCAATAACACCGCATGAGGGTTAACGAATCACAACTGAGGAGGCGTGACACAGGTGAATACCCGGCACGCCTATGTGTTAGATTTCGCCATCGCTCAATTCACAGCTTTCATACGATATCGTTCATTTACACGCACCGATTCTGCATATCCACTGAGCCGACATCGTCAGATATGAGGTCCGGATCTCACATCTCGATCTTACGATCTGATCATTTCTCGTTGGTCGTGTCTTGCCGTCACACGCACAGACATCGTTCGAGCAATGTTTAATCTGGCGCGTTCAAGCGATATCTTACCATATATCGTAGCGTGTGACAGCCGCCTTACATCAGCTCTGCATACCTGACTTCCAGATGTCTGTTTCAGATTTGAATTGAAGATTGGACTTCCTTCTGCCAATGCAAAGGACCTGTTATCTTATTTTTGCCAGCTTGCTATTAACTTTTTACAAAAACATAGTCTATTTTGTTGATTGGTATTGGTACGATTACCCTTCCCATACCACAATGACAATGTTTGATCAGTGTTTCATTTTATATATAAATTGGTGGATATCAAATTGGGTTGTCTAAATGTTAAATGAGATGGGGTTTTTTTTTTTTTTGAATCATCATTTTTATTGGGTTTTAATCATCAAAATATTTGTACAGAGTACAGTAAAAGAATCGAATATTCATACAGAAAACTGTGTTGATCAGTAAAATATAAATCAAAGTTTTCGTATTGTACAGTATATTATCCCCATGTCCCTCCCTCCCCCCCTCCCATAAGAAATTATCCACATACATTAACCATTATTCATTCAAATAAAGAAAATATTGCAAACACTTCCAATCTTGTATCAAAAATTATTACATCTCCTGTACCTAACACCTCAGCCTACCCAGTGTACCCTCTAGTTCTTCCAGAGCATACCATGTCGATGTTCGGAAGGGCAGCATAAAATTTCTAATTTCCACATCTGTGAACTCAGTTTCAATGAAGCGTCTCCATTTGAAAAAGAATTTTTTAGCCAATTTAGTCGGGTTGCGGAGTGTATCTATGGATTCAAGTGACAATGTGTGGTGCAGCGTCATTCTCACCTGGGCAAGGTCTGGAGGCCTGTCATTGAGCCAGTACTGGAGTAAGAGCCTCTTTGCTATCAACGCAATGTAGTGCCATAATACATGGGGTTGTTTTATCATTTGGGAAGCTGGATGATAATGAAAAATCCATCTCATCGGGTCTAGCTCTCCCATATCCCCACAAATCTTTCTAGTCTTGATGGGGTTTTTTTTGTGTGGGATTAATTCCTTTAACATTCTAAATATGTTTAGGCGTATAATATAGCCTGCATGTCTATAATTTCTTAGCGGTATTGTGAACGCTTTATATTTTATCCCCTTGGGAATATCATCTCTGCAGCAATGTCAACTATCTCACTTTCCTCCAGTGACTTCAACAGTAAAATCTTATTGCTGACAATGTTCAGTGAGAGAAAACCAATGCAAGTGCATTAGTATCAATCGGTGCAGATTTATTTGTCATTTGTATTAGTCACTAGACATTTTTTGTAGAGGGAGCCCAAAGATTGGATTTATTTTAGTAGGTTAGACTCCAAAACCAGTTGTCAAGTTGAAGGTATCTGTTTGATAGATTCTTGTCATTATATTAATGATACATCCACATATCCAAGCTCTTGACACTTTCTCCCGACTCCAACTTAAAAATATTTCCCAGATCTGTACATTCCTTGACCAAGAAACTGCCATAACACTCGTGCATGCCCTCATCATCTCCTACCTCAACTACGGCAACCTTCTACTCTCCAGCCTCCCCTCTAGCACACTTGCACCCCTCCAATCTACCCTAAACTCTGCTGCCCGACTAATCCACCTGTCTCCCCATTATTCTCCAGCCTTTCCTCTCTGCCAAACTTTTCACCGACTTCCCTTATTTCTTATTTCAATGTTCACACAGGCAACTGGGTCTTTTTTATACTTATACTTCCTGTCCTTTCTGGAAGAGCTTTCACCAGGTTCCTTTTTATCAGAGACAGGATGACAATACATGTTCCACCAATCATAATAGACAATATCACAGCAGGGAGTTAGAGTCTAAAGAAGCCCCATTGGCTAGTATGAAAATTGAAGATTTCTATAATTTATTTCTAGTACAAATTTTGATATGGGAATTTAATTATTGCCAAAAAGTAAGAAAAAAAATATATATACCGTATATACTCGTGTATAAGCCGAGTTTTTCAGCCCAAAATTTGGGCTGAAAAGTCTCCCCCTCGGCTTATACACGAGTCAATATGGGTGGGGGCTGCTGTATGAGTTGGTTGGGGCTGTGGAGGCTGGAGGAGGCGGGGGGAGGCTGCTGTATGAGCGGCCCCGTCACGTGGGGCCGCTCATTATATATGCACTGCTTCCCCCTGTCAATCAGCGGTAGGGGGAAGCAGTGCATAACTAAATAAATTACCCCCAAATGCTGGCACTCTCCCCCCTTGTAAGAGCCTCCCCCCGCTGCTTATATTACCATCCCGGTCTTCTGATCAGCGCCGGTCCTCGGTGCTCCGTCCTCGCTGCTCCCGTCCTGCTACATCCAGGATCTCCCGCTGTCGCAGGCATATGACGTCATCGCGCGACGGCCGGGGATCCCGGATGTAGCAGGACGGGAGCAGCGAGGACGGAGCACCGAGGAGCGGCGCTGATCAGAAGACCGGGATGGTAATATAAGCAGCGGGGGGGGGCCCTTACAAGGGGGGAGAGTGCCAGCATTTGGGGTCTGCTGGATAACCCCAGGGTGCTGCTGGGTACCCCCGGGTGCTGCTGGATACCCCCTGGGGGCTGCTGGGTACCCCCTGGGGGCTGCTGGGTACCCCCAGGGGGCTGCTTGCCCGGCTGGTACCCCTGGGGGCTGCTGGATAACCCCCGGGGGCCTGCTGTATGTACTCCGGGGTCCTGCTGTTGTACCCCCGGGGGCCTGCTGTTTGTACCCCCGGGGGCCTGCTGTATAAACCCCCGGGGGCCTGCTGTATATACCCCCGGGGGCCTGCTGTATGTACCCCTGGGGGCCTGCGTATGAGTACCCCCGGGGGCCTGCTGTTTGTACCCCCGGGGGCCTGCTGTATATACCCCTGGGGGCCTGCTGTATATACCCCTGGGGGTCTGCTGTATATACCCCTGGGGGCCTGCTGTATACCCCTGGGGGCCTGCTGTATACCCCTGGGGGCCTGCTGTGTACCACTGGGGGCCTGCTGTATACGATACTACTGGGGCCTGTATACCACTGGGAGGGCTTGTATACCACACTGCTGGGGGCTGTATACCTCACTGCTGGGGGTTGTATACCATGTGCTGGAGTCCACCCTCTGGCTTATACGCGAGTCAATAATTTTCCCAGTTTTTGGGGGCAAAAGTAGGGGGGTCGGCTTATACACGGGTCGGCTTATACACGAGTTTATACAGTATTTAACATAGAAACTTGATTTAAACAATAAGTCATTTTCTGATTTTATCGTTAAGTGTCTCCTTAGCTTGATCCTGCATCCAGTGAAGCAACCTGGAGTTAATGACCCACACCTTGACTTGTCCTATAGTAACATCATGGCCTAGTTCTATGGCTGCTCTGGAATTGGGTTCCCTCAGAAATAATTCATTTGTATAGGATTTCAGCTAGGACAATAAATCACAGTCTAAATATTATACTTGATAATATTGTTAATGAACTGATATAATAGCATAAACATTACTTTGTTACATTCATTTGTTCATATCCTTCTTTTTCCTAACAGATGTGTGTGTAACATAGATTGCAGTGGACATAACTTTAATCCAGTCTGTGCATCAGATGGAAACTCCTATTCTAACCCATGTATGGTGAGAGAGGCCTCATGCATCAAGCAGGAGCAGATTGACGTAAAACACTTGGGAAGTTGTACAGGTACAAAATTAAAATATAATTTATGGAAAATTGAATAGTGTTTGAAATTTAGCATTAATCATCAATGTAGCTGATGGTTCAAGCTTAGTACTCTGACAGATTCATACAGACAGCCATGTTAATGTATATCAATCATAGAATATTGGTCATATATATCTAATTACCCCAAATAAAAGAAAATGACCACACTGTTTGTTATTATTGGTTTCAGTCATTTATACCCTACTCTTTTTAAATGTATAGTATTTATAATTCATAATATTCTACTGTTACATCGGTAAAAACTAAAAAAAAATACAACTCAGCTGATGGCAAGTTTAACATAATTTTCCTAAAGTTTCTTAGGGAAATCTCAGTTTTGTAGATTTGGGCAAAGAAAAAAATCTTTTTCCCTTTGTATGAATTTGGAGGTACTGTATGGGCCAGTATGAGGGTATAGATCTTTACAACACAGTAATACGGCCATATGCATGGACTCTTATTATGAAAGTTAAAGTATTATTTGGATTTCATGCCACTTTATAATATTGTGAGTGTTGTATAATATTGTTCTCAAAATGTTTAAATCTTTTTATTTTTACTTTTGAATAATAAGTCACTGATGACACCAATCCAGTTGGAAAGAAAGATGACGGCCTACAATACCGCCCAGAGGTGAAAGGTAGGTCCCTTCCAGACTGGTACTTAGTAATAATAATAATATTTTGTTTATATAGTGCCAAACATATTCCATAGTTGGTACTTGCGAAGACAACAGTGTTTTGCCTATTTCTACTTTTCTCTCTTCTTACCGGTCTTCATCACTTGGGACTCCAGCATATGAGCACCATCCTAATGTAAATGTTAGAGTCACATTTTGACAACAGCCGTTTGTTGCTGGAGAATTCTGCTATTTTATGATTCACATTCATTTTACTGGACAAAGGATATTTGTAGTTCAATACACAAGACATGTCTCCGGCTGTCAGACAGTTGCAATTACTTTTGAAACATATAGTATATCTGGACAAGTCATGTTCTAGAATACTGAAGAGCAGAATAAAATACTATGAGCAGAAATGAATACCACTTCACAGTTATAACCTTCTTACATGAAACATGATGGCAGATGTAAAATTAGGGTAATAGTATAGCTCTAAAAAAAAAAACATGGACCGCACATCCAAAGCTTACATTTTGAACTATGGCGGCTAAGCAAAAATGTCCAAAACTGGATCTTAGTTAATATTCTGACCCAACTGTATAAAGCCCACTATGACAGCCATTGATGCTATGGTGCTGTGCCTAGGGTGGTGTAATCTGGAGATGTGGGGTCTTTGCCTCGCAGTACTGGTGCTGTGGGACATTTGATTCGGGTCCCTCTGCTGATGCGGTATCACGTTGGTGCGAGTCTCCACACTATTAAGGCTAAGGACCCACTTGAAGGTTTGCCATGATATCAGTGGGCTTTATACAATCTAATTAGACTGTTAACTCAGAATCTCGTGTTCAGTTTTGTACATTTTTGCTTAGTCACAATAGATCATATTTTGAATCTTGGATGTGTGGGTCATGTCTCTTTCTTCAGTCATTGCAAGAAGACAATGGTATCTGCAGATATTACTGTGATTACTTAATGGCAGATTTGAAAACCTAGGACTAATGTTATGTTATGTTAGCACTTTTTTTTGTCTGGCTTTTTGTAGTTTTAAACCCCAATTTATTTACACTGATATTTCTTACTCAAGTCTTAACGAGGTATGTGCATGAATAATATGTGCTAAATTTATTAGGAGTTGCATGCCAGTGAATTCAGCACATCATCTCAGTGGTCTGCACCTCCTTGTGGTTCACCAGATGGGCTACTCTAGTCTGCGACTTTAGTAACATTTGCAGTTTAAAAAATCATGCTACTTTTCATGAATTTTGCTTAAAATTGACATGAAAACATCAAAAGTCAAGTTTAAGCGTAGAAGATAGACCCATTACTGTTACATATAATAATTTAATAATCTAGTGCTATCCTAAGGAAAACATTAATAATAATATTCAAAGTTTGCAAATGTGATGTCGTCAAATAGCAGTCAGCAAAGCAAATATTATATATTACTTGTAGACATGACAGCTGTCTCCCTGTCTCCAACAAATAACTACAAATGAATTTCCTATTAGTATCTCACTCATCTATGTAAGGAAATAATAAACTAAAGAAATGATTCCTACAACTTTACTGTCAAAATCTTCACAACATCAAAAGTGACAAGTTTGTGCTTTTACTTTATTTTCCCTTCTCTTCTAACTATGCTACTTGTTTTTTCAATCATATGCTTCCAGAGATATGAGCCTTTATATTTTGTGCAAGTATTGATGGCTTTTACCAAGGGGGCGTTGCTCACAAGGTTGTCTAGATACGTTGGTTTTAGGCTGATCTATTTTATTACCCTGTAAGCAATGCTCCCTTGTAAAGACTAAAAATTAGTGTGAAATAAAAGGCCTATCTCTGGAACCAAATGGCGAATTAAAAAACCAAACAGTGGGAATAAAATAAATTCAAAAACTAGCCACTTTTGACCTGGCCACCTGTTCTCTTTAAGTGAAATTTTTAACACATATCTTCTTCCCTGATGAAAGAATTTGTGTTAAGAAAGTTTATAAATAGTGGTGGGTGAACCCAAACTGTAAAGTTCGGACTCCATACTGAACGCCTAGTGTTCAGGCACATATCCCAAACAGTGTCCTCCCTGTGAAGTCAGTATTACAGTTCGGGTTCAGTTCAGGGGTGCAGGAATTGTAAAAAGAATGAAAATAGTTATTAAATTATAGCATTATACTTACCGCGTCTGGCTGCTGTACTTCCGGGACGCATCTGTGATTAGCTGCTGGAGTAACCTGAAACCTGAAACCAACCCGATACATTCTAGCATATAGAATGTATTGGCAGTTTTCCAGGTTACTCCAATAGCCAATCACAGACGCCCACTCTCTATGAACAAACTCCGGTGTCACTGCTGTAATTCCTTTAGTGCAGATTAGCGTTCTCCCTTCGGGTACTTCTGTGATGGTTTTATCTGCACTTTAAATAAAGGAATTACTGCAGCAGTGGCACCGGAGTTTGTTCACATTTAACACTGGACGCCTACCGTTTGTCTGGGAATCGAGTGAGTTTATGCCCACTCTCTGTGACTGTGTCTGTGATTGGCTGTTGGACCCTTCTGCAGTGAATATCCAGGAAGTTAATGAGCAGCCCAGAAGTACAAGTGGATGGACGCGGATAAGTATAATGATGCTGTTTAATCATAATCTGATGTCTTTTTACAGCTCCCCCTCCCCATGTCATAATTTTAAAGTCTGAGTTCGGGGTTCGGAACTCGAACTTCAAAAAATATCTGGACGAGTCAGCTGAACCAGAACAGCGGTGGGCTCAGCCATCACGATTTAAACACTGAGCTACAATATGCTGTAAACCTCTAAAACTCTGCAAGGTTATAACACTGAAACATCTTCTTTGCAGATTAGCCAAGTTCATTGTCGCCACAAAGCTTTGTTTTGGATTAGCTAGATCAAGCTTGGTCTAAATAATGAAAACTATTACATTATATAGCAAACTCACATAAATTTACATGAGTAAAGAGAATGAAAATGGGCAGAATAGTGAGTAAAAGTAAATTAGGAATAAAACCTTAAATGATCTTGTGTTTGTGCCTATAGAGGTCAGGATAACATTTTTTTATTCATCAACAATGTTTTGCTTTTCTAAGTTGAAGAAGTATTCACATGAACATTTAATTTCTCTCTAAATCTGTGTGTATGTGTCTGTAGTGTCATGTCAGTGTGTTGATACAGTTATGTTCTCTTGAGTTCCAGAATTGCTCCGCTCCTCTTCTCGGTGACGCTGCTGCTCTTAAAGGGAACCTGTCAGCTAGTTTATGCCATCCCAGCTATCATTCTCTGTACCTGCAGCTTCATACTACTATTCTAATCATCCCTGTCTGAGCTCAGTGTAATGTGAAAGGTGAAAAAAAAGCATTTATACACATACATTTCCTTATGTAAAGAGGCAGTCAGTCCCCAGCTTGGAGAGCGGGGACTGTTTGGCAGGTTAATAGTTAACATTTCAGCCTTGTGCTAGAACATGTTGGGAGACCTGATGTGATGTCACAACCATGTGACTACAATAGGCGGAGCTAAGTTCTCATAGAACATATGTTTGCTGGCTTAGCTCCACCCACTATGGTCACATGATCGTTACATCACACAGGTCCTTTAGCTATCCAAGTTAAAAGTAAGTTAACTATTATCCTGCCAGACAGTCCCCCTCCTCCAAGGTGGGGACTGAAATGTAAGTGTATAAATGCTTTTCTTTCACCTTTCACATTACACTATGAGCTCAGACAGGGATGATTAGACTGGTATTATAAAGCTGCAGCTACAGACAGTGATAGCTGGGGGGGGGGGCATAAACCACCTGACAGGTTCCCTTTAAGACCATCCGGCTCACTCTGTTATGTGCAACCTAGACATGTAATGTAGAAATATATGTCATTCCGCTACATATATTAATATAGAGAATCTCATCACTCAAGTAGGTGGAAAAATCCATAAGGGTTTCAATAGCAATCCAATATAACAAAACCTGAAGTTTCGGTTCTGCAGTTGGACCTTCATTAGAATGTGGGCTGATTGCCATGTGGAATGCAGCAACAAAGTATGACAGCGCTGTGGTATGGCGACCCTAGTTGACATACCTTAGTGACTCAAACTACCATATCACAGCGATGCCATACCACAGCACTGCCATACTTTGTCTCTTCATTCCACACGACAATCAGCCTACATTCTGATGTAGATGAAACTGTAGGACCAAAACGTGAAGTTTTGTTATGTAGGATTGTCATTAAAATCCTTTTTATTCATCACCTATTTGAGTGCTGAGTTCAATCTTTTACAGCATAAGCCTATAAAGCCTCGCTATGACGCGCCATAGGCTTACTAAGTAACAGGATATTTGGAGTCACGCAGAGCACAGTGTGACTTGGATGACCTGACGGGCGGTGATATCACACAGAAGAGGAGCAGAATGGCGCTGGATTCCAGAGATGGCAGTGAGTTTATTAACACACTGACACAATAGTATACACAGATACACAGGGTTATAGGGAACAAAGCTATTGGCAGGGTTTCTTTAATCAAAAACTCTATTCCATGTACTTTCTACAGAACTAAAGCATCTGCAAAGTTCATGTTATCTCCTGCATTGTAACTCAGTCTCCATTAAATCGCCATTTTGTGTTCCATACAGATGTAGATATATAATTGTTAAACACCATGTGACCAAACCCTAAGAAGTCTTTATTCTATTAGCCTCCGCTTATTGAGATGTGTGTGCTAAAACAAATGGTCTTTTTTTATTTCAGCAATCTTTAAAAACCTCTTTATTAGAAATGCTTAAAACCGAAGAGTCAAAGAGACAAACCAGTGGCATCCATAGCATCCACTGCATCCATAGTATCCACTACATCCATAGCATCCACAGTGGCATTCATAGCTACGCGAAGCCACTTCCTGTATCAGGAGACCATATGGATGTGACGTCGGCGATACACATGACTGACCTGTACTTCCTGATTATGTTGAAGCAATGGTATGAACACAAACTTAATGGTAATTATATGTGGGGTTACCCAGACAACTTAAATGATGGAAACAATAATCTGATGGGTCACCAAAGCATATATGTGGGGAATTGCCCATCTTTCACTACACATGTATGTCTGGGTGGGTGTGCATGTAAACAAATGGGCTTGCCTCACTGATTAAACTGACGATTGGATAATGCAGGACAGGTGCTGGGACTTTAGTGGCTATATAAAGCTGACCATCACCATCTACCGACCCCTCACTCCTAACCCATGATGACATATGGTTGCAGTTCTAACTGTTCCAGTCTGTAATGTTGATCCCCTGAAGAGTCCTGTGACAAAACGAGTCGGAATAAGGACTATAGTGACATGATTAGGGTGCATGGTTAGGGAGCAGCTCTGGACAGCCCTTGTAAGGGTGGGAGTTGTTTGTATGAGGGCCAGTATGCAGGGACTGCTATAGGATTTAGTTCCTCTGGACAATCTCCCACCCTGCTGCATCCAAACATGGCCTAATCAAATCCTGGACCCTTGGGTGAGATCAATCTGATTTATTTTATGATTGATTTGTGTATCTGGTGCAAAATTTACCATGGTATGGTTGACCATGGGTATACAGATATTTATACTATAGGCTATCTTTTGCTCTGTGTGTAAAATACCAGTGTGCTGGTTTACTGGTAATCGAATAATTGAAGTGCCTTACTTGTTTTGTGTATGTCTGTTATTGGTTTGTCTCTTTGATGAGTTCCTAAACTCAGTTTTAAGCATTTCTAATAAAGAGGTTTTTAAAGGATGCTTAAATGAAAATTGATCTAACCTGTATGCTCAAAATTAATAAAACTAATTGTCAATATAACAATTTTTTTATATAGTTTACTATTTGTAACATTATTTTTGTTACAGACTCCAGTGATCAAAGGGAAGATGACTACATGGGGAATTATATGCCATGTTCTGAAAACTATAATGGATATTGTGTGCATGGAACATGTGAATTAAGCTACCCAACACAGAAGGCGTCATGTCGGTGGGTAAACAAATATCACTGGGGAACACCATTTTTTAGGAGTTAGGTCAGGCAACTGTTCTTAATTAATTTTTGGATGCTGAATCCAGAAATGATCTCAGTTTTTCTCTATCACGTCAAGTTTTTGAACTATAGGATTTTTGTCTTCTCAAAAATATGTAAACTACTGTACCTAAAAAGTGTTTTTTTTGTTCAAGATATTGATAATTATGACGTATTGGGAGCTGCACACACCTCTCACCACTCTGTCTCAGTTGTGACTACTCTTACAAGTTGCCACGTAGCTCTATATGAGTCGAATTGTAATCAGATAACAAGTCTTATTACAGATATCAGTGCAATTGTACTTCTCTGGCAGGTAAGTTGTGGAGGAAAAACTTGACGTGCTAGAAAAAAACTGCCAATTTTAGTATAAATCAGCTCAAAACCTAACTCAACAGAATTTTTTTTAAAAATTGTTCCCCAGTGTAATGAATAGATAGTATTGGAATTCCATCTTATGTTTGAATAAGTTTAGAAGATTGCAACCATAGTCCGGATATCTCCAATGCTGTGATGATGTGGTGTCGATAGATGGGGTTCTACTGGCTTAACACCTTACCTTTCCTACATTAATTGCAAATGTGGCGGAACGTCTTCAGGTCACAGTTTCATAAAAAGTAATCATATCATTATGTTTTGGACCATCGATACTATACCAAAATAGAAATTCAAAGCTCTTAATAACAAAATTTTTTAGTAATTCACTTTTTTATAATGCAGTAGATTACTGTCCAATTTGTAGTCCATTGGTGGAATTCAGAATGTAGGTTTAAATCATGTGTATGTTATTGGTGGATTTATGTATGCAAGACAGGATAATTCTTTCCATTAACTCATAAACAATTCCTGTTTCCCATATGCCTTGAAAAGCTTATTTTTTTTAGTCACAAGTAAATCAGAAATCAGATCTCCCTTTAGGGTATGTGCCCACAGGACGGTTATTGCATCATTCTGACCGTCAGAAAACCGGTGGTGAACTTCTGGAGCCTACAGCCCTAAGCTCTGAAGAGTCCAGCGGTTTTCCAGCGTTATCCAGCGTTTTTTCAGCGGTTTTCCAGCAGTTTTACAGCGTTTTTTCAGCGGTTGTATAGCGTTTTTTTGTCATGATTCTTGGCCATTTGTAAGCTCAGAGTTTGCTCTAACCGCTTTAAAAACGCCCTTGAAAATTGACATGCTCAATCTTCACAAACCGCCTGAAAACCGGTGAACTGGATGAAGATGAGCATAATATAACTGGCATAGTGGGCACAGTGGTTTCCAATTGCCATAGGTTTCAATGTTAATCCAAACGCTGGTTTGGATTAACATAAATTTAAATAAAACCAACGTTAAAACGTCGGAGGAAACCGCTGGAAAACCGCACTACAACCGTCCTGTGGGCACATACCCTTACATTCCCGGGACTCCCTCTGATTCAATTAGATAAGCATCAGTGAGCAGGTTAAAAATATTAAAGATTACTTTTAAGCTTTATTGATGCATCATAACGTCCAGTTGGTATTCCACAAACAATAAAAACATTGACTTTCAGATGAAACCATCTGTAACCATGTCATAAAAAGATAATGGCCATAATTAACACAAGAGTTTTCATCTCAAACATATCTGGATTTTCACTATGGAAAGCCATCACGGTCTTAAAATGCTCAATCAGAGTTTTTAACCTGCACATTGGATCAAGTTTTACTTCTTGATGTTTGTAGGCATATATTTCTTAACAAAATATTAAAGGGGTTGTCTGGGCTTTTTGGGTAATTTCTATTTGTATCCAGGCTGTAATATACATGCTGTCAACATTTTGCATAGTTACCCAGATATCACCTATTTGTGGCTGCCAGGGAACGTCCCAGGGGCGTATTTGTATTGGAGCTCTCATTGAAATGCAGAACTGGATGTTAAGCCCAGACTCCTCCAAACATACTCCCTCCCCCATTCTACAGTATGCCTAGCCACCCCCAGTCTCCTACACACCCACCTCATCCCCTAATGTCACCACCCACCCCCATTGCATACAGCGGTCCCCTGCTTCACTGACACACTGTGTCCCAAATCCGCAGCTGTGAAGGAGATTCGGTACACTGTCAGTGCAAGAGGGGACCACTACATGTGTGTGCGCTCACCCTGTGGCCATTGTTAGTGGAGACGAGGTCTGCAGCCCGGGTCTCTGTCCTCTGGAGATGCTCCTCTCTATACCTGCTATACCATAGAGCAGGGCACAGAGCTGGTCCTCTCTATACCGCAGCCACTGCTCTGTGCCCCACTCTGGTACAGGAGGTAAAGAGAGGAGCATCTCCAGGGCACAGAGACCCAGGCTGCGGACCTTGGCTCCACTGACAATGGCCATAGGGTGTGCGCACACACATGCAGCAGTCCTCTACTGCACTGATAATATACCGAATCTTGTTGACAGCTGCGGATTCAGCACAGTGTGCCAGTGGAGCAGGGGACCGCTGTGTACAATGGGAGTGGGTGGTGACATTAGGGGCTGGGGCGGGCCTGCAGCAGCAGGGGTGGCCTGACATACTGAGATTGGGGGAGGGGGCTTGTTTGGAGGAGTCTGGGCGTAATCTCCTGTTCTGCATTTCTATGAAAGCTTCAACACAAACACGCCCCCTGGATGTTCCCTGGCAGCCGCAAATAGATGATATCTGGGTAACTTTGCAAAATGTTGACATGATGTATATTACAAACTGCCAACATTTTGCAGCCTGAATGCACATTGAAATTATCCAAAAAGTCTGGACAACCCCTTTAAGGAATGTTTTAAATAACATATTTACATGTGTACAACTTCTGTAAGAGCTCTTTCCTTGAGAACACTCATCGTTCAGACAATAGCTATGAATGTCTGTGGAAGAATTGACTGTCTAGAACAGGGGTCCTAAACTGGGCCAAGTAAATGGGCTGCACATCAAAAAAATTTAAAGTACAATATTATTGTTAATCATTTAGTTATTAGAGCTGCTTTGATTCTACTGTCAGAGCCGTTTTTGGCGGATCGGTGGGTGTGCGATCACTGATTTCATATCAATAATCATTAAAGAAAATCTGTCACCAGGCTTCTGCCATCTAATCTGAGAGTAGCATCATGTAGAGAAACAGACCCTGATTCCAGTGATGTGTCACTTACTGGGCTGTAGTTTTTTATAAAATCACTGTTTAATCAGCTGGAGATTATCATTAGAGGTCTGCTGCCAGGTAGTCCAGCAGATTCATGAGCTCTGTATAACCCCGCCCCCACATCTGAGTACAGTGTACACAGATAACCTACAATCAGTGGTGTGGGCGGGGCTATAGAGCTCCACATTCAAATAACTGATACATCTGCTGAAGAGAAAGCAGTAATTCTATCAAAATGAGAGCAGGCAGCTCCTTAAGTAAAATTGCTGGAATCAGGGTATCTATTTCTATATTATTCTGATCTCAGATGGGATGGCAAAAATCTGGTGACGTATTCCCTTTAACTCTTGCAGAATCTCTTTATGTGGGTTCTCACCTCAGTATCAGTACCATATATGTGAACTGTGGATTGGGCATGCTCCTGCTCCGAGGTTCAGGAAGGGGCAGTCATTAGACCTTGGGAATGTGAATTTTGCTAGATTGGTTTTTGGACCCATGCCACATTTTCAGTCAAGTTCAGGTACTAATACTGTGAAAACGTCTGTTATGATGTTGACAAGTGAAAGATTTTCGTGGAAGCTTGTTTTTTGTGGGACGTGATGACTTTTTAATCACTTTTTATTCCATTTTGTGAATGCCAGTATAATGAAACATTTACAAAAAAACTGCGGCACAAATCCTGTCAGTGCAGGTGCAACGCTAAACGTTAATTAGAAACATTGAGGTAAGCGGCACTCTGCTGTGACTTATATGGAATACAGATATAGTTCAGCTAAGCAAAAAACAAGAGAAAAATGAGACACTTTGCTTTAAAAATATGGCCACATTAATAAATCGCTCAGTTACCACGTCGAGGTGGGTTTCTTGAACTGGGTTCTAACCTCCATTTTCTGCCTATACCTTGTGAGAATACTCCTCTTTCATAGCAACTGATGCCGAGAACAGTAGAGGACATAAGCCAATAAGGCAAGGAAGGTGTTTTTAATTTCATTCTCTACCTCTAGAAAAATTAACCTCTTCCTTTACAGGCAAGCTAGAAAAACTGACACCAGAGTGCATTAGCGACATTGGGCCAACTAGTGCGAGGAAAGGTGCACACATATGGGTGTAAACCATATCATAATTTACAAAAAACTGCGACACTCAATCCTGTCAGCACAGGCGCAACACTAAACACGAATTTGAAACAGAATACAGAAATATTTGAGCTAAGCAAAAAATGAAAAACGAGACACTTAGCTTTAAAAACAGGGTCATATTAGTAAACCACCAGTTTAGTTATGGGTTCACCCCATATGTAGTACACCTTTTCTTGCCCTAGTTCAGGGCAGGCTCCAGGTTTTTGTAGGCCCCTTTACCACATAGCACGATTCATGAATATAACATAGAAGCTGTGGGCTGTGTATATAAAGAGGCTCTGAGCTGTGTATATTATTTGGAGGCTGCTACAGAGCTGTGTATATTATTTGGAGGCTCTGCTGTATATATTATTTGGAGGCTGTGTTGGGCTGTATATATTATTTGGATGCTGTGACAGTCCAGCAGCAGCCTCCAATATAAACCGCCCAATGCACAGCACAGAATCCAAATAATAAATATAGCCAAGCACAGCCTCCATATTATATATACAGCAATAATAAATATAGCCAAACACAGCCTCCATATTATATATACAGCACAGCCTCCAAATACTATATACAACACAGCCTCCAGATACTATATACAGCATATCAGCAGTCTCTTATATGTGCAACACAATACAGCCTCCAAATGTTAATATATATGGCACTCAAAATAATATATTAACAGCAAAGCACGCAAATAATTAGGATCTCATATGGATCATCTGTATAACTTGAATAACAGATCTAAGAAAACTTTTGACAGCACTAACTATCATCACTTAGTTTTTATTCTCTTTGTTGAGTTATTCAGACCTTAAGGATTTATTTTGACATAATGGGAATAGGACAGATTCCAATGTTTCTTCTAAACAATCACGTCTATCCTGAAGTCCTTCATTACACGTAGTATGGACACTCAGAGCTTCAGCCGTCTTCATGCACCAATGCTTCCTCCACCTCACTCCTTGCTCAGATGTCTAGTTCAGGTTTCATGGTTGTCAGGTTTTGAGATCTGTACCTGCAACTATGGATTTTAAAGGAAATAATGTGTTTTGGTAGCTTCATTTGAAGTAAATACTGCTCACATCTTATTTCCTCAGAGCAGTCCATCATTGTAAGGAAAAGTTGCATCAGATTTGGAGCCAGGATTTATAAAGAAAAGTGCATTATTTACTATAGTGAGGGATGGATCAATAAAACATATAGAAAAGTGAAATGAGCAGTGTAAGTGGACTAGTAAAATGGAATATTTTTAATTTGAAAAATATAAAGTCGGCATTTTATCCCCTAATAATAAAGCTGCAACTTTGCCAGTGTAAGGCCTCTTTCACATCAGCGGTAAATCTGATCGCGGCAGTTGCGGTGAAAAAACTGCAACTGCTGCGATTACCACACTTGCGGCAAGCCCCATACAATGTCTATGGGGCTTGCGGAAAGTGCGGTTTCGGCACTTGCGGCAGGTGCAGCAGCGAAAAAACCTGCTGCAAGTGTCGAAACCGCACCTGCCGCACTCTTACCGCAAGCCCCATAGACATTGTTGGGGGCTTGCCACAAGTGTGCCGCGATCGCGGCCATTATGCAGTAATCGCGTCAGTTGGTTTTTTTCACCGCAACTGCCGCATCAGTGTTTACTGCTGATGTGAAAGGGGCCTAACTCCTCTTAAAAAATGGAAAACCTGTATGGAAAGTGATACCATGCACTGCTTGGCGACACACCATTATTAGCAAAAATGCTCCAACATGTTTAGTTTGACATTAGTGAAGTTTAATTGTATACTTTAGAAATGGGAACAAGAGAAG
The DNA here is from genome assembly GCA_033576535.1 of Allobates femoralis. NCBI lineage: Eukaryota > Metazoa > Chordata > Amphibia > Anura > Aromobatidae > Allobates > Allobates femoralis. The sequence continues at coordinate 297,087,315 of JARQOC010000005.1, forward strand.
ACAAGGTACGTATGGGAGCAACACCAGTTCAAAATATCGACAAGTAGACAAAACGTTGTGTGATATATACAAGAGTTTATTTATTATTAATGTGCAAAAAACTTTTTGGATTAAAAACAAGTAAAACTATAAGGGCCCCCTATGCCCTTGTAACAGAGATAACAGTGACCATAAAATTGCAACAGTATATGGCACTGGGTGATATATATACAGAAGAAGGACCCCGTAGGATAGGTCAAATTGATATGACTGTTACAATTTACAATGAAAAGTGCAGACGTGCGTGTATAGGACCGCTAGCTGAAGGAGTGTACAATATTTGTTGGTCAGGTACAATAATGAATCACGTGGTTAGCGTGCAGATACCAAGCCCAATATAGGAGAAAGACACAATCAATACAGTAAATGGTAGCGTACCAGGGTCAGCAAAATCCCACATAATAGCATAGACAATTGATACACACTCAAAATGAAAAATGAACTGGGTGGTGGCTGGCAAGTTACACTGTAACCTATTAGATGTTAGGTTGGTTAGATACCTGTGTTTCCATCAAACAATATTTTTGTTTATGTCAGGAAATAATGTGCTGACACAGATGTATATGATCAAGTAGAAATCCACCTACAGGCTGGCATTTCTGTAGCCGTGCAGTATGTATCAGTATAAGTTATGAATTATTTCTATGAATTCTTACTCATGCGATAATGTAACGTATTCATATAATAATGTATCTTAGGTATTTTAGAAGTATATTGCACCATATTCAGCAAATGTCTTTTAAACTTGTTTTATTTTGTATTATTAATTTCTAGTGTAGTTTTAGATTTTGCAAGAGTAAGTGTATTACTATACCATTGTAAGAGAGAAATGCAATGGGAATGGGAATTTGGTAAAGAGAGGGTTAATGGTTTGTAATTCCCACCAATCAGGTTATACTGATCCCTATAAATGTATTTTGCCCTATACACCTACAACCACTTGATGAAGACGGTCCTATGTACTGTTGAAACACGTTGTGGAGCTTGCAGGAGGATTAATAATAAAGGTTTGATAACTTTTTTCCTCAATATATTTTATACTGTCTTCCTTAGTTTAGTGCTCCTGAGCAGAGTTCTACATTTCTTTCCCTTCAATATCAGTATAAGTTATAAAGTGCTGCACTTTCGCTGACCCTGGTACATTACCATTTATTGTATTGATTGTGCCTTTCCCTATATTGGGCTTCGTATCTGCACGCTACAGTTTTCATTGTTTTTATCCAAAAGGTTTTTTGCACATTAATAATAAATAAACTCTTTTATTTATCACACAGGTTTGTCTACTTTTCGATATTTTGAACTGGTGTTGCTCCCATACGTACCTTGTCTTCTCTTGTTCCCATTTCTATATGCTCCACTTGGTACGGTGAGCACCTGCCTTTATTTCATATAATAAGCAGTGCGCCCCTCCCCCCATCTTAATTGTATACTTTGTGAAAGTATGAACTATATATTCAAAAACACAAGACATTCCGGTATAATCACTTTGCAGTATTTGGACCCTGGTCACTGTTCTCAGCCCTTAAAGCATAACCATCATTTTAATTAGTATTTTATAAATCATTAGTACACATTAACATAATCAACTTTATAAATATACCTCATCAGACAAATTTGCTTTTTTCCCAGAATTGATCAGTCATCAAAATTCTCAATTCTGACATAAAATCTGCAATTATTGAAGACTTTCGTATTACTGATATAGGAGATGGCAGTTGTTACTTATGAGATTATATGATGACGGGAGAAGGGAGGAGCTAGAGGCAGAAGGAGGAGCCAAGCACAGCTCTGCCCTTTCCGCCTTGTATCTACATAGAATCTCATCAGTAACTGCCATCTCCTATCTCAGTAATGGGAAAGTCTTCAATGAATACAGATTTTATCTCAGAATTGAGAATTTTTATGATGACTGATCAGTTCTGTCAGAGAATGAAGCAAATTTGTCTGATTATATACAGTTGAAACCAGAAGTTTACATACACTTTCTAAAAAGAGACATATGCATGTTTTTCTCACTATCTGATATAAAATTGGAATAAACATTTCCCGTTTTAGGTCAATTACGATTACCATAATTATTTATATTTGCCAAATGCCAGTATAATTAGATAGTAAGTTTTAAGTCATTTTTATTACTTTCTGTAAAGTCAAACGTTTACACACTCTAAGTTTACTGTGCCTTTATACAATTTGGGACAGCCATATGATGATGCCATGTATTTGGAAGCTTCTGATAGGTTTATTGACAGCATCTGAGTTAATTACAGACACACCTGTGGATGTATTTTAATGCACACCTGAAACACACTACTTCTTTGTGAGCTTCATGGAAAAGTCTCTAAAGAAATCTGCCAAGATATCAGGAAGAGAATTGTGGACTTGCACAAGTCTGTTCATCCTTAGGTGCAATTTCCATATATCTGAAGGTGCCTCATTCATCTGTATACACAATTATATACAAGTACAAACAAGATGGGAATGTTCAGCCATCATATCACTCAGGAATGAGACGGATTATGTGTCCCAGAGATGAACGTGCTTTGGTCCGACATGTGCATATCAACCTAAGAAAAAAAGACCATGTGAAGATGATGGTGGAAGCTGGAATGATTGTGTCATTATCCAGAGTGAAACAAGTACTGTATCAACATGGGCTGAAAGGCCACTCTACCAGGAAGAAGCCATTACTCCAAAAGAAACATAAAAAGTCAGATTAATTTTTGAAAAAGGACACAAACACAGACATACATTTTTGGAGACATGTTCTGTGGTCTGACAAAACCAAGACTAAATTGTTTGGCCACAATTACCATCATTACATTTGGAGGAAAAGGAAAAGCCTGGAAGCTTAAGAACTCCACCCCAACTGTGAAACACGTGGGTGGCAGCATCATGTTGTGGGGTTGTTTTGCTGCTGAAGAGACTGGTGAACTTCGCAAGATAGATGGCATCATGAGGAAAAAAGATTGTGTGGCAATACTGAAGCAACATCTCAAGACATCAGCTAAAAAGTTAAAGCTTGGGCGAAAATGGGTGTTCTAAATGGACAATGGCCCGAAGCATAATGCCAAACTGGTTACAAAATGGCTTAAGGATAACAAAGTCAATGTTGTGGCGTGGCCATCACAAAGCATTGATCTCATTCCTATTGAAACAAAGTCCTATTGCACAAAGCTGAAAAGGCAGGTGCGAGCAAGGCGATCTTCAAAGATGGCTTAGTTCTGTCAGGAGAAATGGGCCCAAATTCCTACCAACTATTTTGAGAAGCTTGTGGAAGGATATACAAAACATACAGTTAAGGCTACGTTCACACACTGCAAATTTTCTGTGCTTTTTTGCGCGGGCACTTTTAGCAGCGTTTTGCACCTGCGCAAAAAAGCGTAAAAAAAGCAGTACATTCAGACAGCACGCTTTTTTATGGGCCTGGGGGAGAAGTAATGTCACAGAGGGGAGGAAGAATCCTCATTCCTCCTCCCCTCTCTGACGTGTGACAGCCCCTTTTGATTTTGCAGTGTATTAATATAGATTGCAAAATCTTAATAAAAGTAAGCCAGATGTATTAAAAATAATAAAGAATTAATACTTACCTTTCCAACAGCCTGTTTGGGCTATCCGGAGTTGAGCTAAGCATAGGTATCGAGCTGGCAGGACCTTGCATGATGTCATTGGGCGCTGATTGGCTGCTCGCGGTTATGGGATGTGTGCGTCATATGATGTCATATACACTGCGAAATCAATTGGGGCTGACACACATGTCACAGAGGGGAGGAGAGAACCAGGATTCTTCCTCCCCCTTTGTGACATCTGATCCTGCAGTGCCGTCCCCTATAGGAGAAAGTGCGGGCCAGGTGCATAATGAATTGACATGTCAATTCCTTTTACACCCGCCCATAAAATCGCTGCATGTACTTACGCTGTGTCTGTACGAAAAAGTGAATTTCACATTGCACATTTTTGAAAAGCGCTCATAAGAAAGTGCTAAAAATGTGCAATGTGTGAAACGTAGCCTAAAGGGCAATAGTGCCAAATACTGATGAAATGTATGTAAACTTGTGACTTTTAGAAAGCAAAAAAATGCATTAAAATATTTCTCTCTCTCATTATTTTGGCATTTGGCAATTAATTATTATGAGAATGCTAATTAACCCAAAATGGGAAAGGTTTATTGTGGTTTCATGTCAGACAGTGACAAAAATATGCATGTGTCTTTTTATAGTGTATGTAAACTTCTGGTTTCAACTGTATATTACAAAGTTGCTTATTTTGATGTGTACTATTGATCTATGAAATAGAAATGAAAATGACGGTAAAACTGTTAAGTGTAAGGATTGTAGTAAAGTTTTCTTGCTGAATATATTAGAAAGTTAAGTCTTGCCTTGGGTTTAGTTTTTTAGCTCGTTATAAATTCAATGAGATCCTCTCTAAGATGAAAATTGTAAAATGTTTTCTAGCATTAAAGCTGCTGACACATTTCCATTTTACATCTTGTGTAATCTCTTAATCTCATCGGCGAAACTAGCACTGTATGATATTGTCATTTTAATATAAATCTCGAAAATAGATGTGTTTGAATGCCCTTAGCAAAAAGGATGCCTGCCAGGAAAAATATCTCAGACCTGCTAGGGCTTAAATTTTATTTCTACTGGGTCTTTTATGATTATGATGTAGAAAAACTACATTTAATTCACAGATGAAATTTCCAAATAAATAAACGGTAATCACACTAGCAGTGGGTATCAATAATTCAGTGTATACTGTTTCTAATAAACACACTTTGAAATAAACATGAGCTTGAATCAATCATGGTTTTTGTCCTTTACTTCAGTGTTTATTGGTTTACCTAAGAATCCTTTCATCTTAAACTAAAGAAATAGTGTATATATAAAGGGGCCGTCACACACTACGATTTTGTGAGGGAACTCAATAACGATGTCAGTGGTGCTCGCTCGTGGACAACATCATTAGTGAGGTGTCACATGTATATAATAGTACACAACACAGCAACGATGTTGCGTGCAGGTATCGTCCCCACAACCAGTGACCGATGCTTGTCAATGTTGTGAATAGGCAAAATCGTTAAGGAGATCGTCATTGCGGTGTCACACTGAACGATGCAAGCAGATTGCATGATCAACATCGTCTGATGTGGGGTCCGGTTCTCATATCTGCGATGAACGATCAGGCCACTTGTCACTTGTAATATTGACGTGTCACACGCAACGACGTCGTTAGAGTGACTGAAAACCCCGGAGGTTTCAGCAATATAGTTACTGATATCGTAGCGTGTGACAGCCCTTTAAATGTTGAAATAACATACATGTGTGTGATAGATAGATAGATAGATAGATAGATAGATAGATAGATAGATAGAAAAAAAAAAAAAAAACAGGCAGCACTCAATGCTTGACTTGCTGCAGTGGAGCTCTGCATACAGGATTTTTGCACCAAGCTATTTTGAAGTTCATGTGCTGATTCTTTTTGCTTTACTTTCTAGATAGATAGATAGATAGAATAAACAGATAGATGATGGATAGATATTTAGATAGACAGAATAAGTATTTATACAGTGAGATATTCAGGACGATATTCTGCATGAAAGTGAACCTAGCAAAACACAAGTCCTGAATATTGTGTTCCGACACACTAATTTATTATGCTTTTTCCCTCCTCAGGTGTGAATCAGGATACACAGGCCAATACTGTGACAAGACAGATTTCAACATACTTTATGTGGTGCCAAGCAGACAAAAGCTCACCCATGTCCTCATTGCAGCATCATTGGAGCCGTACAGATCGCCATTATAGTTGCCATTGTTATGTGCATAACAAGGTATATATTTGTTTTTTACCAACATTTTATGTTTTACTGTGTACTGTGCCCTTATTTCAATTCTTCTAAATATGATTGCTCATAAAACCTTCTTTGCTTTTACACAAAATTATGATAGTGGTTTTGTTAGGCTTAGTCGCAGTATACAATCATAATTACTTGATTCTCTTTCAGATCACCTCTAATTATAATTCACATCCTGCTCCTATTACTGTCTTCGTCATTAATGTGAACCTGTCACAAGATTTGGGTGTTTTAAATTAAAAGGACCACCTACTGCAGCACCTATCCTGCATTCTAAGAAGGTGGCTATTATGCCCTGACTGCCCCTGTACACCAAATAAACAACTTTTAAAAACTTCCTGCCCTGTATTATAATTATCTGTTTCTGATCCTATGGGTTTTATTGCAGCTCGGTCTGTCCCGTCTCTTCTCGACATCCAACAGCCTCTTCTTCTGCGTGATTTACAAATTGTGCGCCTCCTCTGGATTGCACCTATATTGTGTCCTTCTGCAGGCAGAGCATAAAACTCTTCTGCACATGAGCAAACCACATATGTCTCTACGCAAGCACACTGTGCACCAGCACACCTACCCGTTTTGACTTTCAATCCTAATCATGGTTCTCTTTGATGCAAAATTAGGACTTGCTAAATAATATTTGGAAATGTTAGTATTGTGCAGTTTAGTATAAGTATCCAGTATTATCATACAATGCATTGCAGTAAATAAAAACTCAGGCCCAACAAGCCATACCTCCTGTACATACTGCCAGAAACTCACCAGTGAATACTCTGACATAGGTGTCTACACAATCATGTCTTTACTAATTTACGCACATGCTTAGATGAGCAAGTCTCTTTCCACCAAGTATTGTACCCTCACTTCTGCTGTTTGTGCCAATTATAGTTGGCTTCCAATTAAAGGGAACCTATCAGATTCCATGCGCACCCAGAACCAGGAGCAGTTCTGGGTGCATATCTCTAATCCCTGCCTAACAATCCCAGCGTGTACTAGCATACATAAACTGATCTTTAGGAAAAGTATTTCTAAAGTCTGGATATTAGATGCTAATTAGGGATTTGACTAGTCTAAGGTTCGATACGTCCCCTGATAAGTTGGTCCCTTAGCATGTTATTCACTCCAATACATCTTAACGCGCATTATCTGCATCTCTATATGTGCGCAGGCTTTCTGTCCCTAACCATTGAGTTTCTTTGTTGAAGGGTGTATGCACCCCCGGCTTCAGAGAGGCTCACTGAGCATAATTGGAAGTAGTAAGTAAGTAAGTAATCTTTATTTATATAGCGCCAACATATTCCACAGCGCTTCACAATTCAAGAAGTAGTCCATACTTCTGGTCATCACGCTATGCAAGTTTGAAGCTGGGAAACGTACACCCGGCTTCAGTTTAGTGCACATGACCGGAAGTGCTACAATTGCCAGTCATGCGCAGTGAGCCCTCTGAAGCCAATGTGTAAAGCATGTTATGTGCACAGGGGTAAGGGTCCGTCTAGTTGGGGAAACTAATGAACCTTTGACTAGTCAAAGCCCTAATTAGCATCTAATAAGCAGACTGTAGAAATACTTTTTCTAAGATATCACTTTACGTATGCTAGTACATGCTGGGACTATCAGGCAGGGATTTGAGAAAATGAACCCAGAACTGCTTGTAGTGTACAGGGGACCTGACAGGTTCTCTTCAAGCAAATATCCTATGTGTAGGAAAGCTCTAGAGCTCCTTGTGCACTTAATGCCTGGACAGATGTATGAGAGGGGGGAGAGAAAGAACCACTGTATGAGGGGTGCACACTGTATGCGGTGAAAAAACACAATTTTATTGGTGATATGCAAATGACAAGCTAGAACAGAGAAACATAAAAACAATTAAAAACATAGTTACAGAGTAACATGACACTGTACCCACACAGTTAGGGGAACTAGTTAGTGTAGTAAAAAGGTCACACTGACCTCTACTTGACCTTATTTGTCAATACTAACTATTACAGTGCTATTCTGCCGCACTGGTGACAATACACCACAGCGGCAGATAGACATTGGCACCGTGCCCATAATCAATATGGCTGATCTTTGATCATGTCCTTGAGTCCGCCTACTCCGCATCACACACTCCCGGAAGTGATGCAGCAGAAATGATGTAGCGGATATGACGTGTCGGGCAGGTGCTGGCTATGGAGTGCAATGGGGGAACGGTTACTGCATATTAAAGACTGGCTTGAACAGAGCGGCCTCAGCCCCTGACGAAGCCTCCAAAGATGACACGTGTCAGGCCACTCACTGAACCCACATGCCACAGGGTCCACCTTATACCTTGGCGGGATCTAGACTAGGTAATTACTCATGCATGGGTGTTTTCTAAAAGGTACTATTTAAATCCTACATTAGTAATAGCTGTTCTAATGAACTGTGTATGAATATAACATTGTTGATTGACTTATTACTGATTTACAAGTTATTAATGTATGGTGAGCTACTAATTGATATTATCACGTATGTAAATCACTAATCCACCTAAGGGTTCCGTCACACTTGGCGACGTTCCAGCGATCCCGACATTGATATGACTTGGTAAGGATCGCTGGAACGTCGCTACGTGGTCACTGGTGAGATGTCGAACAGTCAGATCTACTGAACGATGCAGCAACAATACGGCGACCCGTATAATGACCTCGGCGGTCGTTGGGACCCTGTCACACAGCAGCTAGTCTGACGTCTCAGACCTACGTGGCGGAGTTCTGAGTCGCCAACAAGGTCGTTGTTAAGGCGTCAAACACACCGATGCATGCTGGCCAGCGGGAACCCGACGATCAAAAAATGGTCCAGGCCATTCCGACACGATCGGTGATGTCACAGCAGGGGCCAGTCGCTGCTACGTGTCAAACATAGCGAGATTGCTGGCAAGGTCGCTGTTGCGTCACAAAACCTGTGACGAAACAGCGATCTCGCTAGTGATCTCGCTAGGTGTGACGGGGGCTTAACAGTCTCTACACTTCCTGCTGGAAGGCTAATGTTAGAGCCTTGAAATACTAGCCCTTGTATAGTCAATTGTGGCTGTTAGATTGGCAGTAAGGTGCAATCTAAAAATCTTATATGTCAACTGTTTGATCCTCCCTGCATATAATCTATTGCAGGAGTGTGTGGGAACAGTGTCATGTTACTCTGTAACTATGTTTTTAATAGTTTTTATGTTTCTCTGTTCAAGCTTTTCACTTGCATATCACCAATAAAATAGTTTATTTTCAACCGCATACAGTATGCACCCCTCACAGTGGTCTTTTCTCTCCCCCCTCTTGTTCTCTGACAATTACTGTGGGTTGCTGCACCTATTATACTTCTACCAAAAGCAGTTGCACCCCGCTCCTCTATACTACTGGTCAGATGTATGGACAGCTTTAGCTATGTGGTTGTTCCGTACTAGATGTGCTACATCTGAAGACTGTTTTAATACAATTAGCTTCATTAAATAAATGTTTTCACTTGCAGGAAATGTCCGAAAAACAACAGAGGACGTCGACAGAAGCAAAATCTTGGTCACTTCACTTCAGATGCTTCATCCCGGATGGTGTAGCCTCAGTGTTCTTTCTGTATTTTTCTTGTTTATTTTTTATACTTACATTGACCATGTGCTGTACATTTTTATTATATCTTTTTTTAAAGAATGGAAATATTTATTTCAGAGGCCTTATTTTTGGACATTTTATAGTTTAGCTTTGTTGGTTGTCTGTTGTACTTGCAAAACATCAGCTCTGGCAGCAATGGACTGATACAGCATTCTTTATGTTTCTTGTTATTTTTTTTGTTTTGTTTTTATATTCCTTTTCCAAGAAACGCATTTTAGTATTTTTCTGTGTGTGCTTTCGCATGGTGGTTAATCATCCATATTTTGTTCTTACGACATCTTAATCTTTAATAGCATTTGGGGTCCAGCCACAAATTGAGCAAAAATTTGTTAAGCAAGGAAAGGTCAAAGGTCGATAAAGTGTAATAAAAATTATTTCAGGCTACATTTTGTAAACTGATATGTGATCCTTTGGTGTAAAAAAGACTGTAAATCGATCTGAACCTCCAATGTCTTAAAAAAAAAAAGGCGGATGAAATGTTCACTACATCCCCAAGTTTGGTTGCTCCTATGGAACACAGGCTCAGGCCTCCTGTGGTTGTAGATAATGAACAAACATGAAAAATATGTAAGAAATACCCTACAAACCAGGCATGAGCTAAAGGTGACAATGTTTACAGTTTTGTTTTCTTACCAAGCTTCATAGAAGACACTGTGTTTAATAGATATTTCAATGTTTTATAGAATTAGTTATGGACATTTTTTTTAAACACTGGCTATCGCATGATATGTGAATTGTATTCTGTGAGTAGTGGTAACACGTTAAATATGTTCTATGGTTTCTAATCCTGAAATGAGGGGGTCTGTCTTCAGGGGCCAGGGATTGCAGTAGGTGCATTGTTCTGTGGTGTCATTCTCTGTAACTGTTTTGTATTATCTTATTATTTATTTTTTAGTTGATTGTGTCTGTGACTATCTGTATTTTCTACACCATTGAAATAAAACACTTTGATTGGGCACCAAAAAAATAAGGCACCACACAAACAATCCCCATTGCTCCCATGCCATCACAGACCCTTGAAAAACAACTCCTTCCTTTTTTAATACAAAATATAGCATTTAATACTACTGGGAGAAAATATTTCCTTGGCTCTTACATTAAGGTCCGCACAATACTTTTGTTACATTTAGATAAATGTTAAAATTCATGTAAAATAAAATTTGAAACTGTTGATCAGCATACATATGTTTATTTGAAGACCATTACGAAAATAAAAGGCTGCTTTAATAAAAAAAATGTTTTCCCCTCAGTGTAGAATATTTTTTAAGAAATAGCAATGATGCTATCTGTGCTTTATCCTAAATAGCTTGTCAGCTTTAAAATAAGGGATGTGTGTGCAGCACTGGACATTAGAAAGGGGACATGCTTTAATGTGTACTGGAAGACTTTGCAACTAGGTTTCAGGTCACAGTAATATAGTGCTTTTGTACACTACACTAACCTGTTCTAGTATCTTGTTCATTCACCCTGATTCAACAGATGGTCTGGATATTTCAGTTAACTAGTCCATGGTATTTTCTTTCATGGATTTATTACTCTGAGCATGCTTCCTAATTTTAGTGGTTTGCTATTTCATGAGGCATGTTCACCACAGTGCTTGAACGATGAGTAGTTATAAATGTCTTCCCAGCCTCCTGGGTGGAGCTGTCCATTTCATGTTGAAGGTCTACTGAGGCAGCTGTCTCTCTGCTCCGATGCCAGAATTGCATCTCGAGTCCTAAACAGCACCCAGAGGACTTCAGCTCCTGCAAACATATAATCATGGATCATCGTGAAACAACTTCGGATAGTATAAACGTCAACCGCTTATCGGTTGTATCCGAAGATGATGAAGACCACGATTCTGCCTTAACTATCGTTACTGTTCTTGACAAAGTAGCCACCATTGTGGAGACTGTGCAGGCCAGCCAGAAAAGAATTGAGGAACGTCACAGAGAAATGGAGAATGCCATCAAGACTATCCAGATTGACCTCTTGAAACTGGCACAGGCACACAGCAACACCACCTACACTGTTAACAAATTACTTGAGAAGACCCGTAAAGTAAGCTCCAATGTGAAAGATGTAAGATCTCGGGTCGATAAACAGAGTGATCAAGTCCTAAAAGTAGAGTCCAAACAGGAGGAGATGCTGAGAAAGAACAAATTCAGAGTTGTCATTTTCCAGGTAATGAAACAAGCTCAATTAACAAGAGTTGAAGTTGAATTCTTCGCGTGGATTATATCTGGTCTTGTAAAGTAATTTTCTGAGTTTTCAGTCTTTATGAGTGTTTCTGTGTTTATTATGATGATGATTTATGATGATAATGATAATAATAATATATGATTTCAAAATATAATTTTTTTTATTTATAGGATTCTTCATAATTTTTGCCGCACTCAGATTTTTTTCAACATTTTTACCAAAAAGTATATTTTATACTGCTATAAAACATATAAAAACTTTAAGTTTAAGCGACTTATCCAAAAGCTAGCTAATGTGTCATTTACTCCATGACTTGTAATTTGGGACCAATGGCGTGTGACTGTTTTGCAGACATTATATGGGGTAAAGCTTCTGATCATGTATTCTATATATAGATCTGTTCATTTTCATCACCAGGCAGAGAAGAATAAATTGCTGACTAGTTCGCCCTATTTGTTGCCTTGATGAATGGTAACATGAGACAGTTAAAGACAGTTAAATCCATATACATAAATATATATTTAGGAAAATATCCAATTATCTTTGCAGCATATCTGGTAGGGACCTGTGCGGAATAATTTCTTTTCTCCTGAACAAAAATCTCATTTTGAGATAGCAATCACTTTACTAAGAAATTAATAGATTTTTGTTTCTTTGTGCTTTGTTGAACAGAACAAAATATAATATAAAAACTATGATGTATGATGTAAGGCTGCTTTCACATCAGCATTTTACGCTGATCGCGGCAGTTGAGGTGAAAAAACCGCAACTGCTGCGATTACCGCATAACGGCCGCGATTGTGGCACACTTGCGGCAAGCCCCATATAGTGTCTATGGGGCTTGCGGTAAGTGTGCGGCAAGTGCGGCTTCGGCACTTGCGGCAGGTGCGGCAGCAAAAAAAACCGCGGCCGCACCTGCCGCAAGTGCCGATACCGCACTTGCCGCACCTGCCGCAAGCCACATAGACATTGGGGCTTACCGCAAGTGCAGCCGTTATGCAGTAATCGCGGCAGTTGCGGGTTTTTCACCGCAACTGCCGTGATCAGCGTAAAACGCTGATGTGAAAGGGGCCTAACTCTGGTTTGCTGTAACAAACTGAGCATACCTGGCTCTGTTAATTCCCTTGTCATATCCTTAACTCGTAACTGAGTGGGATATTGACTAAAAGGGCCACTTAATATGGTGGTTATGGTGGTCTCTGCAAGGATTCCACCCCAGGGCTAGGTCCTTCCCTGGAGATATATCTGGCTAGTCCCGTGTTTGAGACTCTTAATCAAGGCTCCACGGACTCCATTTGCATATTCAAATTCCCAGGGCGCAATGCATCATAGATTTCACTGTGTTTGAGCGCTTTAGCCGGCTGCCCGCAGTGTTTTCCTTGATTGGTCTCCCTGAGATCAGTGAGTGCTTTGTGATATTGTAATATTTTAGCACAGATAAGAAAAAAACAAAGCAAAAGCATATTTATATTAACATTAACTTTGGAAGATTGAGAATTAAATCTTGAAACATAAATCACATTTAGCTAATCACAAAATCATGGTTAATTCGAACTCAAGAAGAATTAAGTTTAGACAGTTCCTGAAATATAATTTACAATCAAAGAGTAAAGTTAATTCATAAGGAAGAAGTTAGTGTTATTCACATCATTACCTTAAATGGCAGAGACAGGAATAACTGCTTCTAGGCACAACAACAGCCGAACGCAGCTGAATGCGAGTTATGAAAACAGCACAGTGATCTACGCTATTTCTGCAACTTGTGAGTTACACTAACAGGGCAGCTCGCTTTGCTATGTAGTTTCCATAACTCACATTCATTTCAATGGTAGTTACAGAAACTGTGTTGCACAGCTGCATTTGGCTGTATGTTGTAACCCCAAATCTTATTGGATGGTACCTTGAAGTAGTTATTTTCATCTCGAACATGAGAAACAGAGATGTGAATAAGCATATAAGAAATTACATCCAAACATAGGCAATAAAAGGTGAACAATTGATATAGCCACTCCCTCCGATTTTTGGGTATTTATCATTTTGGAGGTCCTAACTAGGGATGAGCGGACCCATGGAAGTTCGGGTTCTGCAGGTTCAACTGGACTTTAGATAAAGTTCTGTTTTGGACCTGAAATTGACCCGAATATTATTGAAAGTCACTGATTGGGCAATTCAACTCTCCGCACACATACAGCCAGCCGTAAACTAAGAGCCATAAGCTCTTCTGGGGGAAGTAGGGTTAGGTTTTCTCATTTTTTATTTTTTTTTCTATTTACACTTTACATCCGATAATGCTGATTTTACACTCGATGACTTTGTTTACACTGGATGATTTTACATCCGAAAACACTGATTTTCTAACATTGCAAACGGCTCGCAATCTCACCAACTGTACCCGAGTGCAGTGATGCTCGCCTGAGTGGTTTTGCATACGTAAAGCATGCAAACTCAGACACTGATTTTTCTGTGTTCAGCTTGGACATTCAACTTTAAAAGGTTAGAACTAGAGATGAGCGTAGCTGAAATTTAAAGGATTGGGGTGACATGGGGTTAGATGTTGAAAATCCATACTAGTGAAATCGTACTAAATTTGTATTTGAGTCAGGGAGACTGCTAGCAGGATTATCATTAAGACAGAAATGGTCAAGTTGATTTTTTTTTAAGAATCTGCTTTTTACTTGTTGGCAGCTAGTAAAACAATGGTGAAGGGCTTGCATATCGTTGAGTTAAGAAAGGTGACTTCAAATGTATAAAGGCCACTTTAGGGTCTTTGCATATTATAAGAGACCAAACATCCATCTCCATAACCTAGCCAGCTTGGGAAAGGACCACCATGTATGGAGCCTAAGGAGGAGCATCCTCTAAAATGTGAACATGTAGCAGGATAGTTTGGTGCGTCATGTGCTGTGCAATTGGGGACTAGATACTATTGCATATGCTGTTTCCATGGTTATAATATTAATAGTTCAACTGAATTTCATATGGATTTACAAACAGCATAAGTAATTATTCCAAGGTCTAGATGCCATATATTGACATATATGTAGAGAGGCTGGGGGTGGGCCACAATTAATTTTTAAAGGAGGGAAATTATGATCTTGAATTTTAATTAGAATCACAGGTCCTTTCAAAGACACAGGGTTTATGGAGATTGCTTCTCTTGTAATGCAAGAAGAGGTCCCATTTTTAAATTGTAGATTACTGAAATGTTTTGCATCTTTGGCCATCTTTAGTTTCTTATAGCTCCTAAATAAAGGATCCAGGTGTGCTAGCTGTTAGTCTACAACCAAATGAAAACTGGAATGTTATACCATATCTTAAAGCAATCATTGGCTGATAGCGAAGGTGCGTTGGAGCCATAGTATGGATGAATTGGAAAGGGATACAGGCCTAGAATATTCATGCCAACATAGACATATATAAATTGTTTTGTAACATAGCTAGCAGTGAAATAGTGTCTGCTTTCTAGTAGTTAGCCATACTAAACTCCTAGTCCATCATCCATTTTAGGGATGTAGAGGGTGTGTTAGGACGTAAGTCTAGAAGTGTTTTATAATATTCTAATCAGGGATTTTCACATTATACAAAGATTTTTAGTGAGTTGTATGCAAATTTGCACTTCACTAAGGAAGTGGAGAAACTCCAGTGCCACATTTAAGAAGCTCCTCAAAGTCATAATCGCTTTCCAACAAGCTTTTAATATGACTAAGTGATTTGTGCCAGATCAGAACCCCAAACTACAGACGCTGCTTTTCGGGGTAACTGCCCCTCATCAGTGTAGTGTGTGGGATATTCTGATCTGGCTGTGTGAGTGGGCTAAGACAAGGTCTGGGAACTTACTATCTACCTTATGAAGACAGCTAAATAGGTGAGGAGATTGTAGCCACTTCCCTCCTCTCAGATATATGCATATTTGCATTTCACTAAGGAAGTGGAGAAACTCCAGTGCCACATTTAAGCAGCTCCTCAAAGTCATAATCGCTATCCAACAAGCTTTTAAAATGACAAAGGGATTTGTGCCAGATCAGAACCCCAAACTACAGACGCTGCGTTTCGGGGTAACTGCCCCTCATCAGTGTAGTGTGTGGAATATTCTGATCTGGCTGTGTGAGTGGGCTAAGACAAGGTCTGGGAACTTACTATCTACCTTAGGCGGCCGTCACACGCTTCAATGTCCTGCACGATATCGCTTAAGCGATCTGCTTTTTGATCGCTTAAGCGATATCGTTTGTGCATCGCTGCGTGCAATCAAGCGATTTTACAATGTAAAATCGCTTGATCGTGACATCGCAGATATGAGAGCCGGAGCTCATATCAAGCGATAAACGCTTGTTCAATCTGCTTCATCGTGGTGTATGACACCACGATGAACGATCTCCCAGCGGCAGAGCCTATGCTGGGAGATGGTATCTATGGTAAACGTCGGGTTACTAAGCGCCGCGCGGCGCCTAGTAACCCGATGTGTACCATAGTTACCAGCGATCTCGCTGGTCCACATCGCTGGTGAGTCTGTCTGTGTGACAGCTCACCAGCGATGTGAGCGATATCGTTAGCGATCGCGCGTGCACGTGATCGCTAACAATATCGCTTACGATATTGTAGCGTGTGACGGCCGCCTTATGGAGACAGCTAAGTAGGTGTGGAGATTGTAGCCACTTCCCTTAGTGAGTTGTAATCATATAAACAAAGCAATTCATTTAATGTTATTTCTGATTCCAGACTAACATGCAAATAAAGTAAGGTATTTATGAATTGTGGTTGAATTCTAGCTTTTATACTCATTGCAATTTAGCCTTTAACCAAGTTAAGTATCATTCAGACATCCGTTTTCATGTTCTGCCCAAGTTTGGAACAGATAGAACACATACCAATTATAGTCTGGGGGCCGTTCACATGTCTGGTTGTTTGAAGACTAAAGCCCAGGTTCATCAAGACCTGCAGTGTTCATGCTGATTATGAGTGGACATATTTGAGTCAAATGCTCCTGATTCATTGAGAGGAGCACGGCTCCTAAGGAATTAGGAGCGCTTATCAAGTGGCTTGCGCATAGCCGCAAATTTTATTCTAGTCTGAGGTAAAATTTCTGACATTTCTAAAGATCGTAGAATTTCTGTCTAGGTGTCATTTTAATGTGGAATATAGCGTAATACCTTTTTTTACAATAGATTATGATAAAAACTGAATTTTGTTGTACAAATTTAAAAGGGGGATCCAAAAGATGAGAACAAACATATTCATAAGGAAATTCACATGAGTGACTCAATTCAACAGACAAGGGATCTAAATAACCCTATTGAGACCTTGCCTAACCATGGAGGATTTTCACCGTACATTAGGGCACCCCATACCGCGGCGGCTGACTCTATTAGCACCCCTCATTTTGGCAGGGACCATGTAAAAATAACACAACCTCCAAAGGAGCCAACTTAACTCGATGGTAGGATCCCGGAAGTTAACAGTCGTTACTGGTCGGCCTGTGAATTTCAATTGATGGATTAAAATTCTCCTTAAAATTGACACGTTTCTCCCCTACATATGGTGAAGGGTTCATCAGAAGAAGACAGAAATACTTTTCACCTAAGAAAAAATCAGAGTATAAATATGCATATAAAGCCATTTTATCACAATATATATAATTTCTCACAACAATGGTACCCCATATAACTGTCAAAAAGAAAGGCAAGGGATGCACATTCTAGTACATACCTTTGATGTGTATGTCCTATCATCCACATTATATCACATACAATGTTGTAGCAGATAGTCCAAGGAATAAGGGATATCGTCTTTTGGATCCCCCTTTTAAATTAGTTTTCTTTTAATCATAATCTATTGTAAAAAGGTATTACTCTATATTCTACAGTAAAATTTCTCGCATAAGGAACACCCCAGCTCATCATGAATTAAACCAGCTGTGGTGTCACACACCTCCTTAGTAACCCCAGCTCTGCCAATTCTGGCAGAATTGATCAAAACCGTCTGGAAAGTGTGAAAAGTAAAAAAAAAATTGTGTAATTTCAAAAGCGGTTTTAAGCCTGAAATCTTGGCTAATTGCTTTAATGAATTGGAGCCTAAGGCTATGGTCACATATGCGGTTCTATTTTGGAAACCTGATCCAGTTTTGAGCTTTCAAAAAGCTTAAAACCGGAGCAGGAACAGCTCCCCATAGGAGCCCATTATTGTAACCGGATTACACTACATGCAATCTGGTTACTGACTCCGGATCTGCAGCCTGCGCTAAAAATCATGCAGGCTGCAGTTTTCAGAACGGTTCTGTGACCCGCAATGCGGTAACCAGATTGCTGAGGATGTGTAATCCTGAGCAATGCGGTTACCTTATACTTTGCTCATCCCTGCTGCCGCAGAGATAAGCAAAGTGATAAATGTGTATTAACACATTAAATATGAATATTAGCTGTGGGCAACATGTCTCTAGGGGGTGCCCACCCCCCTAGAGACATGCTGTCCACTCCACGCAGCATGTTAGGGGTTAATAAGGCATTTACAGTAAGCCGGCTATTGTCGGCTTTGTACTAATTTATGAATGAAGCCGCGGCTCCCCTAACACGTACGTACGTAATGTACGTATAGTGTCTGCCGCTGTCCAGGGTCCTGTAACCATTAAAGATTAGGTCTACAGGGGTGTGCTGCCCATAGACCTAATATTGATGGTTACAGGACCTCGGACAGCGGTAGATACTATGCGTACATTATGTACATTATCTGCTCTACTGTCAGGGGAGCCGCGGCTTCATTCATAAATTAGTACAAAGCTGACAATAGCCAGCTTACTGTTAATGCCTTATTAACCCCTAACATGCTGAGTGGATTGGACAGCATGTCTCTAGGGGGAGTGGGCACCCCCTAGAGACATGTTGTCCACAGCTAATATTCAAATTTAATGTGTTAATACACATTTAACACTTTGCTTATCCCTGCAGTAGCAGGGATGAGCAAAGTATACGGTAACCGCATTGCTCCGGATTACACATCCTGAGCAATACGGTTACCGCATTGTGGTTGCCACAACACATTTTTCCTAAAAAATGTGTGTGGAGGCAATTGCGTTCACCGCATCCGGATCTGGATGCGGTGAACGCAATTGCCTGCCCAAATGTGACCCGAGCCTAAGTGTCCTCAAAACCAAAACAAAAATGTTAATAATTTTCCATTTTTGATTTATTTCAAATTGGATGGTACACGGATATTCATTTTTTACCTTTTAATGTAAAAGTGCAGCACTGATGAAAACCTGATTGTACAAACGGACACACTGACCTAACACTGAAGAAAAACAGTCCATTTTTTCTATGTACAAGGAAAACATGGATGTCTGAATGAGGTCTTAGGCCGGCTTCACACTGCGTGTGTGATCCGATCCGTGGCTGTCCGTTTGAGGCAGACAGCTGCGGACCGGATCAGCACACAGGACTGGGGGGCTATTATGCCCTCCGATCCTGTGTGCAGCGCACGCAGTTCCTGCTGCTGATAGGTGAGGACCGCGGGTGCCGCGGTCCTGACCTGTCGGCGGCTGCAGCAGCATGCGCTGCACACAGGATCGGAGGGCATAATAGCCCCCAGTCCTGTGTGCTGATCCGGTCCGCAGCTGTCTGCCTCAAGCGGACAGCCACGGATCGGACCACACACGCAGTGTGAAGCCAGCCTTACAGTCAAATTCCCTTCAATCTCACACTTAAGAAATATTAATGAAACCTCATGCACATGCCCTTTAGGCTAGGGTCACATTTGGGAGGTAGCATCTGTTTGATGGATGAGTTCCAGTATGCGTTTATTGTCTTTTGCATTCACATGACATGTGTTTGCATTTTTGATGCATGCGTTAATGCATGGTACATATATCTACCATGCGTTAACGGATGCGTTTGCCATAGACTCCCATGTTACAAAAATGCATCCGTTATCCAAAAGAGGCCCAAAAACGCGGCAGATCATGTTATAATGTTCGCTACAAAATATGCATAGCACCAAACGCCTTGCAATTTGGCAATGCGTTTTTGCATTGGAGTGGAGTTTTTGGCGAATGCATGGCGCGAGTCTGACCCTAGCCTAAGACACCTATACGTGTAGTGTATCTTACTGTACTTCTGTATATCTATAATTTTGTATAGGGGATAGTGCTGAGATTCTATACAAAGTTTAGCAAAGAGAAAAATAATGTGACATGCTCAATCTAATGCTGGAGGTATTTATTTCTAGAAGCATTATTTCATAGCATAATAGTGAACAATCTTGACACTGGTCAGTACAATAGATTTTACAGAACTGTCTAAAATGCCAGAAAAAATAGCACAGCTTAATTAAACTTTTTTTAGTAAACTATTTGACTCAACGACAGAATCCCAACAGCCCTTATTAAAGTCATTGTGGCCCATCAGTAATAACATTTCCATCATGTGACATGTTCACAATTCTAAATTCTGTTATCCTGTTTACTTACAAATTCAATAAGGCTAGGGTCACACTTGGGTTATGGCATCCGCTTGAAGGATGCATTTTTTTTGTCCTTGCGTTTACATGACATGTGTTCATTTATGTTGCATACCTTAACGGATGCCTTACCATGTACCATGTGTTAACGCATCCGTTAACGCATTCGTTAATGCATGGTACATACATGTACCATGCATTAACGGATGCGTTTCCTATAGACTCCCATGTTAAAAAAAACACATCCTTTTTACATAACAGGCCCAAAAACGCTGCAGCCCGCGTTTTTATGTGCAGTACCAAAATGCATAGCGCCAAACGCATTGCATTTTAGCAATGCATTTTTTGCACTGGAGTCTATGGGTGTGTTAACACATGAATTTTTACACGTGCACATGAAAAAAACTCATCCTTTTGGTAGATGCATGGCATAAGTCTGACCCTAGCCTAACTCTACTATATCAGCCACATTTCACTTCTCAAATAACGACCAGAGTTATCTTTATAATTGCCAGCCACTGCCACCCTCCATACTTGCTAGCCAAATCCACCCTTCTAAGTACCATAACAGTCCCATATAACTGTCAGCTCCACACCTCATGTAGTTGACATATATCCAGCCATTATTACCAGCCACACTCCTTTATAAGTGTCAGCAACAGTCCCTTTATACCACTTACTTACCACCCTTCTCACCCTATTATTGTCGAAAACAACCTCTGCATAATTCCCTTCTACATTCCCCCATAATTTTCAGTATCAGCCCTCTCCTATAACTTGAAGACAGCTTTCCCCATGGAATACACATCTTCCCACTCCAATACAAGAGAAAAAACAGAATATCTCTGTGTCTCTAGCATTACCCACATACTGAGACTTTTTCTTTCATGGATCCCCTGCTATTTTAGCATATGAGAGAAAAAGCACCCATTGCACCTCTGCACGACTTCATATTGGCAATATGTATAACATTGTGTATTACAGTCATATAATTTGTATTCCATAACCTAATAGATTCTAAATGGCAATAAAACAAAAAAATACAGTCATAAAAAAGGTAAACAAAATGTAAGGGTACCTTTACACGTCGCAACATTGCATGCAATTTCACTTGCAACTTACTGGTTGCAGTGAAATCATGGACACATTGTTCTATTTTGTTGCCGTGTACAAATGTAACAATGTGTCCATGATTTCACTGCAACCAGTAAGTTGCAAGTGAAATTGCATGCAATGTTGCAACGTGTAAAGGTACCCTTAAAATCAGTTAGGTAATTAGTAATTAAAACAAGACAATATAGTGAAGCATTTCCATGTTTTACTTGTTTCTAGAACAATATAATTTTGTTGGATATAAAATTGGGCCTTTCAAAACAATTATTGCCACCTCATGATCTGCAGCGTTAAACCCCACTGATCAGCTACTTTTGCCGAACTTCGGTCGACTTTAGACAGGTGGACTGTGCTTACAATGTGCACAGAACAATGGATCAAAGTAGGTCGTTTTGTGCGCATAATCATTTTATTAACAGTACAGGACGATGTGCTGCCAAGAACAATGATTTTTTTAAGCAGGCTTAAACATAATTTTACCTGACAAATGAATATTTTGTTAGTTTGTCAGATGATCAGCATCATATCTACACTGCATGATTATCGGGAAACAAGTGTTCTTAAGAATGCTCCAAGCCAAGAACCTTAAAACATGAATGCACCTTTATTGTACCTAGTCAATCAAACACTGTTTTTTAATTTTAATAATTAACACAAACTGAAATCATAGTAACAAGTGATCAAAAAAATATGACTTCATCTAGAGAGTTGTCATTACAAAATAAAAGCTAAAGATATAGTAAAATTGTACATATACATAAAATGTCACCCCCAATATTTAAAGAAAAGCAAAAGGGTTTAGTTCCAGCTCCTTACATAAAATATCAAAGTTTTTTTTAGACAATGGTAAAAAAAAAATTCCATTCATATTTCATACAGCAAACTTTACCCCTATAAAATCATATTTGTGTTACAAATTTTAATTATTTTGACTTATTTTAAAACTTTATTAGATACAGTTAGGGCCAGAAATATTTGGACAGTGACACAAGTTTTGTTATTTTAGCTGTTTGCAAAAACATGTTCAGAAATACAATTATATATATAATATGGGCTGAAAGTGCACACTCCCAGCTGCAATATGAGAGTTTCCACATCCAAATCGGAGAAAGGGTTTAGGAATCATAGCTCTGTAATGCATAGCCTCCTCTTTTTCAAGGGACCAAAAGTAATTGGACAATGGACTCTAAGGGCTGCAATTAACTCTGAAGGCGTCTCCCTCGTTAACCTGTAATCAATGAAGTAGTTAAAAGGTCAGGGGTGGATTCCAGGTGTGTGGTTTTGCATTTGGAAGCTGTTGCTGTGACCAGACAACATGCGGTCAAAGGAACTCTCAATTGAGGTGAAGCAGAACATCCTGAGGCTGAAAAAAAAGAAAAAATCCATCAGAGAGATAGCAGACATGCTTGGAGTAGCAAAATCAACAGTTGGGTACATTCTGAGAAAAAAGGAATTGACTGGTGAGCTTGGGAACTCTAAAAGGCCTGGGCGTCCACGGATGACAACAGTGGTGGATGATCGCCGCATACTTTATTTGGTGAAGAAGAACCCGTTCACAACATCAACTGAAGTCCAGAACACTCTCAGTGAAGTAGGTGTATCTGTCTCTAAGTCAACAGTAAAGAGAAGACTCCATGACAGTAAATACAAAGGGTTCACATCTAGATGCAAACCATTCATCAATTCCAAAAATAGACAGGCCAGAGTTAAATTTGCTGAAAAACACCTCAAGAAGCCAGCTCAGTTCTGGAAAAGTATTCTATGGACAGATGAGACAAAGATCAACCTGTACCAGAATGATGGGAAGAAAAAAGTTTGGAGAAGTAAGGGAACGGCACATGATCCAAGGCACACCACATCCTCTGTAAAACATGGTGGACGCAACGTGATGGCATGGGCATGCATGGCTTTCAATGGCACTGGGTCACTTGTGTTTATTGATGACATAACAGCAGACAAGAGTAGCCGGATGATTTCTGAAGTGTACCGGGATATACTTTCAGCCCAGATTCAGCCAAATGCTGCAAAGTTGATTGGACGGCGCTTCATAGTACAGATGGACAATGACCCCAAGCATACAGCCAAAGCTACCCAGGAGTTCATGAGTGCAAAAAAGTGGAACATTCTGCAATGGCCAAGTCAATCACCAGATCTTAACCCAATTGAGCATGCATTTCACTTGCTGAAATCCAGACTTAAGACAGAAAGACCCACAAACAAGCAAGACCTGAAGGCTGCGGCTGTAAAGGCCTGGCAAAGCATTAAGAAGGAGGAAACCCAGCGTTTGGTGATGTCCATGGGTTCCAGACTTAAGGCAATGATTGCCTCCAAAGGATTCGCAACAAAATATTGAAAATAAAAATATCTTGTTTGGGTTATGTTTATTTGTCCAATTACTTTTGACCTCCTAAAATGTGGAGAGTTTGTAAAGAAATGTGTACAATTCCTACATTTTCTATCAGATATTTTTGTTCAACCCTTCAAATTAAACGTTACAATCTGCACTTGAATTCTGTTGTAGAGGTTTCATTTCAAATCCAATGTGGTGGCATGCAGAGCCCAACTCGCGAAAATTGTGTCACTGTCCAAATATTTCTGGCCCTAACTGTATGTGAATTAGGGGTCTTCAGAGCACCCTTGGCATGGACAAGAGTTTTGTGCGCTATTCCACCCTCTCAATTACCATTCTTCTTTCCGCCCCTTGTTATGATTGACAACGCTCAGTGTTCAATGCACCCTTCTGCTCCCTCAATTACCATCTGCTTCTCCTCCCCTTGTGATGATTGACAGAGCACCAAGGAGCGCTGCCTATATTTAATCCTCAGACCTGCACACACAGACTTTGCAGGAGTATCGCTCAAACATCATCAGTGAGCGGGCACCTTCTGATCCTCCAGACCTGTCTGCAGTGTCAATACAGTAGCAGGCAACCAATGCTGACAGAAAAGGTAGATAAGAGTGTCAGGATCTATGCACATTAAGTGACAGTGTGTTCTTATCTCCCTCTGTTATCAGTATTAGCCACCCACTGCTGTGTGATATTGTCTGCAGAGAGGACAGGAGAATGAGAGGCTGCAGCACACACTGATTCAGTGAGCACTCAGCTACTGCAGTGTCAGTGTGTGTAGGGCTAAGGAGCCCATAAGGGTAGTGTTTGTTAGAGTGCTGTTAATCATCACAAGGGAGGGGCTGTGGATGATTATTAAAGGGAATCTGTCACTACGTGTTTCCCATGTAAAGTGTGGCTAATGCCAGAAAGCCCTATGCAGCTTTCTGGGATGCTGTATATAAGTTGCTAAGCTAATGTGCAGGCGTGGGTAAGGTCAACGAGTGCCCACACATGTGCATTACAATACTTTGCCCTGCCCTCAGCAAGGTAAAAAGAAGCGCGCATGCGCTGTGTGGATGGCGTAGGATGCATCATTCACATGGCGAAAGGAGGCACTGGATCAAGACCAGTGATGCATATTGGACTGTGCCGTGGACCACCCCGTCAGTATTTTTTTGTTATACAAATAGGCTTGGGGACTTATATACAGACTTCAACAAGGGCTTACTGGTGGTGGCTGCAGTTTATATGGGAAAAACCTGGTGACAGGTTCAATTTCAGGGTGAGGAGCCAAGAGATCAGGTATGCCAAGTGTACACCAAAGCCCCTCATTTATATATGTAATGAAACTTTTCCACATGAATCAAAATAAAATCGGTACCACAAGGAATTTCTATGGGGGCCCTTTATGAATCTTTAAATGGTTTCACTTGGGCATTAGGAGTGACATTAACAGTCTTTCAAGTCTATTTACAAAGAATGGAACCTTGATTCTTCATTTTCCAGCGCTTCTAACATAGGTGCATGGAGTAAGGAACTCCAAATCTCTCTCCCTGCTGATCTAATTGAAGATACACTCAAAATAGTTTACAAAAGTCTCTCATCTTCAGTTCTTTTGGAATCTTACTACAAAACCTTGACTAGGTGGTATTTCACCCCTACAAGACTCCATAAATTTTCAGAAACTATATCACCATTGTGCTGGAGGAACTGCGGAAAACCTGGCACAATGTCTCACATATTCTGGGACTGTCCCATCCTGCGCCCATTTTGGGGGAAAATACAACTTCTAATCTCCGACATAACAGGGATCGACTTGGACCTCTCGCCAGAACTCGCGCTGCTCCTGATAGGAATAAATGTAGTACCACCTGAGCTCAGAGCGCTCATCATACACATTTTGATTGCCTCAAAAAATGGTGTAGCGGCTCGATGGAAAGACCCAGATCCACCAACGTTTGAAACAATACTGGGGACTATTGCAGCTCACAATGTGTATGAATACACGTTCGCTCTGAGGAACAATCTTCAAGGAAAGTACAGTAACAAGTGGTTAACATGGAACCAGTTTTTCTTTCAACAGGATGCCCCCATAATATAAACTTGATCAAATTAGCTTTCAATATGCTATGAGCGAAGTTTAGTTGAGCATAACTTTAAAGTATTTTTCCCTCCTTCCCTCCCTTCTTCCCCCCCCCCTTCCTTTCCCACCACCCACCCTCCAACCGCATGTGTTTATAAGAATGACACAATTGGTTATGGTTTATTGTTAGTTGTTAACTTGACTCTTGTCTTCTAATGTGTGATTATCTTAATGTATTGCTACTTGTTATGACCTCCTTGTAAGTTTATATCTAATTCAATAAAAAAAAAAAAAACGTTGAACAAGGAGTGACATTAACATTAGGTTAGTATTACTGAATAGATTCATACCAAATGGAGCAGACAAATAGAATTCCCAAACAAATGTGAACATAGCCTAAGCTGTTATTTTAATAATGTAATTTTTGAATGCTCTGTTCTGTTTATTATTATGGGGCCTCCATCTTGTATGAACTTCTGTTACTCGCATTTGAAGATTTGATTTATTGCAGTTACCTAGACAAAGGAGACAACAGATTAGTGATGTTCATTGACTTCTGTAGGATATTTTTATATGCATTTTCTGAATTGTGCAGAAGTCATTGAGGTTTACACTGTGTGCAGAATTATTAGGCAAAAGAGTATTTTGATCACATGACACTTTTTATACATGTTGTCCTACTCCAAGCTGTATAGGCTTGAGAGCCAACTACCAATTAAAGGGAACCAACCATCAAAAAATAGCTATCTAACCTATAAATATCTGTCCCTGGGGCCCTAAATGACTATTCTAACCATTCCTGACTGACTAAATGTAACTAACTACAGGCACATTAAATCACTTTTTATACTTACCAAATTCTTGTCGGCTGGGCGTGCCTCCAGGCTCTTTGTCAGCGAGGCGGGTCTCCTCGCTGCTGCCCGTCTTCTTTCCAGGGCAGCATCTTATTCCCACGGATTCAAATTACCCGCCCATTGCGTCCTCGCAATGAGCGGGTCACGTGCTGCAGGCCCTGTGTCACTTCCGGCAGCCGCGTCGCTGGGACTGTGACGCGCCCAGGCCGGCTTCAGCATGCCATCTGCGCATTCTCAGAAGCCGGCCTGAGTGTACCAGTGACATGGCGGGCGGAAGTGACGCGGGACCTGCAGCACATGACCCGCTCATTGCGAGGACGCAATGGGCGGGTAATTTGAATCCGTTGGAAGAAGATGCCGCCCTGGTAAGAAGACG
The DNA here is from genome assembly GCA_033576535.1 of Allobates femoralis. Lineage (NCBI taxonomy): Eukaryota > Metazoa > Chordata > Amphibia > Anura > Aromobatidae > Allobates > Allobates femoralis. The sequence continues at coordinate 297,114,209 of JARQOC010000005.1, forward strand.
GACAGCAGCGAGAAGACCCACCTCACTGACAAAGAGCCTGGAGGAACGCCCAGCCGACAAGAATTTGGTAAGTATAAAAAGTGATTTAATGTGCCTGTAGTTAGTTAGATTTAGTCAGTCAGGGATGGTTAGAATAGTCATTTAGGGCACCAGGGACAGATATTTATAGGTTAGATAGCTATTTTTTGATGGTTGGTTCCCTTTAAGTAAATCAGGTTGATGTTCATCTCTGTAATGAGGAGGGGTGTGGTGTAATGATATCAACACCCTATATAAGGTGTGCTTAATTATTAGGCAAATGCCTTTCCTTAGGCAAAATGGGTCAGAAGAGAGATTTGACGGGCTCTGAAAAGTCCAAAATTGTGAGATGTCTTGCAGAGGGATGCAGCAGTCTTAAAATTGCCAAACTTTTGAAGCATGATCACCAAACAATCAAGTGTTTCATGGCAAATAGCCAACAGGGTTGCAAGAATCATGTTGGGCAAAAAAGGCGCAAAATAACTGCCCATGAATTGAGGAAAATCAAACGTGAAGCTGCCAAGATGCCATTTTTCCACCAGTTTTGCCATATTTCAGAGCTGCAACATTACTGGAGTATCAGAAAGCACAAGGTGTGCTATACTCAGGGACATGGCCAAGGCAAGGAAGGCTGAAAAACAGCCACCTTTGAACAAGAAACATAAGATAAAACGTCAAGACTGGGCCAAGAAATATCTTAAGACTGATTTTTCAAAGGTTTTATGGACTGATGAAATGAAAGTGTCTCTTGATGGGCCAGAAGCTGGATCAGTAAAAGGCAGAGAGCTCCATTCTCAGACGCCAGCAAGGTAGAGGTGGGGTACTGGTATGGGCTGGTATCGTCAAAGATGAACTTGTGGGACCTTTTCGGGTTGAGGATGGAGTGAAGCTCAACTCCCAGACCTACTGCCAGTTTCTGGAAGACAACTTCTTCAAGCAGTGGTAGAGGAAGAAGATGGTATCGTTCAAGAAAAACATGATTTTCATGCAGGACAATGCTCCATCACATGCATCCAACTACTCCACAGCGTGGCTGGCCAGGAAAGGTCTAAAAAAAGAAAAAACAATGACATGGCCCCCTTGTTCACCTCATCTGAACCCCATAGAGAACTTGCGGTCCCTCCTAAAATGTGAGATCTACAGGGACGGAAAACAGTACACCTCTCGGAACAGTGTCTAGGAGGCTGTAGTGGCTGCTGCACACAATGTTGATTGTAAACAGATCAAGCAACTGACAGAATCTATGGATGTAAGGCTGTTGAGCGTCATAATAAAGAAAGGTGGCTATATTGGTCACTCATTTTTTGGGGTTTTGTTTTTGCATGTCAGAAATGTTTTTTTCAAAATTTTATACAATTTATTAGTTTACCTGGTGAAAATAAACAAGTGAGATGGGAATATATTTGGTTTATATTAAGTTGCCTAATAATTCTGCACAGTAATAGTTACCTGCACAAACAGATATCCTCCTAGGATAGCCAAATCTAAGAAAAACCCACTCCAACTTCCAAAAATATTAAGCTTTGATATTTGAGTCTTTTGAGTTGATTGAGAACATAGTTGTTGATCAATAATAAAAATAATCCTCTAAATTGCAACTTGCCTAATAATTCTGCACACAGTGTAGTGTGATCTGCCATTGTGTTTATATAGGCAAAACATTTAATTGATCTTTAGCCTGTGATGATAATGAGAATGCGCCTAAGGCTGGAAACACACTGCCCAAGTGAAATGCGATCATTCACCCGAGATGGCCTCCCCCTCTCTAGATGGGAGCAGTGGAGCTACATAGAAAAACATTCCACTGACAGTATCCCGTCCAAAGATGCAGGGGTCATGTCTGGTGAATGGTCCGAGTCTCATTTGAGTAACTCGCATGTCACTTGGACAGTGTATTTCCAGCCTAACAAGTGATCTCTACAGGACAGGTTTAAGCTGCTATTACCTTATCAAAACAAAATAATTGAGCCGGAGCTTGAGCTGGTATAACTGCAAAGCATAAGAGTATGTTTACACTGGCCTGCACATATCCCTGCACATATCAGCTGATGTCATAATCCGATATGTGAAGCTAACAGATGCAGACAGATTAGCGATTTTTAGCTGCCTCTGTTAATCCCTTAGATCGCACTGTCAAATACCGGCATCGGGAGCTAAAGCAGCGCGGCAGGGATCGCACTATTCCCCGCCGCCATCTGTGACCCTGTGGCGCTAACACGGGGTGCCAATGTGTTGACAGGGCAGGGTCAGATGATGACCCCTGTTGCTGTCATGACTCACTTCCTGTGAGCGATCCCTGATCAGCATCACTCGCAGAAGGTGATCATAAAAGTTTTTAAAAATATTTTTTTAAAAATTCAAATTTCAAATCACCCTCCTTTTGCCCCATTGAAAATAAAATTATATAAAAAAAATACACATATTTGGTATCACCGCAGATATATCCACATTCAGAGCTACCAAAATATAAAATCAATTATTCTGATTGGTAAACTGCATAATAGAAAAAATATTAAAAATTCCAACATTTTTTTGGTCACTGCAACATTGGAATAACATACAATAACAGACGATCAAAACATTACATCTACCCAAGAATGGTATCTTTAAAATGTCAGCTCAAGATGCAAAAAATAAGCCATCACACAGCCCCAGTACCTGAAAATTGAAAACATTATGGTCTCTGAAAATGGTACAAAAGCGCAATTTTTTATTACAAACTTCAGAATTTTATTTCACAACTTAGATAAAAATAAAAGTATACATGTTTTGGTATCTATCAAATCATTCTGACCTGAGGCATCATACCGACATATCAGTTTTACTATATAGTGAACATGGGGAATAAAAAAAAATCATTATGGAATTTAATTTTTTTTGCAATTTCACCGCACTTGGAATTATTTTCTCGTTTTCCAGTACACTATATGTTAAAATGAATGATGTCATTCCAAAAGTACAACTTGTACCTCAAAACACAAGCTCTCATGTGACTTTATGGATAGAAAAATACAAAAAATAAAAAAAGGCTCTTGGAAGCAGGGGAGGAAAAAAATGAAAATCATCCGGGCTGAAAGGGTTAAACAGACATGAACTTCTGATTCCCAGTACCCCAGAGGTCTCAGCTGGGCACGACACACTCATATATGTTGGCAAAGTGTTGGCACCTTTGAAATTTTTCCAGAAAATTACCCCAAGCATTCTTCAAGAAGCACCCAGAAATTTATGGAAATAAAGCGCTGGAGAGTTCTGAAGTGGCCAGTGATGAGTCCAGATCTAAGTCACATTAATCATCTAGGGAGAGATCTTAAAATTGCTGTTGGGAGAAGGCACCCTTCTAATATGAGAGACCTGGAGCTGTTTGCAAGAAAAGAGTGGTCCAAAACTCCAGTTGAGAGGTGTAAGAAGCTTGTGGATGGTTATAGGAAGCGATTGATTGCCGTTATATAACACAAAGAGTGCAACCAAACTTTGAGTTAAGGGTGCCAACAATTTTATCTGAGTTTTGTGTGAAATTATGTCCAATTTGCTTTTTTTTTCCCTGCTTTTCGTGTTACACCCAAAAGAAATAAACATTTGTATAGCAAAATATATGTACTTGAAATCATTTACTAGGACAAATACTTCATTTTCTGGAACATTTTCAAGGGTGGCAACACTTTGGGCCATGACTGCAGTGTATATTTACTAGTGTGTGTAGTATATAATGTATATAATGGTGTGTGTAGTATATATCATCTATATACTGATGTGTGTACCATATAATTTATACTGTCGTGTATAATATACAGGGTACGAGGGTTGAATGAAAAGTAATGCCTCCACCTTCATAACTTGGGTTTCGATGGGAATATTTTAATAAATCAAACACAGAAGTAATCCTTAGTATTTGCTCTTTAATTACCAATATTCACTTTTACACATAATCACCAGACCGCTGGATAAACATATGCCAACAAGGAACAGGTTTTCTGAGGCTGTCACGAAAGAAGTCCGCATTCAGATGATTATGCTTGCAATTTCTCTCTGAGTGATACGACGATCATCCTGAATCAGTCTGTCAATGTTTTTCATGTTTAACTGAATGGTTGCTGTCACAGGACGTCCAACTCTTTCTTTATCATGCAAGTCAGAAGTTCCCACCTCACCATCTTTAAACTTACTAGCCCAACAACAGCCCACAGTGCTTACATCAACACAATTACCATAAATGCTTTGCATTCTCTGATGAATTTACTTTGGAGTGACACCTTCTGCTGTCAAGAACTCAATGACAGCATGTTGCCTAAATCACATTGCCTGACAATCTGCACAGGGCTCCATTTTTTGCACTGAAACAACACAACCATTCATTGTTAAGGCTTCCCACCAACTGGAGCATTAGAGAAGAGTCTACTGAACAGTCTAGTCCCTGCCGCATACTAGTGCAGCCATCTGCTGAGGAGTTACGAAGGTGGAGGCATTACTTCTCATTCAACTCTCGTATACTAGTGTATGTAGTATACAGTGCATATATTGGTGTCTCCTATATAGTGTATATACACTTGTGTGTGTAGTATGAAATGTATATACTGGTGTGTGTATATTCTGGTGTGTAGTATATTTTATATATATAATGATGTGTGTAGTAACTAATGTATTTACTGGTGTCTATAGTTTATACTGTTTATATAGTGTGTACAGTATATAGTGTATATACTGGTGTGTGTGTAGAATATCTACTTGGCTGCATAAACAGGGTCTCTAGTGTATTATGTATATAATAGTGTGTGTAAATAGTATATAGTGCATATAATAGTGATGATGCAGGATGCAGTGCATGTAATAGTGTGTATATTTTATGGTGTGTGTATGTAATATTGTAAAGTGTAATATTGTTTACATATTAGTTGCAGTAATGTGTATATACAGTATATGTTATGGGCCCAATTCATCAACACTTGCCTTGTTCATGCTGGTCTTGGTGAGGATGTGGACTGGAGTAGCTACTGATTCATGAAGAGATGTTCGCCTTTTCATGAATCATAAGCATCATATGGGTGGTGAACACCTCTGTGAGCTTCTCACTACAAATCCTACTCCAGTCTCTGCAGGTGTAATTCCCCAGTAAATTCCCAGTGGACCACCTCTACGATTGGCCATTTGCCCTGTTAAAGGGGTTGTTTGGCATTTTAATATTGATGCCATATCCTTCAGATAGCTCATCAATACCAGATTGTTGGGGCGCGATGGCCAGCATCCATACCAATCTGCTGTTGTGACGGCAGGAGAGAAGTAATCAGCAGCGTAGTGAACCGAGTTCTTCTCATTGACCTCTATTTAAATGAATGGGAGGATCTGCAGTACTCCACCACAGCTACTATGCAGGTGATGGACCTGTGCCGTTCCACTATGCAACTGACCACATGTGTCCGAAGCCATTATTAAGGAAGTACCAAACAACCACTTAAAAAAATTATTTGCATATACCTAGCATGGAGTATCATGCATGCAGAACATTGTGTGCTGAGACAAGAGCTCTGACAGAGAGAATGAGTGACCACCTGTCCTGTACTACACAGCTCAGCATACGTTATAGCATTGGGGGTCTTGCATTTTTCATAGTGCTACTTATAATGAAGCTGATAGTCCACACTGGTATTTCCTACATACAGGTGTAGTGATCAGTCTGTGTTTGGGATCCATGCTTATTGCAGGTGATGTAAGTTATATATGAGTAGCTGATGTCACTTGTAGATCACCATCATTGTGTTTGTCCATTGAATATCTTTTGTGATCTTTAGCTTTAAGCAGTTTTCTCTGATTGTCTTGTATGGATCTATTGCACATCATATATGGACTTACTGAGAATTCAACATCATTATTGGGGTGTTATACCTGAGTATTACAGCTGTAACCACTTTGTAGGAACTCAAAGTGACAGCTGCCTATCACTATTTCTCCTATCAGTTTGAATGGTTAGACTTAATCTGTGTGTACTGACACAGGATTTTGACATGGAAATAACACTCAATTGTAAATTTATTAAAGGAAATCTGTCATGTAAAAAATCTGTTAGCCTGCAGATACACGATTAACACTGTAGCCTGCAGATTAACCACATATTTGCAGGTTAATATAGTTTTTTTTTACTTGACAGGTTCCCTTTAAAGTTGCTTTTATAAGTGGTTGGCACAATTGTGGCAAAAATTGTATTGTCTTACCACAATTTTTAAAAACTGCTTCATAAATACTTCAGTATTTGAAATCGCTAATAAGGTTACTGTCTTCTGTATTGGGACATTAGCAGCACTGGGAATGACATGTTTGCACATACATACAAATATATGAGAATAATACACAGATGTACATGTCCTATTCTGATGAAAAAGACAGGTAAACTGTATCTGCCTAATGTGCATACTTCCCAGGTATGTGCTGATGTAAAATTATCAGAGCTGCTTACCCCCTAATTCAGAATTGATTGATGCCAGACAACCTCTTTAGGAGAAAGGTGAGTGGTCACAAGGAAAATTATGTTATAGGACATATTGAACTTTATTTTTGGGATTGTTGGAAAGGCAACATTGTATGTGGGCTGGCACGGGCTATTTGGCAGGCCTGTTTTTAGTCCCAGTACGGCCCTGGCTCACCATATGTAAAGGTTTAGAGCAAAGTCATTGATGTTCACCAATTTGAGCATACAGGACACGCAAGATGTGAGCCGAATGATCGCTCAAACCATCGATAGGCTGGAAGTCTTATAGCGTTTAAGCGGATTTTAACAAATACACTGACTTCCACTTTCCTTCAAACTCAACAGATTTCACTATTTTTCTGTACTGCAATAAAAATCTATTTGGAAAAAAATGTATCAAAAAAAACAATAATTGTAGAATTTGTTTTCTACTTACAAAGTTTTATAATCTTCCATATACGCTGATCCATTTTATTTAAAGCAGTATATCCTTTTCTACAGATAGTACATTGCTTGCCTGTCTAGAAATCATGAAATAATAACTCTTTGGTCACATTGCTCTGGTGGGTGTTATAACATCAAGATTGCACCATTTGTCAAAATACGCCTTTCCAATTACACTGCAACATAAATATACTGTTGTATTATTCTAATATTCATATATACTACTCACAAAAAGTTAGGGATTTCCAGCTTTCAGGTGAAATTTATGGGAAACAAAATGTCAGTGATATTTTATAATGAAAGTAAGGCACTTAAGTAAAAACATTCAATGGCGATTTCCTCATCTCAAACAATTTATTGAAGCAGGCGTCAACAACAATGGTGGGTATAACCCAACAAAAAAAGTCAATATTTCAATAACTTGTCACCTACAGCCTGACAATAAAGTCTCATGCTGTTTACAAGTCGAGTTACTTACTGCAGAAGCATGGCATCCCACTTTTTTTGAAGGTCATTCCTCAAGTCATTGAGTATATGGGGTACAAAGTTACAAGCATCTACATTGCAACTCAGCTATTCCCATAGATTTTCTATGGAATTCAGGTCTGAAGAAAGTGCCGGGCACTCCATTTGAGATATCTCAGTCTCCATCTGCCATTCCCTAATAATGTGACCTTGATCAGCTGGAGCATTTTAGTTCATAAAGAAGAAATTAGAGGAAGAAATTCCAGCAGGACGTTTCCAGTATTTTTCTTCTTTTATTAAATGATAAATAACATCCATATAATAGGCAGTACAAGTGTGCAAACAGGCCAACGCGTTTCGACGCACTCAGGTCTTAATGATGGCTCACTTTTGATGATACAGAAGTATACTTATATACACTACCCCATGTTCATCACAGGTGTAAAAAATCTGCCTCATAATATGCAATTGGTTCTAAGTAAATTGAGCAATGAAAAACTTAATACAATCATAGTAAAAAATATAAATATATTTTCTATTGATCTGCTTAACCTCTTAGTGACGGAGCCAATTTCCACCTTAATGACCAGACCGTTTTTTGTAATTCTGACCAGTGTCCCTTTATGAGGTAATATCTCTGGAACGCTTCATTGGATCCGAGCAATTCTGAGATTGTTTTGTCGTGACTTGGGCTTCATGTTAGTGGTAAATTTAGGTTGATAATTTTTGCGTTTATTTGTGAAAATATTAAAAAATTGGCAAAAATTTTGAAAATTTCACAATTTTCAAATGTTTAATTTTTATTCTGTTAAACTGGAGCGTTATGTGACACAAAATAGTTAATAAATAACATTTCCCACATGTCTACTTTACATCAGCGCAATTTTGGGAAAAAAATTTTTTTTGGGTTAGGACGTTATAAGGGTTCAAAGTTCATCAGCAATTTCTCATTTTTCCAGTAAACTTTACAAAACTATTTTTTTAGTGATCACATCACATTTGAAGTCCCTTTGAGGGGCATAGATGACAGAAAACACCCAAAAGTGATACCATTCCAAAAACTGCACCCCTCAAGCTACTCAAAACTATATTCAAGAAGATTATTAACCCTTCAGGTGCTTTACAGGAACTAAAGCAAAGTGGAAACAAAAAATGGACATTTTAATTTTTCCAACAAAAATGTTCTTTTAGCCTCAATTCTTTAATTTTCACATGGGCAACAGGATAAAATGCAACCTAAAATTTGTTGGGCAATTTCTCCTGAGTAGACTGATACCTCATATGTGGTTATAAACCACTGTTTGGGCGCACGGCAGGGCTCAGAAGGGAGGGAGCGCAATTTGATCTTTGGAGCTAATTTTCCATTCAAAAAGTCAAATGACGCTCCTTCCCTTTCGAGTCCTGCCATGCACCCAAACAGTGGTTTATGACCATATATGAGGTATCGGTGTACTCAGAAGAAATTGCCCAACAAAGTTTAGGATGCATTTTATCCTGTTGCTCATGTGAAAATGAAAAAATTGAGGACAAAAGAAAGTTTTTGTGAAAAAAAAAAAGCAATTTTTCATTTGTACGGATCAATTTGTGAAGCACCAGAGGGTTCAAAGTGCTCACTATGCATCTAGATAAGTTCCTTGTGGGGTCTAGTTTCCAAAATGGGGTCACTTGTGGGGAAGCTCCAATGTTTAGGCACACAGGGGCTCTCCATACGCGACATGGTGTCCGCTAACAATTTGAATGGAAAATTAGCTCCACTTGCATTGTGACCCTAGCCTGATGCAAGTATTGTCTGCTGCAGCGCAGAGCGTTTACTGCTATGCGCTGCCAGCAAGGGAGCCCATAGAAACCCGATGTTTACATTGGCAACCAGTGGTTGGCAAGGTAAACACCGGGTTTCTATGGGCTCAGTTGCTGGCAGCGCATAGCATTAAACACTATGCGCTGCAGCCGAAAATACTTGCATCAGGCTAGGGTCACAATGCAAGTGTGACCCTAGCCTCAGGGGCCCCTGAGCACTGCCCCCACAGCCAGGGCCATATCCAGGGGGCAGCTGGGGGTCATTTTCGGCCTCCTGCAGCACCGGAGGTCTCCCTCCTCCCCCCTCCATGGGAGCCGACAGAGCAGCACACTCTGTGCTTACAGGACCTGTGATGATGTCACATGGAGGGGAGGAGTCAGGGGACACATGATCAGCTCCTCAGTTGTCATGGTGCTGGATGAGGTGAAGTTTATGTGTGGGGTCAGGAGGGATTTGCAGTGTGAATGTAGCAGAGGCGAGTGTGTACTAGGTGTATGGCAATTAGGTGAAGTTTGTGTGGGGTCAGGAGGGATTTACAGTGTGAATGTAGCAGAGGCGAGTGTGTGCTAGGTGTATGGAATGGAGCCGTGTGTACGAGGTGTACGGAGCAGAGCCGAGTGTGTACGAGGTGTACGGAGCGGAGCCGAGTGGGTACGAGGTGTATGGAGCGGAGCCGAGTGTGTACGAGGTGTATGGAGCAGAGCCGCGTTCGTACGAGGTGTACGGAGCGGAGCCACGTGCGTACGAGGTGTACGGAGCAGAGCCGCGTGCGTACGAGGTGTACGGGGCAGAGCCACGTGTGTACGAGGTGTACGGAGCAGAGCCACGTGTGTACGAGGTGTACGGAGCAGAGCCGCGTGCGTACGAGGTGTACGGAGCAGAGCCGAGTGTACGAGGTGTACGGAGCAGAGCCGCGTGCGTACGAGGTGTAGGGAGCAGAGCCGCGTGCGTACGAGGTGTATGGAGCAGAGCCGCGTGCGTACGAAATGTATGGAGCAGAGCCGCGTGCGTACGAGGTGTATGGAGCAGAGCCGCGTGCGTACGAGGTGTATGGAGCAGAGCCGGGGGCGTACGAGGTGTATGGAGCAGAACCGAGTGCATACGAGGTGTACGGAGCAGAGCCGCGTGCGTACGAGGTGTACGGAGCAGAGCCGCGTGTGTACGAGGTATGTGTACCAGTGGTAGCTCCCCGCGGATTCCGCTCCTATAGTCCCAGCCACCTTTGCCAGCAGCATTCTTGTCCAGAGTCTCTTCTGCCGCTGTCTGCATTCTGCAGCTCAGCATGGAGGGGCACGATGTTGTCATCACTGTGCTGATATGTGCAGAGCGACCGGAGGAGACCGGAGCAGCGAGAAGAAAGGTGAGAAGAAAGAGAGATCCGAACAGCCAGACACTCAGCTTGGCTGCGGTGCCACCCATATTGCATTGCGGCTCCATTGAGCTGCTTGCATTATTTGTGCGCTTCAGGATGCTTGCGTATATACCAAGCATCCTCAGACGCACAAAAATGCAACATTTTGCATTTGAAGGGTATTTTCAAAAAGCGCAAGGGAACGCAAATGCATTTTAGCCCGCTCCTAACAAAGTGTAATATACTCACTGTCAGAAACAGCTCTTGCTGGTTTCAGCAGTCACTGTTCCTGTAAGGCTGATTTCACATAGGCGTTTTTTTTTAAATGTGGCAGTTGTGGAAAAAAAAACCAGCATCTGCTGCATTTTATGCCTAGCGGCTGCACTTGCTGCCCATTTGCGGGCATATATATGTATATATATATATATATATATATATATATATATAGTCCGCGATATGTACTAAAGGGGGCCCACTGAGACCTTTTTGCCTGGGGCCCACAGAAAACCTGGAGCCGGCCCTGCCTGTGTGAACCAAGGATCCTGACCTGCCATGACCTCACTGAGGTCATGAGCTGTCAGTCCCCTGGCAGACAGAGCAGTTTCTGCTCTGTCTGCGCATGCGCCTGACAGAAAACAGGAAGTCGGCGCAGGGGGCAGGATGAAAGAAGATCCCGGCCGGTAAGTATGCACCGATGACCGGGGGGGTGACGCTGGTGACTGGGGGGTGACAGGGCGAGCGATCATCTCCCTACCATCTGACAGCTCAGATGGGAGGGAGATGATGGCAGCGGCGGCGGCTGAGGACCGGAGCTGGGGGGGGACTGAGGGGACCCGGAGGCAGGGGACTTATTCCTCTCTGATGTGACATGTGTGACATGTCACATCAGTGAGGAATCTACAGCAGTGGGCTGCAGGCGGCCGGCAGCGCTGCTTGTGAAGCGCTGCGGCTGCATGATTTTAGGAGGAAAGGAGGGGGTGGGGGCCAAGTACCGGTACCAGAGGGCAGGGAAAGACATTTTTCTGTCATGCCACAGGTTTGATCCTGTGGCATGACAGAGAAATCATTATTTTACCTGCGGTTCACTGTATATTCATGTGATCACGGTTATACTCCGGTAAACGGTGTATAACCGTGATCACATGGCGGGTGGGTACCGGTAAAAACCGGCCCGATTCATAATCTGCAGGGTCTCAGCTACACCCGGTAGCTGAAACCCCGGAGATTTTCGGCCACTGGGGGGCGCTACAGGGCTTATTCTGTTAGGACTTATTTTAACGTCCTAACAGAATAAGGACCCTGTTTTTAGGACGTTTATATACAGTGGGCCGTCACTAAGGTGTTAAATCATATTACAAGATATATATATACGGTAGTAGTATTGAAGAATAACGTCATGTCTAATATTTAAACCTAGTGGGATTCTAGTGCCCAAGCTGAAGATCCAAAAACGTTCTTTTGGTAATAATTTACTTCTCAGGTCTCCTCCCCTGAAAGAGTTAACTATTTTATCAATACCACTGAAAGAAAATGTTTTTGTACTGTCTCCATGCACTGAGGCAAAGTGTCTGGATGCAGAAGATATATTAACCGCATTGGAATTTGTGGCATCTGATAAGTGTCTGCAAATCCGGCGCTTTAATTCTCCGGATGTGCACCCTATGTATTGTAGCTCACAATCCGTGCACTCAATCAAATGAACGACATCTGTGCTACAACAGTTTAAAAAAGTATTGATGTTGTACGACTTTCCATTGCTGTAAGATCTAAAAGTGCGGCTTTTTGTTGCGTAATTGCATGCTGTGCATCTTGTGTGTCCGCACTTATAGAAACCCCGCAATGACAGCCATGTATTAGATTCTTTCTTAGTTGTAGTAGTAAAGAAGCTAGGAGATAAAATACTACCTGAAGTTGGCGCTTTTCTGGCACTAAATCTGACAGGAGAATCAACCAGAATTTTGGCTAGTTTTGGATCCTTATTCAGAATGGGTAGATACTTCTTGATGATTTCAGTCACTTTATAGTAAGAAGGACTACATGGTACTCAGTGTGAATTAACTTTAATAAATGAACAGCTTTGAGATAAACTGATCCCTCATCCAGCCTAGATGTTCTCTGACCACATGGTAGTGTGGTCAGGTACTTTTGCAGGTCATCCAGCACGCAGACCATACAGATGTAAATTGTTATTGAATGGTCTGACTCTTCTGTGCCTCTCACCTCCCATAAATCTGCATGGAGTTTTGTGGCATTCATCATCTGCCTCTACATGTCGCTGATCACAAGGAAGCAGTCATTAGTATGGGATGTGGCCAAAGAAGTCCACTTTGGAAGCACATTTATATACCTTTCTGGACTCTTCCAGGCTCTCTCTACCTGTGCTGCAGCCTGCTGATGACACTCTGCGACACACTAAGCCAGGAGTCTCAAACATGAGGTCTACGGGCCACATGCAGCCCCTAGGGTTGCTTCTTGCAGCTTGCAGGAACCATAAATCTCTAGACCAGTGTTTCTCAACTCCAGTCCTCAGGACACACCAACATGTCATGTTTTCAGTATTTCCTTAGTATTGCACAGGGGTTTGAATTATCCGCAGTGCAGGTGATTAAACTGTCATCGGTGCAATACTAAGGAAATCCTGAAAACAAGAACTGTTGGTGGGTCCTGAGGACTGGAGTTGAGAAACACTGCTCTAGACAATCATGACCCAGTGCAGAAGGCTGCCAATGTCAGTGCTTAATTGCAGTTGAATATATTGCCTGCACCACAGAGAGACAAGCTCTTTGCACAGCATTTCCAATGCCAGTCACGAGCCAAGAAGAGAATCAGGATGATGACATTACTATAAAATAATGACCAGAATGAGGCACTACTTGCAGTACAGGGACCAGATAGGCCATTACTAAAAGATGGGGACATTACTACAAAATGGAGATGAGGATGGTGACATAACAAAGAAATGAATCAGAATGATGTTACTACTAAAAGATAGGGATCCTGATGGTGACATTACTACAAGAAGAGGATCAGGATGGAGAAATTACTACAATATAGGGACCAGGATAGAGCTATACTACAAGATGAGGACACTAATACAAGAAGGGGATTAGGTTGGTGAAATTACTACAAGAAGGGAATCAGGATGAGGACACTACTACAAGATGGGGACAATACTATAAGATGGGGATCAGGATGGGGACATTACCACAAGATGAGGATCAGCATGGGGGACATTACTTCAAGTTTAAGACCAGGATGGGGACATTACCACAAGATGGTGATCAGGATGGGGGACACTACTACAAGTTTAGGACCAGAAAGGGGACACTACTACAAGAAAGGAACCAGGATGGCGACTGAAAATACCAATTCTAATTGACTCATGACATCTATTGGGTGATTTACAGGTTACATTCCTGTTGTGAATTGTGCCATTAAGCTCCTTGTTGGAGAACAGCATGTTGTGCAAAAAGTACATTGAACAGTTGGACATCTGCATTCAAAAGAAGGTCATATTAAGTTCACCTGAAAAGGTTATAGTGCATTATAAGTCCATCTTTGAATCTCCCCCGAAAGCCAATTATCTTTAACTTTGTGTGAGTAGTGTATTATTCAACTTTTTTCACAAAACTTTACTTGAACCATTTTTTATGTTTATGAGTCAGCAAAGTAGTTAGTATCTTTGCCACAAACACATTATACATAGCACAGTAATATTGTGACAATTCAGATGTACATAGATGCTGTAAGTTATTGGCCTTTGCTGCTCTGTACGGGTAGCATTAAGTTTCACATTCCACCTGTTATCTTCAATGACAATGACCTTTCGAAAGAATTATCATTTCATCAATCATCTCGATTTTTAGAGCTTATTGATAGCAAATATTTAAAGTAAATGGACATGTATGAATTTTTTGTTAGAGAAAGTATTTAATGAAAACAATAGGGAAGGAACATCTTTAACTGGAGGGCGTTCTTAATATGAGCTATTCATTATGTTTCAATTGTGTGTAAATTTCACAAGACGTTGCTTCCATTTAATGATTTAGCGCATATGGGATCCATTTCTGTCTATTTGTCCTGTGTAATTTATAAGATGCCTTGTTTTTAGGACAACTGCAAATTGTTACCGATTCTATAGACATGAAAGGAAAACTGTCAGGCTAAAAATCCATGTATAACTGCTATCATTTTCTAATTCCTCTCTTTAAGCTTTGTCTATGTATTTCTTTTATTTATATTCCCCTATCTTCTGTAAACTTCAAATAAAGAGATTCATTCAATCTGTCACTCACAGTGAGTGATTCACTTAGTTCCCTGCCGTCCCCTCCCCATAGATGAATATGCACAGGAGATCAGTGAGGGGGAGGGGCTGCATTTTCCTCTCTACTCTCTTTGCAGCAAAACTAAAGGCCACTTTACACACACAGATATCTGTGTCCAACTTCTGAACAGATCTCTGGTTGCAGTGAAATCATGGACACATTGTTCCATTTTGTGGCTGTGTACAAATGGAATAATGTGTCCATGATTTCACTGCAACCAGAGATCTGTTCAGAAGTTGGACACAGACATCTGTGTGTGTAAAGTGGCCTTAAGAGATCAGATAAACACAGGATCTCTCACAGCACAGCATGGATTCCTTTTTACAGAAACGAATGGAATTTAGATCAGATAGGCAGAACTGTAGCTTTCTCCCTCTGTGTCCTGAACAGAGCAGTAGTTTCAGAAAGTGAAACCACCCAGCACTGAGAGCAGAGAGAGGAGGGAGGAGAGAACTGCTGAGAGGGAGTGCATAATTACATGACAGTTTATACAGCCAGGACTAATTTTCTCTGCTTATAATGGACAGGACTAATGCAGCAGCTCTCTGCAGGGTGTGAAGATGCTGATAACATGAAAATTACAAAGGGTAGAATAATGATTTTACATGTTTTTAAAAGGTCTGCTCAGGCCCTATTCAAGGGTAATATTAGTATCATACTGAAAAATGACCTAACAGTGTCCCTTTAAGCCAACCACGTACATTGGATTACCCTTAGCCAAATACTTATTCTTTCCTGAGGTCTCATAAGGCTGCCAAATCATATGACAACAAGCAGTCTTGCAAGGAAACAAAAGATTGTGCATATTAAAATTTAACATGCATTATCCTTCTTTAACCTGATATCTGTCATTATTGTCCTGTCAGTGGTGCCCACATATACATTCTACTGAAGAGTGAAGGTTAGATACTTTAAGGTAATATGTATAACAACTTTATGTCCATATTGCACAACTCTATCAGGTTATCTGAAGGCAACATTAAAACTATATAATGTGTATTCATATATGTCTGTTTTCTATTTGTGATTTTTTATATTTCTTAAATCTTTTTTTTCCTGGCCTCAGGTATAAATCTACAGTGCAGTGATAAAAATTTTTTATCAGATGTTTATATACATTTTTCTATATATTTTTGTAAACTAAAAATGAAAAATATTTTGTTTACAACTCAAAAAAACTCAAGGACCTGGGAATCAGCTGAACAGGCGGGGTCAGGCAATCCGATCAGCTGATTGACCACATGACCGAATCAGCTGATAGGTTTAAATCGTGCGCCCGCCAAAACCTATCAGCAAGCAGGAAATTTAAACAATGCTGATGTGGTCATATGACAAATCAGCTGACCGGGTTGCTCCACCCCTTCCCAGTCAACTGATTCCCTTGAGCTACGGTAGGTGGCGCACATCGCGGGGACACACGCCGGAGAGGTGAGGATCTATTTTTTCATTTTTAACCCCTGCTTCACTTCTGCAATGTATATTATACATTGCGGAAGTTAAATAACAGAGGAAGAGAGCAGTTTTAGTGTACTGTGCATGCTCAGTACACTAAAATCGGGTCCGAGAAACAATCCTGTGTTTTCTCGGACCTGTGTTCCATAGGCTCTCATGTTAATGGCCGCGGATCGTGTCGGATTCGATTGTGTCCGATTTGGTCCGCTGTGCCCAAAATTGGAGCAGTCTCTGATATTGGGTACAGCAAAAAATCAGACAGAATTGAATCTGTCACAAATCGGATGCCATTAAGGACAAATCCATGCAGGTCCATTGCCCATTGGCATACATGGGGGCCAAATCTGATCCGTGGCTGTCTGTTTTACAACAGACAGCCACAGATTGCAAAATAATCGCAATGTGAAAGCAGCCTTATAAATGTTTTTATCTGCATGGTACTCCGTTTTCCTCCAGTTTATTCTTCAAATATTAAATGTAATGTTTTTTTCCAAAAGCAATTATTTTCTATGCTTTAGTAATCTGTTTAGTTAATTTATAGAACTGATGAAAACTCTCATTTTTATTTTACTACAGGAGGATATCGAGTGCCCAACAAAAGTGAGTGTTGCTAAAGAATCAGCTTTGGACGGGCTTCTAAGGGATAAAATGTACCCACCAAATGACCTCTCCTCGGATGAAGAATATGAAATTCAAGAATCCAGGTCTTCACGGCTGAAAAAATCTGGAAAGCAACGAATTGATAATATCAAAAAAGCATTTTCTAAGGAAAGCATGCAAAAAACAAAACAGAATTTTGGAAAGAAAGTGAACAGGATTCGCACAAGAATAGTGACTCCAGAAAGGAGAGAGAGAATAAGGCAGTCTAGTGAGAGACTTAAACAGTCAGGTGAGAGATTCAAGCAGTCCATAGTGAAGGCAGCACCTAATAAAGAAACATTTAAAATTAAGAAGAAGGAAAAACAACGCACCACTGCAGAAGGTCAAGAAGGTGAGAAAGAAGATGTAGAATCCATCTCAGAAGGTCCCTTAGTTGAGCCTATCTCAGAAGTCACCTACACTGAAGTGGTCACTGTAAAGAAAAAGAAGAAAAAGAATGAAGATAAGGCTGAACTTTTGCCAGATCAAGAAGAGGAGAAAACTACCTCAATCTCAGAAAAACCTCTGCTCAAACTGGAAACAAAATTAGATGCTGAAGAGACCCCACTTGTAGACATCAAGCTATCATAGACTGAGAACTTGGGAGAAAGAGTTGACGTTAGATATCTAATATGTCATACTGACTGTGGGCCTTCAAGCACGTAAAGAACAGCGATGCCTGAATAATGTCAATCCTGCCCCAGTATTGTAAAACTATTCATTATACCACCACAGATAAATCCATATATCATAATAGGTTTGACTGACAATGCTAGATAGATGACTGAAGACTTCTAAGTAATTAAAATAATGCTGAATTATATGAATTTAGCCATGAAAAGCTATTAACGTAATTCTGTGATGTGATC
Source organism: Allobates femoralis (assembly GCA_033576535.1). Taxonomy (NCBI): domain Eukaryota; kingdom Metazoa; phylum Chordata; class Amphibia; order Anura; family Aromobatidae; genus Allobates; species Allobates femoralis. The sequence continues at coordinate 297,132,027 of JARQOC010000005.1, forward strand.
TTAAAAATATTTATGTTGGTAAATGGAATATAAAATCATAACAGAAAAAAGTTTGAATGTGGATAATGGTAATGAAGATGATAAGATGATATTGGCTATGGTGCTCTATGTGTGGGTGGTATAGGATAACCGAAAGGAACCAAACCCTTTTGTAATAGCATGGTGATGTTTAAGGTACTTTGAGTTTTTTAAAGGATGAAATATTATTTTATTATACGTGTGCATTATATACATACAGATGTGTGGTTGTGTGTAAATAAATGAGAGTGAGTACAGTATATTCCTCTTTAAGAAAACACAAAATATGGACATAACCCGATATGTAAACTGAGGTAAGTTTTTGAATGGATCAGAATGATGTGAAATGGATTTAGTTTGTTTATTGTAAATTTCTTAGATTTTAGCTGTGGAAACATTGAGACCTGGTCATATTAAGTATGAATGAAGCATTGTTGGCAGTTTTTATTGCCACTATATTAGGCACTGCTCACACTAGTGTCATGGCTTCCAAGTCATGAACACTGTGTTTTGTTTTCGAAACATATTCCTACCAATCCTATTGTACTCATCTGATTTTATTGGAGCCTTTCAGGTTTTGTTCAGGATTGAAGTATATTTACTTGAAATAAAAATTTAGGTAATTTCATTCTGCCCCAGGGCACCCTTAAACTGTACAGTAATAGCTACTTTAAAATGTGGATTTACCTAGGTCGTAGCAAAATCGGTACTGGTGGCAATTACTTTTGATGACTAGGATAAAAATGCAGACTACACTGATCTTGTCATGAAAATACCCGATAGAAAGACAAAAATGCTCAAAGCCTGAGGCTAGGAATAGACTTGCGTCTGCCCCTGAGCCTGGCCAATCGGTCAGGAACTTAGTTTCTGCATGGAGCAGCGCATAGCGTTTCCAGCGGGTAACGCTATGCCCACCAGGCTATGTATCTCTATGGCAACTGGACACTTACCGCAGCTGCCAGCTCCACAGAGATCTTCAGGATATGTGCTTTTGGAAAGCACACAGGAAACGCGGTCTTCAGCACAGCTAAATTTCTGACGGATTAGCCAGGCTCAGGGGCAGATGCAAAGTCTGACCCTAGCCTTAGACAATTATATTTAAAAAATACTAAATGAATATTTTTTTTAGCCTAAACTTGTTTTTTTAATTGTAGTATGATGCAGTAGAAGGTGATTAATCATGAGGAAACATCATACAGTAGGTGTCTACAGAAAGTGCACATATTTAGTAGGAGCTATAAGTATGAGATAGAAAACATTGAATGGTATTAACATTAGAAAAACAGAGGTACTGTTGTCCATGCCTATGTCTGGTATTGCAGCTCTATCCCATTTCAGTATGTTCGGTATTGCTGCATTCAATAGCTGAAATGCTTAACACAACTCATGCAGTGACACTGTTGATGGAATAAAGTAGCATGGATTCTTTTTTGTAATTCTGTACAACCCATTTTATACAATTTATACTTCTTCGGGACTAAATGGGTTTATACAATATATACTTCTTTGGGACTAAATTGAAGTGCCTCCATATTCCATATTAAGCTGCCCACATTAACAATATATAATACAGCCTGTTGTATAGACAACAGAATAGGATAGATTACTCCCAAGTGAGGCATTAAATACATTAGCTGCTATAAGGAAGGGTTGGTTTGTCCACTGATTGACCATATGTTGGTGTTAATATAGTATCTACATATATGGACCTTGGCAGCTATATTATATAGGAAAAAATATACTACTAAAATATACTACTTGGTTATACTGTATAAGATAAAATATATTACTTGGTTATTGTTTGTCATATGATTGGTATATTCAGTCTGCCATGAACAATTATGCACTCAAAATTTGTGGTCACCGTATGTGAATTACTTGTTTAGAACGTCAAAATGCCAAAAGCTGTGTTACAAGTTCACTACAGAATGAAGGAGTATTTGTCAAACTGGAGAAGGTAACCAGAGTTAAGTCATATTGATCGGATCGTTCGGCGGTCCTTTGGAAGTGTCATTTTCTTTTCAAAATCTTTTTTCTTACACTAATTTGATTAATCTAACTGATTATGTATCTCATGTCTGGGCAAACATCAAAGCTCAAGTTTGATTTCGGTATTTGAATACCATTAACTCGTTTTACTACTGTTGATTTATAGATAATTTGGATTAGGACATGAAAAATAGGATTTGTTTGCATCTTAACTTGTAATGTGATTATTCTATGAAGGCCATTAACAATTTGTCTTTTTACAGCATGCTACTAGAAATGGCTTTATTTAAATTACTGAACAATGATGTTAAATGACAGGATCTGATTATTTGTAATATATATATATTATTAATAAAGTCCCATCTTTTGGAATGAATCATTTCACAAGATTCATGAAATGTGGCCTCTAAATCACACACTTACATATTTCATTCTACGAGACATATATTGTGTTAATGTGCAATGCTATGAATGATTTCTTATATCATTATGGTAATAAATTAAGCCAAAAGCCCTCAGTGTCTAGATGACAGTCATTAGATTCCACATATTTATGAATGACTGCAAAACAAGGGCTGCTACAATCTAGTTACACATCTCCCTGCTGAGTCACAATGAATCCTATAATTATGTGTATAGAATTCAATCGTCCTAAGCAGACATGGGTTTTCCTTCTTTTCCATATTTATCTTTTCTGATTTTTAATTTAGCACCTACATATTTCACAGCAGTTTACTGACATCATTTGTGTTTCCTGTGGATCTCACAATCTACATCCCCTATCACTATGTCGATAAACACATAAATATAAAAACAGATAATGTTGATGTCTATTGTATTGTGGACATTACAGTATGAACAATGGAAAAAATTACTCCATGGTCCTGACACTGTGCACAGTAAAGTATTATGTAAGATGGCGACAAATTGTGAATGGCCGGTAGGTATCACAGAAGTGGTTGTCCTCTGGGATGTAAACCTGGAATGTTTATTGTGGACTTGTAGTTCCATGAGTTTTGTTAAAGCATTGAGGGCCGGGTTTACAATTAGCTAGAGAGATGGCTGTCTCTGGCTATCCACATATCTCTACCCATGGGTGTCGCTCATGTCTCTTAACCCCTTTAATACCTTGCCTTTTCCCTTTTTTGTGTCTTTGCTTTGACCTCCCCTTCTTCCAGAAGACATAACTTTTTATTTTTAAATCCATTTAGACAGATGAGGTCTTGTTTTTTGCCAGACGAGTTCTACTTTTAAACAGTGCCAAACTGGGATGTCTGGGGCCACCATGGAAATTGACCTGTCACACATAGCATTCTGCTTTTTATGAGTAAGCTTGGTGTGCAGTTAGCACACAAAACGCATTAAGAACAATAAAATCTACTTGGAACTTTGGACTGACTGACAGATCCATTTATTCACAGCGGCGCGATCGTCCATCCATCCATTCCATCTTCCTATATTGGCTTCAGTATCTCCTCGGGTGGTTTGCTGTAGTCTCGTGTGTTTTAGTGTTTGCGTCTCACACAACCAAACAAGGTGAGTGTTTTTTGGCAACATTCCATATACTGGTACCATTGCATAAGACCCTATTCTGTGCTTGTCTCTCTACCCTAGCTTATTGTATATTGGAATTCACCACACAGTGACAGAATAATACCACATACATACAAGGGATAAATATTGCCATGTCATGACCAGTGCCAGAGCTGGCTCCAGGTTTTTGTGAGAACCGAGCGAAAGAGTCTGCAGTGTATATATATCATCTTATAAAGATTGCGGACTGTAATGTAAATATATATTGAGTTCTGTGCATATTAATTGGGACAAAGCAAGTCTTTACTTGTTTTTCTTGCATTAGTTTTACAATTGCTGATAAGTGTTTTCTGAGTTCTTGGTGTCGTTTTCCTCTTTCGTCCACATTTCCCTTTTCTTTTTGGAGAAAACGATCCAGTTTCATTGTGTGTGTGAATTATTCTTGAAACGGTAGATTTTCCAGTACCAACTATGGAGCAATTTCTCTTACAGTCAGACTAGTATGTTCATTAAGAGTAATAATTCTAGACTCTTCCGTGGAGTAACATCCATTTTTACAGGCATGAATCACACTGAGAAAAAAAGTACACTAAACCACTCCTCACAGAAACAAGCTCTCAACTGAAGCTGAGGGGGCAGCTAGCTATTATCTGACTAAAACCAGTCAAACCACATTTTGTTACTCAAGGTTGTACACGCACACCTGTTCAAAGAAGTTAAAACTGGTTTGAATCACTGACTGGTAACCCCAACTTACGATTTTACTTAAAAAATGCTTTGTCTCAATTAATTTGCACAACACTGTATATATATATATGCTAGCACCAGTTCACATTTAGTCTGTGAGTGCTGTCCAGTTTTTTTCTCTCTTATATATATATATATATATATATACCTCCCCTACAGATATAATCCCTCTTATCCTGTGTCTCCCCCTCAGTGTGATGTAACTCCCCCACGTGCGCTGTAACTCCTCAGTGCACTATAATTCCCCTCCTGTGTGCTGTCTCTCCCCTGTGTTCTGTTTCTCCCCATTGTGTGCTGTCTCTCCCCCCATGTGTTCTGTCTCTCAACTCTTGTTATGTCTCTCCCACCCCGTGCATTGCCTCTCCACCCCATGAATTGTCTCTCCCACCCTGTGCATGTCTTTCCCCCCTGTGCCTGTCACCCTATGCACCGCCTCTCCCCCCTCCGTGTATGTCTCCCTCTGTGTGCAGTCTTTCTCCCTAATGCGCTATTTCTGTCTCTCCCCTGTTCGCTCTCTCTCCTCCCTGTTTACTCTCTCTCCCCTGTGCATGTCCTCCCCATGCACTGTGTCTCTCCCCTGCACCTGTCTTCCCCTATGCCTGTTTTCCCCCTGTGCACTATGTCTCTGCCCTGCACCTGTCTCCCCTGTGCCTGTCTCCCCCTGTGTGCCGTGTCTCTGCCCTGCACCTGTCTCCCCCTTGTTCACTCTTGTGGCTCTCCCCTGCGCCTATCTCCCCTGTGCCTTTCTCCCCCTGTGTGCTTTGTCTTTCCCTTGCACCTGTCTCCCTCCTGCGTGCTTGTGTCTCTCCCTTGCACATTTTTAGAGGAAAGTTGTGCTCAGTATAGGAGAGCTGGGGCGCACATAAGCAAAGGGGGAGTTTAATGGTTAACAAACCTCTTTATTGAAGTTACACCACAACACATTTCAACAACTGTCTGCTGTCTTTATCAGGTGGATTTGCAGCATAATGGCAGTCATGACACATTAAATAATCTTGGGAACCAATCACAATAGTTACCATCAGTGATGTTATTTAACCCTAAAACTACCTGATCAATTGCTGGAAACTATTTTGTGGTAAAAAAAAAACATATAAAAAAACACAGGTAATAAAACATTAATGGATGATATAAAATTACTAATAATAATAATAGTACATGACAAATTATAAAAACAATATTGGAAATGTATAAAAACAGTATGTAAAACCCTCTAAATTTAAAATGATGTTAAAATTATGAAATGACAATAAAATATTACTAAGACTAATGAACATAAAACCACCACTGTATTAGAATCCTTCCATTAACCACCATCCAAATAAATTAGTACGACCATAAACATAACTTTGTACTTACATACATTGTCTATTGGCAGATTCAACCCTTCAGGGCTCAATGTCCCTAATTTAAAGTACCAGTAGCTTTCTTTATTGAATAAGCTACAAAAATGATTTTTTGAGGTGTCAGGTATATGATCAATTATTGTTAGCCTTAGGCACCTTGGATCTTTCTGATGTACCGTCGACAGATGTTTCAAGACACTATGTAAGCGATACTCATTTTTAATGTTAGAATGATGTTTGTTTATCTAGCGTGCTTTTTTTGCACCGTATGACCCACATATTGAAGCTCACATATACATTGTAAAAGGTACACTACATGACTTGAATGACAATCAACCCTGCAGTTTATGTTAAAACTTTCACCAGTTGTTTGTGAGCAGAAAGAAGTAGCACCATCAATGATGGTTCCGCAACAAAGACATCCCAGAGTTTTACAAGAAACACACCCTTTGTCTCCTGACTAGGTATTACGTTAAAGTGTCTAGATCTCAATACAGTGTTACTTGGTGAAACCAAACTGGTTAAATTTCGTTTTTTTCTATATATTATAGACAGGATTGCGTCACCTTGTAGGATCAACCAATGCCGGTTCAATAATTTTTGTATGCTTGCACGAGATTTATTGGAGGTGGTTATTAGCCTCCACTCATTATGCCTTACTACATTACTGTCCTTTTATGTTCAATGATCTTATTAATGCAGGATTCTTGTGTGAGTGATCCAGTCTTTTCAAAAGCATCCTTTATCACTTTTTTTTGGAAAGCCTCTTTGTAGGAATCTTTTCTTCAAGATATTAAATTCTCTGACAAAATCCTCATTCTCTGTGCAGTTTTTCATATTTGTCAGTACTGTCTGTACGGAATGTTTTTCAACCATCTGGGTAGCTGTCAACTATCGAATTCAAGATAATTGTTTACGTCTCTGGGTTTGAAATAAGTCGATGTGGAACACTCTACCCCGATGATCGAATTTTAATACAAGATCCAAGAACTGTATGGAAACATCTAATAAGGACGCAGTGAAGTTCAGACCCCAGGAGTTCTTATTTAATTCTTCTACAAAGTTCAATGCTTCACTTTCTCGACCCTCCTATATAAGGGAGAGGTCATCTATGAACCTACGGTATAGTACAATATGGCTGAGGGCCAGAGGGGATTGTGCAATAAAGACGGACTCGAAGAGCCCATGTACAGGTTGGCATAACTTGGGTCGACTCTCATCCCATTGCACAGCCCCTCATTTGTTGGTAAAAGTACCCTTCAAAAAAGAACACGTTATTGTTAAGAATAAATTTTGTGTCCATTATTAGAAATTCCTTTCCTGTGGTAAAGTGTGGTCCGCCGTAAGGTAATTGTCCACAGTCTTTATACCCAAGTCATGGGTAAAGTTATTATACAATGCAGGGACGTCTAATGTCATGAACAGACAACCATTTTTCGGTGGTAATTCTCTTACTGTACTAATCAAAGATGTGGAGTCCTTCAACTGTGAATCAAGTTCCAAGCCATACCTTTGAAGGAACAAATCCACATAGCGCGAGAGGTTGGAGGTTATCGAGTTGATACCCGATATAATAGGGTGGCCTGGGGGGGTTAGTGGAATTTTTTATGTATTGTTGGGAGAAAATAAAAATGAGGGGTCCGATATAGTGGGATATCCCAAAATTATCTTTCTGTCTTATTCAGGTAGCCTTTGGAAAAGACCTCCTTGATAAGAATATTGTATTTTAAATATATAAAATATATAGAAATAGATGGATGAGATTCAAGTTTCAGGTAATAATCTTTGTCTCCAGTATTCTTTCTCCTTCCTTGTTATACTAGTCCTTATCCATTATTACCACCCCTTCACTTTTATCTGCATTTTTTATTATAATTGCATTGTTATTTTTTAAAGCTATTATAGCTTCCCTTTCCTCTTTTGTGAGATGATCTGGTTTAGTACAGTGTTCAATTGTACGTAGGTCTTTTAATACCAATTGCTGGAACGTTTCAATATGGGCCTCTTTATGATTAAGTGAGTAAAACATTTTTTGACCCTTGCACCTGTCTCCCCTGTGCACTGTGTCTCTCCCCTGCACATGTCTCCCTCGGCACCTGTCTCCTCACTGCACACTGTGTCTCTGCCCTTTGCCTGTCTCTCCCGTGCCTGTCTCCCCCTGTGCGCTGTGTCTCTCCCCTGCACCTGTCTTCCCTGTGCGCTGTCTCTCTCTCCTGCACTTGTGTCCCCCTGTGTGCTGTGTCTCTTCTCTGCACCTGTCTCCCCATGTGCGCTGTGTCTCTGCCCTGCACCTGTCTCCCCTGTGCCTGTTTACCCACTGTACACTATGTACCTTTCCCCTGACAGAGGGAGCCCTGGGTGCTGAGTAATTTGCCCCTAATGGGGGCCCCTGGGCGCTGTGTAACTTGCCTCTGATAGGGGGCTCCTGTGTAATTTGCCCCTGACAGGGGGCTCCTGTGTAATTTGCCCCTGAGAGGGGGTCCCTGTGTAGTTTGCCCCTAACAGGGGAGCCCTGTGTAATTTGACCCTCACAGGGGCCCTTGTGTAATTTGCCCCTGTGTACTTTTTCCCTGACAAGAGAGCCCCTGTGTACTTTACCCTGACAGAGGGCCTCCTGAGCACTGCCTCACCCCCGCACCCTCTCTCTCCCTCCTAATCTGAGCGGCAGCCGGCAAATGCTGATTGCAGTGTCTGACTGTAGTGAGCAGCAGCAGCAGATCTCTGTCTCCTGAACCATCATGGTGCAGGTAATAGAGATCTACTGCTGCCGCACAGGTTAGGAGGAAGAGAGGAGGTGCGGAGGGAAAGGGGGGCAGTGCTCAGGGGCCCCCTTTCAGGAGAAAAGTACACAACGCCCAGGGGCCTAGTAGGCCTCTCTGCCAATCCAGGGCCCTGGGTGCTGACAGCCGACCCTGGACTCCCCAGCCATAGTCACTTGCAGAGTCCAGCGCTCTAGCCATCCGGAGAATCCACAAAGGAACTGCCTGCCCGCGCACACACACAGCAGAGTCTCGGAGCAATAAAATCATCGCCCTGAGACTCTGACCCCCTGTGCACGCGTTGGCAGCATCGCTGTGCTGCAGAGAGCTGCACATAGGAGGCAGGCAGCAGTACAGAAGCAGGGATATGCGATCTCCTTGTTCTGCCACTGCAGAGACTAATCATACGGTATCGGCACACTATGCATGCCAATATGATTAGTAGCATTACCTCCAAGGGACCCACTTGGACCCTCTTTACTCAATACAGGGGGGTAGGGGTGGGGAAAGGGGGTTTCATGGCCATTGGAACCTAGGGCCCACCGGAGGATTTCCCGATGCCCCAGTTGACCCGGCTTTTGAATGACATTATTCATTTTACCATAAAGTATGATGAAAAAATGAAAAAAATCCAAATGTGGTGAAATTGCAAAAAAAAATGAAATTATACAATGATTTTTTTTTTTTTATTCAACATGTTCACCATATGGTAAAACTGACAAATGAGTATGATGACTCAGGTCAGTATGTGTTAATAGATATCAAATATGCATACTTTTACTTTTATATAGGTGGTGAAAAAAAATTCAGAAGTTGATGAAAAAAAAAAAAGAATTCTCTTTTGGAGCCATTTTCTGTGACCCATAACATTGTCATTTTTCAGGATCTGGGGCTGTGTGACAGATTATTTTTTGCATCTTGAGCTGATGTTTCTAATAATACCATTTTTGGTAGATGCGATGTTTTGATCGCCTGTTATTGCATTTTATTGAAATGTTGTGGTGACCAAAAAACATAATATTGTTGTTCTGACTTTTTTTCGTATGTGTGCACTGACAGAGATACAGTGTGAGTGAAGCCTGAGGTTACCCCACTGGGATACTTCTGGAAGAGGAGTCTTATCCAACCTGCAAGGTGTAACTGGAAAAGAAACTGACTGTTATACTGTGGAATATTGATGTTTTCCATAAAGCCCAGAAAGCGGTTTATGAGTTCTTGAATAAATCTGCTGGCCTTTTTAAATAGAAACAGTTCCTGTGTTCTGCCTCGAATCCACAGAAAAGTTAGTAACCCCCATCACATTCAATGAGAGGATCATTACCATGACTAGACAAAATTTGTCACTTGCTTATATTCTAGGTCTAAAGCCACCCATCTTCCATACACTAGACTAATGTCGACCAAATATACCTATATTGACTGACAGTCTAATGTGTGTGAGATCCCTGAAAAATATATTGTCAGAGGATATAATGATCTGGTATGCATGATTTCAGACTGCCAATAATACTTTCTCCCAGAGATAAGTTGCTGCCAGATATTTCTGGCAACGTCGCTCTCATTGTAGACACAGTAGCACTTAGCCAAATGAGCACTTCTTTGTATGGGAGAGTTGGCTGAAATGGCTGCCGTTCAAATGAACATCTCAACCATTGGCTGACAGCCAACTAATGTATATGGCTAGCTTTGCATTCATAACTAACATTTGAGACATATGATTGATTGCATAGTAACTTCATCAATGTAAGGTCCAGGCCTTTTAAAGTCTTATGCTCTTCTTTTTTCATTTTCACCTTCTTCAAATGTTTTATGATGTTTTATCTATTTATCTATGTAGATAATAGCAGTGAGGCTTTGGTCACTAATTGAACTTTTTCTATAAAGGGAACCTGTCAGGTTATTTTTACCCCCGATCCTATCACTACCTGTCCCTACACCTTCCTAGCTCATCCCTAACCATACCTCTCTGAGCTAAAACTGCAATATAATGTGTGAGAAAAATGTTTATTGCCTTACATTTTCCTATGGCAATGAGGGCTCCAGGCTACGTCCGTAGACTGAGATGGGTGGTCTCGGGTCTCCATTCTCCCCTCCCTCACTGTTTTTATCATGCCCCTCTGGGCATCATCATTCCTTCTCCTGTGCACCCCTATTTTGAAATTCCCGCCTCCTCTTCATAGTATGAGGTGCAGCCGAAACATCATTTCCTCTCCTGCGCAGTGCGTGGGTGTATGGACTGTACAGGCCAGCTCCGGGGCATGCGCAGTGTGCATATTGAAGCTGGGCCGTACACCTGATAAGCCCTCACAATGCACTGGACCAGAAATGACGTCCGGCTGAAGGTCATACTATGAGGAGGAGGCAGGATTTTCAAAATAGGGGGCGCGCAGGAGAAGGAATGATGAGGCCCAGCGGGGCGTGATAAGAGCAGCTTGGGGGGAGAATGGAGACCCGGAGACCGCCCATCCCAGTCTACCCGTAGCCTGGAGGCCTCATTACCATAGGAAAATGTAAGTTAATAAATCGTTTTTCTCAAGTATTTTATTGCTGTTTTAGCTCAGGGAGGGATGATTAAGAATGTGCTAGCAAGGTGAAGGGACAAGTAGTGCTAGGATAGGGGGTTCCTTTTAAAGACACCATGCATGATAAAGTGAGCTAAATCTACCAATTCACTTCTTCTGGGTGGCACAGTGGCTCAGTGGTCAGCACTGCTGCCTTGCAGCACTGGGGTCCTGGGCTCAAATCCCACCAAGGACAACATCTGCAAGGTGTTTGTATGTTCTCCCTGTGTAAACTTGAAAACTTCATTTATTAGAGCACCATTTCACTGTTATATCCTGCTACATCCTGCACCTGCTACAGTGCAAAAGCAGACAACTTCTTGAAGTTCTCCTGATGAATCTTACCCATTAATCACGGACAATGGACTCCAATTCACTAATATTCAAGGGTTGTCGAGAGAGTGATACAAAAAGATAAGAGAAGAACTCATTGAATTATACAAATTAAAGAAACAATACAAAAACACATCAAAGTAATTGAATATTTCTTATCCATATAGTTGAAAGTACACTTTGTATGTCTAAATTTAACCCCTTCCCGACACATGATGTACTGGGTACCACATGAGCTTGCATCACTCCCTGTACATATCGGGTGATCTGTTCAGCTGACGTGTGCAGATAACAGATGAAGGTGGATAAGCAATCCGCTCACATCTGTTAGCCCTTTTAGATTGCACTGTCAAACACCGACAACGCAGTCTAAGGAGCTACAGCAGGATTGTGCCATTCCCCGCTGCCATAGGAGACCCTGTGTTCCGATCATGGGCTGCTGACAGGTTAGCATGACAGTGCGGGGTCAGCTGGTGACATCACTACCAGTCAGTGATGTCTGAGCAGCGGGGTTCACAGAAAGTGATCATTTGTGCTATGCAGAGGGATGCTGAAGCATCTCTCTGCACTGCACACGTGATCAGACTGCGCACTGTTGAGGCGCCCTAAGGGGCCAAGTAAAATAAAGAAAAAAAGTGTAAAAAAGAGTTTTCAAAAAAATAAATAAATAAATGTTGAAATCACCCTCTTTTCCCCAATTGGAAATAAAACTATAAAAAAAATCACACACATTTGGTATCGTCACATTCAGAAATGCCTGATCTATTAAAATATAAAATCAAATAAACAGATCTGTAAACTGTCTAATGGAAAAAAGTCAAAATGTCAAAATTAAGTATTTTTGGTCACCACAACATTGCAATAAAACGCAATTACAAGCAATCAAAACACATCTTCTCAAAAAAAATGGTATTACAAAATGTCAGCTCAAGTTGCAAAAAATAAGTCATCACACAGCCCCAGATCCCAAAAATTAGAACGCTAAGGGTTGTCGAATATGGTGCGAAAAGCACAACTTGTTTTATTTTTACAATCTTCAGAATTTTTTTCACCACTTAGATAACATTAAAAGTATACATGTGTTTGGTATCTATGAACTCATACCGACGTGAGTCATCATACTGACATGTCAGTTTTACCATATAGTGAACATGATGAATATAAAACACAAAAACCATTGTTGAATTTCAGTTTTTTTAAATTTCACTGCACTTTTAATTTTTCCATTATTTTTCAGTTTTCTCTATGGTAAAATGAATGATAACAGAAACATAAAAATGTTATCGCTCTTGGAAGAATGGGAGGGAAAAATGGAAAAACTCCTGGAGGTGAAGAGGCTAACACTGGCTATACTATCTGGAGTTGGCAGAAAGAGGATTTACTGGCTACCACCAGATTCCTGAGGAGAGACTCGTGGTCAAAAACCTTGAGTGACTGGAATAGACGTGTAGCAATATTAGGTGACAACACGCAGTGGCGTTTCAGTCTACATAAGGACTCATTTACACATCAGTCATTTTTCTCATATGCAAAACACAGACCAATTGATTTAGATCACCTTCATCACTGATCGGTGAGTGTGTCAACCTTTACCACCAGAGATTCATCAGTTTTGTTTTTGTGTGTATGAGAATGTTTCTCCTATTAAACAAAAATGAAAACTGGACACAACTAGAATGCAGCAAGAATGAAATCCTTGAGTTGTCCGACGTTTTCACAAACCCATAGACTTGCATTGGTGAGTTTGATCCCAGACTACTAGACTAGGATCAAAAATGGAAAAGCCAGTTTTTATTTTTGCAGATCATTTGATTGATCCAGAAAACAACTTGGTCTTGTGAAAATATCCATGGACTATAATGGCCAATGACATCTAAAATGATCCAGTACGAAGCAAATAACGCAATAAATAAAATGTACAATATTTGTTGTTCATATATATAGTGGACTGGGCATAGATTGAAACACAAATAATGACACAACAGATTCAAGAATATTAGAAATCCAGGTGCAGATAAAAAATCTAGATGAGTATAAACAGTTGACATCTGGCAAAGTACATAGTAATAAATATAATTAAATTCCAGGAAATTGCATAGCGGTCATAATAAGTAGGTAAGAAGAAGGTAAAAATAAAGTGTACAGCGCACTGAATAAATAATAATGTAGGCTTCGGGTCTGCACTGATTATTAGGCTGTGTGCCCACACGCCGGGTTAGGGCCGGTTTAAATGTGTAAACCGCCGGTCGGTTTACATAAGTTTTATGTAAATTTATGTTAATCCAAACCGGCGTTTGGATTAACATTAAAACCTATGTAAACCGACACCCGCTGTGCACACAGCGGCGGTTTACACATGATCATCTGTTGCTAACCCGCTGGGTTCCCAGCGGGTTAGCAAAGAATGAGCATGTTCTATAATCCGGCCGGTTCTGCAGCGGCTGCAAGCAGAATCATGTGCTGCTTCCAGCCGCTGCAGAACCGCCGGCGCTAACCCGCTGTGCACCCGCCCGCAGCACCCGCCCGCACCCGCCTCACATACCCGCCAGGAAGCCACCGGATGCCTGCAGAGCTTCCTGGTGGGTCCGCCCAGCCGCCCACCGGCACAAAGCCGGTATGTGGGCACACACCCTTACTATTCCCATTTGTTATGTCACTTATTTCTTCACATGGCAATTTTTGTACTATTATTGTTTATTACGCTTTTTGTGGTTTGATACTTTATTATGAATTAACATTTCCTTTATATTATTTAATAAGTACATTATGCACTTTATTGTTACTCTTTCTTCCATAAATTAATCTGCTTCACTAGCTATTAGGGACACTATGTACTTTACTGGTACTTTATGTTTGTGCTGTGATCTCACCTCTATGATTTTTAAACTGCTATGTCATCATTTATTTGTTTTAATTCATGTCCAGTCCATGATATATGAAGTAAAGATTATATATATTTTATTGATTCAGACAAATATGGGTCATGGATAGACTGGGCGCTTATGTAAAACCGCGTCCAATGCCCACCAAAAAACTGTATTAGAAACTGGTGCAAAAAATCTGCATGAGCTTCACACATAAAAACACAGTTATAGTAAAAAATTACAATAAATAGCAAGTGCAATAAAAAAGTGACAAAAAACAGGGTTTTTGGTTCATACGTTTTTTGCAAAAAAGGTAATTTAAGCTGCCTCACCTTGACATGGTAACCCTGATCGAGACAGTCCCTATCCCACATTTGTCTGGTTCTGGCTTTACTCCTGTTAGTAATAGCAGGAACTGGAGGTTACCTGCCCCTCCTTTATGAGGTCTGCATATTTAAGTCTGCTACACAGACGCCCATATTAGAAGAGATTTTTCCTGTGTCCTGCTTAGAAGTATGTACACACTAGCAGGTTTTTAACACATTAGATAGGGACTGTCTCGATCAGGCTTACCATGTCGAGGTGAGGCAGCTTAAATTACCTTTTTTGCAAAAAACGTATGAACCATAAACCCTGCTTTTTGTCACTTTTTTTTTATTGCACTTGCTATTTATTGTAATTTTTTATTATAACAGTGTTTTTATGTGTGACGCTCATGCGGATTTTTTGCACCAGTTTCTAATATATTTTATTGATTGTGTTACTATTTGGCCTTGCTTTAGAATTGTCTGATTATTGTTAGTTTGTGTCATATTACACTCTCATTCCAATTAATCAAAGTTATCATGCAAGAATTCTGGCGTAAAAGTTTTGAAAAGTCACAAAATTTAGCTCTGAGAAAATGTGAGGGGTGGCACAGCTTGTTGAATTCATGACGTTCCATATGCCAGAATTTATCTCTAGTATATAACTGGAGTGAGACTTCGGGTCAGCCCACGGAGGTGCATGGCACTTCTCAGATGCTCAAGATTCATGAAGAGGCATGCACCTCCTTCATGAACCTGGAACATCTAGCTTCGCCCTTCATCAAGACCGATGTGAACAACTCAGGTCTTGATAAATAGGGCCTAATGTGTTAATTTAATGGGTACATGTTCGGTCAGTGGCTAGGGTCACTTTGCGTTTTTGTTTACATCCTGATCCGGATTTGAGCATTAAAAATGCTCAAAACCGGATCGTATCCGCGGCCCATAGGTTGCAATCGAAAAAAAATCACCGGTAGATCCGGTTTTGCAGCCTGCGGTAAATATCATGCAGGTTGCAAAACCGGATCCGGTCTTTTTAACATGGGCACGGATCCGGTACGCAAGTTTACATAAATGTACCAGATCCGGTTCCAGATCCGGTTTTGAAAATTGCAAAAATCCTCATTCCAAAACCAGATGCATTAATGCATCCAGATCCGGAATGAGGATTGCATTTTCACAATTTTAAGAAGTATGAAGGCACAGTCCAAAACCACATCCGGTAATGGGTGCGGTTACCGGATTGTGCCTTCTAAGTGTGACCCTAGCCAGTGAAAATCATAGAACTTGTACAAGAATCACAGATAGGCTAGGGTCACACATAGCAATCCATTTTTGGAAGTGTTTTCCATGCCAAATCCATTTTTCCTCGGCTGCTTTTTGTGCTTCTTGTGCCCTGAACTTTTTGGGACTTTGCCATTTTTTACATAAACAATGCTCTAAAAAAAACAGATCCACTTTTCCATAGGGCCCCATGTTAAAAAAACAATCCGTTTTTTTACTGCACCCAAAAACGTTCCTACCAACATTTTTGGGTTTAAAAAACCTCCTAGGAATGTTTTTGGGTGCAGAAAAAAATGATAGGGTATTTATTACATATAATCCATTTTTGCATCAGTTTTTGGACTTAGAAAAAAAATGCAAAAACTGATGCCAAAAATGTACCAAGGGCATATGTGTGGACCCTAGCCATACCCAAGTACTCAAGACCCATAAGAACAATAAAAATCAGCTATAATATGCTGAAAACTAAATACTGTAAATAAATCACATGAATTTTGTGATTCTGTCCTGTGGAAAGATGAAACAAAAATGGAACTTTTTGAGCTATGGATCAGCAGTATGTCTGGAGCAGAAAGAATGAAGTATACTGTGAAAAGAACACCATGCCTACAGTGAATAATGCCAGTGGTTTTTGTGATGCTGTGGGGATGCTATTTTTCCATTAACAATGAACACATTCAATTTGCAGTGGGAAAGATGGATTAAATTAATCATCAGGATATTTCTGAAGAAAACTTTGTACCTACTGTGAAGTCTAAGGGTACCGTCACACGTGGCGATGGCACTGCCGATTTCTTAGGCGATTGCAGGGGTGTGGCCTATTGGCACCGATATCGCCCCTGTATCGCCTAATGTAAATAGGTGATGGCGACGCCTTTTAGTGGTCGCCTAAGTTTCAGAGCAGTGCTCTGAAACCAGCCTGCCGATCTGGCGCGATGTGTACACATCGCCCCATGTAAACGGCCGATGGTCGACCTGACAGGTGATGGGAGCTATAGGCTCCCACTGTACTGCATCGCCGCTGGGGTTTTGAGACACCCCCGTGGCGATGCCGCCTGTCAGATCGCTGGTGCATCGCCGGAGGTGTCTCCCCATGTAAACGGGGAGTGGCGACGTTAGCGAGGCGCCAAAAGCGTGCGCGCTCCCGTCAGTAACACTCCACCGACAGGTTCAGAGTCCCAATGGTCCTCGAGGCGAGTGGGCACTCCAGATTGTGATCGTCCCTGGCTATAGGCCTATTTGCCTACTTAATGGGGACTCGTCTAAGGTCTATGCTTTTCTCTAATGGAGAGTGGCATGCTAATCTGGATGTCAGTAATGTGGAGACTTCCAGCCAAAATGCTCCTCTGGGAAATTAAATATGCAAATGTCTCTTCAGAGAGGAAGCATACAAATGCCAAACTGAAGCTTGGGAATTATTTGACTTTCCAACAGTACAATTATCCCTTTGCATTCCTCAAAGTCCACAAAGACTTGGTTTTAGATGAAGCTCTTGAAGATTCTCGGGTGCACGTCCTAGTCTCTTTGAGCTCTATAGGAAATCTTTGATGGGATTTAAATAAGGTGGTTACAGTACGCATCCTGTCTCACTATGCATCATTTTGGCAGCAGGTCATAACAGAATACGAGTCTCTACTAAATACAAAATATGGTTTACATAAAGGTATAAATTCATTCTGAATTCTCCAGGAAATTTATAGAGATGTCATATTGTGTTGTATTCGGATTAGTTGAATTTATACTAATTGTGTTGTGTTATATCATATGTTCTTGTTTGGCTTATTGGAAACAGAAGTAAGTTTGTAAATGTGGGTTGAATACTATTGCTTGCAACTGTATATATTTTTTGAGAACATGACGAATGTGGATGGATTGTAATGTTAGTGGTAAACATGAAAGAGAACGTGTCCAGTCTCACCATTGTTCTCCCTGCAGAAAAGCAATGAGATTGACCAAAATTGATGTGCAATGAAAAAAAGTAGGGAGAAGCCCATGAGAATAAAACAAATATCAGTATGACACGCCAGCAATTTTGCATGTGTAGTCTCGGTGTATCAGATGTGTTTACACCCATCCATGAGTTACCAATAATATTAGAGCAGCTGCATCTTTTATATATATGTATACTGTTAGGTTTATTATATAGTTTGTAAGGCTAAAAAAAGACATTATCTCTATCCAGTTCAAACTATTCTCCTACAGTGTTGATCCAGAGAAATGCAGAACACAGTTTTCCGTCGCCTTTTTAAATGTGAAAAGTGAAATACTTCCACACAGATTGGATGCAGTCAGTTCCCCCTGGTTCTACCTAGTTAATATAGTAATTACTTCAGCGAAGAAGTGAGAAATGGCATGGCAATCCTGCCCATGTTATTTCAACTGGATCTGCATTCATAAGACATGGGCTGCCCGATGCAATGCCATCTTGAACATGGGTATAGATAGTTGGACTGATTCCATTACTCATTTTATGAATGAATTCTCATAACTCATTTGTAATGAATACGGCGCTATCTTGACAAACACCAAAGCTTTTGGTATTAGCGCAGCCATAGAGGCAACTTCGCTATATGTACACCTTTGGTTGTAAAGTGCTGTATAGATCATAATGCTGTGTATTACGTTATTTAACAAATTCACTTTTATGATGGCTTTGATACCATTTTGAAACTTTTAACTTCATAGCTTAATTGTAAGAGAGGTAGAGGATAGGCAGAGTACATACTGTTGATGAGACTGACTCGCTAAAGTATTGAGGTTCTAACCCAGGGGTCTCAAACTCGCGGCCCGCGGGCCGCATGCGGCCCCTGGGGCTTCCCTGTGCGGCCCCTGGCACCTTGGACAATTGACCATGCTGACGGCAGTCCAGTGCATGGGGCCGCCGCGGCCTCTGCTATAATATTACTTCCGGCCGCTGCCCGCTTCACTCCGATGCTCGCTCTGCCCCTCTGTAAGTTCAATGCAAGCCGTCAGCCAATGAGAGGCCCGCAGGTGATGTCATACACCGAGGTCACCTGCGGGCCTCTCATTGGCTGACTGCTGCTTGCATTGAACTGGCACATCCGCAGAGCGAGCGGCAGAGTGAAGTGGCCGGAAGTAAGATTATAGCAGAGACCGCGGCGGTCCCATGCACGGGACCGCCGCCAGCATGGTTAGCATAGCAAAAGTGTGTGTGTGTTAATGTGTGTGTTAATGTGAGTGTTAATGTGAGTGTTAATGTGAGTGTTAATGTGTGTGTTAATGTGTGTGTTAATGTGTGTGTTAATGTGAGTGTTAATGAGTGTTAATGTGAGCCTGCCTGTGTGCCTGCCTGTGTGCCTGCCTGTGAGCCTGCCTGTGTGCCTGCCTGTGAGAGTGCCTGTGTGCCTGCCTGTTAGCCTGCCTGCCTGTGTGCCTGCCTGTGAGCCTGCTTGTGAGCCTGCCTGTGTGCCTGCCTGTGTGCCTGCCTGTGTGCCTGCCTGTGAGAGTGCCTGTGTGCCTGCCTGTGAGCCTGCCTGTGTGCCTGCCTGTGAGAGTGCCTGTGAGCCTGCCTGCCTGTGAGCCTGCCTGTGAGCCTGCCTGTGTGCCTGCCTGTGTGCCTGCCTGTGAGCCTGCCTGTGAGCCTGCCTGCGAGCCTGCCTGTGTGCCTGCCTGTGTGCCTGCCTGTTAGCCTGCCTGTCTGCCTGTGAGCCTGCCTGTGAGCCTGCCTGCCTGCGAGCCTGCCTGTGTGCCTGCCTGTGTGCCTGCCTGTGAGCCTGCCTGTGAGAGTGCCTGTGTGCCTGCCTGTTAGCCTGCCTGTGTGCCTGCCTGTGAGCCTGCCTGTGTGCCTGCCTGTGAGCCTGCCTGTGTGCCTGCCTGTGAGCCTGCATGTGAGCCTGCCTGTGTGCCTGCCTGTTAGCCTGCCTGCCTGCCTGTGAGCCTGCCTGTGAGCCTGCCTGTGTGCCTGCCTGTGTGCCTGCCTGTGAGCCTGCCTGTGTGCCTGCCTGTGAGAGTGCCTGTGTGCCTGCCTGTGAGAGTGCCTGTGAGCCTGCCTGCCTGTGAGCCTGCCTGTGTGCCTGCCTGTGAGAGTGCCTGTGTGCCTGCCTGTGAGAGTGCCTGTGTGCCTGCCTGTGTGCCTGCCTGTGAGCCTGCCTGCCTGTGTGCCTGCCTGTGAGCATGCCTGCGAGTTTGTACAGAAGTGTGTGATTATAACAGAAGCGCTAGAGCACAGGAGGCACACGTTTAATTATCTTTGATATACCACAACACGTTTCCACGGCAGTCCGCCGTCTTCATCAGGTGGATTTACGTGATGAAGATGGCGGACCGCCGTGGATATGCGTTGTGGTATATCAAAGGTAATTAAACGTGTGCCTCCTGTGCTCTTGCGCTTCTGTTATAATCTCACACTTCTGTACAAATATCATATCCCCATCCTAGGTTTGCAGCAGGAGCAGCTGTGAACCAGAGTCTCCGCTAACAGAATCCAAAGGACCTGCGGTGACGTAGCTGAGAACGGCACAGGGGCAGGTGATCGGATTGCTCGAGTCACCTGACTGGAAGAAGGAGCTGCTCGTGGAGGAAACCCCGAATGCTGGAGTCCGGAGCCATCCACTGTGATACGCCGAGGTTGTGCAGGGTTGCACAACCTGCAAAGGTGAGATGCGAACCCCCACATCTGTTATTGTCGCCCCCACTAGACCACCAGGTACCGCTCATCGGTTGTGGTCCCCCCCCTTTTGTTCCACATGAGTGACAGTGAGTGAGTGTGTGTGTGTGAGTTAGTGTGTGCGTGTGTGCGTGAGTTAGTGTGTGCGTGAGTTAGTGTGTGATAAGAATTCAGACCAGGTTGGGGACATCAGTAAAAAAGGGGTCCAGCATAGGGGGCATTACTGCACTATGGGGGTGAGGATGGTGACATCACTACAAAAGGTGCCAGAATGTGGACATTACTACACTGTGGGGGCCAGGATGGGGACATCGCTACAAAAGGGGATCAGCATAGGGGACATTACTACACTATGGGGGCCAGGATGGGGGACATTACTACAAAAGGGGACCAGAATGGAGGACATTATTACAAAAGGGGACCAGCATGGGGAACATTACTGCAAAAGGGGACCAGGTTGGGGATAATAGTACAAGAGGGGGACCAGGATGGGGACCAGTATGGGGACATTACAACAAGAAAGGGACCAAGATGGGGACATTACTACAAAAAAGGGGTC
This sequence comes from Allobates femoralis, assembly GCA_033576535.1. Classification (NCBI taxonomy): domain Eukaryota; kingdom Metazoa; phylum Chordata; class Amphibia; order Anura; family Aromobatidae; genus Allobates; species Allobates femoralis. The sequence continues at coordinate 297,152,952 of JARQOC010000005.1, forward strand.
AGGATTTTGACATTACTACATTGAGCAAAAAAATCTGGTATTACTAAAAATGTCACTTAGGCTGCTTTCACATCACGTTTTGCGCTGTTCGCGGCAGTTGCGGTGAAAAAAAACGCAACTGCCGCGATTACCGCATAACGGCCGCGATCGTGGCACACTTGCGGCAAGCCCATACAATGTCTATGGGGCTTGCAGTAAGTGTGCGGCAGGTGCGGTTTCGGCACTTGCGGCAGGTGCGGGCGCGAAAAAACGGCGGTATGCAGCATTTTTTTTTTGCAGCCGCAAGTGCTGAAACCGCACTTGCTGCACACTTACCGCAAGCCCCATAGACATTGTATGGGGCTTGCCGCAAGTGTGCCACGATCGCGGCCGTTATGCTGTAATCGCGGTAGTTGCCGCATTGCTTGTAGGACTAAGGGTGCTTTCACATCAGCGGTAAATGCTGATCGCGGCAGTTGCGGTGAAACAAACGCAACTACCGCGATTACAGCATAACGGCCGCGATCGTGGCACACTTGCGGCAAGCCCCATACAATGTCTATGGGGCTTGCGGTAAGTGTGCAGCAAGTGCGGTTTCAGCACTTGCGGCTGCAAAAAAAAAATGCTGTATACCGCGGTTTTTTTTGCGCCCGCACCTGCCGCAAGTGCCGAAACCGCACCTGCCGCACACTTACCGCAAGCCCCATAGACATTGTATGGGGCTTGCCGCAAGTGTGCCACGATCGCGGCCGTTATGCTGTAATCGCGGTAGTTGCGTTTATTTCACCGCAACTGCCGCGATCAGCATTTACCGCTGATGTGAAAGGACCCTTAGTCCTACAAGCAATGCGGCCCCCCGATATCAATATTTTTCTATGTGCGGCCCACCAACCCAGCCGAGTTTGAGACCCCTGTTCTAACCTGATAAAAAGGCATTGCTTTGAGGTTTCTTACTTAGTTTGTGGTTCCTCTTTTATAGATACAGGGGGACAGTGGAGCTACTATATGCAGTGGATATATTTTATTTAGGGAGCAGAGCACAGTGCAGAATTAAAATATTTAGGAGGCACAGTGTAGTAATGTGCTGCAAAAGGAAGAAATCAAACACATCGGGAAGGCAAATTCTCAAGAGAAATCATCAAAGCCAGGAGAAGTTGTCATGGTGGTCTGAATAAGACAAAGAAAAAAGTAAACAATGCCTCCAAAGAACATGTTATATGTGAGTCACTAAATAAGATTGTCTATGTAGCCTTTAGCTTTGCATGATCAGTTCTGTCTACACTTTATTGTCTATTAATTAATGGTGTTTGGTAGTATTGTTACTTGTGAACCACAACTCCCAGCGTACTCTTTCCATTGGTAATCTTAGGGTACCGTCATACGTGGCGATCTCCTAGGCGATTCCATAGGCGACGCCTAATGTAAATGGGCGACGGCGACACGTCTGAGTGGTCGCCTGGTTTCACATCAGTGCTGTGAAACCAGGCGACCATTCTTGGGCGATGTGTGCTGATCGCCCTGTGTAACATCTCATGAGCGATGTCAAAGGCGACAGCACACATCGCCCATACCATTCCGGTAGGCGTTTCAGGGCGTATTTAGTAGCTCTGGCGGTGTGCGTGGATTGGTGGCAGCTTGAGCGTTCTGATTGGTTGTCCTGTTCCTCGGCGCCATATTTGATGATGTCCAAAGGTGTCTCACCCAGGAGCGTACATATAATACAGTGATGTTGCCTGTGTGTTTGCGGCTGTGTGCTAAATAAAGTCCAGAGATGTGAAACAGATGTATGTTAGCACAATGCAATTGCAATAACATCCTAACTAAAAGCTGCACGAACGCTGTAGTTTCGGGCGTCCTGTATGACAAGACGCACAAGCATACAGTAAATACTGTAGCTCATGCGGCGCCTATGGGCCCCTGTCAACATGTGACATATCTCCCGTGCGTTCATTCGCCCGAGGGTTGTCAATCTTTTGGCGCCGCCTTCCTGCTGCTTCTCCTTCCCCTGCAGAATAGCTAAGATGGCTGCACCCAGGAGAGCAGCAGTTTGGGGAGAGCCTGAGCTCCTTGTGCTGATTGCGACTTGTGACCACAAGGACTACTGGTGTCGCCAGCACCATGCACATCCGCGCTTCCACAAGCAGGAGGTCCTGCAGAGGCGTCTGGAGAGCAGGTTGGGGATTCAGCGTTCAACCAAGCAGATTTAGTTTAAAACTCCAGGACGCATCCCCATACTGCGTGCCATGATTGCCCAGATGAGGGGTGAGTAGCCTGACAATACATACACATCCCTTTCTGTGTAATGAAATACATATGAAGGCCAGCACATGCCACTGTACACCCCAACAAATATAGGGCCAATGTTTATGACAGCTTCTTCATTACTCTGCAGCTGCAGGATCATCTTCATGCTTCATCCACATACACCCTATATTCCCCTGTAACCTATATGTCTACTTTACCTAGCCACATATAGTCATATGTGTACCCTACCCCCATATGACATAATGTTGGCGTATCCTGCCATTCTTTCAATCACACTCATCCTGACCTAATGAACTTCAAACAGCACTGTGTATTCAGTCCCCACATATCAGGCCATGTTATTCTTATGAGAAAGTAGGTTGTTCCCTCAAAAGGTGGCGAAAGAAGCCCGGAAAATCCACCATCCCCTGCGGGAGGACCACCACCAACACCACCACCACACAGCCAACCCGGGTCACCAGGCACACCGCCAGATGTGTCCCCTCCAGACCCCACAGGCGGCCAAGAAAGTGTGTGTAATGTCAATATTACTCATATATACTATGCACTATATCTGTCTTTCTTTTTTTTACTCCTTAATTTTATGTAGGGGCCTTTGTTATGGGCTAACAAATACACATATCCTGATCTCATTACAGATAATCATCCCCACGAAGAGGTGGACTGGGCAGTAAGCCCCTCGCCATCCCCACCCCCCCCAAATGGTGGCTCCCCAGCCCCTGGTAAGTGCAAACACTTCTATGACAACACACCTGCTATGTGTCCTAAACATCTTGCTGATGTGGATGTTCTGTATCCTGTGTAGGTGGCCCATCTCTGCACGACCTTGAGGCAGCGCGGGACGAGGCGGCCATAAAACTCGGACAATTGTCCTATTTAATCGAGCTGTACAAACGGGCCAATCCAAACTCTGCCCCTGACCAAGCCCAGCCAGTTCAAGAATCATAATTTGCTGTCCCAAAATTTTGTAACATTTTATATGTTTTTATTGAATATGTTCTGATAACCATGACTGTTTTTCTTTTTTTGGGGTGCATGTTTATATATATGTACTGTATATATATATGTTTATTATTTAATAAGCCGGTAACGGGGTTTTACACCATACCATTATTCGTAAAAAAGGTTCACACAATAAAAAAAGTACATATTTGTGTTCACAAAAGGGTTTAGTTGTCCAAGGAAAGCGATGCATGTCCCAGTATGGTCTACCACAAACGTATGGTGCCATAATGTCAGATTTATAGGGGTACATGCGCACTGGGGACATATGTGTGGGACCCAGGGACAGGCCTTTGTGGTGACACAGTATGTTGCGTGAGTGTGTTTTCCCCAATATACATGCATTTCATTACACATATTCTGCACACACACATGGAGAAGGAAATGATAGGTGATCTATACATGCCATTACTGCAAACACACAAATATCTGTGCACACACAGTTTCAAGGCTGCAATATTATCCAGACCAAGAAAGAAAGAGTGATCTTATTAGACAACTGTGAGGCACCGCCGGCATGGTCCTCATGGCCGGGGTACATCACATGTAGGATCAAGGTATGATCCTGTGCACACTGGCCGGTTTGACTGATAATGCTGTGTGAACCAACTGTGAGACACAGGGTTTCATGAGCCTAATGAGCGGCAGTGAGAGTGGGATGAGATCGAGGAAGCCCTAAGGAATGTAAGGGCTGAGTGCTGACAACCCGGAACACAGGGAGTTAACCTGAGCTGTGTGAAAGGCTGATTACCGGAAGCTAAGGGGGTGTGTCCATGTGGGAGTGGCTGGCACGGAAAGAGGCAGCCAGCTGAGTTTGAGATTGATTCAGATTGAGATTGATTCTGGAAGTTGAGATCCTGCTGAGAGTCATCCAGAGATTGCCAGCCTGAGAGCATGTGGGCTGAGAGCAGCCTGAGTGCAGAGCAGTCCAAGGCTCGGTGTGTGGACACGGGAGCATGCTAGCTCCATGCCGGTGCCGAGGTCCGTGGTCGTGTCCGCACCTGGAGGGGGAAGCTGTGTTTGACCCGTGGACGCTAGATCGGACGTGGTTCACCTCACGTCCGGGAAAGAGCCTGTGGGGATGCCTGGTGGAACCTGTGACACAGGTAGCGAGACCCGGATCCGTGCCCGGTAAGAAAAGCAGTTCCTGAATGATTGGGGGAACTGTGCACCGTGTGGGTAAATCATGCTAGGCGAGTATAGACCGCCCTTGGGACCGACTCAGTGGAGTCACATAAAGGTCCTGATGAACCAAAATGAAAGTAGCCCTTCGGGAGGCGAATGTATGTAGCCTTTGGAGGCAATCGTATGTAGTGTGCCAGGCGGGCATAGACCGCCTTTGGGTCCGAGTCAGAGTGCTCAGTTAAAGGACCTGATGAAACAGAACGTGTTTAACTATGTGTATGAGGGCTTAGGTAATGGCCCTGAATGAGAGATGATGGCCTATATGTAAGACCCATGTATAATGATGTGGGGAGAGAGTGACCCAGCTAGTATGGATGATGTTGGAGGCGTTCCGTCCCTGTGGGACGAGAGGGAGGCTTGCCCTGCTGCTTGCAGAGGGTACCCGTCCCTCAACCACGACCTCTAATGGTGTGGGTGTGCCTGTGGTGCCAGACACAGGGGTAATAGGGCTCCTAGTAGGTATCGGATGAGGTTCCCGTGTACTATGGTTTGCCAGTCCCTGTAATGGGCCATGGAGGGGCCACAGTCCATGGATGTGGGCTGTGAGCAGGTGTGTGATCCATGGACGTTTGAATGATGGATCACATACGGTATGTAAGGTCCCGGTCAGGCAGGAATCCTGACTACAGGTGAATGTATATCATCATGCTGGGGGACTAAAGCCAGGCGGCAGGTACCGCCATTGGGACCCACAGGGCCCGTTGAGGCGTATGTAACGAAGGTCAGAAGCAGGGGTTAAAAGGGCTCCTAGAGTGGGGACACCATGGTTGAACCAGGTGGACTCTGACCGGGACGTAGGCGGAGATGCGTCCAGGAAAGAGCCCCTTGGGGATACATGACATACCCGGTACTCAGGTTGCTCAATCCCTGTTATGAACCCGGAGGGGTCATCGTCGTACTGTAACGTATGTATAGTGTGAGTGGGCCGGAGGCCGTAGCCACCACGGGAGCTGTTAGTAGAGCTCCAATGGGGACAGAGATGGTTACAGGTCCCGGGTTACTATAAGACGTTATGTGCAATATAAGTGTTATGTGATGTTAAATGTAAATGTATGGTATTTATGTAAAGTGTTTTTAATCAATGTGCTATGTGTCAAACATGCTACCCGGGTTCTGTTGTAATATGTGAAAATAAACGGGTAGACATTGATTAAACTTATAAACACGTGTTGTTGTCGTTTTGCAAGCGGGTTCCCCGGGTGCTGCCTCACACAACGCAGTAGCACAACACACGCAACACAAACGCTGTCTGTACATATTGACTGTACAATAAATGAAATGTCATGCGAGCGTCGTGTTTTGCCTTTCTGGCAACGCCAATGCGTATAGCAATAACCAGCGAACCATCACACGAGAGTTGTGTATAAAGCATACACAATGCCGTTATCATGGAGGACCGGAGGTGATATCTAACACCCCGGTTAGCGCACACTGTTACAAAGAGAAGAGAGACCCCCAGATATCCACACTGACAGGAGGACGCAGGAAGGAAGGGGATAGATGACATCTTTATCTACCTACACCAGCGCAACCTGAGGTCTAAATAAAGAGACCGCAGGCACCTCCAAGGAAAGAACTGTCACTCCTGATGAAACCTACTATCCATCAGTAGGTGGAAACGCGCTGAGTTCAAGACAGTGGACTTGAGATAAGTAATTGATCTATATCTACCAGCTTATACATCTATTATCAGGAGAGGTGGAATGGAATAAAATGATCTGTACCTTGTGGGTTACACAGGAGGGGGCTCATTGCTCTGGGTTTGTTAGGATATCTATCACCATAGATGTGAAAATAATACGATGGTGGTGTCATATTGTATGATTGTGTGAGATGTATGGTACACCCTGCAAGCCCCAGTATTATAGATCTCAGCTCCAGTAACCTAGTCTGTAGTTTAATTGCAAGAGATATAGTTTCATTGGACATAGGGGTTTGACCCATGCCCACATAGACACCTCATGAGAATACGGGATGTGTGACATGACAGCGCCCTAGCTATAGGTGATATTATAAGGGAGAGCCGTCGCTGAGCGGGGACACCGTATAAATTAGGTGTATAAATCTCCGTTGCCAGGTAGGTTGTAGTACAGGGTAAAGGTAGAATCACCATCCCTGTATGACGATTGTGTGTTTGTAGACACTAGGTGTGGGCGAGCACCTTTTTGTTAATTTTAACAAACTATTTATTAAAAGTTATATTTTAAATAGTGCACTTTATAATTTATTTACGTACTAAGGGAGTCACTAGTTATCATATTATTTAAAAACACAATGCATGTAACTAACTATGAGGCGCAGCGAACAAGGGACACATTAAATAATGACCAATCACACGTCTTCAAGGCGTCACACAACATTATGTTAACGCCCATCTCTGAGATGCGGCTAAAAATTACACCCACATCGCTGATATGGTGGCTCTGTGTGACGTGAAAGCGGCGACCAGCGACTTGATCGCCCCTGGGGCTTGGGCGACGCTCAGGCAATTTCTGTTCAGGTTGTCGCCCGAGCGTCGCCTAAATTGTCGCCCCGTGTAAATGAGCGACGGCGACCTTGGACGACACGCAAATACGTGCGCGTGCACGTGCGTCACCTATGGAATCGCCACGTGTGACGGTAACCTTAGCCTTGAAGGTCTAGTTTCAGATGGTACAAATATGTGGGTTAACCTGGCTTTACAGTAATCTCTGCACTGCTTGGTTCTAGAGTTGTATTTCTATTATAATTGTTTGTGTTATGAGGTTATAACATATAAAAGAAGAGTTTACGGTAATTCTGATGCTAGCTTTATGCTTTCAGCTTAGGTTTGGTGTGATATTTATATTTTGAACTTAGTTCTGCTGCTGTATTTATTATATGAGCTAAGTCCTAGTACTGTTTATATTGTTTACAAATTTGCTGGTCATGATAAATTCAAATGATTTACAATTTGATTAGATCAGATTGTTAAAAAAAATGCCCTCCAACATTTCATATATTTCCAAATATGAAAATCAGTCAAAAAACAAGCTCATATGTCATCAGGCACAGCCATCCCTGTTGAGGAGGATCCACGTTTGGGATTTGATGTTCCTAAGCAGTTGGGGAATGTAACTTCTTGTGCTAGTCCATCTGTGGTTCATCTTGTTGGGGGAACTTGTTTCTTTTGTGGTCAAGATGATCATTTTATTAGGGTCTATCCACATAGTTCTAAACCCATTACTCTGCTGTTGAAGTCCTTTAAGACAGCACACGGGGGTAGAAGAGTGCACAGGAGGAGAGAAAGCACAAGGGAGAATATATTTGTATGGATTGTGTTATATATATATATATATATATATATATGTATATATATATATATATATTGTATATATATAGATATATATAGTTGAAAGCCTCCATATTAAAATCATAAATTGTGGTATGTGTTAAAGGGTCACACTGAGACTCTTTCGTCCAGGATACATGAAAACCTGGAGCCGCCCCTGATTCTATATTTAACCTTGAATTGTACTCCCTGTTAAGTCTCACCCCTAGAGTACACAACTTTTTTTTTACTGTTGCTGGTATTTTATTAGCAAAAAAGGTAACAATTCTAGTGGGAATGGTCATCAGAGGTTGCTACCTGATCCATCAGAGGGGAGGGATGTTTTAGGGTGGTTCCTGTTACTTTAGTCTGTGTCTGATTGCTTATGGCTGAAAAGAGGTGGGGGTGCCACAGGCTTCATCTGCCTATGGCACCAGAATACCTTGTATCAGTCATTTTTCTAAGTATAATAAAATAACTACCAAAAAAGCCATCTGCTTAGAACAGGAAATGTGAGCCTAATATTAGTGATCAGTATGAACATTCCTAGAATTTTCTTTATATATATTATATAGTGTAATATGGAAAGAAGACAATAAAAAATCTTTAAGACTTGTGTAACATATATTTAGGAGTTGTCTGGCCTTAGTGTGCAAGTCTGCAGTCACTCTATGTGATTACATACTTGTGATTGTTCACCGCATGCAGTGAGCATAAAATCCAGATTCTCGCCGGCCGGTAGCGTGCCGTCATGTAACCGCAAGTATGCGATATGCATACTTCTAGCCACATGTCAATTAGATATATCCATCCTCGCTCACTTCACTTGGGTTGAAGGTGGCCATGCACGCCTAGTTGGCACATGAGCACATGTATTCAAATTGTATACTTTGGGTAACGTGCCCGTATGCTCCTGATGGTGGCACCGGAGAATCTTGAAAGTGCGGTACTGCATACTGTGAGGAGTCACACAGACTGACTGCGGACTTGTACACTTAGGCCAGACAACTCCTTAAAACAGAAGAATGAAAATACCACAAACTTTCCCTACTCAGAGAGATGCCTTGAAGAACCTTAATGTACAAAAAAATATCTTGCATTAAATATTAGTAAAATCTTTTTAACCTCCCTGGCGGTATGATTATGTCAGGAATTTTGTGCTAAAAGCAGTACCATTTTTTTGCATGGAAATTTGGTGTTATGTACTGTCGGCCTGCAATTCTTAGTAATTACCTGATCAAAGAAGACTCTAGTAGACCTCTCAGATGTGATAAAGTTTGAAACATAAAATCATGAATTATAATTAAATAAATAATATAATTTTATTCAATAATCAATAATCTTATACCTGGCGGTATGATTATGTCAGGAATTTTGTACTAAGGGTACTTTCACACTAGCGTTTTTTTTAAATCGCGGCAGATGCGGTGAAAAAAACCAATCTGCCGCGATTACCGCATAACCGCGACACTTGCGGCACAGTTGCGGCAAGCCCCATGCAATGTCTATGGGGCTTGCGGTAAGGGTGCGGCAGGTGCGGCAAGTGCGGTTTCAGCACTTGCGGCAGGTGCAGCCGCGAGAAAAAACCGCGGTCAGCCGCGGTTTTTTTTGCAGCCGCACCTGCCGCAAGTGCCGATACCGCACTTGCCGCATCTGCCGCAAGCCCCCATAGACATTCTATGGGCTTGCGGCAACTGTGCCGCAGGTGTCGCAGTTATGCGGTAATCGCGGCAGATTCGTTTTTTTCACCACATCTGCCGCGATTTAAAAAAAACGCTGATGTGAAAGCAGCCTAAATGCGGTACCATTTTTTTTCATAAAAAATTTCTTTTATGGGCCGAAATTTTATACTTTTTTTTTTTTTTCCCACCCAGTTCTGCCTCCAATGAGCCGCTGCGGCTCACAGAGACGGAACCAGGAAGTCATATGGAGGCATCCGAAGGGGCTCTCACCGGCGATCACAGCGGGGACATCGCTGGATCACCAGGAGAATGTAAGGCTGGCTTCAGACCACGGTATGATCCGATCCGGGACTGTCCGGGATGACCCTGACAGCCTCGGACCGGATCAGCACACAGAACCGGAGGGCCAAATGTGCCATCCAGTCTTGTGTGCAGCCGGATGGCTGTAATTGCAGCCGCAGCTGCGGACTTTTCAATACCGCGGCTAGCATGGAGCTAGCCGTGGTCCTGAAACAACAGCGGCGTTCAGCCGCAGGTGTCAGCTTCCTTCCTGGCCGTCCCCGGGTGCGGAGCCGCTCACTGTCAGCCCCCCGAATCCCCCCCCCGCACCTCATCCAAGGCTGCAGGCGGCGGAGCTGTGCTGTGAGCTGTCCGCACCCCCCCTCCTCACCCACCCGGCACCAGCCAGCACTGCTGCTGCTGCTAGCACCCCCAACCCCCGGCTCCTCACCCACCGGCACAAACAAGCAGCTCTGCTGGCACCCAAACCCCCCCATCCCCCCGCCATTGGCACAAGCAAGCAGCACCAGCACCCCCCTCCTCACCCACCGGTACCAGCTGCTGCTGGCACCCAAATTCCCGCCCCCCCCGTTGGCACAAGCAAGCAGCACCAGCACCCCCATCCTCACCCACCGGTACCAGCTTCTGCTGGCACCCAAATTCCCCCCCCCCCATTGGCACAAGCAAGCAGCTCTGCTGGCACCCAAAACCCCCCCCCGCTATTGGCACAAGCAAGCAGCACCAGCACCCCCCTCCTCACCTACCGGTACCAGCTACTGCTAGCACCCAAATTCCCACCCCCACCTCCCCCAGCACAAGCAAGCCACACAAGCCGATCACAACCCCCCTTACTCCTCACTATGAGCTGCGGCACTCTCCGGAGGTCGGCGGTGACGGCGGGACTGCAGGAGGAGGAAGACCGGCGGCGGGGACCGGAGCACAGAAGGAGGCGGCGGCGGCGGCAGCTGGATCGGGTGAGCAGGAGGAAGCGGCGGGTGGAGGCTGGTCAGTGGCAGAGCACAGGGGGATGAGCTGGGATCGGGGAAGCCGCAGGGGGATAGGGAGGATGAGCGGGGGACAGGGCGCAATGAGCTGCGGCACTGTCAGCGGGTAAACCCGAGCGTGACTCGGGGTTACCGCTTCTGCAAGTGAAAGTTAACCCCGAGTTACACTCGGGAATACCGCTAGGCAGGTTAAACTAAACCAGGTCTTTTACTATGGGTAATCTCAATGCAAAAAGATCTTTAAGATTTGGTTCTCATATAATCAATATTTATTAAGTATCAAATTAAATGTATACATTGCATTAAACACAACTCCATGATTAGGAATAATATTTTCTGAAAATTATTAAGCAATGCTAAATTATTGTAAAATATGTATAGAGTAATGAACAAATCCATTACACAGTGATTTTTAATTAAGCTTTAGAAGGCACTTATTAAGAATAAAAGAATAACTAAGACATGCATGTAGAATAAATCTTCATTTGGTGTAATGTTAACCAGGGGCGTAACTACAATAGGTGCAGGAGTTGCGATCTCACCCGGGCCCCAAAAGTCCCTTTGGCCCATAGAAAAAGACTAATGCTATTAAAGATTTGCAATAATTGGGGGCCCCGTTGGAGCTTTCGCATCGGGGCCCCTGGGCCTGAAGTTACGCCACTGATGTTAACAATATTTATGTCCTATGATATGATGCTATATTGATGATGATGAATATGAAATTTAGAGCATTTATAATGTATAAACTGTGCCACATATATGTGACACCAGCGTGGACCTCATAAAAACACAACAGCAGTATAGTTCGTGATCCACCTGCTGAACTGTACAGTACTATTCATTCTAAACAGAACAGTTATTTCCAGATCTTAGGAATCTTGACTAGCAACCGCTCATATCCATCAATTTATTTGTTGTCGCAAAGAAGGGCAACACCTCTCATTGTCCAGTGGTCCGGCACAAACACGGTTCTTAGGTACAGTGAGAACACATAGGTCAGATCAGTCCTACGTGGCTTCTTGTATACTGGGCAGGTGTACAGACTACTTAGTTGTTTCTTAGGGTCCAAAGGGCCAGTAGTGCTTATTGCATAGACATGAACAACAGGCAGATTGGTGAATAGGACCTGAAAGAAAAGGAACAGTTATTACTGGAGTTATAAATGACATTACCAAACAAATAGGAATTAACAATTATAGTTTTGCATTCCTTACAATTTTGATATTATGCAGTTCATTTTTGGATTCAGATGTGGATTTTTCATTATTTCTAATAATTATTTCTGGTACCTTTTGCTTTTCCTGCACTAATTTCTATGTACAGTGGATACAGAAAGTATTTAGACACCTTTACATTTTTCACTGTTTGTTTCTTTGCAGCTATTTGGTAAATACAAAAAAGTTCATTTTTTTTCTCATTAATGTACACTCTGCACCCAATCTTGACTGAAAAAAAAACAGAAATGTAGAAATTTTTGCAAATTTATTGAAAAAGAAAAACTGAAATATCACGACTATAACTGCAGCCCTTCACATTATGGCAGAGTGGCCCGACAGAAGCCTCTCCTCAGTGAAATGCCTCATAGAGGTTGCAAAAAACACATGAAGGACTCCCAGACAATGAGGAATAAGAGTCCTTGGTCTGATGAGACAAAGATAGAACTTTTGGTTATAATTCTAAGTGGTATGGGTGGAGAAAACCAGGCACTGCTCAGCACCTGCCCAATACAATCCCAACAGTGAAACATGGTGGTGGCATCATCATACTATAGGGGTACTTTTAAGCTGCTGAGACAAGACGACTGGTTGCAATTACAGGAAACATGAATGCAGCCAAGTACAGAGATATCCTGGATGAAAACCTCTTCCAGAGTGCTCTAGACCTCAGACTTGGCAGAAGGTTTACCTTCCAAGAAGACAATGACGCTAAGCACAGCTAAAATAATAAAGGAGTGGCTTCAGAACAACTCTGTGACCATTCTTCACTGGCCCAGCCAGAGCCCTGACCTAAACCAAACTGAGCATCTCTGGAAAGACCTATAAATGGCTGTCCACCAACATTCACCATCCAACCTGATGGAAATGGAGAGGATTTGCAAGGAAGAATGGCAGAGGATCCCCAAATCCAGGTGGGAAAAACTTGTTGCATCATTCCCAAGAAGACTCATGGCTGTACTAGCTCAAAAGGGTGCTGCTACTCAATACTGAGCAAAGGGTCTGAATACTTATGACAATGTGATATTTCAGTTTCTCTTTTTTAATAAATTTGCACAAATACCTACATTTCTGTTTTTTTTCAGTCAAGATTGGTTGCAGAGCATACATTGATGAGAAAAAAATTAACTTTTTTGAATTTACCAAATAGCTGCAATGAAACAAAGAGTGAAAAATTTAAAGGGGTCTGAATACTTTCCGTACCCATTGCATAATATACTTACCTCATCCTGAAACAAGTAATCTGCGGCTATATAAATGTAGGTGGAAACCAAAGTTGCCAACTTGATTTTTTATTTTTTTCTGGTCAGAATCTTAAAATATCATGGACAGCCATCAGTTTTTTCAAGAAGACCTGTCACCCCTCATGGATATTAATCTAAGTGCAGCACTGAATGCAACATGTATTCTGCATTCAGGCAAGGGGTCCCCTGTGTCTCTATGCGGCTGGTACCCTGAGATATAGGCTTACAAAAACTTAGTTAGAAGCCATGGAGGCAGGCCCTTGTGCTGCAGTCACCTCGTCGCACGGGTGCATTTCACGCCCCCTGCGTCTCTGTGCCGCCTTTTTTACATGTGTTGCCACCTCCCTCCTGCCAGTCATGTCATCCTCGCTCTGCGCCTCCTTGTGCTGTTGATGCAGGTGCAGAGCGAGGTATTGCTTATTGTGGTCCCGGGCGCCTGTCCCACCTCCTGCTCTGATGTCCTCTACTTTCTTTCCCCCTGCTCCATTGCATAACACTGAGCAGCACAGGGAAAGTAGAGGATGTCAGAGCAGGAGGTGGGACAGGCGCCCGGGACCACAATAAGCAATACCTTGTTCTGCGTCAACAGCACAAGGAGGCACAGAGCGAGGATGACATGACTGGCAGGAGGGAGGCGGCAACACATGTAAAAAAGGCGGAACAGAAACGCAGGGGGCGTGAAATGCACCCATGCGACGAGGTGGCTGCAGCACAGGGTCTGCCTCCATGGCTTCTAACTAAGTTTTTCTAAGCCTATATCTCGGGGTACCAGCTGCACAGAGACATGGGGGACCCCTTATCTGAATGCAGAATACATGCTGCATTCAGTGCTGCATTTAGATTAACACCCATGGGGGGGGGGGTGACAGGTCCTCTTTAAGGACACATTAGATGACCATAATAAATCATTAGGATTGTAAGTGATACATGTATACAGGCCAAAAATCCTGTCTGACATTAGCTGCATTCACTTTGAATTGTGAAATGTTGATACATAGTCATAAATAATCATAAACATCTGTACTTCTTCAGCTACAGTGGGTAAACTAAGTACTTGATACACTGCTGATTTTGCAAGTTTTCCCACCTACAAAGAATAGAGAGGGCTGTAATTTTTATCGCAGGTACACTTTAACTGTGAGAGACAGGATCTAAAAAAATTCAGAAAATCACATTGTATGATTTTAAAATAATTTATTTGCATTATATTGGATGAAATACTATAAGAAACCCTCCTACTCTGCACCCATTTCCTGTATTAATTGCACCTGTTTGAACATGATACCTGTATAAAAGACACCTGTCCACAAACTTAATCACACTCCAACCTCCAGGACAAAATTGTAGGCCTGTACAATGCTGGGATGGGCTACTGGACAATATGCAAACAGTTGGTGAGAAGGCAACAACAGTTGGTGCAATCTTCAGAAAATAGAAGAAACACGAGATGGCTATCAATCTTTCTTGGTCTGAGGCTACATGAAAAATCTCACTCATGGGGTAAAGAGGATTCTGAGAAAGGTTAGGAATCAGCCTATAACTACATGGGAGGACCTGCTAAATGACCTGACGACAGCTGGGACCACAGTCTCAGAGATTACCATTGTATCACACTACACGACATGGATAAAATCCTGCAGTGCACACAAGGTCCCCGCTCATGCCAGCACAAATCCAGGCCTATTCCAAGTTCACCAATGATTATCTGCAAAGCAGGAAGGAGGAACAAACAGGCACACCCAGATATATTAAGATTTCTTGAATTTTATTCTATATCTTTAAAAGGATAACATTGTGGTCTGGAAGATGTTAAACACAGCTCTCTGACATGTTTGTGATGCTAGCAGAAGATTTTTACCTATGTTCAATTACTTAAAAATAGTTTAACTGAATCACAAAAAAAGTACTAATTAAAACCATATATGGAGCAGACTTGTTGAATACCCTTTTGAAGATATTGACTAAAATTCAAGAAATCTTTTCATATATCTGGATGTGCTGGTTTGTTCCTCCTTCCTGTTTTGCATGAGCATCAGTGGAATCGAGCACTCTGGTGAAATTGCACCAGGTGGTGCTTGCAGATGGCAGTAGGATTATGGGAATATCAAGCATGGTGAGCTCCAATATTTTCATTTTTTCTCAATGACCATCTGGATGATCCAGAGGAGGTATGGGACAAGGTCATGTGGTTGGTTGAGACCAAAATAGAACTTTTTGGTATCAACGCTACTCAGCGTGTTTGGAGGAAGTAGAAGGACGAGTTCAACCCCAAGAACACCATACCAGTCATGAAGCATGGGGGTGGAGACATGATTCTTTGGGGGTGTTTTTCGGCAAGGGACAGAACGTCTGCACCAATTGTAGGGAGGGTAGGATCATGTATCACAAGATTTTGGCCAACAACCTCCTTCACTCAGTAAGAGCACTGATGATATGTTGTTGCTGGGTCTACCAGCGTGACAATGACCCAAAACATACAGCTATGGCAACTAAGGAGTGGCTCTGTTAGAAGCATTTGAAGGTCCTAGCGTGGTCTAGCCAGTCTCCAGACCTGAGCTCAATAGAAATTCTTTGGAGGGAGCTGAAACTCAATGCTGTCCAGTGACAGGCCCAAAACCTGAGAAATCTGGAGAAGATCTGTATGAAGTCATGTGAAGTAGTGTGCTGGTTAGCCAATGTACAAAAAAAACATGCCCATATCACCTATTTTTATGGACTGTCCAGGAATTTCTGGCCAGATGACAACCGTGGTGACACAGGGTACACACACCTTTAGTAATGAGGATCTACTGCAGTAAGATAACTAATATGAAAAAAAGCTGCAATGATAACAAAGGGCAGAGGACGCTGTCAGCAGCACAGGAATTATACTTCTCCAATTAGTAGTTTACCCATTATTAGTCGATTATACAGTTTATTTCCACATGTATATAACAGGCATATTCTGCTAATAATGTATTGATTCAGAAGGTAAATGTATAATTATGTAATCAATAGATGTTCGTTATACAAATTTAGGCTGCGTTCACACATTGCATATTTTGCCGCGCTTTTTTACGCGCGCTTTTCAAAATACGCAATGTGTTTTGTGTCTGCCAGCAAAGTGAATGGGAAATTCACTTTGCCGTGCAGACAATGCGTAAAAAAATGCAGTGCTTTTTTGGGAGAAAGCGCAGCTGCGTAAAGAATTGAGATGTCAATTCTTTACGCAGCTGCTCCTGCATTTTCTCCCTGTGATGTCACAGAGGGGAGGAAGAATCCTGCTTCCTCCTCCCCTCTGACAGCTGTGACCACCCATTACTGTGAAATCTAAATTAAAGAAAGGCAAGTGTATGAAAAATAAAAAAGAATGAATACTTTACCTGTCCAACGCCTTTTCCCGGTGTTCGGTGTCCGGTGCCAAGCGAGGTGTCTTCTGCCAGGACCTGCGGTGACATCAGAGGGGCGTTCCCGGGGCTAATTGGCGAGCGCCCAATCAGTGCCGGGAATGCCCCTCTCATGTCACCGCAGGTCCTGGCAGAAGACGCCTCGCTTGGAACCGGACACTGGGAAAAGGCGTCGGACAGGTAAAGTATTCATTCTTTTTTATTTTTCATACACTTGCCTTTCTTTAATTTAGATTTTGCAGTGTTTATTAATACACTGCGAAATCTAATGGGGCTGTCATACATGTCACAGAGGGGAGGAGGAAGCAGGATTCTTCCTCCCCTCTGTGAAATTACTGCGCTTTCTGGGGTAAAGAAAGCGCAGTGTGTGAAAGCCCCTGCGTATTTTGTTGCACTTTTTTGCTGAAAAATGCAGCAAAAAAGCGTGCGCAAAAAAGCGCAACAAAATACGCAATGTGTGAACGCAGCCAAAGACTGCAATTCTTTCTTACATGCCTATGTATTGTGTATGGCTGCTAGTTACCAGACACACTTTGTAGACAGATCTAGTTTTTTTACAGCTTTGTTATTTTTAAAATATAGTGATGGTATTATATTGATCTACTATGCGCCTAATTTATTACCTGCAAAGTAAAAATATAGGAAGAACCAGAACATTATTTATGGCACAAGCTGCTGAAACTTCACGTTTTCTGGCAGGTAGTGTAATGTAGGACAGCTGTTAATTACAACATAATTGACCTTATTTATCACAACGCCTCATCTACAGCTTAAGATATCATTGTATCTCTGGAAAGTGGGCAGTACTGCTCAAAGAACTCCAGGACTGTGTTCTAGCATCAGTAATGAGATATATGAATCAGAACACAAATCGATGGATTGCTCAGCTCCATCACTTTAGATCAGACAGTTTTCAGAGAATACAGATTAGAAAGCACGGTCTGCTTTGCAAAACACGGTCTCATATAGAGGACAATTAGAAAGGCAATGTTAATATAAACTAGAATACTGTGAGGGTCTTTAGAAGATAAAAACACCTGAATACCCCTGATAAAAGATTAGTCTAATCTTAAATAACCACTCCCTACTTAGCACTGTATTTATATGGCTAAAAACTAAAATATTTGCTATCATCCATCCATCATATGATTTTGGGGGGGAAATGGTGCTAGTAATGAGTTTCCCTCTTCGCTTTTCACTGGATGATAATAATAAAGCCTTAAATATGTATTACTACATGTCTAGGCAGCTACTGTGGGTGACAACACCTGGCGGAACTGTAATGGAAACTATATTGGCTGTCATTCAGTCTTCCCAGAAACAGAACTAATGTTGCCCACACATAGGCTGCCTTCACATTTGCGTATGGGAAGGCAGCGTATTGCTGCGTTCCCATACGCAGTCAAACGCATGCGCACTGCGTTCCTATGTTTAACATAGGAACGCATGGTGCCTGCGTTTGCTGCGTTCGGGTGCGGATGCGGACGATATCTGCTGCTTCCGGTGTCCAGCATCCGCACCCGGGACGCAGCATGTTGGGTTTTTTTGTGCGTTTGGGGAGCTTGGACAATCAGCAAGCGTCCCCAAGCGTACAAAAAATACATTGGCTTCAATGGGTCCGCAGTGTCCTCTGCATGACACCGCAGGAGAACGCTGCGGACCCATTGAAAAATCTCCCAGTGGCCGCCGGTGATGTCACAGGAGCTCACCGACGGCCACCGGGAGATCAGCTCAGCCTCTGCTGTCCTCCTTCTCCCCGCCGCCTGTAATCTCCTAGCGATGTCGGCGGGGAGAACAGCTGATCTGACAGCTGTTTGAATCTTCCCGCGCCGACATCTCCTCTCAGTGTCGGCGCGGGAAGATTCAAACAGCTCTCACATCAGCTGTTCTCCCCGCCGACAGTCCCGGAGCTTACCGGCGGCCGGGGGGGGCGGAGATCTCCGGCGCTGATCTCCGCCCCCGGCCCGCCCCCGGACAGCGCCGATTGGCTGCCGGGCTCCATAGTGATGTGTCCGCAGGCGGACATTATCCGCTGCGGACACATCATTTGGACACTGCTTCTGACAGCGTTTGTGTCTGCATGCCATCAGCATGCAGACACAAACGCTAATGTGAAGCCAGCCATAGTCAGGATACAGTAACAATATAATAATGTATATGACGGCATCATAATTGTCTCTGAACAGCCAATCTGGGAAAACAGGAGAAAGATTACCTATAATAGTATCAGGGACAACAGATATTGCTGAAATTCTATATATTTTATTAAAACAAGTTGAAATACTTATGCATAATATAATACAATCCTCACCAGGGTGAAGGAGACCACAATATGGAGAAATGTTATGTATACAAAGGTCTCACACTACATGTAATATAGACTACATAGATATAAAAGTATAATTGATTGTAAAAATATTGCACTGTGCCCACCAAAATGGCTACTGGCTACTGGACAATGTTGCTATACATCTGTTTATATGTTATCATGAAATCAGTAACAAGATAATGCCAGCAAAATCATAATGCATAGTAGTTAAAGAGGCTGAACATACAACCCATAAAGATTAGAAGTTGATTGGCACACCTTGATAGTGTATAAAGACCGAGCAAAGTACTAAATTGAAAGGGCGACCTAAAGGTGGGGTCACACGCGGCGATCTGGTCTGCGATGTCGAAAGCGACGTGCAGGTGCGCGGTCGCTTCCGACATCGCAGGCCAGCTGTCACACGGCACGACGGTGCCGGTGACGCGGCGGCGATGTGGGCGGAGCCGTCGCTCGCTGGGCTGGGCTCAGCCCAGCGAGCGATGGCTCAGTAACCCTGTGATATAGGCTGGATCGCGCCGCCAACAGTGTCAGACGGCGCGATCCAGCCTAATCACTGGTCACAGGTTGAAAGGTTTATGAACATGTTCATAAACCTGTCAACCTGCGACCAGCGATAATTTGCAGTTGCGTCGCGCTGTCACACAGCGCGACGCACTTGCAATATCGCCCGCGACTTCGCTGTGACGTCACTGTGCGGCGATGTCGCGGGCGACATCGCCGCGTGTGACCCCACCTTAAGAATAAAAAAAATAGTGAAAGATTACCTGCAGAGATGTAGATAGAATATAAAATAGTACCCTCAGAGAACCCCACCTCAATGCATGTTTCACTGCCCCACTGAGTTCATCAGGAGGTGTAGGGGTATACAGTAGTGTTCAAAATAATAACAGTCCAAAATGACTAACCAGATAACTGCTTAATGGTATAAATGAAATTACCTCCTCAAACAATTTACCAGTTGTTGCAGTAGATTCTTAAAAAACAGACTCAGCATTCATGATCTGCATGTTTTTCAGTCTGTGTATTTGAATAATTGAAAGGGGATGTGTTCAAAATAATAGCAGTGTGGAGTTCAACTAGTGAGGTCAATCATTCTGTGAAGAAACAGGTGAGAATCAGGTGGCCCTTATTTAATGGTGAAGCCAGTATATATTGTCCATGCATTTCTCCTTGAAAGCCTGAGAAATGTGGGTCGTTTGAGACATTGTTCAGAAGAACAGTGTATTTTGATTAAAAAGTTGGTTGGAGAGGGTAACACTGAGGCGGCCGTCACACGCTACGATATCGCTAGCGATATTGTAAGCGATCACGTGCAGGCGCGATCGCTTACAATATCGCTCACATCGCTGGTGAGATGTCACACAGACAGACTCACCAGCGATGTGGACCAGCGAGATCGCTGGTAACTATGGTACACATCGGGTTACTAGGCGCCGCGCATCAGCACCATAGTTACCATCTCCCAGCATAGGCTCTGCCGCTGGGAGATCGTTCATCGTGGTGTTATACACCACGATGAAGCTGTTTGTAAAATCGTTCATCGCAAGATCTGAGGTCCGGGGCTCAGATCTCGATTTTGCGATTTGAACACTTCTCGCTCGTCGTATCTTGCCGTCACACGCAGAGACATCGTTCACGCGATTTTTAATCAGGCGCGTTCAAGCGATATCTTTCAAGATATTGTAGCGTGTGACGGCCGCTTTATAAAGAAGTGCAGACAATAATAGGCTGTTCAGCTAAAATGATCTCCAACGCTTTAAAATGGAAAGCAAAACCAGAGAGACGTGGAAGAAAACAGAAGACTAGCATTCGAATGGATCAAAGAATTGCCAAAATGGCAAAGGCTCTGCCAATGATCAGCTCCAAGATAATCAAAGACAGTCTCAAGTTACCTGTGAGTACTGTGACAGTTGAAAGAAGCCTGTGTGAAGCTAATCTATTAGCAAGAGATCACCGCAAAGTTCCATTGTTAAAAAAAAAGGATATGTACTGAAGCGGATACAATTTGCCAAACAACACACCAACTGGCCTAAAGAGAAACATTTTGTGGTTTGATGAAATCAAAATTGTTCTTTTTGGGTCCAAGGGCCGCAAACAGATAACCCAAACTCTGATTTCAAGCCACAGTATACTCTGAAGACAGTGAAGCCTGGAGATGCAAAGATCATAATATGGGCATGTTTTTCTTAATATGGTGCCAGGCCTATTTACCACATACCAGGGATCATGGACCAGTTTGCATATCTCAAAACACCTGAAGAGGTTATGTTGCATTAAAGTGAAGAGGAAATGCACTTGAAATGGGTGTTTCAACAAGACAAGAACCCTGAACACACTAGTAAACTAGCAAAAATTTTTGTTCCAGTCCAACCAAATTTAAATCATGGAGTGGCCAACCCAAACCCTGGACCTTAATTCAATAGAACACTTGTGGGATGACATCAATAATGACATTTGAGTTAAAGCCACAGGTGTCAGAAATTGGTTGACTCTATGCAATATAATTATAAATATTTTGATTTATAAAACAGTGTGCAATGTTCCCAATGCATGTAAATAAAAACTATTTTAAAGATTTTGGGCTTAAAGGGATCCTGTCACCTCCAAAAAGCCACCTAAGCTACAAAAACACATCCCTGCAGCATCCTATCACTAATCTCACACTCCTTTTGTCTCCTAAAAGCATCCTGTGAAAGTGGATAAAAACTATTTTATACTCACTCATTAGGCATTATAATTAGCAGGGGCTATATTCTTTAGCCCTTAGGGCGTGTTGTTTTGCAGCCTCGAGGATCAACCCTCTCTCTGTCTGTTTGCTCTGCTTGTGCAGGCTTTGCCCTCCCCCCTCTCTCTCACTCACAGAATGCAAATCATTAGTCCTGCCTTCAGCTCCACATCACAGCAGAAGCTGCACAGAGAGAGAGGGTGGATCCTGGAAACTGCTAACCAACACGCCCTAAGGGCTAAAGAATATAGCCCCTACTAATTATAATGCCTAATGACTGAGTATAAAATAATTTTTATCTACTTTGACAGGATGCTTTTAGGAGACAAAAGGATTGTGAGATTAGTGATAAGATGCTGCAGGGACATGATTTTGTAGCTTAGGTGGCTTTTTGGAGGTGACAGGATCCCTTTAACTCATGTTTTGAACACAACTTCTATGTCCATATGCGCTTATAGTTGTCAAAGAATGCAGGTGTGTTATAAAGTCTAATAAGATATAGCAAAAAAGGAAAAACAAAGTTACAAAACTCACTATAGCAATTACATGGCATGTGACCAAAGCACTTTAGCAGGATGCAGTTGGCCTCAGTTATATAGGAAAGGCATAAACAGCATAAACAGGTGCAAAATACCAGAATTCAATCACTCTCAGCCTCCATGTCTTGGAAGGGGCGATTACTGATCATTTATGCACACAGAATAGGGTTCCCATAGGACGCTATGCACACTCATGTCATGAACTGTGTGCCCAGCCTATTACTTAAAAGTGCACAAAAACTCAATACAAAACATGAAAATGTGAGGTACTGGTTGGTATTTTGGACCAAAACACGTAAGCTTGTAATCCATGTCAAGGATCCTCACCCTTAGGAGTCCCTAGACACTAGGGTTCAACCAACCAATACCTCACATTTTCATGTTTTGTTTTGAGTTTTTAATGCACTTTTTTCTATACTGCAGAGTGCAGCTGGGCCATATATGACATCTATTGGGGTGTATTGATATAGGGCCTAACAGCCTGCCTAAAACTAAGGGCGTAATTAATAGGCTGGGCACACAGTGCATGACACTAGTGTGAATAGCGTCCTATGGAAACCCTATTCTGTGTGCATAAATGACCAGCAATCACCCCCTTCAAGACATTGAGGGTGAGAGTGAATGAACTCTGCTATTCTGCACCTATTTATGCCTTTCCTATATAACTGAGGACTACTGCATCCTGCTGAATTGCTTTGTCACAGGCCATGTAATTGCTATGGTGAGTGTTATAATGTCGCTCATTTACAAGCACATTGGGTGGTACGATGTAAAGCCGCGTTGGCAAAATGCACAACATGCGTGCCACTGAGTCACAATGACTATCGGTCATGTGATCAGTGATCTGATGACACCTGCGTCACTAGGGCAACAGGATACTGCTATGAGTCATGGCCCGTTCTCCCAGAACGTTCTCATTTGGCAATTACCCACAGAGGGATAACAGTGCATGCTTGTCAGGCATTCCCATTATATTGATGAAGTGTGATTGATTTATATAGAAAGCGCCCCAAAATTAATTATGCACAGAGTATAAGATGTCATTGCAAGATAATCACATTGGGGTATGACTAATAAGAAAGCGATAAAGTCCAAGGCCCACATTTATAAAAACAGTGGTGTGAAAAAGTGTTTGCCCCCTTCCTGATTCTTATTCTTTTGCATGTTTGTCACACTTACATGTTTTAGATCATCAAACAAATGTTAATATTAGACTCAGATAACATACATAAACACCAAATGCAGTTTATAAATTAAGGTCTTTATTATTAAGGGATAAAGAAATGCAAACCTACAGGGCCCGGTGTGAAAAAGTGATTGCCCCCTAAATCTAATAACTGGTTGGGCCTCCCTTAGCAGCAACAGGTGTAATCAAGTGTTTGCAATAACTGGCAATGAGTCCTTTTACAATGCTCTGGAGGAATTTAAACCCACTCATCTTTGTAGTATTGTTGTAATTCAGCCACAGTGGAGGGTTTCTGAGCATGAACTGCCTTTTTAAGGTCTTGCCACAGCATCTCAATCAAATTAAGGTCAGGACTTTGACTAGGCCACTCCAAAGTCTTAATTTTGTTTATCTTAAGCCATTCAAGGTGGACTTGCTGGTGTGTTTTGGATCATTGTCCTGCTGCATAACCCCAGTGCACTTCAGCTTGAGGTCTTGAACAGGATTTTTTGGTAGACAGTAAAATTAATGGTCCCGTTTACCAAAGCAATTCTTCCAGGGAATGAAGCAGCAAAAGAGACCCAGACCATCACACTACCACCACATTTTACTGTTGGCATGATGCTCCTTTTCTGAAATGCTGTATTACTGCCATTAAAGAGGTAATGGCACATATACCTTCGAAAAAGTTCAACATGGCCAGGGCAGAATCTCTGGAGATGATGACCGGCAGTAAATAGTCTCTGTCTCGTCAGATTCAGGCATACGGGGGTCAATGCCTTGTCTGCACCCTTAGGGCTTTTCTCTCGATCAGTGAGGCTTTCCCTCCTGTGGGCAAGCGGGGTGGCATTGCTCCAACCCACGGGAGTTGGCACCACACAGCTCTGCACTCCCGACTACCACTCCTCCGTTAGTTGATGTTACTCCTCCGTCTCCTACTACTGAACTAACGAACTGCACTAACACTGTCCCGTCCCCTTTTATGGCCTGGGTCCTCCCTCAAGGTCCACCCACTGTCCCAGGGGTCTGTCACTGTGTGTTGTTTTGTGTTGTGGCTCAACCATACTATCCCAACACCTGGAGAACAGGGGCACTACACGTCCTAAACACAGAGGTGCAGTACACCTGGTGTTTTACCCGGAGGGGCGCCACATATATATATATTGTGAGGCATGCCGGCGCTATAGCATGTGGCCGGTATAACTCACATGGCCTGCTGCAATCAGGGTGATTGCTGGACCTAGCAGTACACACAGGGTTAAGTGTGAGTTAGCTGCAGCTAGGTCTGTGGCTGAGTGGTGCTGATTGCTCACTGAATTCCAGGTGTGGGTGTGTCAGCCAGGATATGAAGCTGCCTGGTGCTGTGAGCTGTGGAAGGGTCAGTCAGTCTATGAGAAACATCCAGCCAGTAAGGATGTGAGAGTCAGTGCATTCCATCCCTTTGAGACATGGAGGGAGGCCTTCCATCTCCATGCGGGAGGCACCTGTCCCTCTGACCGAGTGTGTGTGAGCCTGTGGCCAGACGCAGGGGTTAAGAAGGTCCCTAGAGTTGCGAAATCTTGGCCGAACCTGAAAGGTGCTTGCTCGGACGTGGATGGGGTCCTGCCGTGGACCTGGAGACCTGTCTGGTATGGAGGTTTGGTGGTGGCTGGTGACCTGGAAAAACATGATGAGGAGACCTTGGGGTTGCCTGGTTTACCTGATCGCTTAGGTTTGCAAATCCTTGATCTGGACCTGGAAGGGCAGCAGTCCATGGATATTTTATGATAGACTGTGTGTGTGTATGAGTATGTACAGTATGTGGTCCATGGATGTGTTATGATGGACCGCATGCTATGTGTCGTGTGGAGACATAGTACGGCTCAAGGGCCAGGTGGTCGTAGCCACCATTGGGATCGACTGTTAGGTCATGATACGGTCATGTTGACCTTGTGTGGATGTGTGAAGGCTGTGTGCAGTATAGCAGCCTGTATGAGACTGTGGTCTGTGTGTTTCGGGTGTTCCTTAAGGTGGGGACATGTACCATGCTCTGAGACTACAAATGTCTCGTACATGGGTTCTGTATATAATGAGCTCTGAAACTATGGTGGGCTCTGTAATCATGTAAAGTGTTGTATAGACTGATCTGTGTAAATAGTGCCGGGTGGGCGTTACACCCTTGGGACCAAATGTAATGTCCTTAATGTCCCGTTGACAACCATGATGTAAATACTGTTATGTACAATGTATGGATAAGGCTAGGCGGCTATAACCACCATAGGGAGCTATAACCGGCATAGGGAGCCATGATTGGTGCTCCTGATGTTCGACGGAGCGGAAATCAGTGTTTCCGTGTATATAAGCCTTTGAAAAGTGGTATATGTGTACTGTAATGTGCTGTATTTGAGATGTAATATTGTGTTACTTAGTGTTACCATGTGAGTGCACTCTGAATTATATGTGATGTAAGCAGTTTATGAGTTATAATAAACTACTACATAATGTTTTACGTTAAAAACATTGGTTTGGTGTCATTCCGTTGCCAAGTGAGTTCCCTAGGTGAGCGCTACCTCACTATATTATATATATATATATATAATGATAAAATAGAAAAAAGACCAGTGGCACTCACCGAAGACTATCTTGTGCTTTTATTTAAAGTTCCATGTGATCCAATACATCAACAAAGAACAAGTGCGGTGGGGGGAGGGAGGTGCATGGACGTCGGACGACGGCCTGCCATTTCGCGGCTAGTAGCCGCTTCTACAGGTCCTGACTGGCTTCTGATGTCATATCGGGTTCTTATAATACTGGGCGGTACTGACATCATTACCAAGTGTGATAAAAATAAAATCATTAGTATCATTACAAATTGATGCAATAACAAAGCATATAAATACATTCATCATTATTCACCAAAACGATATGAAAATCTATATTTTCACTAAACCTGGTAATTATGGCTGCCTTATTCAAGCTACCTTTTTTAAGTACTTTAAAGTAGCAATATGGACATTAAAGAAACTTTTTACTAGATTTTCGACTAGGTTTAGTGAAAACAGATTTTCATATCGTTTTGGTGAATAATGATGAATGTATTTATATGCTTTGTTACAGCATCAATTTGTAATGATACTAATGATTTTATTTTTATCATTATTATTTTGGTAATGATGTCAGTACCGCCCAGATTTATAAGAACCGGATATGACATCAGAAGCAAGTCAGGACCTGTAGAAGCGGCTACTAGCCGCGAAATGGCAGGCCGTCGTCCGACGTCCATGCACCTCCCTCCCCCCACCTCACTTGTTCTTTGTTGATGTATTGGATCACATGGAACTTTAAATAAAAGCGCAAGATAGTCTCCGATGAGTGCCGCTGGTCTTTTTTCTATTTTATCATTATAAGTATACTGCACTAAAGTGAGCACCGCCTAGGAGTCTGTGACTGCCAGTCAGCCGAATAGGAGGAATTGGCCCATTTACACTGATAGTGCCCAGTTAATTTTTTCCTTTGCATATATATATATATATATACACACACACATACTGTATATGGGTTGTACAGTATATTCAGCCGCTGTGATTGGGATATATACATATAAAGGAGGACTTATATAGGTTATCCCCACCCATGATTAGCAGCTTTCTAGTAATATACCTAATATACAGTGTATGCAGAAAGCTGTCACACAGTGATTTTATTAAAATGACAACATGCAGATAAGTGCCACATCACCGGAATCAAAGTTTTAGTCTCTACATCACGATACTCTAAGATTATAGAGCAGAAAAACTTGTGACAGAAATTTCCATGCTTCCACGAATAGTACCCAGAGTACACTGGCACTAGAACTACCTGTATAGGTGCCATACTAGAACAGCATACAAAATAAAGTTGCAAATGGTCTTTTGGGGGTGAACTTGGAGAAGGCCGTCTGCTGACATCTATCTTACACTGTATTCATATTTTCTTTGTGGCCATCATAGTATGTACATCAATCATGATCCGACTCAGCTTTTTTCATTTATAGCTGTCACTTTTGTTGTTTTTCAATAATGGAGCAGAACAATGGAAATAATGAGCATGGCCCCTTAAAAATGAATGTAAAAGATTTTTTATAGTTTATAAAATGGTGAATAACTTGGTGGACTAAAAACCTCAAGAGTGCCCTTAAAATAAAATGAGTTTATAATAATTAGAAGATATAACGTGTGAATGAGAGTAATATGCTGCATCATTTCCTTTTTAGTTTGCAGTCAAGAGCATAGGATATTTAAAAAGAAAAACTGTCGACTACTTTATTTTTTAGATTAGAGATCATCTTTCCACAGAACAATATGTACTAGACATTGAAAACAAACAGCTGCAAAGCGCCTGTGTAATTCTCAGACCCTATAGGTGTCAGAGCACCGGGCCTGTTAGAGACTGAAATTGCCACTAAATGAAATCCTAGTCCAGCTCATGTTTCAACATGTCATATCAAACCGACTGTGACAGTTGCAAATGAATAAAAAACTAAAAATGACAGAGTTTAATCAGTGAGAATGGTAGTCCATAATCCTTCATGAAAAAACTCTTTTCATTGCCAGCTTTAGTGATAAGAGTTACATTTCCCAAATTGTACTGAATATACTGTGTGCAGAAAACAGTGCTATTCCACTGACAGCACTGTCAACTGCTGTCAGAGCCGTCACACAAATCTTATTTTCTGTAGGCTAAAGAAATGTAACAAGAGCTCTACACACAGGAGCAATGCCATCAATTTAACATCCCACAGTCCTATAAACACTCATTGATTAAAGTGGAATTTTGGGCAAACATAAAAGATTGATAAAATGTGCCCACAAAGGGCATTGAAATGGGAAGTCCTTCAATTTATTCACTATTCTTCCACTGCTGTTTTCACCAAGTAAACCCCACTCACAATCATCAGCAAGTTAACAGGGCCACCATCTGGGCCTGACTCGGCTTACTACTGTGAGGGGCTTGGGTGGCAGAGCCCAGGAGGGGGACCAGAGATGCTGACAGCCTGGGCCCCTCCTCTGTCACTCTGCTGCTATCGAGGCCCCAGGGGCAGGTGGTCGGGCCCAGCAGCGTTGCTGGTAGGGGGCAAGCAGGGGGCACCATCCGTGGTCTGTCTTCATGGCAGCTGCAGTGGGGTTAGATGCTCTCTCTCTGAGAGGAGAGATGTTTCTTTTTCTCAGAAAACGTGCTGCATGCTGGCTCCCACTCATTAACTGTTCAAGTGTCTGTTAGATGCTCTTATAGATAAAGCCCTACGGCAAGCACTTTCGGGTCAGGGCGACATCAGCAGAGTAATCAGTTCAGCTGATCATGCTGCTAATTTCAGTCAGTGCTGAAAAAATCAGTGGGGAAGAGTGCTCTGGTCCAGTGGAGCTGAAGACACCAAAGATCCACAGTAATTAGAGGAAGGGGGGAATGGTGATGGTCTACAAATGGAGGGTGGTGTGGGAGATTGTGATGGTCTGCAAAGGGGGGAGATTGTAATGGTCTGGAAATGGTGGGGTGGGATTGTGATGGTCTGCAATGGGGGAGATTGTGATGGTCTGCAAACAGGGGGTGGGATTGTGATGGTCTGCAAACAGGGGGGTGGTGTGGAGATTGTGATGGTCTGAAAATGAGGCGTGGATTGTTATGGTCTGCCAACAGGGGGATTATGATGATCTGCAAATGGGGGGAGAGTGTGATGGTCTACAAATGGGGGGAGATCGTGATGGTCTGCAAACAAGGGGGTGGTGTGAGAGATTGTGATGGTCTGCAAATGGGCGGTGTGCTGTGTGGGAGAGTATCATCAAATGGAGGAGGGGACTATCATGTGCAGCTGGTGGGTGGGTGTGGGAAGGTATGATGGTCTGCAAATGGAAGTGGGCGGTGGAGAGTGTATTATGTGCAGTAAAAGAGGTGAAAGGTGCAGATACAGTATGGTGAGCAGGAGGAGAGAATATGGGGAGCCACAGTGTAAATTTTAGTACACAGTATGGGGAGCAAGAGGGCAGTATGCATGCAGACACAAAATGAGGAGTTAAGGGAAATGGGTGCTGAAAATGTATTTCCCCTAGACTGGGTGCGGACAACGTATGGTGAATGAGGAGAGACGTGTGCAGACACAGTATGGGGCAAGAGTGGGTATGGTTGTGGACACCATATGGGGAGTAAGATAGGATGAGTGTGGACACAATATGGGGAGTGTGGGAATAGTATATGGGGTGAGGGGCTAATGGGTGCAGACAGTATGTGGAGAGAGGGGAATGTGTGCGGACATAGTATGGGGAGCAAGGGGGTGATGATGATGGGGGCTACAGAGGTAGGGAGGAGAGAGTATGGGATGAGAAAAATGTGAGGTGAAACATAATAAAGACTGAGTAGTGTGGGGGTGAGGCGAGATGGATGCAGACATGACTGAGTAGTGTGTATGGGGGGGGCGGTATGTAGAAGCTGCATGGTACTACAGTGTGAGGCCACAGACAGCATGGGACAGAATGGCAAAAACAGGGCACAGTATAAAGTCTGGACAATATAAAAGAACACAGTGTGAGAGGACAGTGTGGAAAACATGTAGAGGGACAGTGAGTGCGTAATTTTGTGTCAGGAAGGACAGGAGAAGAGCAATTATTTTACAGAGCGCAGTGTACAGCAAATATTTTTATTCAAGCAGCATTATAATGAAACTTATTTTTAAGGGCACCATGTTGGGATGTTCTGCAAAAAAGTGAAGAAGATAAAAGTCTGCTTAGATGTCAAAAAGTCATCATGGCGTCTAGATAAGATGAAGAAAAGTAAAAGATGACCCTGACCGAGACAAGGTCATCTATAAGGTACCTGGGTGTAAATGTTTATTTTTGCTACTGACTAATTCTCATCAGTACTGTAGTTTCTGTAAAGTCTGATGATAACTGGCAACAGCAACTCTCAGTATCTTCTTGCCATTATTAAGGGGGTTATCTGGGCTTTTTGTATAATTTATATGTGTAGCTAATCTAATTTATAAGTGTATGCTGACATTTTGCAATTTACACCCTGTCAAGATTTTGCATTGTTACCTAGATACCACTTTATTGTGTCAGCAGGGGACCGACCAGGGGCGTGTTTGTTTTGGAGCTTGTGTGTAAATTTCATTACTGATCTTTTATGCCCAGTCTCCTAAAAACACGTCTCTGACTCCTACAGGCCTCCCCAGATGTCAGCATACCTGGCCACCCCCAGGCACCTACAGGTCCGCCCCCCCAGACTTCAACATACCCAGCCACCCCCAGGCTCCTACAGGCCCTCTCCAAGTCCCAAGCATCACTGCCTCCCCATCCCCAATATGACCACTCACCCCCATTGTACACAGTGGTCATCTCCTCCTCCGGCACTGTATACCGAATCCACAGCTGTGTGAAGATGACCGCTGAGTGTACTGAGCTGCAGATTCAGCACACTGTGTCAGAGGAGGAGATGAGCGCTATATGTAGTGTGGTGTGTGCTCATCTCCTCCCCTGTGACTGCGCTGTCAGTGGAGCTGATCCTCCTCTCTGCTGCAGCCACTCGTTCTGTGCCCTGCTCTGTATCAGTGGAGCCAATGCTCCTCCTCTCTGTATCTCCTGTAGCACAGAGCGGGTGGCATGTGGAATCAGAAGGGGTTGCCCTAATAGACAAGGCCTTTAAAATTTTCTCAATCACCAAGTAAAGTAGGGATAAAAGATCACAATAGTGTTTCTATTTCTAAGAGAAAATTATTAGAACACCATATACCGTAGTATATTTTAATGAATATGAACTGTGCTTACAAATTCATGCAGTTAGACAGTAAATGTCATTTTATGCTACAGATTGAAATTTTATATAGTGGGGACTTCTTTATGTTTGGATGACAGTACAAATATCAGTCTCTGCACAGCTGTTAAAGCCATTTTTAACTTTAATGCATGTCTTCTATATGTAGGGATTAGGGAATGTCAGCAAGCCATTGCTGGCTTCTATCCCAAAATCTGTACAGATTGCCATTTTACTAAAACAACATATATTGACTCTTAAAACATCAGTTGTCAGAGGTGCTGAACTGTATTAAAAGGCTCATCATAACTGATAAAATTGTTATTAGAGTCAGGTTTCCAGTGACTGAAAAAATCAAAGGACAAAAGTCTAAGAGGACATCAGTGACTGGGTTTGAAGGATTCTAGACCATGATTATAATTATTATAGCAGCTGTACAATGGCTAACGTCTCATAGATCAATGGCCAGTAAACGGTACAATAGTTATACATGGAAAAAAATAATATCCAGTAATTATTTGCATACAGTTTCAATTACTGTTATTTCTTTTTCGCTAACACCATGCTGTCTGCTGAGCAATAGATCAGTGCTCCTGTCGGAATCCAGAAAAAAGCAGTTTTGCAAATGGGGACCACAATAGAGACCCAATGGAGCCATTCACTTCACTGAATGACAGATCACATTTTTGTGGATGTAACATGAATACTGTCAGGATGTGGAGGATTTGTCGGGTTTTCTGACAGACTCTTGTCTTACAAGGTTCTGACAGAAACCACAATGTACTGCTCAACGGAGACCCCTGTCTTAGTTAGTGTGTGAATCTAGCTTCACTTTTAGCAAACATCACCACTGATTGACATTTGGATCCTTATATTGAGTTAAATTATAATGTTCATGTCAAAACTACAATATCAGCATTAAATGATAGCATAAAGCTGTAAATTATAGATATACTTTTACAAAAATCTGAAAAGTAAGCTACAGACCGGAGACCACTAAGGGACCTTTTAACATCAGTGTTTTTTGCTGATTCGTGGCAGATCCGGCATATTTACTGCATCTGCCATGTAACAGCCGACTTGCGTCATGCCCCCATTCATTTTCTATGGGACTTGCGGCAGGTACGATCCTGCAAATCCAGCTCTTGCGACAAGTAAAAAAAAACATAGCTAACCGCGTTTTTATGACTTGCCGCAAATGCTGGATTTGCCGTATTGCGGCAAAAACCACACATGCGTCCGGTTCCACAAGTCCTATAGAGAATAAATGGGGGCTTGCCGCAGACTTACCGCAAGTCGGCAGTTACGTGGCAGATGCGGTAGATCTGCCACGAATCAGCAAAAACACTGAAGTGAAAGGAGTTTAATATAGTGTTCACTGGAGACTAGAGTATACAGGGTGGTCCAAAAGTAGGTGGACAGTATGTGTAATAAGGTTATGAAGGGGGAGATTTATCAAACATAATTGAACCATACCTTTGGTTGAGCTTCCATAAGCTTAGTGTTTCTACGATCCCAGCCAGCACCATCAAGAAACAATCCATAAATGTATACACCCCCAATGTCAGCTGGTGGAGGAGCATTGACATCTTCTTTCATCATTTTGGTGACATCATTATGTAAAATCACACTGTCTAAAGCCCAGCCTTTTGTCAAATTCATGCGGGTTGTTTCCTGTCTCATAGCTGTCAGAAAGCCCTATTGGAAAAATGTTTTTAATTAGATAAGATGTGTTGCACTATAAGTAGGGTTCATTCATTTCTGCCAGGACTAATAAAATACTCTGTGAATATTAGGATATTAATTTAACATACAAAATTGAATGCATGAATAATCTTCAAATTACCGCTGTTACCTACTTTGAAGCAAGAGTATAACTTTGCTTTGAACTTCATTCACAGTTCCTGCGCATGTCATGAACATATCCTATTGACAGTGGATAAGTTTGAAAAGTATATTCCCTACAATGTGTCCTCCACCTGTGTTAGATTCTTAGATGGCCATACAAAAACAAGCAGAGTTGAGCAAAAAAAAATAATTTGCAGGATCTTGGTTAAGCAGCCCCAGCAGAAGCCTGTGGCCTCCGGATCAGAGCCTTGGGACCTCTGCCAATCTGTAGGCATCCCTTACACCTCCCCTTAGTAGTGGGTCCAACATGATGTCATGTATGCACCACACCACAGCAAACATTTTGGGCTAGGTCTACTAATTAAAAGAGGCTTTGCAGGTAGTAGGAAGATCTAAGGGTACCGTCACACACAGAGATATATTGCATGCAACTCATGGTTGCAGTGAAATCATGGACACATTGTTACATTTTGTTGTCGTGTACAAATGGAACAATGTGTCCATGATTTCACTGCAACCAGTGAATTGCATGCAATATATCTCTGTGTGTGACGGTACCCTAAGTGCTCTGGTCCACCATGAACTTCAGCAGCCCATAGCCACAAGACCAGGGCACTGCAAATCTTTTTGTTCAACTCTAAAAACAAGTGTTCAGCTTTTGGGTGTAAACAATTGATGCTTTCATACACTACCATCAAACAAAAATGTTCCATATAGTCAGGATTGCCTGTAACAATAGCTGAAGAAAAGGAGAGCAGAAGTAACCCAGCAGCAGTATGAAGGAGTAGTAGGGCAACAAAAGGCATGTATGTGTTATTTGTTATTTTAGAACACACTCAAGCCATATTTCAAAGTAATAGTAAGGGGAGGAAAGTCCCTTAAATAGTTGCTTTGAATCAGCTTACCTGTGGATTAAAAAACCCTGTCATCCAGAATTGATTTGGGCGGCCATCGAATAACCAGCTTCTAAACTGTTGATTTCTTTCCAACAGTTCTGTAAACCAAAAGCCTAGTGTGGCAGAATCCCAGGAAATCTTGTACCAGAGTTTAGGAATCCTGGCATCATACATATTGTCTAAAGCATCTCGCAAGTCTTCTGACATAATGATTGTTCCTATAAAAATAATTAAGACTTTGTTTTTAGTTACATTCCGTAATTTAAAAAAAATCAAAACATTAGTACAGAACCTTACAGTACCCCTGCATGCCATGCTATGGAAGATGCCATGACATGTTCTGTGGAACAATATGAACCTGCTTTATCAAGGTCTTTTTGTCAATTTTAATATGTGAAACACCTTGAAGTTGTGCAAAAATGTTGTGACTTTTGACTCTTTTATGCCAGTCTCGGGCACCTCCACTAAAACAGGTGGCACTTGAGTGGGATAAGGTGTGGTAGAGCCTGCCAGGAAAATCCATCCAATTTACAAATTCATTAACAGACGTGTGTTTTACTCTAACAGTATATGTGCTAACAATACCACATGCCAGTATTAATAAATCGGGCCCTATATGTACATTCTCTCCTAGAAATATACTGAAATATAATAAAGTACAACCTATTGCAAAAAGGTCTTCCCTTAAACTGGTTATTAACATTGGGATGTATTGTAAATTTTCGAAAGTGTCAAAATAATAAAGAGATAGGAATGAACTACATACTATGCCGACAAAATTCCCGTAGACTGTGAGCCCTCGTGGACAGGAACCTCTCCCGTCGTGTATCAGCAAGCATTGTCATATGTACTGCTCATATGTACTGTACTGTCTTGTACCCATTGCTTTTGTAAGCGCCAGGAACCAATGGCGCATATAAATAAATAATAATAATATAATAAAATAATAATAATAATAAAATGAACGCAGCCTATAACTGTTATGGAAATATTGGGACAAGTCTGTAAGTCACTTTCAACATCAGTGAAGATCACATATCATCTCTGGGTGTTGATATGTGTCTTGCGCAAAGAAATACTTTGATAAAAATAAATAGAGGAGATATGACTATTTGGGCTGTTGTCCAATGCCAAATATCCTAGCGTGACCACTCTGAGTTATAGCTAAGGATGGATTGCTTAAATTTAGCAGTAGGAGACTCTTAGCAATCTGAAAATATCAATCTCACAGCACATAAGACATGACTAGTTCATTCCAGTCCACCACTCCTAGCAGCATTTCTAGCGTGGGAAGGGGTTATGTTCTGGGAGGATTTAGTCTATGCATACTACAGCAAGATCTCTATAGCTCCTAATAATTTCCAATTATCAGAGGAATACCAATACTACAAAAATTAGTAAATTGTTCTCTACAAGTGCATTGTGAAAATGCTGACAAGTGGAAAAAAATATGGATACCACTCTTTAAAACCTAGTAAATAAATATCAAAAACAGAATATATTGCTATAATTGCCATTATTTTATTCTACAATATTATTCCCTAAAAAAATGTTAAAGAGAACCTGTCAGGTCCCCATGTCCTCCAACCCAGCAGCACTCCATTCACATCTGCATGACTAAATTCCTTGCCTAACCAGCACTGTCTAATGTTATTCATTTAACACAGTTTTATCTAAAAAGTATTTATAACCCGTTTCCCAATACTAATGAGGGCTTTGACTAGTTGATGGGGTGCTAGTTTCCCAGACTAGTAGGCCTCTTTTCATGGTAGCATGCCCCTGTGGGCTTAATACATTGATTTTCCTGAACTGGCGTCACTAACAGCTCCTCACGCATGCACGTGGCTTTGTTCACTCACATTGATCCTGTGAATTCGGGTGTATGTGTGCTGAAGCTGTTCTTACGATCATGGGCAGTGTGTATACACCTGACTTCAGAGACTCAATGTCAGTCAAAAAAGCAGAGTGCATGTGCAAAATGTTCAGGCGCTGTCAGTGATGTCGTCTTGTAGAAATCATGTTACCACACACCACAGGGTGACTAGTCTGGAGAAACTAATGTCCCATCTACTAGTCAATGCCCTAAACAGCATAGGGAAAGCAGAGCATATACTTTAAAAAAAAAATGAGCTAGGGACCTTTCAGTGTTTTTTGCTGATTCGTGGCAGATCCGGTGGTTTTACCGCATCTGCCGCATAACGGCTGACTTGCGGCAAGCCCCCATTCATTCTCTATGGGACTTGCAGCAGATGCAGCAAGTGCAGTTTTTGTCATGATTCGGCAAATTCGCAACTGCCGCTAGTCCCATAGAGAACGAATGTGGGCTTGCTGCAAGTCAGCCGTTACACAGCAGATGTGGCAGATGCGGTAAATCTTCCAAATCTGCCGCAAATCAGCAAAAACACTAATGTGAAAGGGGGCTTAAGTGAAAAACATTAGACAATGCTGGTTAGGCAGGGAATTTAGTTATGCAGATGCTGGGTTGGAGGTCATAGGAGACCTGACAAGTTTCCTTTAAATCATTAGTCCAGCAGTTTTTCTTTTCCACTGCTGCAGTGGTGCTTTAAATCCAAGTCCACAGTCTTTTATTCAGCTCTCAGCATTTTCATGCTTTTTCAGCGCTGTTTCGATCCTGCAGTGCCGTTTTGTGACTGTAACTTGTGACTGGCCGGAAGTCAGACGTTAAATCATATTCACTCAATACAACTCTATAGGTACCTTCACACGCCGCAATATCGGCTGGCGATATGAGGTGATCTAACGTGCGCGTGCACGTTTTTCATGCTCACCTCAGGTATTACACGCCGCAATCTCGCCCTGAAATAAAGGTGATATGTCACCCCTGAAATCGCCTCACCCACTGCAGAACCAATCCGGTCGAATTCCCTCGCCGCTTCACACGCCGCAATCCCAAAAGCAATGTGGGGGTACATGTTCAGCGCAGTGAAGAGATAGGCATGCCGCAGTGGTGTATACCGCGCCCCATATGCGCTCATTGGACAATGCAACAGCATCACAATTGGTCAGCCTGCTCTGGAAGGCTAGCTAATACATGACGCCATTGCCATTGTGTGGTGCTGAACGGACAGCTCTTCAAATATGGTGCGGTGTCAATTGACAGCCAATGGGAACACAGTAGCCACCACCAATCAGTTCACATGGGGCGCAGACTACAGCACGCTGTGGCACGCCTACGGGAAATCATAGGTGACGCTGATTCCATCACTATCGCCCTATCACACGCCACAACACGGAAATATAGCATTCATGATTGAGGCTGATTTCAGAGCAGTGCTCAGGAATCAGGTCACAGGCAAGAGGTAATTTATCGCCGAAAAATTCCCCAATCACATGCCGCAACTGTGAGGCAATTTTACAGCGATTGCTCCGGGGCGACATATCACCTTTAGGATTCCCAGGCGAGATTGCGGCGTGTGAAGGTACCTTTTGGGAACTAGAAGGCAGGTCCTATAGAGATGTATTAAGTTGTGACCTCTAAGCATGCTCCATGAAAGACTTGAGCTGCTGGCAGGTCACAAATCGCTGAAGACCGACCGAAGCAGCAATGATAGAAGATAATTCCTCCAGAGGGTGAGAATAATACAGGGATCAGGCAAGTTAGATTTAAAGCAACATTCAAGCGATGCAATAAACAATATGCTGGAGTGTGCTTTAATGAAATTCCATGAATAAATAAAAAAAATATAGCTTTTGCTGAAGAGTCTTGGCAACCTACACTCTTCCATAATTTCACCCTGTTGCCAAAAATGATACCAACAGTGAAAGCTATTTCTCATATACACTCTAATGTGGTTGTCTGACTTTCAATAGTCAGGCTGGCAAATGCTTCAGCAAAGACCAGCATGAGAATGATAGGTTATCTAGTAATCAGCAATGATGGTCCTGACCATTAGCATTCATGTTGACAGATGGCTCATTTTTATAAAATATACCCTTGCAGCTTTTCTGCCTGTTATTCTGCTAGTCAATCATATAGAAATGAAGGTGTATGGTAAGAAAAGTCCTGCCCACAGAAATAAGAGCATTTTTGCACAACATGATAGTAGCTTGCAACAATAACTGTGCCAAAGGATAAAAGTGAATGTGACTGAACTCGACTAATGCAGATTTATTTTAAAGCCTCTTTTATAGTGTGACCTTCATAAGCATCCATAGAAATAAAGCTTTCTGCATAAAGTACATTGTTAGCAGCTGAACCATGTTTGGAGCATGCGAGTATTCTGTGCTACTTGTCTCTGCCAATGCTTATAGCCTGACTCATGGATGGGAGCAACTCAATGCAGTTTAGTCCAAAGAAAGAGCAAAGAAGAAAAAAATGAACCTTGGAAAGTTAAAAATAAATGTATGTGAGATGCTGCAGAATCAACACGATCTAGATCCTTGGATATGTATCAATGCATTCACCAATTGAGAACGTTCACTGACATAATTATCAATAAAATATAAGTTCTATCTACATAGATTAAAGCTTTCATGCTATTTAAAGAGTGATGACCTTAAAGGGAACCAGACCCCTAAAAATTATCCCCTGTCTCTTGAGACCTGTCCCTGCATCATTCTTAGACATTTCTAGCCATCCCTTTGTGCTAAAAAAGTTATAAACTTTAATAAAAGTGACTTTATTACCTGCACCCACTGCGGCTTCTCATTTTTTGAGAAGCCGCAAAAGGCGTTGCCTGGTGCTTCTCCCGCCGCCTGCAGCCTACTTATTCACACCCCGATGGGCGTGCTAATCAGCAGAGATACCGCCGCGTGCGTCACATTATATGGGCGGTATAGCCGCTATGATGCTAAACGCGTCATATCCGGCTATACCGACCTCAGTACACCCAGACCTCGTGATGCGCATGCGCGAGGTGTTCACGGCAGTATCACAGATAAGCTGCCGTGAACACACCTCGCGCATGCGCAATGCGCGTCGCAAGGTCTGGGTGTACTGAAGTAAGTATAGCCGGATATGACGCATTTAGCGTCATAGCGGCAATACCGCCCATGTAATGTGATGCATGCGGCAGCTCTCTGCTGATTAGCACGCCCATCGAGGTGTGAATAATTAGGCTGCAGGCGGTGGGGAGAAGCACCAGGCAATGCCTTTTGCGGCTTTTCAAAATCTGAGAATCGCAGTGGGTGCAGGTAATAAAGCACTTTTATAAACTTTACAAATACACTTTTTTAGCACAAAGGGATGGCTAGAAATGTCTAAGAATCGTGCAGGAACAGGTCTTAAGAGACAGGGGGCTAAATTTTAGGGGTGAAGTTCCCTTTAATAAGTTCCTATGACTATACGATGAGTTTCCCCGAGTTTAGATTTCATGATTAGTGATGGGCAACCTGAACTGTAAAGTTCAGGATCTGTACTGAACACCTACTGTTCGGGTTCAGCTGGGGGCTGTAAAATAAACACAGTGATTAAACATCAGCGTGATTACTTACAGGGTCCATGCGCTTCTACTTCTGGGGCCGTTTACTAACTTCCTGATTTATTCACTGTACGGTACATGCTAGAATATATGGTCTGTCTCCAGGTTACTGCACGTACTCCAACAGCCAATCCCAGATTACACTCTCTGTGACAGCATCTGATTGGCTGTTGTGCCCCACACCCACTGTGCTGGCGTCTGTGATTGGTTGCCATAGATAACAAACCTGATGTCATAGCAGTGGAAATATAAATATTTAAAAAAAAATTATGTACAGTCATGGCCAAAAGTTTTGAGAATGACACCAAAATTATATTTTCACATGATCTGCTGCCCTCTGGTTTTTATTTGTGTTTGTCTGATGTTTATATCACATACAGAAATATAATTGCAATCATATTATGAGTACCAAAAGGTTATATTGGCAGTAAATGAGTTAATGCAGCAAGTCAATATTTGCAGTGTTGACCCTTTTCTTCAGGACCTCTGCAATTCTCCCTGGCATGCTCTCAATCAACTTCTGGACCAAATCCTGACTGATAGCAGTCCATTCTTGCATAATCAATCTTATTTTGAGTTTTTGGTTTTTGTTTGTCCTCCCTGTCTCTTGATTTGACCACAAGTTCTCAATGGGATTAAGATCTGGGAGTTTCCAGGCCATGGACCCAAAATCTCTATGTTTTGTTCCCTGAGCCATTTAGTTATCACCTTTGCTTTATGGCAAGGTGCTCCATCATGCTGGAAAAGGCATTGTTGGGCGCCAAACTGCTCTTGGACGTTGGGAGAAGTTGCTCTTGGAGGACATTCTGGTACCATTCTTTATTCATGGCTGTGTTTTTAGGCAAGACTGTGAGTGAGCCGATTTCCTTGGCTGAGAAGCAACCCCACACATGAATGGTTTCAGGATGCATTTACAGTTGGCATGAGACAAGACTGGTGGTAGTTCTCACCTCTTCTTCTCCGAATAAGCTGTTTTCAGATGTCCCAAACAATCGAAAAGGGAATTATCAGAGAAAATGACTTTACCCCAGTCCTCAGCAGTCCACTCCCTGTACCTTTTGCAGAATATCAGTCGGTCCCTGATGTTTTTTCTGGAGAGAAGTGGCTTCTTTGCTGCCCTCCTTGAAACCAGGCCTTGCTCAAAGAGTCTCTGCCTCACAGTGCATGCAGAAGCATTCACACCAGCCTGCTGCCATTCCTGAGCAAGCTCGGCACTACTGGTAGTCCGATCCCGCAGCTGAAACAGTTTTAAGATACGGTCCTGGCGCTTGCTGGTCTTTCTTGGGCGCCCTGGAGCCTTTTTGACAACAATGGAAGCTCTCTCCTTGAAGTTCTTGATGATGCGATAGATTGTTGACTGAGGTGCAATCTTTCTAGCTGCGATACTCTTCCCTGCTAGGCCATTTTTGTGCAGTGCAATGAGGCTGCACGTGTTTCTTTAGAGATAACCATGGTTAACTGAAGTGAAACAATGATACCAAGCACCAGCCTCCTTTTAAAGTGTCCAGTGGTGTCATTCTTACTTAATCATGACTGATTGTTCGCCAGCCCTGTCCTCATCAACACCCACACCTGTGTTAATGGAACAATCACTAAAACGATGTTTGCTGCTCCTTTTAAGGCAGGACTGCAATGATGTTGAAATGTGTTTTGGGGATTAAAGTTCATTTTCTAGGCAAATATTGACTTAGCAAGTAATTGCTGTTAAGCTGATCACTCTTTATGACATTCTGGAGTATATGCAAATTGCCATTAGAAAAACTGAAGCAGTAGACTTTGTTAAAATTAATATTTGTATCATTCTCAAAACTTTTGCCCATGACTGTAGAGCTTTGCTGTATTCTTGATTCTCAGCGCAGATAAAACGGACAGCTATGGGCTGTCACCCCAAGCTGCCTGGCGTTACCTTGGCTGGCAATCAAAAACAGGGGAGTTAATTATTTTCTTAATTATTTTAATACATACTAAAAAAAACATGTGTGGGCTTCACCCTATTCTTGATTGCCGTCTAAAATAAAAACTAGGCAGCTGGGTTGGCTGGTATTCTCAGGGTGGTGAGGCTTATAGTTATTAGGCCCCCCAGGGTGAATAATAGCCCGCCGATGCCCCAGAAATTGGCACATTTATTAGAAGTGCTAATTCCTGGTGCTTTATTTGGCTCTTACCGATGCCCTGGTGTGCTGCCATCAGGGTGATAGAAACTGTTCAATACTCATCTGTTATTAAGCCCAAATTGATAACATTCAGGTCTCTATGAGATCCGCCCCTTATCAATCTTGTGAGTTAATAGCTAAAAAAGACAACACAGGGAAAAAGCCTTTATTTGAAATAAATCACAAAGAAAACCCTTAATAAATTTTCCCATTTATTAACCCTACACATATCCTTCAATGATAATCCACAATCATGGTCCCATAAAGCACAAGATTCTGGCTCTGCTTAAATCAGAGGCTGCAGCGAGGGAACAAGCATCTTATTGCTGCAGTCTCTGTGATATCACTGACTGCCGTGGGTGATGTCACACACTGAATCACTGAGGTCCCAGGGCAGTAAACTCAGGTGACCCTGCTGTCGGCAGCAGGGTCACGCAAGTTCACTGTTGCGGGAAACCCTCAGTGACTCACTGAGTGACCTCACCATTCCTTGCAGCAGTCAGTTCCCTCACTGCAGCATTTGGATGAAGCAGAGCCAATATCGTGTGATTCAAGGAACCATCAATGTGGATTATTGTTAGAGGATATGGTTAGGGTTAATAAATGGGAAAATGAGGGTTGTCTGTGTGTTTTTTTCAAATAAGGAATTTTTCTCTGTTTGTTGTGTTTTTTTAACTATTTACTCACAGGATTGATAATAGGTCTCATAGAAACCTGGACTCTATCAATCTAGGGCTTAATGGCAAGCTGTCAATACTCAGCTATTATTAACTGCTTCTATCACCCCAATGCCACTGCACCAGGGCATCGGGAAAAGCCGGGTAAAGCAAAAGGAATTAGCAAATCTAATGAATGCACTAATTTCTGGGGCAGCTGTGCTCTACTATTCTTTAGCCTGGGGGCCCAATAACTATGGACCTCACGACACTGAGAACACCAGCCACTCAGCTGCCTGGTTTTTACCTTGGATGGCAATCAAAAATAGGGCAAAGCCCACGCATTTTTTAAATTATTTATTTAAATAATTAAAAAAAAAAGTGCTCCCCTGTATTTTTAATTATCAGCCAAGGTAAAGCCAGGAAGCTTGGGGCTGCCACTTTATCTCTGCTGAGAGTCAAAAATACAGCAAAGTCCTAAGGTTTTTTTTGTGATTATTTATTTTTACACTACTATGACATCAGGATTGTTGTCTATGGCAACCAATTATAGAAGCCGACACAATGGGTGAGGGGCCCAATATCCAACCCTATATGCTGTCACAGAGAGTTGCCCACTATGATTGGCTGATGGAGCCAGTGCAGTAACCTGGAAGCAGCCCTTCCTTATTTATCTACTGCACAGTAGATGCTAGAATGTAAGTTAATGTGCAGCGCGTTGATCCTGGTAAGTATGAAGCTGATGTTTAATAACTTTTGCTCCTTTTTTTTACAGTGCCCCAAACACCATTTTATAACTTTAAAGTCCGGGCTCGGGGTTCGAACTCAAGTTCAGTTGAAGTCCAATTACGAACCCAGACTTCAAAAAAATACCCAGCCGGATCTGCCGACCTTAAACATCGGCGGGTTTGGAAATCACTACTCATGAGAGTACCAAAAGATGCGATCTCTAATGTTCACCTAATGTGACCGCTTGACCTGACATACATGCTTGAGCTATGTCTTTGATGTTTTACAATCTCTAAATAAGTAAAACTTTGCCATGTTTTGCTGTAAACTTTGTAAAACTTGCAAGTAAAAGTTGCCATCTGCCTCTTAGCAGCCCAGTTGTCTAGTATGCTGGCAGCTTTTTAGATTACTAAGAAAATCAACAGATTACCATATGCTCCAGCTGTCCTCTCGTCACAATTTCCCTACCCAGCTTCATCTAATCCTTCTAAGCTTTCAGCGTAGGAGGCAGAGGAATGAACAGATCCTCTCCAATAGAGCTCTTCAGTTTCTGAGCTAGCCAGTGTCAGGTC
The DNA here is from genome assembly GCA_033576535.1 of Allobates femoralis. Taxonomy (NCBI): domain Eukaryota; kingdom Metazoa; phylum Chordata; class Amphibia; order Anura; family Aromobatidae; genus Allobates; species Allobates femoralis. Next base: position 297,196,292 of record JARQOC010000005.1, read on the forward strand.
CAGCAGCCATCGGCCTATATTATTCTGGAGCCAGCAGCTTTGATTCTGAGTCCTAGTAATTTTCTGCCAACTTGAAGAACTTTTCATTTTTCGGAGTGAATTATTACTGTATCACCAAGATTATTTTAGATAGAGAAGAGACTAAACATTTGAAATCAGTACTCCCTTGCAATTTTCAACATACATTAATGCTGAAATATATTTCTAAATATTCACTGTTCTATAAGTTCAACTGCAGCTGGAAGTAGACTGCATTCTGTATATTCAGCATATTCTGTAGGGTGGGTTGTGGTAGGTGACTTTGAGTATGTAAGGATCTCCAGATTTCAATACAGCAGCTGGATTTAAGATTGATTTTAGAATCATTGTATTTATATAGGATTTGTGGTCATTTATACAATTAGTTTGAATCCATTTGTTTATTTTACTGCACTTGGGAGGGGAGAAAACGATCTGACAAGAAGTGCAACAGAATATTGACAGTTTAACTGCTCCGTCACTCGCGGACATGTCAATAGAATGTCCCAGACAGTGACAGGGGCTCCACTTTATGAGTTTTGTAACCCTGCTTGTTCTGTATGAAGTAGAAGTGTGCACTGACATGAGAACACCTTTGACTCCAGCATCTGTCAAGTGACAACAAATCAACGGGACTGAGCATGGAATTATTCACAGGATCCGAATGTAGCTCATTTCTACTTTGCTTTAAAACTTCAATTATCATTGCACTTTATTCAAACGGTGAGATAAAAACTGAAAAATCATGTTAGGTGAATTTAATTATTTCATTTAATTATAATAGCAGATATCTTTCTTTTATAAAATTGAGCTATAGTGAAATAAAAAAATATATCTACAGTATGTACATAGTTAGTCATGGCCGAAAGTTGGCACCCTTGAAATTGTTCCACAAAGTTAAGTGCTTCTTCTAGAAAACGATTGTTATTACACATTTTCCCATACACGTTTATTTCTTGAGTTTGTATTGGAACAACAGAAAAAAATCTGAGAAAAAGTCAAATTTGTCATAATTGCACATAACCCCCCTCACCAAATACACCAGACAAAATTGTTGGCTCTGTTCTAAAATTGTAGGTAAACAACTTTATTTCAAGCATGTGATGCTCGATCAAACTCACCTGTTGCAAGTAACAGGTGTGGGCAATATGAAAATCACACCTGAAACCAGATAAAAATGGGAGACGTTGTCTCAATTTTTGTATTGTGTGTCTCTGTGTGCCAGACTAAGCATGGAGAACTGAAAGGGTAGAAGATAACAGTTTGAGAACCAAAATTGTTGAAAAATATAATTAGTATCAAGGTTACAAGTCCATCTCCAGAGGTCTTGATGTTCCTTTTTCCCCACTGCGCAATATAATCAACCCATGGCATTGTAGCTAATCTCACAGAAACCCACACAAGTGACCCCATTTTGAAAACTACACATCTTGAGAAAAGTCATCTAGGGGATTAGGGAGCATTTTTAACCCTCACATGATTCACAGAATTGTACAACATTGGCCTTAGTAAATGAAAATTACCATTTTTATCACTAAAATTATACTTTGGCGCAAAAGTTTTAATTTTTGAAATTTTGGATAATGGAAAAAAACAAACAATACTACTTGCTATACAATTTCTTCTGTATATGCTAATATGCCATAAGTGATCAATGGCTTAGCCCCTAACATACCAAAGCATCAGAATCCCCCCTTAAGTGACCTCCTCTTACAAATTAATTTGATTAGAATTTTATACCATTGGGCAGTGAAGAAAAAATAATTACATTTTTACCACAACATTTGTTTTAGCCCCAGATCTTACATTTCAACACAGGAAAATTGGTAAAAATGTAATTTAAATTTGTCACACAATTTCTGGTAAAAGTGACTAAATGAGACAATACCCCATATGTGGCTGTACAGTACTGCATATCCTCACAGTGAGTCTCTGGAGGAAACAAGCGCTATTTGACTAATGAAGTACAAATTTTCATGTGATACAATAGTTTGTAGACTCCATATACAGAGCTTCTAAGTGACAGAAGGGCAGAATCGTCCCTCATGTGACCCCATTTTGGAAATTACACCCCTCTAGAAATGTATTTACATGCGTATTTATGATCTTAACTCCATCGGTGTTGTCTAGAAACAAGTGAAAATGGCAAATCTACCATTGTAGTGTTTAATATATTGTAGTGCCTACTACATTGTAGTGCTGACAAAGCAGGTTTTCACACTACAGAAATGCCAAACATTTGAACATTGTATATGGTTTAGATACACCATTGGATTGAGAAAGAAGGGGGAGTATTTCAATTTGGGACCACATATTTTTCTGGAATTCTTATTTTAATGGGAGCCATAGTGCTTTTCCACAGCTATTGTGTCACCAGTAATGTTTAAGCCCCTTATATTTTTTTATTTTCAGATGACAGACCTGAGTAGCGACTTGTTTTTTACTTTTTTTTGTGATTTTAGTTGAAGTTTTTATTGGGCTGTATGCTGAGCACTTACGGTACATCGGAGTTTCCATCTAAATCTCTGAATGACATGATTCAGATGACACCACCAAGGAAACCATTCACTATAATGAGGCAGCAGAATTACTCTGAACTCTGTCTGGCCTCTGTTCGCTATTGTCCTTTTAAGAAGTTCACAAACCTGTGGTTGACCATGCTTTTATGCAACACTGAAAAGACAGACACTGCCGGGTCATAGGACAAACTGAGTCCAAGGTGACTCCATCTGCCTCACGATATGGAATCTTTTGCTAGGGGTTCTATCTGAATCATATATTTCAGATATTTACATGTAAACATTGGTGTAAGTGGTCATCATAGAGCGCAATAAAAATGTGACCTGAGCCTTACTGCAATCTTTGGGAGGAAAAATGAACAGATCAACAGCAGGTCAAGAATTGTTTTTATTTATTTTTTATGCTGTACCGTGCAGTATAAGTGATAAGAGGGCTTTATTGATCAAGTTAGTGTGATTATGGTAATACCAGATTTATATATTTTTTTTTGTTTGGCTACTTTCATACAATAATTTTTGCATTGCATTGTTTTGAGAGCTATCATTATTCTGTATTTCAGATTACAGAATCGTTTGAGGGCTTGCTTTTTGCAGGATGAGTTAGAATTTTTATTGGTAGCATTTTTGGTCACGTAATATTTCTGGATCACTTTCTATTCAAGTTCCTGGGAGGCAGAATGAACACAAAACAGCAATTCAGGAATAGTTTTTTGTTTGTTTTTAATGCTGTTCACCGTGTTTTAAAATTAATAACACAGGTTTATTTTCCGTCTTAGTATGATTACAGCTATTCCACATTTATGTTTTGCCGCTTTTACACAATAAAAACAATTTTGTAGAAAAAAGAATTGTTTTTGTATCGCTATTCTAAAAGCTATAGCTTTTACATTTTTCCGCATAACTTAGTGGGTCTGATAAAAAAAGCAGTTTTTTACCACTTTTTTTATGGTGTTCACTGAAGGGGTTAACTAGTGTGACAATTTTATAAAGCGGGTCAATTCTGAAGGTGGTAATAACAAATTGTGTAATTTTTTTGTTTATTTATGCTTTTATATAAATCTATGCATTTATTGGTATAACCTTTTTTCCATTATGTTTTGATCTTTATTTTGTGATTTTTAAAATATTTTTAGAATTGTTTTTAACTTTTTTTTAACTTTATTACCTAGACCAAAGATGGGACAGCAATGTTCCCTGCTCAGATCACTGATCTAATAGGTTATGTGTGCACTCTGATTATTTATGCACGAAATCTGCATCTCCCAACAGAAAAAGGCACTAAAAACACAATGTTTTTTTTTTTTTTTTTTTTTAAATTATTTTTTACAAGAGTTTAGTGCATTTTGGCATGTGTTTTTCATATATTATGGAGTTGAAATATGGAGCAAAAATACGGCAAGAATTGATATGTTGCAGATTTGTTTCTGAACCAAATCTGCAAGGCAAAAATAAGCAACACTTCAAAATTCTCATTGACTTTGCCGGCATAAGGATTGGCATGCAGTTTTGTAACAACATGGCACCATATAATGCATAAAAAACATACATAACAAATGCACATAGCCATACTCTACAATGCTTTTACATTGCAGGGCATGAGATCACTGAATCAGACACACTCTAAAGGTGTACGAGATCATCAATGCAAGACTTCAAAGGCCACCATACCTTCGTAGCCATTATTCAGCCCAGGGTCACCATAGAGACCATCAGTACAATGCAATCGCAATCATGTTGAGGCTGATTGCAACAGAGAGGGAATTCCCTTCCTGTACAGGAAGATTGATGCTGCTGTTGCTATTGACAGCATCATCAGAGGGGTTAAACCCCCATGATTGGCGCAAACTGTCCTGGGTCCAGTATTGTATTGTTGCAATAGCCAACACTAGAGAGGAGAGAAAGTGTATTCAAAAGGATATAGACACACTCAAACAATGGGCTAAGGCGAACAGAATGGTGTTAAACAGGGGCGAATGCGAAGTCCTACAGCTGGGTAAAACAATGGAAAAAACATATCTTGTGTGTGAGAAATGGAACTAAGCAATAGCACAGGGGATAATGACTTGAGCATAATAAACCACAGATTCAACATTCACCAATAATGTGGTGCGAAAGTTAAATAGGCTAACAAAATTCTGGTATGTATCAAGACAAGCACTGAATCTATATCAGGAGAAGTAATTATCCCCTATACTGTGCCCTGGTCACACCCCTCCTGGAATACTGTGTACCATTCTGGGGGTTTCAATTCAAGAAAGACACAGCTGTATTGGAGCAAGTCCCCAGAGAAGAGCAACCAAGATGGTAGAAGGGCTGCAAACCATGTCCTATGAAGAAGTGCTAAAAGAACTAGGAATGTTTAATTTGCAAAAGAGAAAGCTGAGAAAAGACTTAATAGCGGTCAATATCTGAAAGATAGTCAGTCACAGTGCAGTTCAACAAAAATTATACAAAAAATCACTGATTTGAACAGAACTTAACATCTTTATCAATTTGTCTTGCAAAACACACTTTTCATTTTTTTTCTGAATAATTGAAACAAAATTAAATATCAATTAAAAGAAGATATATTTCCGCTATAACATTCTCATTGTCTTCAGAACATACAGCGTCTCCTATGGACATCAGACTCATAGGTAAGTTAGCAAACAATCATATGCAACATAGTGATTTGTTTCCCTATCTGAGAACAAAGGAAATATTGACGGTACTGAGCTTGACAGGTTCATCCACAATACACCGATCACAGAAGCACACACATTTGTCAAACTGTTATTGCTATCATTTACTTCCATTATAATTGCCACAATTAGATTTTTTATAGCAAAGAACATCAATCACAGCATCATTTCCACATTTCATTACTAGGCAAATATATGTCGGAATCATTTTTTGCTAAAATTCATTTAGGAAACAACCTCAATCCTCATTTTCAGTTTCTACTGTGATCTATGCAGAGGTTCTAGCTGGCAACATACATAATAGTAGGTAAAGTAAAAATTATTATAGTATTACTGTGCATTTGAAAAAAAGTTTAAAGGGGTTATCTACTACTAGGACCAGGGCCGGCTTCAGCACCCTGTACACTCGGGCAGGGGCCGGGCCCTGAACAAGTAAGAGGGCCCATTCTCTGTCAGGGACACCATCCATGCCGCATACTGGATGGTGTCTTGGCAGATTTATTGGGCCCAGAGTAACTATCTCTTTCCCCCTTCCTGTGCGTGTATTCTCCTCCCCAGCATCCGGACTGCTCTGGCTTATGAATATTCATTAGCCGGCAGCAGAGACCCATGAGTCACATGCGGGGCAGTGCTGATCCCCAGCAATTACCATCATGCATGCTCCAGGAAGGAAAACACAGCACACAGAGACCACATTGGTGAGAAAACAGGTTACGGGGGAGAGACCTCAAGGGGGAAGACATTGCATGGGAAGATAGAGCACAGGGGGCGAGGGAGACTTCTTTACATCTCCATTTTCCCATTCTGTTCGTGCCCTGTGGGCCACACAGTATATGTGCCTTGTCAGTGACAAGTTGTCACTATTGTAAAGTTTTTATCTGTCTTAATAGGGTGTGCATAGAAGAGCTGAGTGAGTTACATAGGGTCTCAGCTAGACTTTCCTTCTTTTGGTCTTTGCTGTGTATCGAGATATTAAAGTGACTCTTTAGGGCCACCCTGAGACCTGGTTACATACCCTGGGTGTGATGGTGGATATGGTGGATTATGTTGTAATTGCATCTTACAGGTGCTTTGTTCTTGCAATACTGAGTATTCTGCCCTTCCCCACTTCCTGTGTACAAATTACTCTCCTGAGTTTGATAATTGAATTACTGTGGACATGTTCTTATTTGGTCATTCAAGACCTCTGTAAATGTTTGTACCACCTCCCCAGGACTGTGTCAGTAGAACTGGTTTTGGGACTTGGGAGGTGGTTGGGGGGAGGACAAGAAGTGTGTTTCAGTCTTTGTGTGTGGGACGCTGAGTTCAGACCAGCCCTACAAAGGGATTTAGTGAAACCTGGATTATATGGACATAAAATATACTGCTCTTAGTGCTTTATGGATTTTTATGTTTTTTTCAAGCAATAAAGGTTCTTGGGCTGATCACGCATCTCTTGCTCTGTTGATTGTGTGATACCGGAGAAGGACCCCGTGACAACTTGCGGCAGTGGTGGGATCAACAGAGTGCAGCCCAATGGAGAACCACCCACAGAGTGAGTACAGACACTGGACTGTATCCAGTCTACAGGAGAGTGCCAGGGACCTGGTCCTGAACTACCAAGGACTGACTAAGAAGGTTTTAATTGATCTACTGATGAGTGCTAGCCCAGCCATCTCCTACCAGATGCCTAAAGGACAAGCGCTGGAGATGGGACCTGCACCCCAAAAGCCAGTCGTTGGTGTGGTACGAAGAAGAGATGGCGGCTCTGGGTCCAGGCATCTCAGGACTATAAGGAGGAGGCTGTTCGCCGAGCACCGCAGAGAAAAGAAGCAATGGAGTTCGAAAGAGGGAGTAATGTAATTTGGAGTGTAAACGCAATGGTCCGGGAGCCTGCACGGATTACCAGCACAGACTTCAAGCCATTTGATGAGACTTCCGGAGATGTGGATGGGTTCTTTAAGGATTTTGAGCAGCAGTGTGCTGTGATAGAGGTACTCCACTATGGCTGGATACATTTGTTAGTGGGTCTCCTGAACGGTAACGTGGCAGAGGCTTATCGAACTAATGACTCACAGGGAGACCAGTATTATAACTTTGCAAAGCGGATTATCTTGGATTACCATGCTATCACCCCAGACTTGTATAAAGCCCAATTCTGAGACCTCCCATGCACCAAGTGGGGATCGTTTAAGATGTATGCTCATAAAATGTCCCAGACATGTCGGAGATGGCTGGAAACAGAAAACGCCTTCACGGTGGAAGATGTTGTACAGGTATTTCTTATAGAGCAATTTCTTGTCAAGTGCCGCTCGGAAATACGAGAATGGGTCCGGGAACGCATGCCGCCCACATTGGATAGAGCTGTAGCCCTGGCCGATGAAGCCCTTACTATCCGACTGCAGTGGAGGAGGCTACTGGATAAATCACAGCATGCCCCTGTGCCCCAGCCGCCTCCGGTATATCTGCCCTTCCACCCAGCCACAGGCTGATGACAATCACACCTTAAAATTCTGGGCCCCAACAGTTCCACCATGACCAGGGGGATTTACAGAGTGGAGATGGTATGGGTGCGGGAAACCTGGGCACCTGCAAGCTAGTTGTCCCTCAAGGACTATGTACTCTCACCTCTTCTGGTGAAAATTGTGCACTATAAACCACAGCTTGACCCCGTGCCCCGGCCCCCTCCAGTTATATCTGCCCCATCACCCAGCCGCAGGTCGATGACCACATCTTACAACACTGAGCCCAACAGTTCCAACGACAACCTTGAGGAATCACAGAGAGGATATGTTATGAATGTGGTCAATCTGGGCCCCTGCAATCCAGTTGTACCTCAAAGACTTGGAGGGAGCCAGGCACACTCCCACCTCGTTCAGTGCAGCATGAGCACTGCATCCCACCTGAGAAGTTACCACCACCCCGACCAGAGTGGACCGTCGACCCCTGCAACCCAGATACCCCTTATGGAGTGTATGGCCTCCGGCCTTTGTCCCCTAGCTACCAAGAGCAACGTCAACATCACCTACAGGATGTCTCAATTGATGGATGCAAAGTGATGGGATTTAGAGACGCAGGAGCTTTCTTGACTATTGCTGACCTCCGTGTGGTTCGACCAGAGGCAATTCTCCCAGGCCCCGGGTTCCCCATTTTACTGGCGGGGGAATACTCGCAAATATATGCAGCGAGCTTGGGTGCGTTTGAATTATGGTTATGGGGAAAAACTATGCTGCAATGGAGTTATGGAAGGACTTCCTGCAGATATCCTCCTTGAAAACAACCTTGGGGAGTTACTGTGCCATTTTGTGAGAGCCGACACTCGAAAAGAGGAACCATAGACTCCTTCATGCCGACCTACCCCGCCATTATGCAAGGACTTATTGATAATTAAGTGATGTGGACTAAAGAGAGATGGCCAAAGGTCTGTGTAGACCTCATGGCATGCTCACTTATTGAAAGAGGGAGAGGTTGTGATGGTGGATATGGTGGGTTATGTTGTAATTGCATTTTACAGGTGCTTTGTTCTTGCAATACTGTGTATTCTGCCCTTCTCCACTTCCTGTGTAAAAATTACACTCCTGAGTTTGATAATTGAATTACTGTGGACATGTCCTTATTTGGTCATTCAAGATGTCTGGAAATGTTTGTACCATCTCACCAGGACTGTGTCAATAGAACTGGTTTTGGGATTTGGGAGGTGGTTGGGGGGAGGACAAGGAGTGTGTATTCAGTCTTTGTGTGTGGAACACTGAGTTCAGACCAGCTCCGCAAAAGGATTTAGAGAGACATGGATTATACACCGTGTGCAGAATAATTAGGCAAATTAGTATTTTGATCACGATACTTTTTATACATGTTGTCCGACTCCAAGCTGTATAGGCTTGAGAGCCAAATACCAATTAAGTAACTCAGGTGATGTGCATCTTTGTAATGAGGAGGGGTGTGGTGTAATGACATCAATACCCTATATAAGGTGTGCTTAATTATTAGGCAACTTCCTTTCCTTTGGCAAAATCGGTCAGAAGAGAGATTTGACGGGCTCTGAAAATTCCAAAATTGTGATATGTCTTGCAGAGGGATGCAGCAGTCTTGAAATTGCCAAACTTTTGAAGCTCGATCCCCAAACAATCAAGTGTTTCATGGCAAATAGCCAACAAGGTCGCGAGAAGTGTGTTGGGCAATAAAGGTGCAAAATAACTGCCAATGAATTGAGGAAAATCAAGCGTGAAGCTCCCAAGATGCTATTTGCCACCGGTTTTGCAATATTTCAGCGCTGCCACATTACTGGAGTATCAAAAAGCACAAGGTGTGCCATATTCAGGGACATGGCCAAGGTAAGGAAGGCTGAAAAACGACCACCTTTGAACAAGAAACATAAGATAAAACGTCAACACTGGGCCAAGAAATATCTTAATACTGATTTTCAAAGGTTTTATGGACTGATGAAATGAGAGTGACTCTTGATGGGCCAGATGGATGGGCCAGAGGCTTTATCAGCAAAGGGCAGAGAGCTCCACTCCGACTCAGACGCCAGCAAGGTGGAAGTGGGGTACTGGTATAGGCTCGTATAATCAAAGATGAACTTGTGGGACCTTTTCGGGTTGAGGATGGAGTGAAGCTCAACTCCCGGACCTACTGCCAGTTTCTGGAAGACTCCAGATAAGAGTGAAAAGAGCTAGAGTGAGATGCCGCGCTGACCACAAAGATAAACACAGAGTTAATCACACACTGTTTATTTTGCCTACACGTGTTTCATGGCTCATAGGCCACTTCATCAGGGCAACACTGATGAAGTGGCCTATGAGCCATGAAACACGTGTAGGCAAAATAAGCAGAGTGTGTGATTAACTCTGTGTTTATCTTTGTGGTCAGCGCAGCATCTCATCCCAGCTGTTTTCACTCTTATCTGGATTCTTCAGTTCTCAGTTGGGAGCCTGCAGCGACCTCCTGTGTGCTTTTATTATAGTTGTGACACTCACAACTACATCAGGTGAGTTTAACCATTTGGGGTCTGAGGGACCTGTATAATAGAGGTACTACTCTATGTGCGCTTCCTTTCTCTTTTAATTTATATAGTTTCTGGAAGACAACTTTTTCAAGCAGTGGTACAGGAAGAAGTTGGTATCGTTCAAGAAAAACATGATTTTCATGCAGGACAATGCTCCATCACATGCATCCAACTACTCCACAGCGTGGCTGGCCAGTAAAGGTCTAAATGAAGAAAAAATAATGACGTGGCCCCCTTGTTCACCTGATCTGAACCACATAGAGAACTTGTGGTCCCTCCTAAAATGTGAGATCTACAGTGAGGTAAAACAGTACACCTCTCGGAACAGTGTCTGGGAGGCTGTGGTGGCTGCTGCACAAAATGTTGATCGTAAATAGATCAGGCAGCTGACAGAATCTATGAATGTAAGGCTGTTTAGTGTCATCATAAAGAAAGGTGGCTATATTGGTCACTACTTTTTTTGGGCTTTGTTTTTGCATGTCAGAAATGTTTATTTCTAAATTTTGTGCAGTTATATTGGTTTACCTGGTGAAAATAAACAAGCGAGATGGGAATATGTGGCACCCCATGGGTTAATGTGCCACAATAACATCACATGGGTTCTCTCCCCACTACACACTGACAAACACTAGCACCTCTGGGCCTGGAGGGGGAGCACAACCTGCTTCCTTATATACTCTTGCTCATGAGGGAGAGCTCAGTTCAGCTCGGAGCAGGGCTGTGAAGAGCACGAGTTAGTGCAGAACTTAGTGCAGACCTAGTGAGGGTCAGAGGAACAGGAGAACTACTGACTGAGGAACACGTCTGGGAGCTGGAGTGATACCTTCACTCGCCCCACAAGAATGCACAGAACGGACACCGGATCCGGTACTGTGTTTGGCACCCACAGCACAGTGAATCCAGGAACAGTGGGATTTCTAGATGCCCATAGTACCAGTGCAAAGCAACACGGAGGGGTCAGCACAGCACAGAGTACTCAAGTTGCCTAGCCAAGTGGTACCAGCAGAACACAGAGAGAGAGACGTGAGAAGTCCCAGCAGCTCACCTAATAGCAACAGCCAGGACACACACACAGCGTAACACGAGGAAGCTGACGACCCCGGACAGGGTGGGAAGAGAGCTCAGCCCCATTACAGACTCCGTGGACTATAATCTGCAATATCATCAGCAGTAAATCTTTGGAAAACAGCAAAACTGTGAGTCTGTGTATTGATTGCGACCTTTGCCTTACATTCAGCACAGAGAGCTTCCCCTGCTACCAGCCTGTCAGCTCTGCAGCCTCGGGAAAGAAGGAGAATTGCACCAGTGTCTACCTAACGTGAGTGTGTGTCCTTTAACCCCGTCTCCACCATCTATACCCCTTATAGACTATACCATCACTGCCCCGGGGAATACAGTTCTACCCACAGGAACTATACCATCTATGCTGCCACTACATCATCCCCGGAGGTTCTGCAGCAGCGGCGGCCCCCTTACTGGCCGCATATAGTGGGTGGCGTCACGACTGACATTTCCCCTGTAAATAATCCCCTTTTATTGCCGAGCCCAGGACATGGTCCGGACCAAGCCACCCGTGACTTCCCCGGCACCGTCCGGTCCGGTACGGAGTACCCCCGTCCCGTGGGGCCCGACAACCACATTTGGTTTTCATTAAATTGCCGAATAATTCTGCACAGTAATAGTTACCTGCACAAACAGATATCCTCCTAAGATAGCCAAATTGAATTGTGATATGTGTTAAAGGAGCCCCCTGAGACTCTTTCACCTGGGACCCACTTAAGTCTGGAGCGGTTCTGATTAGGACAACCCCTTAAAAAAATTAAGGAGCCTGCACTCACCTCCTGTTCTGGGGTGGTTTCAACAAAGTCAATAATTGCGGTTTTGGGGCTTGCGTGATATAGTGAAGTCATACGGGCCATGCATGAAATTGCCGACTTCTCTTGCCACGCCTTTGGACCAAATGAGCAATTAACAGATAAGTGAGTAGCAGAGGCAGTGGAACTTTCTGTTGATTAATTCATTTGGTCTGAAAAAGGGGAGACCGAAGTTGGTGGTGATTGGACATGGGGTTCACGTGATATGACAATGTCACGTAAACACCAGAACCACGATTACAGACATCGCTCAAATGGCGCCAGCATGATAGGTAGTCCAGACTCTTTTATTTTACTTGTGGGAGACATGTGAAATCAGAAGGGGTTGCCCTAGTAGTGGACAACCACTTTAAGCAGAGCAAATAATAACTCTCTAATACAAGGATTCTGAATTGGTCTCTTTAATTATTTACACTGTGCCTCTTTAAATCTGTAGGGTAAGGAAATGCAAATTCACTGAGTTTATCCTGCAAAGGTTTTCAGAAGAGTTTAGCTATCATCTACAGCAAACATTAGCTGAAGGTTCATGTATTCAGTGACACTTCAACAGACTAAAACAATCTGCAATGGAATCATGGGGATAGACATCTAAATAAAAAGTGATCATATTGCTATTTGCTCTTCTATCATGGGTTAGAAAAGGCCTTTTCAAACATTTTGTAGTAAGAACTTGCCAGACTGATAATAGTGGTTGGGTGATATCAGGCAAGCCAAGGTGGTGTCTAGGCCTCATAATCAGTAGTGGAAGATGAAGTAAAAATATCAAAATTTCCTTTTTTTGTCTACTGAACCCAGCATAACATAAAAAAGTACAAAATGTGGCAATTCTGTTTAGAAATTGCTGTACCTGTAAGAAGGACTGTGCAGAATATCATGACTTCAAAAAAAAAAAAAAAATTGCCTCCCCTGCTGGACCTCACCAACACCCGGGGGGCACCTCACTTTCTCACATTTTAAGAAGCACTCAGTTCAATAAGTGTGGAGTAAACCTGGAGTACAAATGGGCTGGAACTAGTGCTGAGTGAGTGTAATCGTTACTATTCGCTACTATTCGCTTGCATAGATAGTACAGTATTCGCGATACTCATTACTCAGCGAGTATCGCTGGTGCTCGTGAGCGATGTGTCGATCATTATTGATCTGATACAAATTGCCAGCTCCCTTCAGTAAACAAAGTAAACAAAATAGCTAAAAACTGGAAAAAAGATTCAGAAAAGTAATTTACTAAAACACAAACCAATAATTTGGAGTGATTTGTCAAACATACAATTTATTTATGACCTGAGATGATCTACAAACCTTTTCTATCTAACAGCTGAAGTAGAGGTTTTGGTGTACACAGAGCACATTATTGAAAATGTTTTCTGGTGGATGATATTTCACAGCCACATGACATTTCTAAAGGTTTTTTCATTCTTTTTAAATAAATAACATTTTAACAGTTGTTGACATCTATGAAAAATTGTATAACGTAGAAAAGTTTTTAGCTTTAGGGTTTTCTGTGAACAAGTTTAATCCAATATAATAAAAAGCAGTCATGACAACTGCACTCCTTGGGAAATGAGACAGGCGCAGTGGAGGATAGCTGATACTGCACATGGGGAGGGTAAGTAATAGTTCTTTTTATTATATTAACCCAGTTTAAGCAGATAGACTTAAAGGGAACCTGACCCCTCAATCACCCCCAAGCCTCTCAATACCTGTCCCTGCACCCTCACAAATCATTTCCAAAGTTCCATTTGTGTTGAAAATGCTCCCTATAAGGGTATGTGCCCACAGGAAGGTTTTGCTGCGTTTGAGATTAGGTTTTGCCTTGGTTTTATGTAAATCTATGCTAATCTAATCCTGAGTTTTTGGTTTCCAGCAAAACCTACAGTTGTGGCCAAAAGTATTGACACTCCTGCAATTCTGTCAGATAATACTCAGTTTCTTCCTGAAAATGAGTGCAATCACAAATTCTTTGGTATTATTATCTTCATTTAATTTGTCTTAAATGAAAAAACACAAAAAGAATTGTCCTAAAGCCAAATTGGAACTAATTCCACACCAAACATAAAAAAGGGGGTGGACAAAAGTATTGGCACTGTTAGAAAAATCATGCGATGCTTCTCTAATTTGTGTAATTAACAGCACCTGTAACTTACCTGTGGCACCTAACAGGTGTTGGCAATAACTAAATCACACTTGCAGCCAGTTGACATGGATTAAAGTTGACTCAACCTCTGTCCTGTGTCCTTGTGTGTACCATATTGAGCATGGAGAAAAGAAAGAAGACCAAAGAACTGTCTGAGGACTTGAGAAACCAAATTGTGAGGAAGCATGAGCAATCTCAAGGCTACAAGTCCATCTCCAAAGACCTGAATGTTCCTGTGTCTACCGTGCGCAGTGTCATCAAGAAGTTTAAAGCCCATGGCACTGTGGCTAACCTCCCTATGTGTGGACAAAAAAGAAAAATTGACGAGAGATTTCAATGCAAGATTGTGCGGATGGTGGATAAAGAACCTCGACTAACATCCAAACAAGTTCAAGCTGCCCTGCAGTCCGAGGGTACAACAGTGTCAACCCGTACTATCCTTCAGCGTCTGAATGAAAAGGGACTGTATGGTAGGAGACCCAGGAAGACCCCATTTGTTACCCCGAGACATAAAAAAGCCAGGCTGGAGTTTGCCAAAACTTACCTGAGAAAGCCTAAAACATTTTGGAAGAATGTTCTCTGATCAGATGAGACAAAAGTAGAGCTTTTTGGGCAAAGGCATCAACATAGAGTTTACAGGAGAAAAAAAGAGGCATTCAAAGAAAAGAACACGGTCCCTGCAGTCAAACATGGCGGAGGTTCCCTGATGTTTTGGGGTTGCTTTGCTGCCTCTGGCACTGGACTGCTTGACCGTGTGCATGGCATTATGAAGTCTGAAGACTACTGTGACGACCATCCACCGTGAGGCCGAGCTGCTGGTAGGCAGCACCCCGAGAAACCCCGAGACCCTTAACCCCTATACAGGGATCTGGAATTATAGCGGAGCCCAGGGGGTAGCTGCCTATATGAGCAACAGAGCCGGGGAGGTCGCCAGGGGAAAATCAAGACCCGAAAAACGAAGTCAGAAGTCCGAGTCAAAACCGAGAGGGCAGCGAAGGTACAAAACCGTCAGGCAGTAGCAGAGTCAAAAATCCAGGCAAATGTCAAGGGCAAAAACCAAGAGGGCAGCTGAGGTACAAAATCAATAGGCAGAGGCAGAGTCAGAAATCCAGGCAAGGTCAGACACGAAACTAAACACACTATCACTGGGGAACCAAAACTATATCTGGCGGCCTGCAAGCCAGGCTCCAATGTACTTGAAGGGCACGGCTACCTCCCATAGGCTGGAGCTCACAACCTGATGACCTCATCCGGACCGCCCCTAGATCCAGGCCAGATGGAGATGCACGACTGGCTCCACCCACGCCACCTCTGACAGAAGAACGCAGGCTGCGCCTAACGGACACCTCTGCAGGGCCCTTTCCTCTGCGACCAACACCACCCAGAGGGGAAACACAGCGGCGCTCAGCAACAGAGGCAGACGTCACGGGAGCAGTTCCATATGAGGACAAGGCCCTCCTATCACCGGCGCCACCAGCCGAAGGAATCCGGCTCCTCCCAGCGGCCGAGGCAGGAACACCAGCCACCGAGTCCAATGGCGATGTGACAGTACCCCCCCCCTCTACGAGGGGCCTCCGGACCCACAAAACCCGGTTTATTGGGATGAAGAAGATGAAACTTCCTGATCAAACCCTTGGCATGGATATTACTGGCAGGCACCCAGGACCTCTCCTCCGGACCATAGCCCTTCCAATGTACCAGATACTGCACGGATCCTCTCACTAAACGGGAATCAAGGATCCGTTGAACTTCGTATTCCACGGCACCCCCGACCAAGACCGGAGGAGGAGGGGACCGGACAGGACGAATCGGAGATCGGTACAATTTGAGAAGGGATTTATGGAATACATTGGGCAGTTTGAATGATTGAGGGAGCTTCAGACGAAAGGCTACAGGGTTAATCACGTCAATTATTTCATACGGACCAATAAACCTGGGACCTAGTTTGGCAAACGGCACTTTGAGCTTGATATTTTTCGTAGACAACCAAACTTTGTCCCCAACTCCCAGGTCCGGACCCTTGGAGCGCCGTTTATTAGCAGAAGACGCCTGCCTAGTCTGAGCCCCCTTTAAGTTTTTGTTCACTTCAGACCAGATAGTCTTTAACTGATCTACGGACCTTTCTACCCCAGGGACGTCAGAAAGCCTAGAAGAAAATGAACAAAAGCGCGGGTGCAGCCCATGATTACAGTAGAAAGGGGTAGTCTTGATGGACTCCTGGTACTGGTTATTCATGGCAAATTCTGCTAGTGGCAGATGTTCCACCCAATCAGATTGATGCTCAGAGACATAGCAACGTAGATACTGTTCGAGAGCTTGATTTGCGCGCTCGGTTTGACCATTGGTTTCAGGGTGATAGGCAGAAGAAAAGGAATAGTCAATTCCAATCCGTTTACAGAATGCCCTCCAAAACTTAGAAACGAACTGGGTGCCCCTGTCAGAAACAATATTCACAGGAAAACAATGCAATCGCACAACATGATTAATGAATACTTTGCTCAGGGTCTCGGAATTAGGTAACCCGGACAGCGGAACAAAATGACACTGCTTGCTGAATCTGTCTACCACTACCCAGATACAAGTCTTCCCTTCTGAGAGTGGCAGGTCAGTAATAAAATCCATGGAGATATGAGTCCAAGGACCCTCAGGGGTAGGCAAGGACTGGAGCAACCCGGCAGGGCGGTTGCGGGGAGACTTAGCGCGAGCACAGGTTTCACAAGCCAGTACATATTCCTTACAGTCCTTTACTATGGTTGGCCACCACAAACTCCTGGTTACAAGTCTGATGGTGTTATTGATACCAGGATGCCCTGCGAGGACGGAATCATGAGATTCCTTAAGAACTTGGAGGCGGAATTTGTTAGGGACAAATAGTTTCTGGGCAGGAGTAGTGTCTGGGGCCTGTTCTGGAGATCTACGAATCTCTTCCAGAAGATCCAAAGACACAGCCGAGACAATAATCCCCTTGGCTAAAATGGGAGTCGGTTCCACGTCCTCGACCTGTAAGGGGCAAAAACTTCGAGACAGGGCATCAGCCCTCACATTTTTAGTACCCTGTCTGAAAGTGATCACAAAATCGAATCTGGAGAAGAACAAGGCCCATCTAGCCTGTCTAGGATTCAGTCTTTTCGCTGACTCCAAATAGGTTAGATTTTTGTGATCAGTAATTACGGTAATCCTATGTTTGGCGCCTTCGAGGAAGTGGCGCCATTCCTCGAAGGCCCATTTGATTGCCAACAATTCCCGATTACCTACATCATAATTCATCTCTGTAGAGGAAACTTTTCGGGAAAAGAAGGCACACGGACGAAGTTGAGTGAGAGATGCGGTGCCTTGTGATAGCACTGCTCCCACTCCAACTTCAGAGGCATCTACCTCTACAATGAAGGGGCGGTCCAAATCAGGCTGCACCAATATTGGATCCGCAGAGAAACACTCTTTTAACTTAGAAAACGCATGAATGGCTTCAGGCTTCCAATTAACCACATCCGCCCCTTTACGTGTCAAATCAGTGAGAGGTTTGGCTATCTCTGAAAACCCTTTAATAAATTTACGATAATAGTTAGCGAAACCCAAGAATCGCTGCAGTGCCTTCAGAGACTGGGGTTGTACCCATTCCTTAATGGGTTTAATTTTGGCAGGATCCATGCGAAAACCTTTAGCCGATATAATATATCCCAAAAAATTTATCTCTTCCTCCATGAAGACACATTTCTCTAATTTGGCGAATAGAGAATGCTCTCTGAGTCTCTGAAGTACAGTACGGACATGTCGGACGTGTGACCACAGACCGGGAGAAAAAACCAGAATGTCGTCCAAATATACGACCACATATACACCACTGATATCTCTGAAAATATCATTGACAAAATTCTGAAACACTGCAGGTGCGTTACTTAACCCGAATGGCATTACGAGATACTCAAAATGGCCGAGAGGCGTATTGAACGCGGTCTTCCACTCATCGCCTTCTTTTATACGGACCAGGTTATATGCTCCCCTGAGGTCCAGTTTGGTGAAATACTTGGCTCCCAACAGCTGATTATAAAGATCAGGGATGAGTGGAAGAGGATACTGGTTTTTTACAGTGATCGCGTTCAATTCGCGGTAATCAATGCAAGGTCTGAGGCCGCCATCTTTCTTTCCCACAAAAAAGAAACCGGCCCCTACTGGTGAGGTGGATGGTCTAATATACCCTTTTCTCAGACTGTCTGCTATGTAATCATTCATAGCCTGACGTTCAGGACCAGAGAGGTTAAATATTCTCCCCTTTGGGAGACGAGAAGCAGGTATCAAATCTATGGCGCAATCATACTTTCTGTGAGGGGGTAATTTCTCTGATTCCTGAATAGAAAACACATCCTCAAAATATCTAAAGGCATATGGTACAAATGGAGGAGTCTTGACCTTCACTTGGTTTACAGATAGCGAGATACAATTTTCCTGACACTTTGGGCTCCAGCGCACAATATCACCCAAGTGCCAGTCTATGACTGGGTTATGTTTACGTAACCATGGCATGCCAAGGATTACTGCAGATGATAGATTATTGATAGCAAAAAATGACACATTTTCAGCATGTAACGACCCCACCAGCATTGACACTTCCTCAGTGACAAATTCCACTCCACCCTGGATGAGGGGGGTGCCATTAACTGCAGTGGTTCTAATGGGGGCATTAAGCCTTAGTAGTGGGACACCAAGAGTTCCCGCTACATGGAGATCTATGAAATTCCCCTCTTAACCACTGTCAACATAAGCCTCTAAACACACAGATTTCTTAAGGTAAGATAAAGAAATAGGTAATAAAACTTTGGCAGCATCCGCTGGCAATACCTGTGCACCCGGGCAGGCAGAGCCAGAGCCCCCCAGGTGCTGACATCCAGGGTATGAGGCCTTCTGATCTCCAGTGGTCATGCAGAGGACTCCAGCTTGTGGCTTGTACAGCATGTTTGAATGAGATGATGGGAGTGTTCCTCCACAGGACTGAGAAGCTGGAAACACAGGTGCTTTGAGGGAGCAATCACAGCAGACACAGCTCAGAGAAAAGAAAAAAAAAACATTGGGAAAAGGAGATGAGAAAAAAAAAGGTAAAAGGAATGCTTTATATATATATATATATATATATATATATATATATATATATATATAGTCTATCTATATATATAAAAAGAATGGTATGGCCAGATATAATGTGACGACCATCCACCGTGAGGCCGAGCTGCTGGTAGGCAGCACCCCGAGAAACCCCGAGACCCTTAACCCCTATACAGGGATCTGGAATTATAGCGGAGCCCAGGGGGTAGCTGCCTATATGAGCAACAGAGCCGGGGAGTTCGCCAGGGGAAAATCAAGACCCGAAAAACGAAGTCAGAAGTCCGAGTCAAAACCGAGAGGGCAGCGAAGGTACAAAACCGTCAGGCAGTAGCAGAGTCAAAAATCCAGGCAAATGTCAAGGGCAAAAACCAAGAGGGCAGCTGAGGTACAAAATCAATAGGCAGAGGCAGAGTCAGAAATCCAGGCAAGGTCAGACACGAAACTAAACACACTATCACTGGGGAACCAAAACTATATCTGGCGGCCTGCAAGCCAGGCTCCAATGTACTTGAAGGGCACGGCTACCTCCCATAGGCTGGAGCTCACAACCTGATGACCTCATCCGGACCGCCCCTAGATCCAGGCCAGATGGAGATGCACGACTGGCTCCACCCACGCCACCTCTGACAGAAGAACGCAGGCTGCGCCTAACGGACACCTCTGCAGGGCCCTTTCCTCTGCGACCAACACCACCCAGAGGGGAAACACAGCGGCGCTCAGCAACAGAGGCAGACGTCACGGGAGCAGTTCCATATGAGGACAAGGCCCTCCTATCACCGGCGCCACCAGCCGAAGGAATCCGGCTCCTCCCAGCGGCCGAGGCAGGAACACCAGCCACCGAGTCCAATGGCGATGTGACAACTACCAAGAAATTTTGCAGCATAATGTAGGGCCCAGTCCGAGAAAGCTGGGTCTCCCACTGAGGTCATGGGTCTTCCAGCAGGACAATGACCCAAATCATACTTCAAAAAGCACTAGAAAATGGTTTGAGAGAAAGCACTGGAGACTTCTAAGGTGGCCAGCAATGAGTCCAGACCTGAATCCCATAGAACACCTGTGGAGAGATCTAAAAATGGCAGTTTGGAGAAGGCACCCTTCAAATATCAGGGACCTGGAGCAGTTTGCCAAAGAAGAATGGTCTAAAATTCCAGCAGAGCATTGTAAGAAACTCATTGATCGTTACCAGAAGCAGTTGATCGCAGTTATTTTGGCTAAAGGTTGTGCAACCAAGTATTAGGCTGAGGGTGCCAATACTTTTGTCTGGCCCATTTTTGGAGTTGCTTGTGAAATGATCAATGTTTTGCTTTTTGCTTCATTCTCTTTTGTGTTTTTTCATTGAAGACAAATTAAATGAAGTTAATAATACCAAAGAATTTGTGATTGCAATAATTTTCAGGAAGAAACTGAGTATTATCTGACAGAATTGCAGGGGTGTCAATACTTTTGGCCACAACTGTATGTTATTAGGGAAAAGCTTTCACACAAATTGGTTTTTGTTCTCTGGAGACAGTGTAAACACCACAGGATTTGCTGCATTTTTGTTTTCCAGTAAAACCTATGATTCTAGGATTAGCTGTCCCAACACATTGGTTTTTGTTTGGTGAAGAAAGTGGAAACAGCTCAGATTTTGCTGTGTTTTAGAAAGAATGAGCATGTCAATTCTTTACTGCACTTTTGCTAAAGTGGAAACACCTGTGGTATTTCCATCTTCTGTAGAGAAAAAAAAACAGTGTGTGTGTGAAAGCTGTTCCCTGCACACATAGGTTTTGATGGAAACCAAAAACTCAGGATTAGATTAGCATAGATTTACATAAAACCAAGGCAAAACCTGATCTCAAATGCAGCAAAACCTTCCTGTTGGCACATACCCTAAAAGTTAAAATCTTGCCTTTTATACTTACAGATTTTGCGACTTCTCCTCACTCAATAAGTCGCACAGGGCGTTCCCTGTGCATTCCTAAGCCTGCCTGAGCCCCCCATTTGCCATAAAGCAAAACCTGCACATGCACAATGCGCATGGTGAGGTCGGCGGTACACCTAAAGGCCGTATGTGACGCAATTTGTGTCATACCGGGTATTCCACCCATACAGCAGGGTGAGGAGGAGTTGGATTCCTTATCATGCCCATCGAGTTAATAAAGATGCAGTCCCTAAATGTATTTGTTTTTAATTTAATTATTATTTAATTAACTATTTAAAAAAAAAAAAATTCAATGTGGGCTTCGCATATTTTTGTATGCCAGCCAGGTACAGCAGGCAGGTACGGGCTTCCCCATCCCCAAGCTGCCTATTTGTACCTGGCTGGAAACAAAAATATAGAGAAGCCCTTTTTTTAATTATTATATGCATTTCATGAAACAATTTAAAAAAATGACGTGGGCTTCGCCCTATTTTTGTGTCCAGCCAGGTACAACTAGGCAGCTGGGGGCTGGAATCTGCAGCGCAGCCATGCCAAAGCTTTCTGGGCCCCCTCCGCTACAAATTGCAGTCCGCAGCCATTCAAGAAAATGGTACATTCAGCGCCATCTTCTGGTGCTGTATTTAACTCTTCCAGAGGCCCTGGTGAACACTGGTGAAAAAAAGCCAAGGACTGACGAGTGAAATGAATACCGCCAGTAGTTAATGAACAGCCCCGGAAGCAGAAGCAGCCGGGGGACAGCGGGAAGGGAGTATGCGTTGCTGGACAGGTAAGTATAATTATAATTTTTATTTATTTCAAGCTTTTACTGGCCCTGGACCTGAACTTTAACACAGGGTCCAGAACTTTACAATTTGAGTTTGCCCATCTCTAATAATAATGCCCCATTAGACATTAATGAGCTGGCTGTAATGTTATGCATGTGCCTAACTTAAACATGAGTAAAAGGAGAAATGAAATCTACAAAATAGTTGCACCCACACCATACACAGATTAGAAGATAGTTGCACAACTAAAAACACCAACTCAAACCTGGCTACCTGAAAGGCCATCAAGCAGTTTCTCATACCTCCCAAGGAGACAGAGGGGAGGCCTTCATGCATAACTAACCAAGTGAAGGAGAGTGTGCATAGGTAAATGAAGATCCAAGGTGAGGAAACTTAAATCTTGTCCACAAAGAGGAAAAAAAGGAGAATAATAAATGAAAGCAAGGGAAACGTCCTACCAACCTGAAGATAGAGGAAATGTGTTTGGAAGGTAAATGAGCAAACACAGAGCACTAGCACATCTAGTGTCTGCCTAGCAGGCAAAATCCCTTAGTTACAAGGTTGGAACTCATTAGATGTAATCCACCTGGAAATATAGCCAACAAAGAAGGCTGGTGTAAGGTGAGTATAAACAACTCCACCCAAGCTTTGATAGGACACCAACAAAATAGAAAAATGAGAAACCCCTGATTAGCAGCAAAGCAAGAGTAGAAAAGCCAAGCAAAGATAAGAGCTCTATCAGTAGTTGGATAGAAAACCAACAAGGTTGTTGCAATACAGTGAATTAAACCGACCACTCAGCAAGAGCTCACCAGATAGTGTCATGCCTTGGTTCAGGACTCAATCATTTTGCCACTCATCTGTATGAAAGGCTGAATTAAATAACTTTTAGAACAAGTGTCCAATATGGCTAGATTTACAACTTCATTGGCACCTTCATTGCAAACTCTATTTCATCAAAACATATTTTTCTGGTAAAATAATGAACATCCTAATAGAAGCCTTACAAATTCCGTTATAAGTCAATAGGGTCTGCTTGGTTCTGATGTAATCATCTGTTATTTCCATACATTTTATCGTGGCTCTAAAAATACAAAACAGAATAACAAAATTCTTGATCTGGTGTGAACCCACTCCATCTTGTATCCCTCCACTGTGCTTTCACCATTGCAAGGCAAGTGAGCAGATTACTCACAAGGCAACAAAATAAAGGAGATAACTGCCAGATGGACATCCGCCATTTACATATGTATAGTATAAGGTCAGCAGTCTATCAGATCAATATTTCTATGCGCTCCTCAAGTTTAATACTAAATGGAAAATGACTTATACTGCTAGATGTTCTGATTAAAAATTAAGGCAAAGTAATAAAACTATACCTGTTTTTTTCCCTTTTATTATGGCCGCTTTATACGTCCCGATATCGTTGTCCAACAACGATAAAAGGTCACGTGGTTCCTGTGTTGGCGCCGATATCGTTTGTGCGTTGTGTGGTGTAAATGAGCAATGCGATGCAAGAACGATGCCAAAACGATATTGTTGGGGAATTGTGCAGGCTCTCCAATTGCCCGATATTGGATGGACGATCTGGCAGGATCGTGCTGTGTGACAGCCCAACACCGACTTGGAGAGCATCTTCCCCTATTCCTCCCATGTTAAATGGTCGTTCCTGGGTCGCTCGTACGAGGGGGCGTATACATCGCAGTTGTGTTGCCTGCCTATATCTCCCTGTGTAACATCTCCTATGGGATCTTGGACTAGTGACAAAAATGTGTGCGCTCCTGTGCCGTTGTATCCAATATCAGAACGAGGACGGGACGTGTAAAGCAGCCATTAGACCCGACATGTTTTTAAGAACGCTTGGTTTTTCTTGCCAGTGTATTTAGATTCCCACGAATATTAATCCTTACCCTATAATTTAATATCATGATTAATGTTTTCATGTAAGATTAACTGTACCAAAAACATTTTTGAGAGAAAATGTTAATCAGGTTTATTGCATAAATGGATGTATATCAGAAATTAAATAACCTTACCGTCAATTGCCAGCTTAAGGTCAGTAAGTGTACTCCTAACTCTTGCAATCACACGCTGCATACGATCAATCTCTTGCCTCAAAAATATATTCATTGGTTGAATAGGGCCCATCTTCTGAAGGCGAGCTTTAACCTACAGAACAAAGATGTTGGAGGAAAACATATTTTAAGAATATGTGTGCAAAGATTTCTGTATTCAGTATATTTCAAGGCAATGACCTAGAGTACAGCATTGGAAACCATATACATTTAGGTCTAGAAATATTTTTACAGTAAAACAAATTTTGGCATTTTAACTGTTTTCCAAAAAAAATTCAAGATACAGTTATATAATTAATATAGGCTTAAAGTACAGACTCTCAGTCTTAATTTGAGGGTATTCACATCCTACAGCTGATGGGGTGGGGAATAGGAAGCTGTTCACCTCAACACTCGTCGGATTCCCAGGCACCTGGAACAGTGGCTAGCTCCACCAATCAGTTCAGAAGAAAAAAGGTATTTTCCAGGGCCACTGGACCATACTGACAGCAACTTTATTAGAACATATTTAAAAACACTTACATCCCGCCGGACGCGTTTCGGACAAGGTCCTTACTCATCGGCAAGTAAGGACCTTGTCCGAAACGCGTCCGGCGGGATGTAAGTGTTTTTAAATATGTTCTAATAAAGTTGCTGTCAGTATGGTCCAGTGGCCCTGGTATTCACATCCTAATTGGGATAATGGTTTAGGAATTACAGCGCTCTAACATGTAGCTGTCACTTTTTCAAGGGACCAAAAGTAATTGGATAATTATCTCCAAAACGTTTTAATTAGCTGTATGGACTTATCACTCATTAACATATCAACAGTTCATCAGGTAAAAGGTCTGGAGCTGATTCCAGATGTGCATTTACATTTGGAAGCTGTTGCTGTGAACCAGTGGCATAGCGTGGGGGTGGGGGCGGTCCGCCCCAGGTGGCACGTGTGTGGGGGCGGCAGCAGACTGCTGGTGATTCACCTCAGAGTGGTGTTATAACGCAGTCGCGGTGGATGGCGGCTGCATCAGGGCTGGCAGTGTCACTCAGGTCCGTATTAGCCTGCCCAGCAGAAGAGACAATACCATGGAGCAGCAGGACCTGCGATGATGTTACATACATGTGACTCGGGTGGGTGGAGCCATGGAGTTTTGCCCAGCATTAAGGAGCAAAATGTCATACAAGAAGCTGAAGAGAAGATGGGACCAAATAAACAAGGGGACAAGAGGTGTGTGAGAGAGGGGTGCAGAGGGTGGCAGGCTGTTCACGGGGATGAAGGATGCAAGGGGGGTGGAGGATGGAAACTGCAGGGGATAGAGGAAGGAGAGTTCAGGAGGATGGAGGATGGGGAGTGCAGAAGAATGGGGACTGCAGGAAGATGGAGAGTGCAGGAGGATGGGGAGTGCAGGCAGATGGGGACTGCAGGAAGATGGGGAGTACAGGAGGATGGGGAGCGCAAGAGGATGGGGAGTGCAGGAGAATGGAGAGTACAGGAGGATGGGGAGTGCAGGAGAATGGGGACTGCAAAAAGATGGAGAGTGCAGGAGGATGGAGGATGGGGAGTGCATGAGGATGGAGGATGGGGAGTGCAGGAGGAGGGAGAGTGCAGGAGAATGGAGGATGGGGAGCACAGGAGGATGGGGAGTGCAGGAGGACGGAGGATGTGGCGTGCAGGAGGATGGGGAGTGCAGGAGGATGGATGATATGGAGTGCAGGAGGATGGAGGATGGAGAGTGCAGGAGGATGGAGGATATAGAGTGCAGGAGGATGGAGGATGGGGAGTGCAGGAGGATGGAGGATGGGGAGTGCAGGAGGATGGAGGATGGGGAGCGCAAGAGGATGGAGGATGGGGAGTGCAGGAGAATGGAGAGTACAGGAGGATGGGGAGTGCAGGAGAATGGGGACTGCAAAAAGATGGAGAGTGCAGGAGGATGGAGGATGGGGAGTGCAGGAGGATGGAGAGTGCAGGAGAATGGAGGATGGGGAGCACAGGAGGATGGGGAGTGCAGGAGAATGGGGACTGCAAAAAGATGGAGAGTGCAGGAGGATGGAGGATATGGAGTGCAGGAGGATGGAGAGTGCAGGAGGATGGAGGATGGGGAGTGCAGAAGGATGGAGGATGGGGAGTGCAGAAGGATGGAGGATGGGGAGTGCAGGAGGATGGAGAGCGCAGGAGGATGGAGGATGGGGAGTGCAGGAGGATGGAGGATGGGGAGTGCAGGAGGATGGAGGATGGGGAGCGCAAGAGGATGGAGGATGGGGAGTGCAGGAGAATGGAGAGTACAGGAAGATGGGGAGTGCAGGAGAATGGGGACTGCAAAAAGATGGAGGGTGCAGGAGGATGGAGGATGGGGAGTGCATGAGGATGGAGGATGGGGAGTGCAGGAGGATGGAGAGTGCAGGAGAATGGAGGATGGGGAGCACAGGAGGATGGGGAGATGCAGGAGGACGGAGGATGTGGAGTGCAGGAGGATGGGGAGTGCAGGAGGATGGAGGATATGGAGTGCAGGAGGATAGAGTGCGCAGGAGGATGGAGGATGGGGAGTGCAGAAGGATGGAGGATGGGGAGTGCAGAAGGATGGATGATGGGGAGTGCAGGAGGATGGAGGATGGGGAGTGCAGGAGGATGGAGAGTGCAGGAGAATGGGGAGTGCAGAAGGATGGGGAGTTCAGGAGGATGGAGAGTGCAGGAGAATGGAGGATGGGGAGTGCAGAAGGATGGAGGATGGGGAGTGCAGAAGGACGGAGAGGGCAGGAGGATGGAAAGTGCAGGAGAATGGGGAGTGCAGGAGGATGGAGAGTGCAGGAGGATGGAGAGTGCAGGAGGATGGCAACTGCAGGAGGACGTGGAGTGCAAAAGGACGTGGAGTGCAGGAGGACGTGGAGTGCAGGAGGACGTGGAGTGCAGGAGGACGGAGAGTGCAGGAGGACGGAGAGTGCAGGAGGACAGAGAGTGCAGGAGGACGGAGAGTGCAGGAGGATGGAGAGTGCAGGGGGATTGAGAGTGCAGGAGGATGGAGAGTGCAGGGAGATTGAGAGTGCAGGAGAATGGCGACTGCAGGAGGATGGAGAGTGCAGGAGGATGGAGAGTGCAGGAGGATGGGGAGTGCAGGAGGATGGGGAGTTCAGGAGGATGGGGAGTTCAGAGGGATGGGGAGTGCAGGAGGATAGAGAATGCAGGAGGATAGAGAATGCAGGAGGATGGAGAGTGCAGGAGGATGGAGAGTGCAGGAGGATGGAGAGTGCAGGGGGATTGAGAGTGCAGGAGGATGGACAGTGCAGGGGGATTGAGAGTGCAGGAGAATGGCGACTGTAGGAGGATGGAGAGTGCAGGAGGATGGAGAGTGCAGGAGGATGGAGAGTGCAGGAGGATGGGGAGTGCAGGAGGATGGGAAGTTCAGGAGGATGGGGAGTTCAGGGGGATGGGGAGTGCAGGAGGATAGAGAATGCAGGAGGATAGAGAATGCAGGAGGATGGAGAGTGCAAGAGGATGGAGGAAGGAGAGTGGAAGAGGATGGAGAGTGCAGGAGGATGGAGGATGTAGGGAAGATGGAAACTGCAGGGGGATGGAGGATGGAGACGGCGGGGGGATGGAAGATAGAGACTGATGGGGGATGGAGGATAGAGACTGCAAGAGGATGGAGAGTGCAGGAGGATGGAGACTACAGGAGGATTGAGGCTGCAGGGGTATGGAGAGCCGATGGATGGAGGGTGCAGGGGGGTGATAGAGGATGCAGGAAGAATGGAGAGTGTAGAGGGATGGTGTATGCAAGGGGATGGAGAGTGTTGGGTGGTGGGGGAAAGAGGGATATCCTACAGATCCCAAATATCGCCAACATACAGTACATTGTTATCATACTGTTCTCTATGATAGCGATACAAAGACAGAAAAAAATAGATCTGTCAGACTAAAGTGAAGCAAATGTTTATCAGTCTCCTAATGGAAAAGTGTATTGGAGCGATTGTGCTTTACATCACCCCATATTAACTCTTACAGGGGATATCCAAATTCAGTTGTGACAGACACTATATGGGTCATGGATACATGGTGACAGACACTATATGGGTCATGGATAGATGGTGACAGATACTATATGGGCCATGGATAGATGGTGACAGACACTATATGGGTCATGGATAGATGGTGACAGACTCTATATGGGTCATGGATAGATGGTGACAGACACTATATGGGTCATGGATAGATGGTGACAGACTCTACACGGGTAATGGATAGATGGTGACAGACACTATGCGGGTCATGGATAGATGGTGACAGACACTATATGGGTCATGGATAGATGTGACAGACTCTATATGGGTCATGGATAGATGGTGACATCGGTGTATTAATTATAGTACACTTTTCCATTTGAAGATGCTTGATAACATCTTGCTTCACTTTGAATGTTGTTTAATCTGAGGGACTGGGTGGTTACCTAAAAGAAGAAATGTGTGAGAAATTGCTGATTGTAAACAACAGATTCCATAATCAAGAACAATAAATAAGTAGAATAACAAGACATACTCAAAGTGTAGGGCATAATACACTTCTCACATATTTTAGTAAACAGAGGTCGAGAAATATGTAATGAAAATGTTTATGGTCACTATAGTGTGGGCCCCTAGCGTCATTTCCACTGGGGGGCCCTAGGCACCTCAGTCCAACCCTGGATAAGACCTGTAGTGACATCGTGACTTGGAGATCCCGAGTCACGTGATCGCAACACGTGACCGCTACCCGGCTGGAAGACAGAAGGGAAGACACCTCCGGCGCAAAAATTGCTCTGTTCCCGGGCCCTCCTTGAGTCCTGCTTGTTGCCATACACAGGGGTTGTGCAGAGTTGGCGATGCACAGTGACAACCCCAATAGGTGAGTGGCCATTTGGCCCAATACTTAGGGGCGGTAGCCGCGGCAAATTTTTCAACCACCCCGGGTGCCACAAACAGTTGCTATCCCACTGCTGTGAACCCACAATATATGGTCAAAGGAGCTCTCAATGGAAGAGAAACAGACCATCATTAGACTAAAAATAGAAGAAATTCATGAGAGTGAAGTAGAAATTTTAGGAGTGGCCCAATCAACAGTTTGGTAAATTTCGCAAAAAAGAAAAAGAGAGAGCAATGGTGAGCTTGGGAACTCAAAAAGGCTTGGATATTCATAGAAGAAAGCATTGCTGGATGAGCACAAATTCCTTGTGAAGAAAAACCTATTCACAACATACACCGAAGTGAAGAACACTCTAAATGAAGTATTGGCTTCAGTATCTAAGTCTACCATAAAGTGAAGACTTCATGAGAGCAAAATGCAGATGGGTTAACCATAAGGTGCAAATCATTAATCAGCTTTAAAAATAAAAAACTACCGATTAGTCTTAAAAAAAATCTAAAGGAGCCCGGTCAGATGAAACTAAGATCAACCTGTACCAGAATGATGGGAACAAGAAAGTATGCAAGAGGCTTGCAACTGCTCATGATCCAAAACACACCACATCCTCTGTAAAACATGGAGGAGACGGTGTGATGGCATGGGCATGCATGGCTTCCAATGGCACTGGATCACTAGGGTTTATTGATGATGTACGTAAGACAGAAGCAGCCGGATGAATTGTTAGATGTACAGGGCATTTTCTGCTCAGATTCAACCAAATGCTGCAAGTTTGATTGGATGGCACTTCACTGTCCAGATGGGCAGTGACCCAAAACATACTATGAAAGAAACCCAGGAGTTTAAAGCAAAAAAGTGGAATGTTCTGCAATGGTAAAGCCAATCACCGATCACAAGTCCATTGAGCATTCATTTCTCATACTTAAGGGGTTTTTCCCATGAACAAAGGTAATTTTAAAATTAGTTTTAATCAACAGATCTTGGAATAATATATTTGACAATTGAATGTGTTTAAAAAATGTTCCTGTGCTGAGAAATTCCTTTTAGTGTGTCCCTGCTATGTATTGTGTAATGGCCGTGTCTGACCGTACAGGAACATGGCCTGATCATACTACATCTCCTAGTCAGGGGATGATGCAAAAGAGTATAAATGCATTCATTTTGTGACGTAAAACATTTCCTTGCCTGTTTAAAAAAAAGATGTTTTACCTCAAAGAAAGAATTATTTGTGATCCTGTGCTGTGATGTCTGTATACTTGTTTCCTTCATTCCCAGCCCAGGAGCTGTGGTATGATCAGACCATGCATCTGTACAGTCAAAAGATTGATTGCTCTCAGTGGGAGAAACAAAATAGTAATCTTGTAGTTGTGATACCTTTTAATGGCTAACAAAAATAAAGTTATTTAAGTTACAAAGCAAGCTTTCAAGACTTCTCACGTCTCTTAATCAGGCATGGTATGACAAATTATTAGAAGAAGGACCAGTGGCGCACCTACCATGAGACAACTTGAAGTGGTCGCCTCAGGCGGCATTATCTGCTGCTAAATAGAAGGGCGCCACGGTGGCAGGCACACGGCAGATAACGACTTCTATGAGCAGTCAGCCATCTGTGCACCGCACCGGCCACCCGCCTGCCATCTGCACACCGTGGCCGGCTGTGACTCCTCCTTGAAATATCTGGGAATCACACCTCTGCAGATTTAACACAATTATTTGACCTGAACTATAAACCACTGCTTCAACGGATTGTTTCGGACTTAAATACATTTGAGAAAAGGGGACTTTCTTGGTTTGGGAGAATAAATGTTTGAAAAGTGGATATTATTCCAAAGCTCCTGTATCTGTTTCAGGCACTCCCAATTGTAATCCCAAGTGCCTTTTTCCTGTGACTCAGAAAGGTCTGTTGTAATTTTGTGTGGAAATCATATAAGCCTCGTTTGGCCCATAGAATTCTAACCAGACCTATCCGACTTCCATTTATATCATTTTCCATCCACCCTCATCAGAATTGTGGATTGGTTTCGTGGGGTTGGTGAGAAGTAGTGGGTGTCCATAGAAGAACATCTGATCCAGTGGTCTTTGACATGTCTTCAATGAATTTTAAAAGTAACAACCAATTAATTTAGCTTTCTCTGTATTGACGCAAAACCTGTTAGTGATCTGGGACGGCATGAATCGAAACTAAACTTTCTGAAGGCTTTAGGGCCCTTTGACCTCAATTTTTGACAATCTAGATTACCTGCCAGTGGTCAGGACACATACATTTCTGTTCTGGTCCTCAGCCAGTAGGCCGAGAGTCCTACAGGCTCTATTGGGGGGTGCCCTCTCTCCCTGTTTTGTCAGAATTTTGTTTGCTTTTTCCTAATCTCCAGATTCTGAGGTTGGAATATCTGCGGTCATATATCTCATCCTCTCCATCTCCTGCAGCTCTCACAAGCAACTGTTCTCCCTTTGAGATGATATTGCAACAAGAACCAACTCCTACTCATTTGATCTCGCATCTATATTCCATTTTAACATCTAGTAATGACATACATTCCATATGGTATGTAAGGGAGTATGAAAGGGAGCTGGACACAGAGTTCTCTGAGCAGGACTGGAACAAATCATTCCTTTGTACCCACAAATTGCCACTGGCTTGCAAAACACAGGAGACCAATTTCAAAATTGTCTCTAGGTGGTATAAATGTCCGCATAGGATATATCCGGCCATACCAGACCTATGCTGGAGATGCACCAATGATGCAGATTCTATGGTTCATCTGTGGTGGTCTTGTCCCCCAATTCTCGATCTGTGGAAAAAAGTTTTTCAAATCCTTCAACATGTCACACGGGAAGGGTACCTTTACACGCGGCTACATTTCTAGGGTGGCTACAGGTAACTTACTGGTTGCAGTGAAATCATGGAGACAAGGTTCTATCTTGTTGCTGTGTACAAATGGAATAATCTCTACATGATTTTACTGCAACCAGTAAGTTACCTGTAGCCACCCTAGAAATGTAGCCGCGTGTAAAGGTACCCGAAGAGATAGAGTGTTCCCCCCGATTGGTTTACTGTCTATGATCCCAGGTCCATTCAATACAGTTAAAGCGGGGCTACTTAGACATTGTATCTCTGCACTTAGAACTATTATTCCAAGAAACTGGAAACTACCAGTGGCATCTATTGTGCTTGACTGGGCCCGGGAGATGGACTCCATCTGCAGGATGGAAAGACTCTCGGTCCACTCAGATACGCAGCTCCGCAAATACTCTTGAACGTGGCAGGAGTGGATTATGTTTTATGAAACTCCTGAATACTTCAGTCTTTTAAAAACTTAAATTGTTGATCGGAACCAGTTCCTGATTGGACATAATGGTGCTTCGGCAAGAGATGGGTTTTGGTGGGCACCTTCTTTATTGGGTACCACCCCTACCCTCCCATTCACTTCCCTCCCTCCCTTTTTCTTCTTGTCCTTCATCTTTTCTTCTCTTACTTTCTTTTCTATAACTTCTTTTAGGTTATATGTTTCTTTGCTCTGTTTTCATTAGCTAACTACAGAATTTTGGTAGGCAGTTATCTGCATTAGCTGGAAAGGCATATACTATGAACAGTATGTTGTTATAAGACTTGATCACTTTTACTTAAACTCTGCCTTGTTATATTACGAGTCAGCAATGCTATTTTGGCATCTTGGCTTTCCACTCGCATCAATGAATATTGATAGCTATGTTAATACACATTTCTTTATCCATATTGTTGTCATACTTGTTATATCTGTATGTGACATTTTGTTTCTCTTGAATAAAAGAGATTTTCGAAAAAAACAGTGGTCATTAAGGGGCCTTATTCCTCATCACAGTTTTAAAAACACAATGAGAAATAAGTGAATAGCACCCCTCTGTGAGCAAAAATCCCACTGGTGACACTTGTATATGACAGATAAAACGCTGCAGCATTAGTCCTGACCAGTTTTGTAACAACCCAATTAACTCCTTAAATACCATGTTAATTATGACAGCAGCATCTAGGTAGGAAGAATCGGATTAAAAGACCCCCTTCGAAACCGTTGATCGTAATCGTGGGCGCCAAGGGTTGCCTTTGTATCCCAAGGATATCTGATGACCCAAGGGCACAGAAGCCTATTAGATCCTGTTATAAGCAGGGTCTATCGGGCAATGTCAGTGAGTACATGAGTACTGCAGGGCATGAGACCAATGATAAAAGTAATAAATGTTCATGTATCACAGTGGGGCTAAATGAAGAAATAAAAAAAGTTGCATAAAATGTGTAAAAAAAAGTTTAAAACAAAACACAAAAAAGTGCACACAAATCAGGAAAACCTGTTTCACCACTAAACAAGCAGTTTGCCCTAAAACATACAAACAGTATCACTGCGCCTAGAATGGCCAATCTACAAAACCGTCATGATACTTATTCCGTATGGCAAACCTCATAAAAAATGTATAAAAAAGAAGCACAAATGGCGCTATTGCATAATAATGACACAAAAAATTTAATAAAAAGTGATCAAAAAATCTCATGTAAAAAATAGTATAACTAAAAACCTTCTCATACTGGCATGCAAGACACTGTGTTACTCTCCCCAATGAGAAACCTTACTCCTTAGATCCCAGTCTTAGCCTCTCAGCTAGACAAATCAGATCTTATACATTGCATTGACAATAGGCATGTAACTGCCCCGCGGTCCAGCGCCTCCGCCCTGCACCCTGCTCGTCCCTCTCCCCGTGCAGTTACCCTTCCTTCCCGGTTCCGGGGTCGGGGTTCCAGGTTACAGGTCGTCCGCAGGCGATCCCGGGGTTCCGGGGTGCTCCATCGCACACCTGCTGCTCAGACTGTCGCTCCCTGACTGCTGCCCTGCTCTGCTTCCCCTCAGTGTGTTCACTAGGGGCGGGGCCGCTCTCTCTGCTACCTTTATAGGGCCAGCTGCCAATTAGGCTGCCCCGCCTCTCAGCCAGTCCCTGTAGGGCAGCAGGTATATAAAGTGTGCACTTGCTTCTGGACCTTGCCGGGGCAACTTCATTCATCCTGAAGTTGCCGGTCCTGGTCCTATTGTATGCTGTGATTCTGCAGTATTTAACATACATCTGTTTGTTCTTGTTGCAGGTGTGCATTTACTCTTAGACCTTGCCGGCCCTCTTCATTCATCCTGAAGTTGCCGGTCCTGGTCCTATTGTATGCTGTGATTCTGCAGTATTTAACATACATCTGTTTGTTCTTGTTGCAGTGTCGCTGTTCTGCCTTCGTGTTGCTCCGTGCTGCGTCACTACCTTTCCTCCGGACCGTCCTTGTGTGGTTTCCCTGGACTTCCCCGGACCGGACTCCGTGGTGCTCGCAATTCTCCGTACTGTTTCCGTGCAGCTCCTCTGCCGCTTATCCGGATCTCTCCGTGTTCCTGGATCTCCCTGCGTTCCTAGTTCCCCGTGCTCCTGGTGCTCTGTATTCACGGTTCTCGTTTCGTATTGTTTTCCCGGGTGCTGTTTCATTACCACGTCGCCTGGGGTCGGTTGAACACTTGTGTCCGTAGCATTGGCCCCTTCGAGGCTGATCCCGGCGGTATCCCTGTATAGGGGTCAAGCGCTCCGGGGTCTCCCTCGCTGGGTCTCCAGTGTTGCGGCCTTGTGGCCCTCTCCAGGGGCGTGTAGTTCTGTGTTTTTGTTGTCTGTAATAAACCCGTTAACTCTACGGTACGTGTCTGCCTCTCTATCACCCGGTGTCAGCATCCGCTTTACGCGGTCCAGTGGGTCCACGTGTGTAGTCCGTCAGTGGGACGTGACAGAGTTTGCCCCGGCCATGGACCCCGCTGACGCTAGGTTTGATGCCCAGAGAGAGCTTGCCGGACTCCGCCAGAGTCATGACCAAATCGCGTCATTTGTCCAGTCCTTGGAGGCCCGTTTAGGGTCTCTCCCTGCCTCTGACCCCTCTCTCTCCTCCCAGGTGTTTCGTATCCACCAGGAATTGGACCACCAGAGGGAGATGCAGACCCGGTTTGCTGTCCTTCATGTCCTCCGTTGACGACCGACTCATCAGCTTACAGAGAACGACAGACGCCTCGGGTTCCGTCTCCGCCTCATCCTCCGGACTCCCGGCTGGTGCTGCATCTTATCCACGGCTGTGCCAGCCTACCAGGTACTCCGGGGACCCTAAGGCTTGTCGGGGGTTTATTAACCAATGCCAACTCCATTTCCGGTTGTTACCCCACCAATTCCTGACGGATGAGGCAAGGGTGGCATTTCTGGCTTCTCACCTCGAGGGAGAGGCACTGGCATGGTTTAACCCCTTGCTTGAGAGAGAGGACCCCATTGTGTCGAACCTACAAGCCTTCCTGGATACGTTCCGTAGGACCTTTGACGAGCCCGGACGGGTAGCCTCCGCCACAGAGGCCCTCTTCACCCTACAGCAAGGTAACCTGTCTGTTGGTCAGTACGCTATCCGGTTTCGTACCCTAGCCTCCGAGCTCCGCTGGACGGATGAGCCCCTGATCGGTGTCTTCCGCCGGGGATTATCCAGTCGCATCAAGGACGAACTGGCTGTTCGGGATTTACCCAACTCCCTGGAGGAGCTCATTACCCTGGCTGTCCGGATCGATCGCCGCCTTCAAGAGCGGTCCAAGGAGCGGACACTGGAGAGGACTCAGGAGAGGCGATCTCCCCGTCTGGCTCCCACATTCCAGCGACCCCTTCTTCCTGCACCCTCGGCATCCCAAGCGGGCCACGAGTCCATGGAGGTTGATCGCACCCGTTTAAGTACCCAGACGAGAGAGGAGAGGATTACCCGGGGTCTGTGCCTTTACTGCGGAGGATCCGGTCACTTCTGTCGGCAGTGCCCCAAGCGGCCGGAAAACTCCTCCGTCTAGGTCAGGTAAGAGAGGCCAACCTAGGCGAGGGTGATTCCTCTCAACCTCTTACAATCTCTATCCAGGTGAAGGTCGGCAGTCTACGCCATTCGGAGATGGCATATCTGGATTCCGGGTCGGCTGGCAACTTCGTACAGCAGGAGACGGCCCAGCGCCTGGGTATACCCATCCATCCTCTACAGCATCCACGCACCATCACTGCCGTTGATGGAAGACCTCTACGGGATTCGGTAACAAGCATCACAGGTGAAGTGGAGATACAAGTGGGAGCTCTGCACACGGAGCGTCTCACCTTCTATGTTCTGCCGTCCCTTTCCCCTCCCTTCCTGCTGGGCTTGCCATGGCTTCGCGTACATGAACCCGTGCTGGATTGGCGAACCGGTGAAGTCTTGCGGTGGGGCCCGAATTGCCACAGTCGATGTCTTCGTCCCGTAAGCCCCGCTCGGATGCCTCCCTCTCCGGCAGCCTTACCCGGTCTGCCGTCAGCCTACTGGTCCTATGCGGACGTCTTCGACAAGAAAGAAGCCGAGACGTTACCTCCTCATAGGCCGTACGACTGTCCCATCGATCTGGTCCCCGGGGTCTCACTCCCCAAGGGGCGCATCTACCCGCTGAACCCGCCCGAGACCCAGGCCATGGCAGAATATATTAGGGATAACCTAGCACGAGGATTCATTCAGAAGTCTTCTTCACCCGCCGGAGCGGGTTTCTTCTTCGTAAAGAAGAAGGACGGGTCTCTCCGACCGTGTATCGATTACCGGGGACTCAACGCCATAACGGTGAAGAACAGGTACCCGCTGCCCCTGATTCCCGAGCTCTTCGATCGGCTGCGGGGATCTCGGATCTTCACCAAGCTGGATCTACGGGGTGCGTACAATCTCGTCTGAATCCGAGCAGGCGATGAATGGAAAACCGCCTTCAACACGCGTGATGGCCACTACGAATATAAGGTAATGCCATTCGGCTTGAGCAATGCCCCTGCTGTATTTCAAGAATTCGTAAACGATGTCTTCCGGGATCTTCTCTATGTATGTGTCGTGGTCTACCTAGACTATATCCTGGTTTTTTCCCCCGATCTGCCCACTCACAGGCGAGATGTCCGGCGAGTCCTACGCCGATTGCGGGAGAACCGACTGTACGCCAAATATGAGAAGTGTGTCTTCGAACAAACTTCCTTGCCCTTTCTAGGTTACATCGTCTCCGATACCGGACTCGAAATGGATCCAGAGAAGCTGTCCGCCGTCCTGAAGTGGCCCAGACCGGTGGGACTCAAGGCGATCCAAAGGTTCCTGGGCTTCGCCAATTACTATCGGCAGTTTATTCCTCGGTTCTCGGATGTAGTTAAACCACTCACCACATTAACCCGGAAGGGGACGCCCGCCAAGGCTTGGACCCCCGAGGCCGAGTCCGCCTTTTTAACGCTCAAGAATGCGTTTTCTTCTGCTCCTGCTCTCCACAGGCCCATGGCGGATAAGCAGTTCTTTCTGGAGGTGGACGCATCCTCCTCGGGAGCAGGAGCCGTTCTCACCCAGAAGACCTCCACGGGACGCATGGTGACGTGCGGTTTTTTCTCCAAAGCTTTTACCTCCTGTGAAAGGAATTACTCCATCGGGGACCGGGAGTTGCTGGCCATCAAGATGGCTCTGGAGGAATGGCGCCACCTCCTTGAGGGCGCAGTACACCCAGTGGTGATCTACACCGACCACAAGAATCTGGCTTATCTGCAGTCTGCTCAGAGGCTCAACCCCCGGCAGGCACGATGGTCGCTGTTCTTTGCTCGTTTTAACTTTCGTCTTCATTTCCGCCCGGCAGACAAGAATATCAAGGCAGACGCCTTGTCTCGGTCCTTTCACGTCGAAGACCAGGAGGAGGAGCCACGTCCCATCATCAGTCCATCCAGTCTCGGTATAGTAGCTCCTCTCCGACTGTCTCTTCCCCCACCAGGTAAAACACTGGTAGCCGAGGCGGATCGAGGACACGTCCTGACCTGGGGTCATTCTTCTAGAGTCGCAGGGCATGTGGGTATAACGAAGACCCTACAGTTGATAGGACGACACTACTGGTGGCCTCAGATGCGACAGGATGTTACGGACTTCGTTTCCGCATGTTCCTCTTGTGCACGTCACAAGACGCCCAAGCGACTGCCCGTCGGGCCTCTTCTCCCTCTACCGGTACCCTCTGAGCCCTGGAGGCACATCGCGATGGACTTCGTCACCGACCTCCCGGCCTCCTCCGGTAACACAGTGGTATGGGTAGTCGTGGACAGGTTTTCCAAAATGGCCCACTTCATACCATTGCCTGGCCTTCCCTCTGCACCCCGGTTAGCGGAGCTGTTCTTCCTTCATATCCTCCGCTTACATGGTCTGCCAGCCCATATCGTGTCCGATAGAGGCGTGCAATTCGTCTCCCGATTCTGGCGGTCGCTCTGCAAGAAACTCGATGTCACATTGGATTTCTCATCTGCTTATCATCCGCAATCCAATGGGCAGGTGGAACGAGTGAATCAGGTGCTGTCTGGCTACTTACGGCACTACATCAACGCCCATCATGACAACTGGGTCTCCCTGCTTCCCTGGGCAGAGTTCGCCTATAACAACCATGTCGGTGAGTCTTCGCATAACTCTCCTTTTTTCATAGTCTACGGACACCATCCAAGGATACCGACACCCGTGGCCATCTCAACCCCAAATCCAGCAGCGGAGCAGGTAGCACGTGACTTCCCCCGGATCTGGACCGAGACGCGGTCTGCCCTGGAAAAAGCATCTAGACGGATGAAAGACCATGCCGACAAACGACGTTTGGACGCCCCCCTGTTCCAGCCAGGGGATAAGGTATGGCTTTCTTCCAAGTATGTCCGTCTCAAGGTGCCGTCCTACAAATTGGGTCCTCGCTACATTGGTCCTTTTGACGTCATCCGGAGGATAAACGAGGTATGCTACCAGCTGAAATTGCCGCCTACTCTGCGTATCCATAATTCTTTCCACCGGTCTCTCCTCAAACCTCTAGTCCTCAACCGGTACTCCCAAGAGTCTGGAGCACGGCCCCCGCCGGTCTCGGCTTCGGACGTCTTCGAGGTCAGTGCCATCCTGGACATGAAGAAGAGGGGCCGTTCCACTTGGTACCTGGTTGACTGGAAGGGGTTCGGCCCTGAGGAACGGTCCTGGGAGCCGGAGGAGAACATCAATGCTCCTCGCCTCTTGCGCAAGTTTCATGCCGGCCTGGTTCCGGGGGGCGTGGCGGGGGAGTACTGTAACTGCCCCGCGGTCCAGCGCCTCCGCCCTGCACCCTGCTCGTCCCTCTCCCCGTGCAGTTACCCTTCCTTCCCGGTTCCGGGGTCGGGTTCCAGGTTACAGGTCGTCCGCAGGCGATCCCGGGGTTCCGGGGTGCTCCATCGCACACCTGCTGCTCAGACTGTCGCTCCCTGACTGCTGCCCTGCTCTGCTTCCCCTCAGTGTGTTCACTAGGGGGCGGGGCCGCTCTCTCTGCTACCTTTATAGGGCCAGCTGCCAATTAGGCTGCCCCGCCTCTCAGCCAGTCCCTGTAGGGCAGCAGGTATATAAAGTGTGCACTTGCTTCTGGACCTTGCCGGGGCAACTTCATTCATCCTGAAGTTGCCGGTCCTGGTCCTATTGTATGCTGTGATTCTGCAGTATTTAACATACATCTGTTTGTTCTTGTTGCAGGTGTGCATTTACTCTTAGACCTTGCCGGCCCTCTTCATTCATCCTGAAGTTGCCGGTCCTGGTCCTATTGTATGCTGTGATTCTGCAGTATTTAACATACATCTGTTTGTTCTTGTTGCAGTGTCGCTGTTCTGCCTTCGTGTTGCTCCGTGCTGCGTCACTACCTTTCCTCCGGACCGTCCTTGTGTGGTTTCCCTGGACTTCCCCGGACCGGACTCCGTGGTGCTCGCAATTCTCCGTACTGTTTCCGTGCAGCTCCTCTGCCGCTTATCCGGATCTCTCCGTGTTCCTGGATCTCCCTGCGTTCCTAGTTCCCCGTGCTCCTGGTGCTCTGTATTCACGGGTCTCGTTTCGTATTGTTTTCCCGGGTGCTGTTTCATTACCACGTCGCCTGGGGTCGGTTGAACACTTGTGTCCGTAGCATTGGCCCCTTCGAGGCTGATCCCGGCGGTATCCCTGTATAGGGGTCAAGCGCTCCGGGGTCTCCCTCGCTGGGTCTCCAGTGTTGCGGCCTTGTGGCCCTCTCCAGGGGCGTGTAGTTCTGTGTTTTTGTTGTCTGTAATAAACCCGTTAACTCTACGGTACGTGTCTGCCTCTCTATCACCCGGTGTCAGCATCCGCTTTACGCGGTCCAGTGGGTCCACGTGTGTAGTCCGTCAGTGGGACGTGACAAGGCAATAGCTCAAAACACTAATTCTGCAAATTGAGACTCTGGTTTGGCTTATATCCTAAATCATATGACAAGGCTTGTTAAAGAGTCAATGTTAACTTTGAGGATTGCTACTTCCAATAGGTGGTGCTAGAGTTCAAAGCCTTTTCCTTTCTGAAGAAGCAATTTGACTGTTATAACATAGTCACCACAACCATAGATTAATTAATTGAGATGAGAAATTTGTACAATGAGGTGACTATTGCGGTTTTTCTGCTGTTCTGGCACCTTAGGTGCTCTATAAATGTCACCTGCAAACTAGTCTAGCCAAACCTATGTTCCAAATGCCAAACAGCACTCCTTTCCTCTCAGCCCTTACTACTAAAATGTTATAAAATTCTGTGAGGCACCTGTGGGTTCAAGTACTCAATACACCCTAAAGGCCCCGTCACACCTGGCGATGGGGCTGGAGATGTCGGCGGCGACTGGCGGGTGCGCGCACGTTTTTGGCACCCCGCCAGCGTCGCCATCCCCCATTTACATGGGGCGACATCTCCAGCCCCGCGCCGTCGATCTGACAGGCGGCATCGCCACCGGGGTGTCTGAAAACCTATGGGAGCCTATGGCTCCCATCGCCTGACAGGTCGTTATATGGGGCGATGTGTGCACATCACCCCAGATCAGCCGCCAGGTTTTAGAGCACTTCTCTGAAACCAGGCGACCTCACGGCGACGCCGACATCGCCCCTTTACATGAGGCGACATAGGGGCGATGTCGCCGCTGATACAACTAAATCCAAGGAGATAATGAATAAAGTATAAAAATAGGCAGCACTCCAAAATAAATATAAAAAAAAGGACTTTAATAGCCCATGTGGCACAACGTTTTGGCTGGTAAACCGCCTTTTTCAAGTACTGAAAACTACAAACTTGAAGCTAAAACAACATTTTAGCAGAGAAAAAAATGTAAATTTCATTTTCACATCCACATTTTAAAATGTTTTGTGCAGGATCTACCGGTTCACCATTCTCAACATAACCCTACATGAGATCCTTGATGGGTCTTAGTCCAAAAATGAAGTCAGTTGTGAGGATTTCAGCTTTCCTGGTACCTCATGGGCTTTGCAAATGAGATGGTGTCTACAATCTATTCCAGCCAAATTTACATTCCAAAAATCAAATGCCGTTTCTTTCTTCCGAGCCATGCCGTGTGTCCAGTCAGAATGTTTTGACCACATGTAGGGTATTTCCGATCTCATAAGGATGTGGGTAACAAACTGTGGTGTCCACATTTATGTGTTACATCTTGTAAAAGGGTAAAATTTGGGGCTCAAGCAACATATTTGTGAAAAATGAAAATTTTCTTGAAAATACTTGAGGGGTGAAGGCATCCAAAATGGGGTGACTTGTGTGGTTTTCACAGCTTAGAGGCCCTGCAAATGCAACATGGTGCCCTCAAGTTATTTCAGGCTAATGTGCTTTCCAAAATTCAAACAGCGCTGCCTCCCTTCGGAGCTATGCCATTTGTCCAAACAGAGGTTTCTGACCACATGTTGGGTATGTCAGCACTTAGAAGAAACTGGTTAACAG
Organism: Allobates femoralis; assembly: GCA_033576535.1. Taxonomy (NCBI): domain Eukaryota; kingdom Metazoa; phylum Chordata; class Amphibia; order Anura; family Aromobatidae; genus Allobates; species Allobates femoralis. The sequence continues at coordinate 297,238,004 of JARQOC010000005.1, forward strand.
ATTGTGGGGTTCATTTTGTTACACTGGCCTTGTAAAAGGGAAAAAATTAGGGCTAAAGCAACATTTTAGAGGAAAAATCAAATTTTTTTTATTCCACATTGAATGAATTCCTGTGTAGCACTTGAAGGGTTTAAAACATTTCATTACAGCAGTTTTGAAGTATTTGAGGTGTGCAGTTTTTAAAATGGTATCACTTTTGGGGAGCTTCCAATACATAAGCCTCTCAAATGCCCATTAACACGTACCGTATATACTCGTGTATAAGCCGACCCATGTATAAGCCGACCCCCCTACTTTTGGCCCCAAAACCTGGGAAAACCTATTGACTCGTGTATAAGCCGAGGGTGGACCCCAGCACAGGTATACAGCCCCCAGCAGTGTGGTATACAGGCCCCCCAATGGTAGTATACAGCAGCCTCCCCAGTGGCATATACAGGCCCCAGTAGTATATACAGCAACCCCAGTGGTATACAGCAGCCTCCCCAGTGGTATATACAGACCCCACCAGTATATACAGCAGCCCCAGTGGTATACAGGCCCCAGCAGTATATACAGCAGCCCTGAGGGTATACAGCAGCCCCCAGGGGTTATACAGCAGCCCTCAGGGGGTATACAGCGGCCCCCAGGGGGTACCCAGCAGCACCCAGGGGGTTTCCAGCAGCCCCCAGGGGGTATCCAGCAGCCCCCAAATGCTGGCACTCACCCCCCCTCCTTGTAAGGGCCCCCCCCCCTGCTGCTTATCTTACCATCCTGGTCTTCTGCTCAGCGCCGCTCCTCGGCTCTCCGTTCTTCATGCTCCATCCCTGCTGGCTGCATCCGGGATCTCCGGCCGTCGCACGATGACGTCATATGCCTGCGACGGCCGGGGATCCCGGATGTAGCTGGACGGGAGGATGAAGAACGGAGCACAGAGGAGTGGCGCTGAGCAGAAGACCGGGATGGTAAGATAAGCAGCGGGGAGGGGGGCCCTTACAAGGGGGGCGAGCGCCAGCATTTGGGGGCCATTTATTTAGTTATGCACTGCTTCCCCCTGTCGCTGATTGACAGGGGGAAGCAATGCATATATAATGAGTGGCCCCACATGACGGGGCCGCTCATACAGCAGCCTCCCCCCGCCTCCTCCAGCCTCCACAGCCCCCACCAACCATAGTGACTCGTGTATAAGCCGAGGGGGAGACTTTTCAGCCCAAATTTTGGGCTGAAAAACTCGGCTTATACACGAGTATATACGGTAAATAAGTTCCTAAAGAAACAGGATCTGTACGTTTCTTAAAAGAATTGAGAAATTGCTGCTACATTTTTAACCCTTATAACATCCGAACAAAATATAATGACGTTTGAAAAATGATGCAGATGTAAACTAGACAAATGAGAAATGTTATTTATTATTTTAACAGGTAAGGAGATAAAAATGGAAAGTTTGAACATTGCTAAATTTGTAACATTTTTGCCAAAATTCTGATATTTTCACAAATAGATGCAAAAAAAATATCAACCTAAATTTACCACGAACAAAGTACAATGTGTCACGAAAAATAATCTCAGAATCACTGATATGTTGAAGCGTCCCAGAGTTATAACCTCATAAAGGGGCACTGGTCAGATTTAAACATTTGGTGTGGTCATTAAGGCCCCCTTCACACCAGGCAGCATCAGTTCCGGGGATGTCCGATGTAAACTGGACAGCCCCGGACCCAATTTTCAAACAGAATTGGAGGGCAAATATGCCCTCCGGTCTGGTTTGCAGCCGCATGCCGCTGATAGCAGCCGCAGCTACTAGAATCTCAAGATCCTGAAATCACAGAAGGGGACAGCTGGTGGTGCTGAAGTTTAGCAGCGCTCGCTGCTAAACTTCAGCCGCCAGCGTCCGGTTCCCGGATCTGATGTTTTTGTCGGACCGGGGCGTCATAGACTCCCATGTTAGGGAGTGCCAGATCGCCACGGATCCGGGAGGATCCGATTTTGTCCGAATTTTCCCCGGACACAAAAATGTTGCTTGCAATGTTTATGTGTCCAGAAGAAAAATCCGAATTTTCCCGGATCCTCCCGGACAGATGGAAACTGGATGGCACATAGCTGCCATCCATCCGGCCCCATAGGAATACTATGGGACCGAAACCGGATCCGGGGCTGTCTGGTTCACATCGGCACAGTCCCGGATCCAGAAAAAGGTCGTGTGAAGGGGGCCTAAGATCTAAATTAGCTTGGTCAATAAGGGGATAATATGCTCAAACTAGTGAAAGGTTATTTTACCGCTGAGAACTATCATCATGTAATGATAATTAAACTAACATTCTAGAATTAACTAGGAAATTTATAATTTGGAAATGTACAGCAATAAAAGGCAACCTCTTTAGCCTTTTTCATTACAGTAGAGTTACTTTATCTTTTTTAGGGATCAAATATTATGACTGGGGAACATCTGTTTTGGTACTTAAGTTATCTTTTGATATCAAATCTTTATTTTATATGCTACCATGTTAAGGCAGTTTATGGGCATCTGGGTGAAGGAAAATATGTTGTGCTTATAGCTTTGCCAATATGTAGTGAAATTCCCGCCCTAAGTGTTCCTTTAAACAAGTCTGACTATTCCAGTCAGTGATGAACAGGTTTTTTTAGGATTCATAATGAAACTTGATTTTAATATATTCTTTTCAACCCACCTTCATACAATTTGCTCATCTACATTTTCCGCACCTAATTCTCCTCTGCATTTCAATATGACAGACAACAGACTTTCCCCTCATACTAATACATTCATACTGTTAAAATGTGCTGAAATGCGGCCCAAAGGAGATAAAGACAGACAATTTGTCTCTCCTCGCATGCATGAAAAGCGCACTTATTGTATAAGAGAAGAATACAAAGATAATATTTAGCTAGGCGCCTTGAAAGTAAAATAAACAGAATACTCCTAATTGCCAGCAATAATTAGTAAAACATCTTATCTTGCCACAATCATTCACAGTTATTGTAAATATTCAATATAAAATAAAGCTGCACACTCATTAAGAAAGTAAGGGTATGTGCACACTGGTGGGCGGGTTGGTCGGCGGCGGCTGGGCGGACCCGCCAGGAGGCTCCGGAGCCGTTCACCGGCATCCTGGCGGGTATGTGCGGCGGGTGCCGGGCGGGTTAGTGCCGGCTGGAAGCATTACATGATTCTGCTTGCAGCCGCTGCAGAACCGGCCGGTTTATAGAACATGCTCATTCTTTGCAACGGATGAGCATGTGTAAACCGCCGGTGTTGGACACCGGGTGTCGGTTTACATAGGTTTTAATGTTAATCCAAACGCCGGTTTGGATTAACATAAATTTACATGAAATTTATGTAAACCGACCGGCGGATTACACACCTAAACATACCCTAACCCGGCCAGTGTGCACATACCCTAAGCCCTTTTCTAATACAAAGGGTATCTTCTGGAAAATGGGACACCACCATTTCTACAAAGTATGATACTATGGGAAAATTAGCTTCTAGTGAGCAAAATATGACAGGTCTGATAAATCCACGTATCAACCATCAGGGCCGTATTCATTGTGGTCACACAGTGACCAAGCCTGCGCTTGATTGGAGCCCACTGACGCCAGAGGCTATTTCAGCTGGATGTGTGTTTAAAGGTGCACATTCAAGTGAAACGTATTGCGGTGCAGAGGTACATTAGGGTCTTGCACTGCAATACAGGCCATTGCCCAACTAGAGGACAGTAGCTGACATCAGCATGCTAATCACAGGTGGTGCATCAAAATGAAGTCATGTTGCTTGTACACTGAATTTATTTGCTGGCTTCTGCATTTACTACAAAAAAGGACGTCATGGGAGCGGAAGAACGTGAGAAGAATCATGCCCCAGGATAGGGAACATTATACCTGGAAGATGTCTAGGATAGGGGACACTATACCAGGACCGGACCCAAATGGGGGCCATTATACCTGCACAGGGTTGGCATGGAAGACATTTTACAGGAAGAGGCTTATGATGGGAAATATTATACCAAAAAGGGACTCAGAATGGGACAAATTAGTACTAAAAGTGGCCAAGGATAAAGAGCATCATTACAGGCCCAGAGTGGCCCAGGCTATGGGACATTATTACAGGAAGGGACCAGGATTGGGGACAATACTACAGGATGGGGGGGGGGAATAATTCACGAGGAAGGGTAAAAACATACGTTCAAAACCACTGCAAGGGCCCAAACAATTGAAGAACATACAGGTGGTGGCCAAGGTCAAAATTTTGCACTGGGGCCCATACATCGAATAAAGTTTAGTTACGACACTGTCAACAACTCATAAGTGTGAGTTCATGGTATCTACTGTGCAAGCTATATAGTTGTCTCCTTGCATGGGTGGTAAGTTAGCATAAGAAAAAAAAATAAAAGAAGTTAGTGGATGCATTAGGGGCTCAATGACTGCAAATGTTATAATGAAATTGTAGCTAGTAATGTTAAAGAAGCTAAGTGCTTGGGTATTTTATGTAGAAAGTATGACTGGAATGGTTATGGGTAGAGATGAGCAAACCTTTTGAAGTTCGGCTTCAGATCGATGACTAGATCAGTGAACAGTTCATCGAAATCAAAGGTCTAGAAAACACCTTCAAAGGAGCAAAAAAGCTGCCAAAACAGCTCAAATTAGAAACAGACACCAAAGTGCCATCTATTCCCCTAGAGTTAAAATTTTCATCATTGTGCATTATCGATGCATGGGACGGGGCCTAGCCCAGTATTTCAAGCTTCAACATTGATTACATTGGGTACGGAAAGTATTCAGACCCCTTTAAATTTTTCATTCTGATCCATTGCAGCCATTTGGTAAATTCAAAAAAGTTCATTTTTTTTCATTAAGGTACAGTCTGCACCCATCTTAACAGAAAAAAAAACAGAAACTTAGACATTTTGTAAATTTATTAAAAAAGCATAACTGAAATATCACATGGTCATAAGTATTCAGACACTTTGCTAAGACACTCATATTTAAGTCACATGCTGTCCATTTCCTTGTGATCCTCCTTGAAATGGTTCTACTGCTTCATTGGAGTCCAGCTGTGTTTAATTGAACTGATAGGACTTGATTTGGAAAGGCACACACATGTCTATATAAGACCTCACAGCTCACAGTGCATGAGAATCATGAGGTCAAAGGAACTGCCCAAGGAGCACAGAAATAGAATTATAGCAAGGCACAGATCTGGCTAAGGTTACAAAAAGAATATCTAATTATTCAAGGTTCCTAAGAGCACAATGCCCTCTATAATCCTTAAATGGAAAAAGTTTGGACCACCAGAAGTCTTCCTAGGCCTGGTCATCCAGCCAAACTGAGCAATTATGGGAGAAAAGCTTTGGTGAGAGAGGTAAAGATGAACGCCAAGATCACTGTGGCTGAGCTCCAGAGATTCAGTAAGGATAAAGGAGAAGTTCCACAAAGTCAACTATCACTGCAGCCCTCCACCAGTTGAGACTTTATGGCAGAGTGACCTAACAGAAGCATCTCCTCAGTGCCAGACATATGAAAGCCTGCATAGAGTTTGCTAAAAAAAAAAAAAAAACACATGAAGGGCTCCTAGGCTGTGAGAAATAAGATTCTCTGGTCTGATGAGACAAAGATAGAACTTAGATAATTCTAAAACCAGGCACTGCTTATTACCTGCCCAATACAATCCCAACAGTAAAACATGGTGGTGGCAACATCATGCTATGGGGGTGTTTTTTAGCTGCAGAGACAGGATGACTGATTGCAACTGAAGGAAACATAAATGCGGCCAAGTACAGAGAAATCCTGGATGAAAACCTCTTCCAGAGTGCTCTGGACCTCAGACTTGGTTGAAGGTTCACCTTCCAACAAGACAATGACCCTAAGTACACACCCAAAATAACAAAGGAGTGGCTTCAGAACAACTGTGTGACCATTCTTGACTTGCCTACACAGAGCCCTGACCTAAACCCAATTGAGCATCACTGGAGAGATCTGTCCACCAATGTTCACCATCCAAGCTGACAGAACTGGAGAGGACCTGCAAGGAAGAATGGCAGAGGATCCCCAAAACCATGGTGCTGTTCATGAGAAAGGGTTACAAACAAAGGTAAAAAATACAACGAACAAACTAACAGTGATGGACTGATACAGAGGGGAGAGAGGATCCTGCCCTTTTGGGCTTACATTCTACAGGGCAGTGGGGAGAGAGACAGTAGGTTGGGTCTGCTCTGGTGATGGTGGAGCGCCGAGTCCAATGGTGGTGGAGCGCCAGGTCAATTGGTGGTGGAGTGCCAGGTCCAATGGTGGTGGAGCACCAGGTCCAATAGTGGTGAGGTGGCACTGTGGTCATTGTAGGTTGTAAGCTGTTCTAAAGAGATGGGTTTTCAGATTCCGCATGAAGGTTCTGAGTGTAGGGGTACAATTTTGGGGTGCAGAGTTACAGAGGATGGGGGATGCTCGGGTGAAGTCTTGCAGGCAATTAGATGAGGAACGTACAAGTGTGGAGGAAAGGAGGAGGTCTTGGGAAGATCGGAGGTTACGAGTTGGATGATATCTGGAGATTAGTTCAGAGATATATGGGGGGACAGATTGTGGTCGGCTTTGTAAGTCAATGTGAGTAGTTAGACTTGGATACGCTGGTGAATTGGGAGGCAGTGCACAGATTTGCAGAGGGGAGAAGTGGAGGAATAGCGAGGAGAGAGGTGGAGTAGTCGGGCAGCAGAGTTAAGGACAGTTTGGAGAGGTGCAGGAGTGTTGGCAGCAATGCCACAGAGGAGGAGGTTGCAGTAGTCGAGGCGAGAGATGATGACAGCATGCCCTAGTAGTTTAGTAGATTGAGGGTTGAGGAAGGGATGAATTCCGGAAATATATTTGAGTTGGAGGCGGCAGGAGGTGGCAACGGCTTGGATATGCGGTTTGAAGGACAGGGCAGAGTCAAGGGTTACTCCAATGCGGACTTCAGGTACAGGGCAAAGTGTGATGTTGTTTATTGTGATAGATAGATCAGGTAAGGAAGGTGTGTGAGATGGAGGAAGGATGATGAGTTCGGTTTTATCTACATTGAGTTTTAGGAAGCAACAGGAGAAGGAGGAGGATATGGCTGATAGACACTCTGGGACTCTGGACAGCAGAGAGGTGACGTCAGGGCCAGAGAGATAGATCAAGGGTATAGAGGGAAAAAAGGAGGGGCCCCAGGACAGAGCCTTGAGGGACCCCAACAGAGAGGAGATGGGGTGAGGAGGTCATGTGGGAGTGGGAGACACTAAATGTGCAGTTGGAAAGGTAGGAGGAGGTCCAGGAGAGGGCAAGGTCAGTGATACCAATGAAAGAGAGCATCTGTAATAGGAGGCAGTGGTTAACTGTGTCAAATGCAGAGGACAGGTCAAGAAGGAGGAGGATGGAGAACTGTCGGTTAGCTTTGGTTGTGAGTAAGTCATTAGTAATTTTGGTCAGGGCAGTTTCAGGAGTGGTGGGGGCAGAAGCCAGATTGAAGGAGGGAGGGAGTTAGATGAGAGGTGGGAAGAGATTACAGTGTGGACATGCTTTTCAAGAAGTTTGGAGGCAAATGGGAGCAGGGATATGGGCCGATAGCTGGATATAGAGTGGGGTCGAGGGATGGTTTCTTTAAGATAGGTGTAATTGTTGCGTGTTTGAAAGCAGAAGGAAATGTACCAAAAGTTAGTGATAGGTTGAAGAGGTGGGTTAAAGCTGGCATGAGTGTGGTGGTGAGGTTGAGGAGGAAGTGAGATGGGATGGGGTCTAGTGCACAGGTGGTTAGGTGTGATCTGGAGAGGAGGTGTGCGATTTCTCCTTCAGTGATGGAAGGGAGGAGGGTTAGAGGGGAGGGAAGTGTTCTGGTATACATAGGGGTATGAAAAACTTGTTGCATCATTCCCAAGAAGACTCATGGCTGTACTAGCTCAAAAGGGTGCTTCAACTCAATACTAAGCAAAGGGTCTGAATATTTTTGACCCTGTGATGTCTGTTTTTCTTTTTTTAATAAATTTGCAAAAATGTCTACATTTCAGTTTTTTTCAGGCAAGATGTGGTTCAGAGTGTACATTAATGAGAAAAAAAATAACTTTTTTGAATTTACCAAATGGCTGCAATGAAACAAAGAGTGAAAAATTTAAAGGGGTCTAAATATTTTCGGTATCCACTGTAGGAACAGGGAGATGAGTGATAGGTGTAGGCATAGTGCTCAGAGAGCCCTGACAAACTCAAAAACACACATAAAGACAACCCAAGAAGAGTCTCCACATTTCCAAAAATAAGGGCCAAATACCACCAAAGTGGCACAATTGACCTAAAATAAAAATTGTATAATAGCGCAGCCTGCATGCATGACAGGGTCTGTAACAAGACCTGGCCTAGCATTTGAAGGTTAAACATTGATTATGTAACAGGAGGATAAGTGACACATGAAGGCATTGTGCTCACAGAGCCCTGCTAAATTCAGGAAACATATAAGGAAACCCCAAGTAGAGTCTCAACATTTCATAAAATTAGGGCCATGATGGCGAGATGAATACAGCACGGTGAAAAATACATCACCTACTCTGCCCAGTCTGTCACTAGGGTGGACAACTCCTTGGAAACCCATGACTTGTTCATCTCAATGAGAGTTAAGTGGTCTACACTTTCAGGGGACAGCCTGATAAGCTTATCAGTCAGGACACCACTAACAGCACTGAAAACATGTTCTGAAATAACGCTGGCTGCCAGGCATAACAAAACCTTCAAGTTGTGACTGGCGAGCTCAGGCCACTCCTCCATTTTTAAAGACCAGATGCAAAAGGGTCTAAATCCCCCCAATGGCATGGATGTTAAGCTCTAGATACTTCTGCACCATACTCTCCAGTCGTTCACTATGTGTGAGACTTGTACTCAGTCCTGCCGATAGATGGGCTGGTTTAAAGAAATTAGTCAAACAACTCCCAGAAATTGCTTATGACAGTTAAACTGCTGCTGCTAATTTTCTACATTGACGACTCAACGTCTCTGGGTTGGAAGTATATATCTGTGGTGCATACTGTGTCCCTCATTGCTGTGTTAGGGAAAACCAGTCTTAACATTGTCCACCAGCTTTTTTTTGATACTCCAGCATACACTTGGCCCTGTCCAAGGTGGAAAACATCTGGCTAAATTTACCATTGTACAGCTGATCCAACAGACTGTGAACCCAGTAGCCATCGCTAATTTGAATCCTAATAATACGGGCATCATGTTGCAGATAGTGCAGCAAGAATGTGCTCGTGTGTATGACACATCCATCTGGTCCAATTCCTTGTAATGTTGCGGTAGCATAAAAAATTGAGCTTCCTTCATCCGTTCTCTCTCGCCAACATTTGACAACAGAAGGGGAATCATTTCTTCCTCATCTTCTGACTGTTCTGTGCCCATCACCTCTTCATCCATGTACTCCTCTATTCCTTCATCGGGTCCTGCACCTTCACTACCATTTTTGTCTACTACCATGAACCCCCCTCTGTCGCTTTATTTCAACCTGCCATGCCACATGTCTGTATGACGAGAGTCCGGACCTTTTGAAATATTGATATCCTTTCGGCATCCTCATCATCTTCTTCCTCATCTTCCTCTGGTGCCACCACCTCATCCCCTGGATTTTTCAAATTTTGCCCCAGCATGTAGTTGACTGGAATAGTGATGCTGATGATGGCATCATCAGTGCTAACTATCTTAGTAGCCATTTCTAATCTGTGCAGAAGGATGCAAAGATACTTGATCTGTGCCCACTCTGCAAGCGTCATTTGCACCATATTTGGCTTGCTTTAAGTCACTGTATGCATCATTATATACTGCGCCAGGGCTTGATGCTGCTACCACAGTCACTGCAACATCTGCAGGGGGGAATTTCACCAAGTTGGTACATTGCATATCAAATGCTTAAATTGTTGTCTGAAAGACCTCTGTAGCGATGCTAGTCAATGAGCTGCAGGGTGATGATGGCAGAAGTGAGCACACAGTGACTGTGCCTTGTGCAGCAGCTCATCCAGGCTGGGATATCGGCATAGGAATGCTTAACAACCAAATTGAGGACGTGAGCCATGCAAGGCACGTGTGTAAGTTTTACCTAGTGTAGGGCCGGTACCAAGTTTGCACCATTATTGCACATGGCTTTCCCTTGCTCCAGGTTTAGCAGAGACAACCATTGCTGAAACTTAACCTGCATAGCTGTCCATAACTCTTCAGCTGTGTGATTTATAAATCCAAGGCATTTTTATTTAAACACTGCCTGATGGTGGAGATCCCTGGCAGTGTGGTACGGAGGTGGGGTGGATTCTGTCTGAACTGTAGCAATATTAAGGGAAATATTGAGGGCACAGCTGAGAGGTGAATGAGGCAGAAACAGTGGATGAAGAGCTACTGGCAGACGTTTGTCACAAAAGTCTTGGATATTTCAAGACTTTGGCAGCAACCCATTCCCTGCCTGGCCCTGCAGCCGCTAGAGTCACCCAGTGGCCAGTGAACGAGATGTGCTGCCCCTGACTATGTTTTCTCATCCAGGCGTCAGTGGTTATATGCATCCTGTCACAGAGTTTCTCAAGGAAGGGGTGATGTTGTCTGTGCCATGCTGGTGTAGCGCAGGCACAGCCTTCTTCTAGAACTAAAGGCAACTGGGCAACTGATACTGGGGGGCAGTTATGAACATAAGCTTTCGGAAACTGTCTGCATGCTCCAGGCAGCATTTCTGTGGCCAGACAATTGGAGATAGTAAAGTTCAAGCTCTTTGCTTTAGGGTGTGTAAAAGGAACTAATATTTTCTTTGACAACAACTGCGGGACCAAGGGCTTGCTGCTGCACAGAGAAGGTGGAGTAGGGTGTACCCTATGAATTGCTGCACTGTGAAGGATGTACAGGCAGATATGTTATGGTGGGTTGACAAACAAGTGGTGTGCTTCGTATCTGAAATCAGTCAAAACCAGCAGGCATGTAGACTTCCATAACAGCTGAGGGAATATCACTTGTCCCAACTGTAACGGGTAAACATGTAGAAGTTTTGTGGTTGGACAACACTTGCCACAGTGACAGAGGAAGACGAAACAGCAAATGTGGTTGATGTGATGGATGGGGTTTGGTGAGGCCAGCTAAGGACAGTTTTAATGCAGTAATTTTCCCAGAATAATGCATGGTGCTGGGCCATGTGGTGGTTCATGCATGTAGTAGTCAAATTGTTTGATCTTTTGCCTCTACTGATGTTTTTTTTTTACAAACTGCAAGTAACATGAGTTGGGTCATCTTTTGTAGTGTTAAAAAATGCCATTGCCACCTCAGACAACTGCAGGCTAGCAACCGCTGCTTTCCAGAGCCAGAGTTGTGGCTGAGGGTGCAGTGCTTGTCGTGCTTGCAGCACTCAGTCTCTGTGCAGGAAGACGCAACCTAACCTCCTCATCTTCCTCCTCCTCCTCTACTGAGCTACACCCGGCTGCTTGTATATGGGTTGATTCCAAATAGGATCTCAAACCTCACTCATCATCATCCTCTCTGTTGTCCCACTCCTCACCATGAGAGTCATCCTCCTCCTCTTTCTGCCTTGAACGCATTGTATAGTGCGAGTATTCCTCAGGTATCTGAGTCTCATCATCATCACCTTCACTCCAGGGGGTTGACACCCGGTGACGAGGGTTTGGATTTTGCTGGGACCCTACTTCATCCGTCTCCGGATCTTATTTCAAAAGATTTTGGGCATCGGTGTAGATGCTTTCCTCCTCTGGAGTAAATCTTTGGAGCAGATCTCTGATGCCCATGAAATAGAATGTTTGAAGATCTCTGCAGAATCACCCTTCTGTGTTTTCCCACAATCAGTGGTGTGGTTGGAGAGTTGTGACACAGGATGACACATGGGAAATTGGGGCGTCATCTCTGAGGATTGTACTGTCTGTGATGTTGAGATGGAGGAACAGGAGGGCAGGCGACTCGATGTAGCTCATGCCATGAACTGTAGCAAAGGCTCTTTTAGGGCCTCATCCACAACTCGCATTACTGAAACTGAAGAATTTGGCAAGCACTGATTAGAGGCCAAACACAGCCTTTTTAGGGTAAACTGAATGATTTTGCAATCACTGCTTTGAGGAAAAAAAAATACCTTTTAGTACAAAATAAAGGTTTTGACAATCCCTACTTAGAAGCAAAAAATGCCTTTTATGTATAAACTGAAAGATTTGACAATCACTGGTTAGGCTACGTTCACACGTAGCAAATTTCACCATTTGTCACCACATAGGGCCTATGTGATGTCACAATCATGTGAATATAATGAGCAGAGCTGTGTGTCCATAGACCATATGTGTTATGAACTATGACTCAGGAGTAACATTCAGATTCCGTAGAAGTCGTTGGAAACTGTACTGACTGCAATCTCAGACTACACACCGCAACTAGAAGTAGCCGTGGGATGTAACTAACCAGACCTAGACACCTCTGCACAGCAGGAGTGAAAACGGAGAAGAGAACCTCTGTATAAGAAGCACACAACCAAGTAATTCATGCAAAGTGAAGCTTATTAAGGAACATGTGCAGGCTAAACAGAGCCCCAGAGTTAAAAACAATTAAAAACTACTGAGTCCAGAACATCAAAGTTGCTAGATCAATAATTTTAACATATGGTAGTAAATAATATCCAACCGTCATGAGATCAAGAAGTGACACTTTGTCATTTGGTTATGTATTTATTTAATAACTATGTCTAATGTCACCAAAGAGAGGGGGTTGTAGAAAGGATGATATAGAGCACAGAAACCCAGCCGGAGAACTAATTGCTCCTAAATATGGATGTAGGAAAAGCTATCTTGCCTCAGAGCAGAACCCCAAAAGAATATCAAGCCCCCCACAGATATTAACTGGGAAACAAGAGACGGAGAAACAAACACAGGCAGAGTATAAGGTTTAGCAAAAGAGGCCACACTAGCTATATAGGAAAGACAGGATAGAATACTATTACAGTCAGTATAAAACACTATAAAAAACCACCAACAGCAGATATTACAAAAATTACCCTGAGTCACTAAGACTCGGCGAACTCTATATCAGCAGACTTCTATGAATCGAATGCCAGCAGAAATGGAAATAACAGATAATAGTGAATGGTAAAATTCCTAGGAAGAAAACTTCCTATCTGAGAGCAGATAAACAAATATACAAGCTAGATAGCAAACCCACAGCTCAGAAAAGACAAAACATAAGCAGAACCTTAAGCACACAAAAGTGTGCCACAAAATATCAAAAAACCATTCACTTATCTTGCAAAGATCTCCACAGTGCAGAAGAAACCAGAGAGATGTGAACTCCTCCAGGAACAAAAGACAACTGGCAAGGAATGATCCACTTCCAACCATTATATGCTCCAAGAACCAGATTGCCAATCCCCATCACCTGTGAAACCCACTGTAAGGTTTTCAGTCTTTTTTGCTATATCTGTTGTTATGTTTGCATTTAGTGTATTTTGTCGGCCATCTTGTTTCCTGTCATGTGCATTGACTTTTGCCCTCAAACAATATGGAGTCCTCAGCTTTGATGTCCCTGCCCTGTTTCTTGCCAATTGCCCTTTTAATCAGTTTCAGATGATTAACCTGTGCTCCAGAATCAGGTCTGCAATCTGTCTGTGACTTGCTCTCTGAAGCCTGGATTCACTCTGCCTGGAATCATTTATGAACACAGAATCCTGTTTGCCAGCAACATCTGACAGGGAAGTAATGAACTCTGAATGCTTTCCTTGAGACTTGTACTATGCTTTAATGCTCTGATGTCCTTGGTTGTTTTGCCTTGCACTCTGCAACTTACATTTACTTTATCCTGCTGATGCACTAACTTGTATGAAGCAATACAAGAGCTGCTTAAGAAGCGTATGTCTCATGTGTCTCATTATACCCATGCATTAGACTCTATATAGACTGTATCATATATGACAGATTCTGGAGCCATAATAGAGTCTGCTGGGTCTAGGACAGTGCTGCATCTGCTGCCACCTTTATAGAGATTTCTGGATCTTTTGCCATTGGAGAGCCGCTGCAGACCGTGGATCTGAGATATCGATATATGTGATGATAGTGGTTGTGGCTTCTCACAACCTTTCCAGGTGAGCACATTCCCTTCTTTTAAGTCAGGAGTGTTACCACAGGTAAACACTATTGTGCTCCTTTTCTTCCTTTCCAGCCTCTCTGCCGTACAGCTTCTGGGAATATGGAGGACCCCGTTAAACATCTGTGCGACGTGACGGATTCAATCCTTGCTGACCTACAGGCATTGAAGGCCAGCTTTGCAAGCCTGCGGGATCGCGGTGATCATAATCTGCAGGTGTTCGGACAAACCACACAGGACTTACGAACCCGGATTGAGGTTCTGGAGGGACGAGTCCACATCCCAACTTCAACCCCGGTTATTGGAATCCCCAAGCTACCACCATTCCGTTTTGGCGGCGAACGGGAAAAATTCAGGGGATTCATCAATCAATGCAAACTGTTTTTTGCGGCTCATGCGCCACAGTTCCTTACTGAGCGATCTAAAGTATTGACAATAATTATGTTGCTCTCCAACAAAGCTCTCACATGGGCAAACCCCTAATTGAGACTGACGATGACTGTCTAAATAATCTTGATGCTTTCATTTCAGCTATGGGGCAGGTATTCGATGATCCAAACCGCGGTGCTACCGCAGAATCAGCCATGTTAACTTTAAGCCAAGGTAAGCGCTCGGTAGCGGAGTATGCTTTGGATTTCCGGAGATGGGCTCTCGACACCACTTGGGATAGCTCTGCTAAAAAGTCGGTTTTCCGGAAAGGATTATCCTCTGTGATTAAAGACGAAATCGCTCGTGCCGACCCACCTACAGCATTAGGAGATTTTATCAACTATTGTATTCGGATCGATGCTCGGCTTACTGAACGCAGACAGGAGAGATGGTCGGAGATAAAGCACACTAATCATTTATTTCCTCCCTCCCCAGCTAAGGAGTCCTTGAGCAGGATTATACGAGAACCCGAACCTGAGCCTATGCAGGTGGACTCTTTACAGAGACGGGTCAGTGATGCACGTAAGGAACATCGAGTAAAGGAAAATCTGTGTTTCTATTGCGGTAAGTCAGGACATTTCATTATAAACTGCCCCAGTCGTTCTCGTAAAACAACTGCAGCCATCATACACTGCGAGTGCTGTGAGAGGAGTTCTGTCAGGTCCGAACCACAGACCCCAGAGAGAGTAGAGGATACAGACATTGATTACTCAGACTTGAACTCTGTTATCTCTGAGCCGGATGCACGTGTTACTGCAGCAGTTTTTCAGGTTTTTTCAGCGGTTTCCCAGCTGAGTTGTAAGCACAACAATTCTCATTGCTTTATTCCCCTCAAGCTCAGGGTTCACTCTGTCTGGGTATCTACCTCCGCTATGATTGATTCAGGGGCAAGCGGCAATTTTATGGACATGTCCTTCGCTGAGAAACTTAGAGTACGTTCAGTAAAGAAGGCTACTCCTGTACAGATGGAGACCGTAGATGGCTCACTGTTAACCTCTGGACCAGTGGATCAGGAGACGGAGCCCTTGAAGGTCCTCATGGGTAATGACCATCAAGAGAGTCTGTCATTTATGCTCATCTCTTCTCCTCATTTCCCTATTATTCTAGGACTGCTGTGGCTGCAGGCTCAGAATCCTACGATTAACTGGGAAACTAAAGAACTGCACTTTCCGGAGAAACAGATAAGTCCAGAAGCTTCAGTCTGCTCCATTCCTAAAGGACCAACATCAGTCTCTGAGCTACCAGCAATATACCGTGAGTATGCTGACGTGTGTGACAAAAGGAACGCAGACCTGCTACCCCCTCACCGTCCATATGACTGTCCAATAGACCTGTTACCAGGTGCAGGAATACCTTTTGGCAAGATTTACTCTTTGGCAGGGCCTGAGCTAAAGGCTCTCAAAGACTATATAGACGAACATCTAGCCAAGGGCTTCATACGCCCCTCTTCATCTCCTGCTGGTGCACCAATCTTCTTTGTGAAGAAGAAAGATGGATCTCTTAGGCCCTGTATAGACTATCGGGAGCTCAATAAAATCACGATCAGAAACCGTTACCCACTACCGTTGATCTCCGAATTATTGGAGAGAGTACGGCATGCAAAACTCTTTACTAAGTTGGATCTCCGTGGGGCCTATAACTTGGTCCGCATTAGACCTGGGGATGAATGGAAGACAGCTTTCAGGTCACGCTACGGACACTTTGAATACCTAGTAATGCCGTTCGGTTTATGTAATGCTCCAGCAACTTTCCAACATTTGGTGAATGACATTTTTAGGGACCTCCTCGATACATTCATTGTCATTTATTTGGATGATATTTTGATTTTTTCTAATTCCACAGAGGAGCATCACAGACATGTGAAGATGGTTTTAGAACGCCTTCGACAAAACCATCTGTATATCAAACTGGAGAAGTGCGAATTCCATCGAACGGAGATCCAATTTCTGGGGTATGTAATGTCATCACGAGGAATTAGTATGGATGAGAGTAAAATCCAAGCCATTAAAGACTGGACGGTCCCCAAGAATGTGAAGGAGGTCCAGCGCTTTATAGGGTTTGCTAATTTCTACAGGCGTTTTATCAGGAACTTTTCTGAGGTTGTGTCTCCCATTACACGGCTTACCCGCAAGAACTCTGCTTTTACCTGGACCCCCCAGGCTCAAGAAGCATTTTCCCGTTTGAAAGAAAAATTCACCACGGCACCTATTCTGGTGCATCCTAACCCTGAACTGGCCTTCATAATAGAGGTGGATGCCTCAGACAGTGCCATTGGAGCTATCCTCTCCCAGAGGACAGGTGAGAAAGAAGTCTTACATCCCTGTGCTTTCTTTTCCCGGCGGTTATCTCCTGCAGAACGGAACTATGATGTGGGTAATAGAGAATTGTTGGCCATCATCGCAGCCTTCAAGGAATGGAGACACCACCTTCAGGGAGCTGCACAGCAGATAATCGTGTTGACTGACCACCGCAATCTTGAGTTTATCAGATCGGCTAAGTGCTTGACTCCTCGCCAGGCTCGTTGGAGTCTTTTCTTAAACCAATTCAGTTTTGTTATCTCCTATAGGCCAGGATCGCGTAATGGAAAGGCCGATGCGTTGTCTAGACTCTACTCAACTGAGACAATTCCACTCACGTCTCGTAAGACTGTTATCTCTGATTCCAGGTTCCTGGGAGTGCTTCATAATCAAGACTTGCTTAACGACATCAAGGAAGCATACCATACGGATCCCTGGCTGGCACAACCGTCATGTGAAGTAAGTCTTGTATATAAGAACGGTGTGTGGATTCAGGGGCAACGCCTGTATATTCCTGAAGCAGTCAGGGTGAGAGTACTGCAACTCGTCCACGATTCTAAGATAGCGGGGCATAGAGGAGTTCTGAAGACTCAAGAATTCCTGTCTCGCTTCTTTTGGTGGCCCACATACAGAAGAGACGTTCTAGGTTACGTCACTTCTTGCGAAGTCTGTGCCAGATGCAAGACTCCACGATCTTCGCCTACGGGTCTATTACAACCCCTACCCGTTCCATCCCGTCCATGGGGATCCATATCTATGGACTTCATTGTGCAGTTGCCAACCTCTCAAGGGAAGAACACAGTTCTGGTGGTGGTGGATCGGTTAACAAAGGCAGCCCATTTTATTCCATGTGTTGGTCTACCCACTGCGAAACACACATCGGACTTAATCATTCAAAATGTGTTTCGCCTGCATGGCGTACCGGATGAGGTTGTATCTGATCGAGGGGTGCAATTCACTTCAAAGTTTTGGCAGCACTTCTGTGCTGCGTTGGACATCAAAGTTAACCTGTCTTCTGCCTTTCATCCGCAGACAAATGGACAAACCGAGCGGACTAATCAGACCCTAGAACAGTATCTCCGCTGTTTTATCTGCCACCTACAAGATGACTGGGTGGATTTGCTTCCACTGGCTGAATTCTTTTATAACAACTCACAGAGCGCTTCCACCAAGCAGTCACCCTTTTATGCCAATTTGGGTTATCATCCTAACATCCTTCCTCGACTTCCCATAGATTCACCTCTCCCAGCTGTAGCCGACAGAATCACCTCTCTACAACGGAACCTCGATCTGCTTAAAGAGAATCTGGACTCCGCTCAGGACAGGTATAAAAAAGCGGCAGATAGGTTTCGTAAACCTGCACCAACCTTCAAGGTAGGAGATTTGGTCTGGCTGTCAACTAAGAACCTTAAATTGAGAGTACCATCATCCAAATTGGGTCATAAGTACGTTGGGCCCTATAAGATTAATAAGCTCGTCAGTAACGTTGCCTGTCGCCTTCAACTTCCAAGATCTATGAGGATTCACCCCGTGTTTCACGCTTCTCTACTAAAGGCTGTGACTCCCAATTCATTCCCTGGTCGTTCTTCTTCCCCTCCTGCTCCGGTACTCATCGATGGCCAGGAGGAGTTTGTCGTGGAAAGGATCCTGGACTCCAGGTTGCGTAGAAACGGGGTGCAATACCTGGTAAAGTGGCAGGGCTATTCTTCTGAGGACAACTCGTGGGAGCCGGCCTCCAATCTCCATGCTCCTCGGTTACTCCGCCAGTTCCATCGGAGGTACCCGGGAAAGCCTGGACTGGGGCCATCCAGAGGCTGTCCCTAAGGGGGGAGTAATGTAAGGTTTTCAGTCTTTTTTGCTATATCTGTTGTTATGTTTGCATTTAGTGTATTTTGTCGGCCATCTTGTTTCCTGTCATGTGCATTGACTTTTGCCCTCAAACAATATGGAGTCCTCAGCTTTGATGTCCCTGCCCTGTTTCTTGCCAATTGCCCTTTTAATCAGTTTCAGATGATTAACCTGTGCTCCAGAATCAGGTCTGCAATCTGTCTGTGACTTGCTCTCTGAAGCCTGGATTCACTCTGCCTGGAATCATTTATGAACACAGAATCCTGTTTGCCAGCAACATCTGACAGGGAAGTAATGAACTCTGAATGCTTTCCTTGAGACTTGTACTATGCTTTAATGCTCTGATGTCCTTGGTTGTTTTGCCTTGCACTCTGCAACTTACATTTACTTTATCCTGCTGATGCACTAACTTGTATGAAGCAATACAAGAGCTGCTTAAGAAGCGTATGTCTCATGTGTCTCATTATACCCATGCATTAGACTCTATATAGACTGTATCATATATGACACCCACACAGTCAGCTGCATCACCAGCAACAACCACCGGAAGGAGCTCCAATGAATTCACAACACATATGATTTTGCTTGCTTAGCTCAGCCCACTATGATCACATGATCGGTACATCACACAGGTCCCTGGTCCTTTAAACAGAGAAGTTAACAGGGAGTTAACTGTTAACCTGCCAGAGTGACTACTTCCTCCAAGGTGTAGTCACTGCTTTAGAAAATGTAAGTGTATAAATGGTTTATTTTTCACCTTTAAAATTACACTATTAGCTGAGACAGGGATGATTAAAATAGTACTATGAAGCTGCAGGTACACACAGTGATAGCTGGGGGGCATAAATGAGCTGACAGGTTCCCTTTAACGAGGGGCCTCAGGACCGTCAAGATTACAATTAGTCTGGATAACACCTACAGAAGGAATGCCGTGACCTACATACATTAATTTCAGTAACCACCTGTCCCTTATGGCCCCTTTACACGCAGCTACAGGTAACAGGTTTTCCACAGGTAACTTACTGGCTGGAATGAAATCATGGAGACATGGTTCTATCTTGTTGCTGTGTACAAATGGAACTATGTCTCCATGATTTCACTGCAACCAGTAAGTTACCTGTGGAAAACCTGTTACTTGTAGCTGCGTGTAAAGGGGCCATTAAGGTTATCACTTGTGCAGCAAGGTAATGATGAAGTCAACATTGGCTCTTGAGACACTGAACACATCCCTTGAGCTATGACCTGTGAAATGCGTCGCGGGTGCCAAGTAATGTTAGAAGCTCTAACTGAAGGGTTAATCATGTTCGTTACCCGATACGAACCGACAAACCTAGAGCCCAGAGCTCCCAAATCAACATCCACTTAATGGTAATAATGGACACCCATAAGCAGTCATTCACATGCAGGTTGGGACCTGAACGTTTATTATGAAGCATGCATCTTTTGTAATGTAAACATCCGCTTGAAGGATCGACAACTGAGGTGCCACCCTGGAACTTGCAAATCCTACCCTCATAACCAGGAAGCTCTGTGGGGACGGCCACTCCCCCTCCATCACCTTCCCTGGGGTAACACATAGGTCTAGAAGGACCTATACACCACTTCTCTCCAGTTGTACCTTATTCATATTAACTGGAAGAGAGAAAAGTACAGAAGAAATGTACACACCCAGATCACCTTTCTCAAAACGACCTGGTGTGGGCAACTCTTCAGATAGTGTATTGGGAGTAGACACCTCTGACAAAACTGATTTTGAAACTATGCATTTAGGAGCCTGGTCCCCAGTATAGACAACACCCCTCACAGAACTCTGGTGGAGACACCGAGGCCTAGCATAATCTTGAAGAGTGGGAATGGTATCCCCTCTTTGTTCAGTAGGGATATCAGCTGGGAAAGATGGAGGAAACATATGGACTATCCTCCACATGACTTGGGGGAGACAGCTTTTTAGATGTTTTTTCTGGGTATGGATGGACAAAACCACAATGAAATTACTCTTAAACCCACAGCAGAAACATGTCCTCATCCCACAGCGAACTACAGGTGACCTAACATAAGGGGACCCCCCCTAACTGCATAGGTTCATCCATCTGCACCAGTGGGACCTCCTCCATAGAAAGAACAGGGGCAGGGTCCATTTGTATGTGTGGCGCCCCACATGGTCAGGCGTCACAGTGGGGTATTGCACCCGTAAAAGTGGTGTAATTTTTCCCAGCTGCAAGTGGATGCTAGGCTGGTGGGTGGGACCCATTCCTGCATTCCCACATTAGAATAAGAGTGGGAGGTTACCTGGGAGGGAGATATATTCACCTCTAGGGTGAACAAAGAGTAGTTAGGTAGTGCTTGAGAAGAGAGTTCAGGAGGAGTGTGGAGCGAGGCGGAAGGTTAACCCGGACAGCTCTACACTGATCCAGAGGAAAGATGAGAGAGGATCCTGAGGGGATCCTGAGAGAGGGTGCCTGATGCGGGAATCTGGGCCCTAGAGAAAAAGGGGGAACCCCAGCGTGGAGCGACCATACTTCAGGGAATTCTCCAGTCCACCATGGGAACGCCGGACTGGAGGAAACGGCCAGAGTCTACCTCTGAAGTCGTCAACTGACTGCTGCGGTCAGTTTACCGGCTGCAGCACCCTGCCAGACGGAGCGGTCTGCCTGCTTCCTCATCACGAGGGAGGGGAACCCCAAGTCTACCTACAAGGAGCCATTGGGTATAGACTCATCCTAGGTGGGGAATAAAGGATACGGGTTCGTCAACTAAGGTTTACCACGGGTTCCACCATACCACCTGGCATCCACTTGCAGCCACCCGTAAAGCTACCTGGTTGAATAACATCTTGCTGAACTGTGGACTCTGTATTTTGTTGCTGAACATTTACAGTAAAGTACCCGGGAGAAAGTGACTTTGTCTTTGTGTCGTTATCTTCATCAACCTGTTTGCTTACAGGAACGCTGCCCCGGAGGATCAGCCTCTACCTGTAGAGAGCTTTTCCATCTCAGCCGCACTACCATCGACCTCTGGAGGACTGTGGCGGCGCTGGTGACCCATCACCAGGTACTACAGGTGGCGTCACGTGACAACAACAAACTCTTATCCCCTGTACATAACCTCTTATTGAAGTGTCAGCCAGGCCACGGGCTCAGACGCTGCCACCCGTGACATCCCTGTGAAAATACCCATCGAGCCTGATACCCGAGTACCCCAGGGCCTGGGGCTCAACACATCTTTCCCTGAATCATCTATCCACCCTGATAGCAAAGGACATAGCAGCCTCCAGTGACTTCGGATTTGCATATTGAGCCATGGAGTCCTGAAGCCTTGCTGACAAACGCAGATAGAAATGACTCCTGAGAGCATGGTCATTGCACTGAGTGTCAGTGGCCCATCTCTGTAACTCTGAGCAATAGTCTTCAACCAGCCACACCCACTGCTGGAGCTCATGGAGTTTTGACTGAGCCAGGAAGACACCATCAGGGTCACCATACACAACGGCCAAAGACGCAAAAAACTCATGTACCAACTGCAAAGATGGAGAGTTTATAGGTAGACAAGTAGGCCCAGGACTGGGGATCTCCCCGCAATAAGGAGATAATGATCCTCACACTGTTTTCTTCACTCCCCGAAGGACGAGGACAGAGCCTGAAGTACAACTTGCAGGTCTCCAGAAATACCCAAAACTTATCATTCCCCCCAGAAAACCCATCAGGTATCTTGGGTTCTGGCTGTGTCTGCGCATGAGATGTGACCAGCAAACCCGCGATATGCTGCAGCTGCTGCACCACCAGTTCACGCAGATTCATCACCTCCTGTGAAAGAGTCTGCTTAAGGTGTGCAAAAACTGCAGTAGGATCCATAATGCATCCAGAAAAAGTATGGGGCAGGTGATTACATCACCCCATGGACTAGGATGTGTCCGGATACAGTGAGTGACAGAGGCGCAGAGACCTACAGGGTATGGCACGCAACACAAAACTACAACCGGGGAATACAAGGGGAAAAATACAAATTGACACCTCCTGCACTCACCTGAGTCTGAACCCTAAGCTCCCTGACCATCACTATATGGGTTCTTTCACCTAGACACCGTGCAGGATAATTAGTCCCTCGCTGGCCTTGATGTTAGCCCTCACAAAGGAGATGGCTGGAGGAAGGATTAGTCCCAACTGCTTCACTAAAATCAACAAGATGGTAGGGAGACAGATGAAAAATCCATACAACTTAATGGCTGTTGCCATACTCCTAGACAGCAGATGGCTTCTCAATGGTCAACATTCTATAATCAGTCCGTCAAGACAGGCACATTGACTAGGAATAAAGTTCAATTACCACCAAGGTATGCTGGATCATGTGACCATATAGAGGAGATGGGAGTGGTCACAAAGTAGTCACACCTGGGAAGAGAACTTAAAAGCTTTGCTTAGCAGGAGAAACTGGCATTACTTCCTGCAGTGTCAAAGGAAAGAAATGCATTTAATAAGAAGTCTCAATACAGGAATGAGACGGGTCACAAGTCTCCTAAGCTAGGTCCTAAGTAACAGGTGTGTGATGGCATGCATTTGTTGCACAATGGTGGCTTCATCACAGACCACTCTGCTGCTCCAGTAGATTAGATGTCAATAACTACTATAAAGTCAATATAAATGTACTAGCTGTGAGCCCGATGCAAATGCATCGGGTGTCTAGAATACTATACTTTGTATGAGGATTACCGCAAGCGCGCCGCAAGTGTAACGACTCGCTGGCGCCGACCAATTAGAAGCGCGGCTCAGGCAGCGACTCGCAATGGCCTCGCGGCCATTGCTCGCGCTACCTGACCGGTAAATCGTTAACTTTGAGGGCGAGCCTCTGGTTCGATTTTCGGCCAGCGACTCGCAATGGCCGCTTCGCGGCCATTGCTCGTACTCAGCCTGCGCGAGCAATGGCCTCGCGGCCATTGCTCGCGCAAGCCAACGACTCGCATTGCTCGTCCTTAGCCTGCGCGAGCAATGGCCTCGCGGCCATTGCTCGCGCAAGCCAGCGACTCGCATTGGCCGCTACGCGGCCAATGCTTCGCCGTGCTGACGTCACAGAGTGACATAGCCACGGTCTTTTCGGGTACCCACACGAAAGTGCCTACGGCAATTATATAGTAGATACTGTACATTGCATATGGAGGGGTGAGGAGAGCGGAGGCTGGAGGGGAGAGCGGAGGCTGGAGGGGAGGGCAGAGGCTAGAGGGAGGGCAGAGGCTAGAGGGCAGAGCAGAGGCTGGAGGGCAGAGGCTGGAGGGGAGAGCGGAGGCTGGAAGGGAGAGCAGAGGCTGGAAGGGAGAGCGGAGGCTGGAGGGGATTGGCTGGAGGGGATTGGCTGGAGGCTGGAAAGGAGAGGCTGGAGGGGAAAGGCTGGAGGGGAGAGGCTGGAGGGCAGAGGCTTTAGGGCAGAGGCTGGAGGGGAGAACGGAGGCTGGAGAGGAGAGCGGAGGCTGGAGGGCAGAGCGGAGGCTGGAGGGCAGAGCAGAGGCTGGAGGGCAGAGCAGAGGCTGGAGGGCAGAGCGGAGGCTGGAGGGGAGAGCGGAGGCTGGAGGGGAGAGCGGAGGCTGGAGGGCAGAGCAGAGGCTGGAGGGCAGAGCGGAGGCTGGAGGGCAGAGCGGAGGCTGGAGGGCAGAGCGGAGGCTGGAGGGCAGAGCGGAGGCTGGAGGAGAGAGCGGAGGCTGGAGGGGAGAGCGGAGGCTGGAGGGGAGAGCGGAGACTGGAGGGCAGAGGCTGGAGGGCAGAGGCTGGAGGGCAGAGGCTGTAGGGGAGAGCGGAGGCTGGAGGGGAGAGGCTAAAGGGGAGAGCGGAGGTTGGAGGGCAGAGGCTGGAGGGCAGAGGCTGGAGGGGAGAGGGGAGGCTGGAGGGGAAAGGCTGGAGGGGAGAGCGGATGCTGGAAGGCAGAGGCTGGAGGGGAGAGCGGAGGCTGGAGGGGAGAGCGGAGGCTGGAGGGGAAAGCGGAGGCTGGAGAGCAGAGCGGAGGCTGGAGGGCAGAGCGGAGGCTGGAGGGGAGAGCGGAGGCTGGAAGGGAGAGTGGAGGCTGGAGGGGAGAGGCTGGAGGGCAGAGGCTGGAGGGCAGAGGCTGGAGGGCAGAGGCTGGAGGGCAGAGGCTGGAGGGGAGAGCGGAGGCTGGAGGGCAGAGGCTGGAGGGCAGAGGCTGGAGGGGAGAGCGGAGGCTGGAGGGGAAAGGCTGGAGGGGAGAGTGGAGGCTGGAGGGCAGAGGCTGGAGGGGAGAGGCTGGAGGGGAGAGCGGAGGCTGGAGGGGAGAGCGGAGACTGGAGGGAGAGCGGAGGCTGGAGGGGAGAGCGGAGGCTGGAGGGGAGTGCGGAGGCTGGAGGAGAGGGCAGAGGCTGGAGGGTAGAGCGGAGGCTGGAAGTGAGAGCAGAGACTGTAGGGGAGAGCGGAGGCTGGAGGGGATTGGCTGGAGGCTGGAAAGGAGAGGCTGGAGGGGAAAGGCTGGAGGGGAGAGGCTGGAGGGCAGAGGCTTTAGGGCAGAGGCTGGAGGGGAGAACGGAGGCTGGAGAGGAGAGCAGAGGCTGGAGGGGAGAGCGGAGGCTGGAGGGGATTGGCTGGAGGGGATTGGCTGGAGGCTGGAAAGGAGAGGCTGGAGGGGAAAGGCTGGAGGGGAGAGGCTGGAGGGCAGAGGCTTTAGGGTAGAGGCTGGAGGGGAGAGCGGAGGCTGGAGAGGAGAGCGGAGGCTGGAGGGGAGAGCGGAGGCTGGAGGGGAGAGCGGAGGCTGGAGGGGAGAGCGGAGGCTGGAGGGGAGAGCGGAGGCTGGAGGGCAGAGCGGAGGCTGGAAGGGAGTGCGGAGGCTGGAGGAGAGGGCAGAGGCTGGAGGGTAGAGCGGAGGCTGGAAGTGAGAGCAGAGACTGGAGGGGAGAGCGGAGGCTGGAGGGGATTGGCTGGAGGCTGGAAGGGATTGGCTGGAGGCTGGAAAGGAGAGGCTGGAGGGGAAAGGCTGGAGGGGAGAGGCTGGAGGGCAGAGGCTTTAGGGCAGAGGCTGGAGGGGAGAACGGAGGCTGGAGAGGAGAGCAGAGGCTGGAGGAGAGAGCGGAGGCTGAAGGGGATTGGCTGGAGGGGATTGGCTGGAGGCTGGAAAGGAGAGGCTGGAGGGGAAAGGCTGGAGGGGAGAGGCTGGAGGGCAGAGGCTTTAGGGTAGAGGCTGGAGGGGAGAGCGGAGGCTGGAGAGGAGAGCGGAGGCTGGAGGGGAGAGCGGAGGCTGGAGGGGAGAGCGGAGGCTGGAGGGGAGAGCGGAGGCTGGAGGGGAGAGCGGAGGCTGGAGGGCAGAGCGGAGGCTGGAGGGCAGAGCGGAGGCTGGAGGGCAGAGCGGAGGCTGGAAGGGAGTGCGGAGGCTGGAGGAGAGGGCAGAGGCTGGAGGGTAGAGCGGAGGCTGGAAGTGAGAGCAGAGACTGGAGGGGAGAGCGGAGGCTGGAGGGGATTGGCTGTAGGCTGGAGGGGATTGGCTGGAGGCTGGAAAGGAGAGGCTGGAGGGGAAAGGCTGGAGGGGAGAGGCTGGAGGGCAGAGGCTTTAGGGCAGAGGCTGGAGGGGAGAACGGAGGCTGGAGAGGAGAGCAGAGGCTGGAGGGGAGAGCGGAGGCTGGAGGGGAGAGCGGAGGCTGGAGGAGATTGGCTGGAGGGGATTGGCTGGAAGCTGGAAAGGACAGGCTGGAGGGGAAAGGCTGGAGGGGGAGGCTGGAGGGCAGAGGCTTTAGGGCAGAGGCTGGAGGGGAGAACGGAGGCTGGAGAGGAGAGCGGAGGCTGGAGGGGAGAGCGGAGGCTGGAGGGGAAAGCGGAGGCTGGAGGGGAGAGCGGAGGCTGGAGGGGAGAGCGGAGGCTGGAGGGGAGAGCGGAGGCTGGAAGGCAGAGCGGAGGCTGGAGGGCAGAGCAGAGGCTGGAGGGCAGAGCAGAGGCTGGAGGGGAGAGCGGAGGCTGGAGGGGAGAGCGGAGGCTGGAGGTTAGAGCGGAGGCTGGAGGTTAGAGCGGAGGCTGGAGGTCAGAGCGGAGGCTGGAGGTCAGAGCGGAGGCTGGAGGTCAGAGCGGAGGCTGGAGGTCAGAGGCTGGAGGGCAGAGCGGAGGCTGGAGGTCAGAGCGGAGGCTGGAGGTCAGAGCGGAGGCTGAAGGTCAGAGTGGAGGCTGGAGGTCAGAGCGGAGGCTGGAGGGCAGAGGCTGGAGGGCAGAGCGGAGGCTGGAGGTCAGAGCGGAGGCTGGAGGTCAGAGCGGAGGCTGGGGGTCAGAGCGGAGGCTGGAGGTCAGAGCGGAGGCTGGAGGTCAGAGCGGAGGCTGGAGGTCAGAGCGGAGGCTGGAGGTCAGAGCGGAGGCTGGAGGTCAGAGCGGAGGCTGGAGGTCAGAGGCTGGAGGTCAGAGCGGAGGCTGGAGGTCAGAGCGGAGGCTGGAGGGCAGAGGCTGGAGGGCAGAGCGGAGGCTGGAGGGGAGAGCGGAGGCTGGAGGGGAGAGCGGAGGCTGGAGGGGAGAGCGGAGGCTGGAGGGGAGAGCGGAGGCTGGAAAGGAGAGCGGAGGCTGGAGGGAGAGCGGAGGCTGGAGGGCAGAGCGGAGGCTGGAGGGGAGAGCGGAGGCTGGAGGGGATAGGCTGGAGGGGAGAGCGGAGGCTGGATGGCAGAGGCTGGAGGGCATAAGGGAGGCTGGAGAGGAGAACGGAGGCTGGAGGGGAGAGCGGAGGCTGGAGGGGGGGGGTGCTGTCTTACAGATGTGAGGGCCGGGGGGACTCACCGCCACCGGCGTGCGTGTGCTGTAGGAGGAGAGGAGGGGCGGGCAGAGCTGCCGGACAGGAAGTTCCGTCCTCCCTCCTCTCCGGGCGCACGGCGGGCGGCTGTGGTGAGCACGGGGCCCCCCAGGGGGTGGAGGCAATGGGCCCCTCATGCCGAGTGGCGGGATGACAGCGGCGGTCGCAATGCCCGCTACGCGGGCAATGCCTCGCACGGCGTGGTGACGTCACAGTGTGACATAGCCACGACGTGCGGGGTCCGACACAAAACGTGCTACGGCAATTATATTATATATAAATGTATAATAACCTATAATATATACCTTCACTGTCTACAGTAATGGTTAATCAAATCTCTTTCATCTCGGAAATAAACCGCTATGTTAATGTTATGCAGTATTTTTTTCATATATCACATTGGAGACCTATGAATTAATCAATATAAAACACATTCACAAGCAATTATTTCTGAAATTCCTTTGGGTAGATCCAATCAATATTTCTATATGATTGTATGTAGCAATGTCAAGTTTTCTAGGCTTAGAGTACTTAGGTAACATGTCGTAATGTTACTAAAATAAAAGATCAATAAGTAGATTGATGTCAGCATCAGATGCATGAAGACATTTAGTGGGGGTAATTAAATCACCTCAGACACGTGGACAAGCTTTCATTGCAGGTATTTCACAGTGCTGCACCTTATTTAGTGTGAATTGGTAAACCGAAAGCTAAACATAGCTACACTCTTGCTTAGATATAATGAATGTATTAGCATAGCGTAACTTGAAGCCAGGGGTATACTAAGCCTCCCTGCCGCCTGAGGAGAAGAGCGGGGGGGTTTCTATCAGTGCTGGAGCCGGTAGTGAGGAGAGGGGTGGGCGGGTGGGGGTGCTATCAGTACCGGCGGTGGTAGTGAGGAGTGGGGGGGGTGCTATCAGTGCTGGCGGCGGGAGTAAAGAGGGGGGATGTTGATAGTGGCGGTGGGGGCAAGGAGCGGGGAGGTGTTGTGTGCATATACCTGGAGTTGTGGAGGCAGAGGCAGGCGACGGAAAGCAGGAAGCCGCTATGTGCAGGGCAGCATTGCTGCTCTCCTGCTGCCTGAGCAACAGGTTCAATTTGTCTAATGATTGCTGCGGCCCTGCTTCAAGCTCATGGGCCCCGATGCAAAAGCTCCAACAGGGCCCCCAATTATTGTAAATCTTTAATAGCATTGGTCTTTTTCTATAGGTCAAAAGGACTTTTGGGGCCCCCCTAGGCTCGCGAGCCCGGGTGCGATTGCAACCTCTGCACCCATTGCAGTTACGCCCCTGTGTATCCACCCATAGTCACACGCAA
Organism: Allobates femoralis; assembly: GCA_033576535.1. Taxonomy (NCBI): domain Eukaryota; kingdom Metazoa; phylum Chordata; class Amphibia; order Anura; family Aromobatidae; genus Allobates; species Allobates femoralis. Next base: position 297,266,713 of record JARQOC010000005.1, read on the forward strand.
ACTGAAAGGGAAGACCAAAATGGTACCTCATGTGGAATGTAGTCCTCTGGCAATTTCTCCAACATTTCATCTGCAAGACGTTGGACAATAGTTTCTCTGGTCTCTCCTGCTCCTCCTCCACTGTCCTTTGGCTGAATATTGACTATTGTGCTTAGAGTCTCATTTGCCATGTTTGTCTGGTAGGTTATATCTGCATTTGGATGTAATCCAAACACCTTTAAGAAAAAGTAATTACTGTAAATATTCATTATGTATAATGCTTGAACAAATACAACAAAAAAGGCTAAAAAGGAAAACATAAATGTGCTGTGTGAAGTAAAAGGGTACATTAGACATTAGATACCTAAGCGATCTAGAGTGAGCTTTGAATGAAGTCAATCTAATTTATCATATTTTGTATGTCTAGAAAATATAATCTCTGACTTATTTCCACAGGTCCCCAGAAATGGTGGACCTATGGTAAATCGAAGGTCTTGTACAAGTATGAGGCCATTTTTACCTGTGGTGTGTCCACCATTGGCAGCTGCTCTATATGCTGGAGATACTCATCTACTGTTTTACCCTTAGGGATTCCATAGCCTTTATAGAAGCAAAATTTGTCAGAAAACATGTGCTCTCCAAACCAGACTTTAGCAAATGTGTTCAGCAATGTCTTATCGAGATCATCGGTTACACGACCACCATACTGCACTTCACCCAACATGTAGCGAAGACAGTTCCAATTCACTGGACGTTTCGTGCCAACATCATCCAAATGATTCTGGACAAACTGCACACTGGCAGCAAAGTCAGCTTGGTTAAATTCATAGGGAATGTTCCACCCTAGAGGTCCAAACTTTCTTCTCTCCTAAAGACCAAAAAAAACAAGAAAATGTGAAATGTGGGCATGAAATCCACAAACGTTATAGCCAAAAAACGACAACTTTTTTTGGCACTGCAGAAGTGCAGTCTTTAATCCACATTTAAAAAACTTTAAGTTTATTTTTCCAAATAAACTGTAGACATTTGTAATTATTACAAGCTTAATAAATAAATAGCATGAGACTAAAATGTAGAAAGAAAATTCCTTAGTATATTTTAGCACATTTTATTGTTTTTACCTGTACTGTGGTATGGAGAAAAGCAACTGCGTAAAGCAATGGTTTCCACTGTGGGACATTGGTTACATCTAGTAGCTCCTGAGAAACTCCAGAATATGTCCTCTTTAATCCCGCTTTCACTCCTAATGACATGAAGAAAAATATTTTATAATGTTTGCAGCCTCAATTACCAATATTATGAACATGGATGGTGGCTTTTTAATCACACCAAACAGCAATGTATTATGAATGTGAACATAGCAAAAAGTTTTGTATTTTCAGCAGAAAACATCGTAATAAACAATTTGGGGCACGCCACTTCTTAAAAGTTTGACTATGAGATGTTTGTGTCATTGAACAGCACAATAGGTAAGGTTAGGAACAGCATCACATCTTTTAAAACTAGAGATGAGTGGACCTGTGAAAGTTTAGGTTCTGGTGGGGCAGCCGCCATTTTTTTTAAAGGTATGTTTCGGTCCTAAATACGACTCCAAGCTCATTTAAAGACACCGATTAGGCAGTTCGGCTCTCTGCACACATACAGCCAGCCATAAGAAAGCCATGCGGGAGGGCAGGGTTTTTGTTATTTTTTTATTTCACAACCACACAATGGTCGATAACTCTGCTTTTACCTCCAGTGCGAGATGATCAAACACTGCAAGCCGCTCACACTGTGCCAAACACCAAGCATAAATGGGCACAGCGATGCTCGCTGACGTGTTTTGGATTTGTAATGCACCTGAACTCTGATCCGGAACAGGTTCGCTCATCTCTATTTAAGACTTTTCTGCATTTGGTAGCTTGCAAGTAGTGGCTTTTAACATCTGCATTCCCAACTTGGAAATGGAAAGACAGGAATATTATAAAAGCTAGTTAAAGGGGAAGTACAAGGAGATAAAGATTTTGTATATTGCCCCTACCCTCCTAGGAACATGATCAAGCAGAGCTCAGTACTACAGTTCTAGGATCTATAAAACTCTTATAAATCAATAAAATCATATCTGCTCCTCAGCACTCACCCCTCCCTTAGCTGACATAGAAAATCAGCTTCATGCTGCTAGTGAGAGCAGGAGGTGTGTCGGGGCGTGGACCCTGGAATCTCCAACATTATCCTACATTCCCACCCTCTCACACTTCCGTATAAGCAGGAGGCATGGCAGAGGCATGGCAAGGGTGTGGCCGCCAGCCCCATGGTAGCAGTACATACATGTTGTTTGTTGTGTTGTGATTTTTTGTTCAGGCCTGAAAGAGCTGAAGAAAAACAGCTCTGACTCATTCAATAACATCACTCATACAGCATTTCTGCATTGAATTCAAGAATTCCACCTTAGTTTGTCTAAAATGGGATTCAGACACCCCCGACAGATAACACATAATGAGATATATAAAAAGAATAGATAGACATAGATAGATGGATGAATACAGTTGTGCTCAAATGTGTACATACCCCAAAAATATTTTGCTTTCTTGGTCTTTTTTCAGAATATGAATGATAGCACGAAAACTTTTTCCCACTCATGATTAGTAGTTGGGTGAATTCATTTATTGTCAAACTACTGTTTTTGCTCTTTTTTAAATCATAATGACAACCAAAATCATACAAATAACCCTGATAAAAAGTTCACATACTCTGGTAATTTTGGTCTGATAACATGCACAGAAGTTGACACAAATAGGTTTGAATGGTCAATAAAGGTAACATCCTCACCTATAACCTATATGAATGTAATCAGTGTGTGTGCATAAAAACTGAGTTTCTGGGATTCAGACTCTTGCACTTTCATCCAGCCACTGACATTTGTGGATTGTGAGTCATTGAGAAAGCAAAATAATTGTCAATGGATCTATGGGAAAAAATAGTTGAACTTTATAAAACAGGAAAGGGATACAAAAAGATATCTGAGGAATTGATAATGCCAGTCAGCAGTGTTCAAACTGTGATTAACAAATGGAAATTCAGGGACTCAACTGCCAGGAAAATTGTTCAGGATGCAAAGAAGAACCCACAAATAACATCAGCTGAAATACAGGACTCACTGAAAACTAGCGGTGTGCCTGTTTCAAGATGCACAATAAGGAGGCACTTGATGAAAAATGGGCTGCATGGTCGAGTCACCAGAAGAAAGCCATTACTGTGCAAATGCCACAAAGTATCTCACCTACAATATGATAAACAGCACAGAGACAAGACTCCAAACTTCTGGAACAAGGTAATTTTGAATGATGAGACCAAATCGAATTTTTTGGCCACAACCATAAACGTTACATTTGGAAGAGGTGTCAACAAGGCCTATGATGATAGGAACACCATTCCTACTGTAAAGCATGGAGGTGGATCGCTGATGATGTGGGAATGTGTGAGCTACAAAGGTACAGGAAACTTGGTCAAAGTTGAAGGAAAGATGAATGTAGCATGTTAGCAGCAAATACTGGAGGCAAATTTGCACTCATCCGCCCAGAAGCTGCGCATGGGACGTACTTGGACGTTCCAACATGACAACAATCCAAAACACAAGGCTAAGTCAACCTGTCATTGGCTACAGCAGAACAAAGTGAAGGTTCTGGAGTATCCATCTCAGTCTCCTGACCTCAATATCATTGAGCCACTCTGGGAGAACTTAAGCGTGCATTTCAACCAAGAAAGCCCAGGAATTTACAGGAACTGGAGGCTTTTTGCCAAGAAAAATGGCAGCTTTACCACCTGAGAAAATAAAGAGCCTCGTCCACAACTACTACAAAAGACTTCAAGCTGTCATTGATGTTAGAGGGGGCAATACACGGTAATAAAAACTGGGATATGTGAATTTTTGATCAGGCCATATGGATGTTTTGGTTGTCATTATAATTTCAAAAGAGAAAACACAGTAGTTTGATAATAAATTACTTCACCCAATCACGAACTATGAGTGGTAAAAAAGATTTTGTGTTATTCATATTCTCTGAAGAAAGGACAGGAAAAAATATCTGCTCGGGTATGAATACATTTTTGCACAACTGTTCATAGGACAGATGTATGATTGAATACATAAGATATATGTCACAGCTGCTACATGAGGGTGATTTTCTATGTTCCCTGAGGGAGGGATGAGTGCCGAATAGCAGATATGATTTTATTGATTTTTATGTGATCTACAGATCCTAGAACTGGTTCAACATGTAGGAGGACAGGGAAAGTACAAAAAAGTTTTATCTCCCCGGAGTTCCCCTTTAAACTGATATCTGAAAGGCTTACCCACTTATTCAGCCATTGGTTGTCAAATATACACCTGGAAATTATATTTACAGTAGGTATGTCTACATTGCATTTTGCATAGATGCCTTTGAGAGACATTAAAGATTCTGAAGTCTGACATTATGGAATACTCATAGGATATGTCATAAATGGGTAGGTGAAAGCTCGAGCTTGCGTGTCTTTGTAATGCCATGGAGTTTAATGTTAATTGTCAAAATTGGAATGTAAGGGAACATTCTCTATGTGTGGGTCTTATATTTCAGAAATCAGGGAAGGAAAAACATATCCACCATTAGGATAAAAGAGTTTAAAATTAGTGAGTAGCCCCCATTGATTATGGACAACCAGTGCAAACTAGTACTTAGTTAATTTCATATAAGAAAAATTAAATTCACTATATCAGATGTTTTATAAACCAAACTGATTTTCAAAGTAAAAAAAAAAAAACAGAAATCTGCTGTATTGTAGACCTATAACAGCAGCAAATAGCCCAATTAGTTTGAAGTGCCTCTAAGCAAACAGCTTTCTGTACCTTTGCAGATTTTAATTCAGGGCAGAAAAAATAGTGTACATTTAACAGAAATGAATTCCCATTTGCCATACCACTCCGGACTAGTTCCCTCACATAAAAACCGTGTTGACGGGCCCCTGAATGGGGACACCACTGGTAACACTGTACTGCATTCAATTAAACATCTAAAATCATCCATTCTTTATTCAATAATAATTGCTCCTTGAGGGCTATTGTAACTGCTGGTTTCTGCAGGATTGCTAATGTTGGAGGAGCCTCCCATGGTCGAGTCTTATAATTCCTGCTGCAAAAAATTCTCAAACTCAAAATTAATTGTGTGGCCTTTTGAATGGGACACAGTGGGCAACAGTGAGGAGGGCGGAATGGATGACTTTTTTTTTCTTTTCTCATTTAAACTTAAATGAAGTGCAATTTTTGTGCAAATACATAGAATTATAATATTTGTTAAAAACATATATGCTGTTCTTTCAATGCTAAATAGTCATTTATTCTTTGGCTTTATCTATCTATAACTACCGTATATGGTGTTTGGTGTGCAGTCAATATAGTATATAGTCATGTTGTCCAGGTTGCATTTCTATAGGGCTCTATCGCCTTAATGACAGCCTTTCGTCTCTAGACGTCGGCTGTCATTATCCGGTGTTTGAAGTGAGCTCCGGCGTGGAGCTCACTTCAAACCTCCGACATCTCAGCTGATCTCACTAGCTGAGATGTCGGACTAACAGCACCAATCGGTCCCGCCATCCGATCGGTGCTGTTAACCCCTTAGATCCCGCCCTCAATCTCTGAGAGCGGGATCTAAGGGAGCCGGAGCGGGCAGCGCGCGCTTACCCGGCTCCAGGGGAGATCTCGCGATAGTATCGCAAGATCTCCCATGCTGACGTGACAGGCCGGGGTCCTGGCTTGACCCCGGAGCCTGTCACTGAGTATTTCCTGGTTGTGGTTGGCAGGGGCTGCCAACCACAACAGGTCCGCGATTCTGAGAGATGCAGAGGAGCTACAGCTCCTCTGTATGTGTCAGAAGCGATCGGACTGTGCAGCTGCATGCCTCTCACAGGGGCTGTGTAAAAGTAAGAATCAATAAGCAAATAAAGTTTTTACAAAGTTGAAAAAAAAACAAAAAACATAAACGTTCAAATCACCCCCCTTTTCTCCCATCCACAATAAAAGTATTACAAAAATAAATAAAATACACATATTTGGTATCGCCGCGTTCAGAATCGCGCCCGATCTATCAATATAAAGAATCAAATAATGAGATCCGTAAACTGGTTCAAACGCCAAAATTAAGTTTTTTTTTCACTGCAACAATGCTAAAAAATGCAATAATGGGCGATCAAAACAACGCATCCACCCAAGTATGGTATCATTAAAAACGTCAGCTCAAGACGCAAAAATAAGCTGTCACCCAGCCCCAGATCCCGAAAAATGAGGACGCTACGGGTCGCAGAACATGGCGCAAAAAGTGCAATGTTTTTTTTTTTTCATGCTTTTGAATTTTTTTCCACCACCTAGATACCAGTAAAGGTATACATGTTTGGTATCTACAAACTCGTACTGACCCGAGGCATCACACGGTCAAGTCGGTTTTACCATATAGTGAACACGGCGACTACAAAACCCAAAAAACAAACGTGTAATTGCACTTTTTTTGCAATTTCACTGCACTTGGAATCTTTTTGCAATTTCCCTGTACATTATATGGTAAAACAAATTATTGCATCTGAAAGTATAACTTGTCCCGCAAAAAACAAGCCATCATATGTCTGTGTCAACAGAAAAATAAAAGAGTTATGACTCTTGGAAGCCGAGGAGCGAAAAACCGAAAATGAAAAATGACAAATTTATTGTCACTAAGGGGCTATACAATCTTAATAGTTGTTAGCAGAACAACTACCCATCTTTAAATACACAAGCATGCTTGGTTTGAATGAGTGTCCATGTGTTTTCAGTGTAGAGGGGGTATTACCCAGCTGTCACATAGGTCTGGAGGCAACTTATTATTCTTGAGAACAAAAGTATTGGGCATTGAAAATCAACCTGAGTTTTTCTGATGACATATTTTGGGGGAGTGCTAGGCAGCTCCTGTGATGGTTGATCCCTCTAAAATCAGCAGCTTCAGAATACTATTCTACATTGTGTCTGGGAGATTTAAAGTCTGCACAGGTGCATACTAAACATAACATATACTCTAAAAAAGAAACAATTGCACTCTATAATGCAGAGGGATGAAAAAAATGAATATAGGAATATGAATATGCATTGCTGCTAAGAAAAAATATGAAAAAATGATTTGCGATAAGTAACCAAACACCAAGGTGTATCTCTTCACTGGGTCCCTACCTAAATTAATGCCTCTCTGGGTTAAAAAACAACAACTCCTGTATATAGGTGAACAGGATACTGCTAATAGAGAATTAAAACACCTGCCACTATACCAATGACAACGCTATGCTGTGCAGCTTCGCAACTGAGCCCTTCTGTACACGACTGGCACAGGGAACAGCTGATCAGTAGGCGTTGTTGATCTAAATAAATAAACTGACGGTACTTCCTAACCTACAAGTCTAAACAGGTGCATACTGAACATAACATATACTATTATAAAGTGACAGTTGCACTCTGAACTGCTAATGGCTGCAAACAATGAATATAGGAATATGAACTTGCATTACTGCTAAGGAAAAACAGACTTGCAGGTTAGGAAGTGCCATCAACTTTCTTATTTAGATTATGGGGTCATGCCTTCTGACTGTGCACTCTCTCCCCATAAGCTCTAGGTGTTTTTACTTCTTTATTAGCAGGTCCCTGCCCACACATATATAGGAGGTTTTTTTTTAAACTCAAAGAGAGGCATTCACCTTGCTAAGGACCCAGAAAATAGATACGCTTTGACGTATGGCTACTGTGCTAAAATAAAAATGGCCTTTTTATATGCTAAGTACCTCAGTTTTTTAAATGTTTTCATGTTTTTCCTTAGCACTTGTAAGGCTTGCAAGGGCAAGCACCTGGGAGTAGACCCACTGGGCCAAGCAACGATTGCTACCTGGAGCCTCAGGTGGAGAGGTTAGGCAATGCGGAAGCAGGATAGATGCAGACGATGAGGAAGTAGGTGTGACAACTGGACTCGTGCAGATGATGTGGCAGCAGGATGGTACCTACAGGTGCTTGCCATCAGTGAAATTGGAAACAGACACAGATAGTGCACGTATAGGGATCTGGTAACAGCAGGAGAACCTGAGAACTAGCAATTTGTCTCAAAGGCACAGATCACATTGCTCAGATACCTTGCAAATGGGAAAGATCCTTAAATGCTCTATGTTTCTCAGCCTTAGAACCATTTCCGGTAGGACTCACTGGCCCATTAAGGAGCGGTAGCATACATGCCACGTGGCCTAAGCATGCTCCCAGGAGACCTGTGCGGCATGTGCAGACTGTGGGAGCAGGAAGCATCAGACGAGCCCAGGCAAACACGCAGGACTGCTGAAGGGATGAGTACACCACAGCCGCTGGTCTCCCAGCTGTGACAGTGCTGGCACCATGGCGTAATGTAATAGCAGTAATGCATGTTCATATTCCAATATCCATGTTGCATGCCTTAGCATTTCAGAGTGCAACTGTCTCTTTATTATAATATACTAAGTTATGTATAGGCGCATTCTGAAGCTGCCAAGTACATCCAATAACTCCCTGACAATGCACAGGATTGGAAATGACGTGAAGCAGCACACAGATTTCAAACTCCAGGATTGTGCAATGGAACTAGGTTATCATGCCCACAGGATTGTGATAACCATGGAGTGAGGGGAGAAATGATCTAGAGAGTACACTCACACGTCCAGATGAAGCCTCATAACTGGGGGAAAATGTAAGTTATAAAAAGCATTTTTTCAACCCTTATATTACACATTTAGATCAGACGGATGATGAGATTAGAGCTGTCATTACCTTTCACAGAGGAACAGCCTGATGGTTGTTGACTGTTCTTGTTTTAGATGCAATGTAACCCTGCTTTGATTCACTGCAGCAGTAAAGATCGAAACAGTTTAAGTGTGACAGGAAGCAGTCCTGAACAGTTATTGTGGGAGGAGCAGTATAACAGAGCTTACAGGTTAGAAGAGAAGGTGAGCTGATAGAAGGGTTCATAATGTGGCACAGATAAACTCAGCTGTGCTGCTCCTCTCCTCACAGAGAGGTTACTGTATCTGAAAGATGTTAGTCACCTGTGCTTTCTAATCATGCAATAGATTAACCCGGAGATCAGAACTGTATCATTACATCTCACACACAGAAATAAAAAATACTTATAAAATCCAACCCACAGGAGTACAAATGCGGTCTTCTTGTAGTTTCAACCGTTTATTAAGAAAAAGGTTTAACAATAATAAAAACTTACAAAAATAGGGAGTCAATAAACATAAAATTTAAAAAGGAGTCATACAATGCGTTTCGGCTGCATATTTTGTACACTACAGCCTCCTCAGGTATATTAAGAAATGAGATCTATGTGCCTTATATGCTTGTACCATAAGGTTAGTTCTAACTAACCTTACAGTACAAGCATATAAGGCGTAACTTCAACAGGTGCAGGGGTTGTGATCGCACCGGGCCCTTAAACCTAGGGGGGCCCCAAAAGTCCCTTTGGCCTATAGAAAAAGACTAATGCTATTAAAGATTTGCAATAATTGGGGCCTCGTTGGAGCTTTTGCATCGGGGCCCCTAGGCCTGAAGTTCCATCAATGCTTATCAGACTCTAATGTTTAATAATTTAGACAAATGATAAAAAACATACCTTGTGGAGGTTCATTAGTAAATTTTATTGAGGACTGAAGCAAATTTATAGGGAACTTTGGGTGGACTTCTGTGGTGATCCAAGTTCTGAAACCATCATGCACTGTTTCTGTGACTGTAACTGTATCCAGTAATTCATCCATGAAATCTAATCCTAAATGACAGTTTTGAAGCAGCAACCACCCACCATCTTGCATGGATTGACTTAGAAGACGCCTAGCATGAACCTCTTGCCCCTGGCCCATAGAAATCGCACGACAAGGTGCATTCTGTGAACAAAACAAATCCCAATATCAATATCAAACTAATTTATTTCAATTGCTCTAGCAGAGTTGCACAACCTGTGGTCTGGGAGTCACATTCAGTCCACAATGCTCTTCTGTGCCGCCCCCAGCCACATAGACACAAAAAAGGCTTGACTGATAAGTTAACGTCATGTGAGCAGCCACACACAGAAGAGGAGAAAGGACTGGCAAATCCAGATGGTGCTCGATAAAGACATCTCTGGAAAATACCAGGAAAAAAGCTTCTTACCCAATTTGGCACTCCCGAAAGCAGTATGTGAATTAGAAAAGTGGCCTTTCATGTGGCTCACTCCACTATAGTTTATGGAGGTTTTCAAACATTAAACACTTAAGCAAAAGACCCATGATCCATTGTAGAGAGCCATGTGCATTTATCATCTCTTCCTCTTTAGGACTGATTCACACAGTTTTTTTTACAAGGATTTAATTTAATTTAAAAAATGTCTCAAATACTCTTTCTGTAAATAACATGAATAGAATACTACTGTGTGCAATACAGGAGCGTTTCACATTCAAATTAGTGGGAAACATTCAGAGTGTATTTGATGCTCTTTTTTATATCGATTTAGGAGCACAATCTATATCTAAATCCTCCATACAAAAACTCATCCATGAGACTTGCTGCATTTTTCCTGCGGATTTGTTGCATTTTGGGTGCGGTTTTACCTCATTTTTGCTGCTGATTGGTTCCTGCGTTCTTGCTGCAGATTTGCAATAGAAATTATAGCAAAAACGCAGAAATGATTTTGACATGCTCATTCTTTCAAATCGCAGCAAACCTGGGGTGTTTACACTTTCTGCACCAAAAAAAAACAATGTGTGTGGACAAATTTTCCTGAAATTACATAGGTTTTGATGTCAACCAAAAACGCAGGAAAGGATTAGCATACATTTACATAAAACCCAAGTCTGCAGCAAAAAAGCATTGTGTGAACTAGGCCTAAAAGTACTGATTGGTGGAGGTAAGAGTCCTGTTAGTAGAATTCCTATACATCAGACATTTATGGTCTATACTTTCAATATGCTATAAATGTCACAGAAGATAATAACCCTTTCACTTTTAGTGCAGCCCGCAAATTGTACCAATAGCTTGTGCAACCCTGCTCTAGGATATGCACAAAGCCTATAGTCTATAGATATTAGTCCATAGGTTTTTTCTCAGTGGCAAAGTACACATACAGAACCTTGTGTTAGTTTATACAGTACCTTAGATTTTGCCAGGCGCTCAATATTTTCTGTGGGATCAGAGCCCATGGATAGGAAGCAGATCAGAGGGGTTCTACAATCACTTTCAGCCCACATATACTCCATATCAAGAATAAATCCTTCAGCATATTTTACACCAAGAGATTCTGCTATGTAATGTCTAGCCTACAAATAAGCAGAACACAACAATACAATATTGTAATGCATCATATTTATAACTCAAAATGTATAAACTATTGATTAAAATAAAGTAAAAGACAATAAATCAAAGTTAAGGTTTGCTAGCTCTGTTCTCTGGTAGGAAAAGCTTGGATATAGAAGAAGACTCCAAACAGAACAAAAAAATGAAGCAGAGACATTAAAAAAGTCTGTGTTTAATCTCCTTTTTGATTGAAGAATATCACGTAAAGGGATCCTGTCACACGACTCATGCTGTCCAAACCTCAGGCAACACAACTCAGAGTCTGGCTGCATGATTGCAGACAGGTATATTTTTCTCTGATAAGCTCTGATATTTCAGAAAAAATATAGTTTGGAGATGAGTGTAGGTGAGACTAGTCTGGCATTGCCCCTGGTCGGCTACTCCCAACTTCACTCAAGGTATTGACAGCAAGAGACCCGTCCAACACCTGGAAAATCATCAGACTGGTCTTACCCCAAGCTATGGCTCACATAACTGTGCTTTTTCTGAAACACCAGAGTGTTTCAAGGAAATAGAAACCTGGCTGCACTTATGCAGGCAGGCCGGGATTCATGCCGCTCGTGGTTTGGGCAGCATGAATCACATAACAGATTCCCTTTAAGATGTGAGCACAATCAATTGAAAATACAGTAACTGTAGAAGCATTATTTACAGTGATATTAAAGGCATAGGCGCACCCAAGGGGGGGGACCTACGTGTCTGGACCCCCCCTTTGGACGGCTCTGAGCAGTGGTGCAGTACACAAGGAGCTGGGCCCCTATGTCAGGAGACAGGAACAATTACACAGCACCCAAGGGCCCACAAAAGAGGCTGCTTTTAGGGGGCTTCGCTCCCCAAACCCCCCACCGGGAGCTTTGCCCCTCGGAACCCCGCTGGGGGGTGACACCCCCCTTTCAGGCCGGTGTGTGTTTCTTGGACCCCTACCTTGGGAAATTTCTGGGTGCGCCACTGATTAAAGGGAATCTGTCAGGGTTTTTTTGCTATTTAAATAGAACCTGTCTTCAGGGTTAGGCACTATAAAGTAAACCCATGGCCTTAACGGCACTATGATGTTGATTAAATAGACACTTGCAGTGAAGGAATCTGATTTGCGGTTGTTGATTAATCATCCTCTAAAGTTTTTACCTGATGATGCCTTCTGTGGGTTGGTGTGCATTTGGGCAAGACTTGAAGGAAGGGTTGTCTTCTTCTCCACCTGTCTCCTCTGTTTCTTCTGTAGGTCATTGATTATTCAGTCACCTGTCTCCTTTTTGAAGTTCTGTGCCACTGCCATCATTGAGGTGGGTGGCGTGTGTACATTGTGAACCTGCAGGCAGTCTGCGGATTTACAATAAATTGGCGCCAGAGGGGACGCATGTGCAGATTGAGTTTTCAACTCAATGACCACTTTATTAAGGGAAAATTTTGATTGCATGTGATGTCCCTGGTGAAGTTTTATTGAAGACCATGCGCAGTAAGATTCTACAAACTGCCTTTTATAAAATGGAGCCAGGGGTAGCAAATGCACAGGTTTCAGCTTAATGAAAAACGCATTGATTTGCTTTTGGTGCCATTTTATTAAAGACCTGCAGATTAGCCATAGAATCACACTGCACATGGAAAGACTGCCCCAGTGTGGAATTTAAAGGGATCCTGTCACCTCCAAAACGCCTCCTAAGCTAGCAAAACATGTCCCTGCAGCTTCCTATCACTAATCTCACACTTCTTTTGTCTCCTAAAAGCATCCTGTGAAAGTGCATAAAAACATTTTTATACCTACTCATTAGTGATTATAATTAGCAGTGACTATATTCTTTTGTCACCAAGGCGGGCAGTTTTGCAGCTCCAGGATCCACCCTGTCTCTGTGTGTTCTGCTGTGATGTGCAGGCATTGCCATCCCCCCTCTCTATCACTCACAGAATGCAAATCATTAGTCCTGCCTTCAGTTCAGTTTCCCACCAGCACAGACAGAGAAAGGGTGGATCCTGGAGCTGCTAAACAACACCCCCTGGTGACTAAAGAATATAGCCCCTGCTAATTATAATCACTAATGAGTAAGTATTAAAACGTTTTTCTCCACTTTCACAGGATGCTTTTAGGAGACAAAAGGAGTGTGAGATTAGTGATGGAACACTGCAGGGACATGTTTTGATAGCTTAGGAGGCGTTTTGTAGGTGACAGGATCCCTTTAAAAAAGAAGGCAGGTAACTGAATAATTTATGAACTATCGAAGAAACAGAGGAGGCAGATGGTGGAGCGAAGAAGCAGAAGGTGACCCTACCCCTAAGTCTCGTCCCACTGTACACTGATGTACAGAAGACGCCATGAGATGAAGCTTAGAGGAAGATTAGTCAACAACCACAAATTGGATTATTTCACTGCAGGTATCCATTTAATCCGCATCACAGTGTCATTATGCCTATGACTTATATTATATAGTGCTAAATCTTGTAGACAGGCTTTCTTTAATCTGAGAGCAGCATAAAGGTAAGTCAGAGAACCTGACTCCAGAGATGTGTCACTTGCTCAGCAACTTGCTATAGTTTCAATAGAATCCGTGTTTTATCAGAAGAAGGTTATCACTGCAGGACTAAGGGACACAGTCCAGGCAGCCTAGCTAATAAGTGTATCCCAGCTCATAAGATGCCAATCAGTGGTGTGCCAGCATTCATGACACTGGTACATCTACAGCTGAGAAAACAGGAGATCTATTAAAACTGCCCCTAGGTCATGCTGCATTCAAATTCCATAGTAAAAACCTACAGATTCCCTTTACTGCTTCAATATTAAAAAATTCTTAGTATAAGCTCTTTACTTACAGTTTTTCCACATGGCCAATTAATTGTATGTTCATTATTTGTTATTTTATTGGCACCTATATCTATGCCAGTATTGCTTGAAACTCCTAATACAGATATCACATGTAGATGCAACTGTACCTGTGCAATTGTGCGATCAGGACACCAGCTTCGAATAAGAAGTAGTTTTCTAAAGGTATCCAATAGACTATCATATCCATCAGGTAATGACGCCTCTTCTGGAGCTTCCTCATCAAACCAGATCTTCCATGACTTCTCATTCCTTGCCACCTGTCCAAGGAGGTTATTGAAAGGCGGCAAATTGGATAACTGGACCAGATTGAGCCAGGTCATATCAAGTATCCATTTTTTTGGTTTTGGTTCCACAGAATTCAGATCTAATGTTGCCCCACCTGGAATAACGAAGTAAAATTTAGAATGTTACAGGTATAGATTTGTAAAACATTGTTTGGATTATTTATGCTAGCCTATTCACGCAAGGGTTTTCTAAGCTCAAAAATGCCATCAACACCCAATCGTTGAGTCCAACTCTTAGGACACAAGTGGTTTAAAAGGTCTGTAATACTCAATGAGCACTGTTGTATTTTACATGATGTATTGAAGGAAGGATATATAGGGTATATGTACATATTAAGTATTTGCAACACTTTATTTGTACACCAAAATCATGTCTCTTAGCCGGAAAAATGCTGCATAAAATGCAAAAAAACGGAAAGAATTGACTTGCTGCAGATTTAAAACTGCTCTAATCTGCAAGGAAAAAAATCATTTGATTGAGATGTCAGAAATGTCATTCACTTTGCTGGGAAGTAAAGCTCTGTGTTTTTAATTGGCTGCCTTTTTCTGCAGCAAAAAAAAATGTTGTAGGAAAAAAACATGGCAAAAGCGCAATGTGGGATTAAGCCCATATTTGGTTATATCCACATTAAGAATAGACTGCTGGACAGGGTAGAAAAGAGTTAAATCTGTGAACAGATTACATTTAAATATTAATATATTATTAATTTGAGAACAAATATCTAATTACTTTAAAGTTTATTTAGTGGCAATTTTAGGCATATCATTATCTGTTTTGGGAGAAATAGTTGGCCAATAAAGTTTAAAACCCCAGAGAAAATGCTACTGAGAAGATATTCACATTGTACCTTTAATGAAAGTCTGGAATTCATTATGAGAGATTTTCTTGGCTTGAAGATCTATCTTTAATGCCATTAGCAAAGTGAACAGAAACTTGTGGTCTTCATACAGGCCCCGAGCAGTGTACTTAAACACCTCGAAAGTAAGGTACTCAATGATGTTTGCAATTCTCTTGGCAGTCAGTTGGGATTTCACAGATCTTTCCATCGACAAGTCGAAGATGCCCAAGAACTGGCGGAGTGATGTCTGATACATTACATTCACCAAACTCATTTCCACAATGAGGAAGTAGAGGATGCTGCCGCGTGTTGCTACAGGGCGATATTCCTCACGAGCTGTATTAATCTTCAACTCTGTTTCTGCTGCAATCGTCAGCTTTTCACTGACCTTGAAAAACCAAGACCCACAGCACATTTATAATTCATGTACATGAATCACAAGGAAGCATAGTTTTGTTCTCAGACATTTACAAATCTAGGGCTATCTTGTATCTTATGACAGTATAATAAAGTTGCATATTCCATTTGCTCACTAATTTATATTAAAAATCATCCATAATTTCATCTGCGCACCCATTTTCAAACAGTAATGCATTGCCATAGGCAGGCACTCAGTGTGCTGATGTATGGGCCACTAGTAAAGTTTCTAGAACACAATAACTCAGTAATAAAACCTCCAAAAACACAAAGTCGATATGTCTCCATATGATACTGGAGTCATATGGAGAAACCTAAATACTTTTATGGGTGCCGTAGTATCATTGATTTAATAAAAAAATAATACGCTTATAGGGGTTGTACTCAGTGGCGGATCTTCAACCTGGCGGACCCTGGTGCAGCTTTAGGTGAGGACCGGGGGGTGGGGGGTGTTGGGGTGCTGGGGGGGTAGCTAGCAGTGTCAGGTGAGGAGCAGGGGAGGGGTGCTAGCAGTGTCAGGTGAGGAGCGAGGGGGAATTGCATGCGGCTCTTACCCGCGACGAGCCACACATTGTAGATCTGGGAGCCGGGGCTGGAGAGGAAGGAGGGGCAGGAACAGCCAAGGGAAGCAGGAAGCTTCCCTCAGTTAACCTCCTCTCCTCTGACACAGGGTCACGGGGGGCCCCCTACAGGTGCTTGAGGGGTCCCCTACCCATCCTACCCTGGTTGTACTGTATATCTTAGAGGGACATTATCAAAAAGTCTCACCAGGAAACATAGGGTGAATATAAAATTCTACAATCTTTATTGGAGGGATTAAAATAAGCATAACAGCATTACATGAAAGACATATAACAATGGAAACACATAGAAAAAAGTACTTCAGCCTCATTAGGAGTTTGTAGCAATTCCAGATAGAGATCAGTGCCCACGGCTCACTGAGGAGACAGACAGCGCAACCAAGAATTCCAAGGCAGGATACTTGTCAAAACAATCTAAATCATAGTGAGTCTAAGACCAATGTTTTTACACAGTTTACATTTCATGGGTGACAATACATCCATTTCACATGCACGCAGTCTAGAAAGGGTCAATGATGGTTAAAGTTTCCATACATCTCTAATCAATTGTAGACAAAATAAATTCTGTACACCAATATATAATATAGTACCAAATGATCAGAGGAGGTTAATGAACATCAGCCAATTTAGGTGACTGCGTCCAGTAGGGTAGTGTAATCCCAGCAAGGTGATAAATTACACCCCCACTACCATATGCAAAAATCAGAGGTAATTGATAACCCACAAATGTAGGACAGAGTGCCTAAAATTTAAACTCTAATGTCATATAAAAGAAATGGGGGTTTCCTGACTAGCTGGTACAAAAGACAATGCAATCCAAATATATGTTGTCTCTCCTAGTCCCAACTACTGGCCAGTATTAGACACCAGATGCAAACATCGCTAGATGTTCCTCCGCTTAGTCTAAGGAAGCTTCCACATAATTTAACCAAGACATAGCACTAAATCGGCACTGAGATCTGTCGATGGTTGATAGTGATGATCAAGTACACATACCTAGTTGGATTTTAAGAAAGACGTACAGCTGGACATTTCCTATTTTCTGAGTTGAAAATTGCCCTGCCTGCAATGAGTCATTTGCTCCGTCAGAAGAATGCTGCACTTTAAGAGCTATTTACCAGTGAGTTGGACACTAATCACTTATGCTAGTATGGTGACAGTATCAGGGCTGCGCTCCTTGACTCCAACTGGGGCAGTCAAGTTAATTAACCTCCTCTGATCATTTGGAAGTATATTATATATTTGTCGTACAGAATTTATTTAGTCTACAATTGATTAGAGATGTAGGGAAACTTTAACCATCATTGACCCTTTGAGACTGCGTCCATGTGAAATTATTTAGATTTAGATTGTTTTGACAAGTACCCTACGTTGGAATTCTTGGTTGTGCTGTCTGTCTCCTCAGTGAGCCGTGATGCACTGATCTCTATCTTGAATTGCTACTAACTCCTAATGAGGCTGAAGTACTTTTTTTTCTATGTGTTTCCATTGTTATATGTCTTTAATGTAATGCTCTTATGCTTATTTTAAGCAATTCAATAAAGATCATAGAATTTTACCCTATGTTTCCTGGTGAGACTTATTGATAATGTGTTGATGTAGGAGTGGTTAACCTTACGGGATTTTTGATTAATCTATATCTTAGAGCATGGGTCTCAAACTCCAGGCCTCGAGGGCCGGACATAGTCCAGGTTTTCAGGATTTCCTTAGAATTTGACAGTTGGTAATTTGAGTACCAACTGTCAAATGCTATGGAAATCCTGACAAACCTGCACTGCGTGCGGCCCTCGAGGCCTGGAGCTTGAGACCCCTGTCTTAGAGGGAACCTGCCAGCTGATTTTTTTCCCCGACCATGTAAATCAGAGCCTGGTTGCACAAAGCCATATCCTTTTAGAGAAAATATAGTTAGGAAAGCCAATCAGAAGATCTGACCTGTAGACCATAACCGGAGACAAGACTAGTCCAGTGATGCATCCGACCAACTTTTTCCAGAACTGCTAGAGGTCATTGACAGTCTCTTTCATGGTGAGAGACCTGGCAATCATCTGGAGCGGTGCTGGATAAAGCTGGTTGGCAGCAGCACAGGAGAGTCTAGTCACTAACTGTGGTCTACTGTCAAATCTTCTATCAATATTTCATAGTTTAATCGTTTCATATTTTTAAGGTTGAAGGTAGACTTTAAGTCCATGTAATTCAACCCATAGCTTAACATGTTGATCCAGAGGTAATAAAACACACCCATGTGGCAAACAATAAGCTCCACATTGGGGAAAAAAATTCCTCTCAAACACCAGAGTTTAACATAAAAATTAACCTGACCGCAATCACAAAGGCAGGCCCTGATTCATGATGCCCATGGTCTAGATAGCATGAATCAGATGACAGGTTCCCTTTAATAGAATACACAATGGCAAGTAAACTGGGCTGAAGTCAGAACTGGTAGCAAAAAAAGAAAATCTATAGACTTCATAGCACAACATCTAGGATTGACTGATCTATGATTGATTCTCATTTCAACACAATGAAACTTTGTGACCATACAATTTAGCTGTCTTTTTGTTTTTACCTTTACAATCCATACAGGAAAATAAAAAAGGAGATGACATTTAAAGGTTGAGCAATATTTACTGTTAAATGGCACCCACAAAATGACTCCATGGCTTACAGAGAGCGAATTATTCTCACAAATAGAGATTATATCAACCGTATAAGTCTTTACACAGCAGGCAGAATTATATTTTTGTCTGATATAAATGTTTAATTTTCTTGGAACAACTTTAATGGTAATGCATTTATTATTACTACATTTCTAATCACATCTGGGACACTGGTACAAGAATGTTTTATCTTTTGTACTATGTCTTGGCAAATGTTTCACAAGCATTAATAATGAACTGCATGTGGCTAATAAGGTAAGGACAAATTGTGCTAAAATATACAGTATACAGTACGTTTTTATCCTTTAGGCCCACTGGCAACACAACATCATTATTTAGCACTATTAACCGAGAGTCGGATATATTTTTCTTTAGCTGTTCGATTGTATTATCACATTACACCAAGCACATAAATTCGGTAACGTAGATAAATTATATACTGTACCTCTTCTGCTGTGGTTTTTGTGATCCTGAGAACCTCAATTAGAGACTCATCTTCTACAAGAGAGCCTTGTGTGCTGGTAAGACGGAATAGGAGATTGTCCTCGAGCTCCTGCATCTTCCTCTTGTTTGAAGTCACTTCTTCCATTAGTTTGACCCTCTCAGCCTCTAGCTCCTAAAGACAAGTGTACGGAAATTCGGGCTTATCAACACAACACAGAAAAAGGCAATTTCATGGACTGCAGTTAATTTTCACATACAATTTTCAGATTTTCCTTTGCAGAGTATGTCTTCCTATCTTTTTATGGAAACATTTACTAATATTGCTCAATTTAGCATACATTGGATGAGGAGCAATGAGTTGATTTGTATATTTTTGTTGAACAATTTTTTAAAGATTTATCTAACGCTAAAATATTAATGTAAAAGTGGAATTATATACAATTTGGCTTTAGGACAATTCTTTTTGTGTTTTTTCATTGAAGACAAATTAAATGAAGATAATAACACCAAAGAATTTGTGATTGCAATAATTTTCAGGAAGACACTGAGTATTATCTGACAGAATTGCAGGGGTGTCAATACTTTTGGCCACAACTGTAGGTCCTTTGACCTTTTTAGATGTATCTAATAAAGAATATTTTTAGCTATACCTCTTGAAGTTGGTAATCATATATCTTGAGACATTTCGATACATTACCTCCCAGGGAAAAGAGCTGGATATTGACTAAAAGGGCCACTTAATATGGTGGTTATGGTGGTCTCCGCAAGGAGCCACCCCTTGGCTGGGTCCTTCCCTGGAGGGATATCTGGCTAGTCCTGTGTTTGAAGTTTTGGGAAAGGAAGGTGTGCCACAGTCCGCGCTGCCAAAATCTTCCGCTTGTAAATAATGCAAGTAGCCGATGTCCAAATCAAACCTCTCTTTTATTTCTCCAACGCATTTCAACGCCCTCCTGGCGTCTTCCTCAGGGATCTCAGGAGGGCGTTGAAACGCGTTGGAGAAATAAAAGAGAGGTTTGATTTGGACATCGGCTACTTGCATTATTTACAAGCGGAAGATTTTGGCAGCGCGGACTGTGGCACACCTTCCTCTCCCAAAACTTCAGATTTCGTCTACCCGTGTGGAGACCGGTGGAAGTCCAGCAGCAGCCATCAGGATACTCTTTCTATCAGGTTTACTAACCAGTTGTGGGTGGCACAACTGGAACAGGTGAGTGACCATTTCTTACTCACCTGCTTTGATTTAGTGTCGAGTGATAAGGGCACTATTGCGCCTCTTGTCCCCCCCCTTCTTTTCTCGTTAGTCCTGTGTTTGAGACTCCTAACTGAGGCTCCACAGACTCGATTTGCATATTCATAATTCCCAGGGGGGCAATGTGCCTAGGAATTCACTGTGTTGAGTGCTTTAGCCAGCTACCCGCAGTGTTTTCTTGGAGTGGTCTCCCTGAGATCAGTGAATGCTTTGTGATGTTGGTCTACTAGGCCTTGCTTCCACCTAGCCAGAATCCTACTCCACACTGATGAGGGGCAACACCCCGAAACAGCTGTCTGTGGATGGATACCTGGCCTTGGTATTCCCTTGTCATATCTCTAAGCTTGTAAAAGAGCTGGATATTGACTAAAAGGGCCACTTAACATGGTGGTTATGGAGTTCTCCGCAAGGAGCCACCCCTTGGCTGGGTCCTTCCCTGGAGGGATATCTGGCTAGTCCTGTGTTTGAGACTCCTAACCGAGGCTCCACAGTCTCTATTTGTATATTCATAATTCCCAGGAAGCAATGCGCCTGTGACGACCATCCACCGTGAGGCCGAGCTGCTGGTAGGCAGCACCCCGAGAAACCCCGAGACCCTTAACCCCTATACAGGGATCTGGAATTACAGCGGAGCCCAGGGGGTAGCTGCCTATATGAGCAACAGAGCCGGGGAGGTCGCCAGGGGAAAATCAAGACCCGAAAAACGAAGTCAGAAGTCCGAGTCAAAACCGAGAGGGCAGCGAAGGTACAAAATCGTCAGGCAGTAGCAGAGTCAAAAATCCAGGCAAAGGTCAAGGGCAAAAACCAAGAGGGTAGCTGAGGTACAAAATCAATAGGCAGAGGCAGAGTCAGAAATCCAGGCAAGGTCAGACACGAAACTAAACACACACTATCACTGGGAACCAAAACTATATCTGGCGGCCTGCAAGACAGGCTCCAATGTACTTGAAGGGCACGGCTACCTCCCATAGGCTGGAGCTCACAACCTGATGACCTCATCCGGACCGCCCCTAGATCCAGGCCAGATGGAGATGCACGACTGGCTCCACCCACGCCACCTCTGACAGAAGAACGCAGGCTGCGCCTAACGGACACCTCTGCAGGGCCCTTTCCTCTGCGACCAACACCACCCAGAGGGGAAACACAGCGGCGCTCAGCGACAGAGGCAGATGTTGCGGGAGCAGTTCCATATGAGGACAAGGCCCTCCTATCACCGGCGCCACCAGCCGAAGGAATCCGGCTCCTCCCAGCGGCCGAGGCAGGAACACCAGCCACCGAGTCCAATGGCGATGTGACAGCGCCTAGGAATTCACTGTGTTGAGCGCTTTAGCCGGCTGCCCACAGTGTTTTCTTGGACTGGTCTCCCTGAGATCAGTGAATGCTTTTTTATGAGTTCTATGACAGGTTCATTTTTAGAAGAAAGAAAAGCACATAATTCAGAAGTTTTTCTTGCGTTCTAAAAGCTGACACAATGGCTCCCATATTAATCTATGGGGTTGTATTGCTTTTGTTTGCATCAATTATGCAACAATTTCTTCTTAGGCCTCATTCAGGCGTCAATGTCTTTCTGATAAATAAAAACATGGTATGATGTTCATCAGTCTTTTGGAACTACGTTTCATCGGTATGTGGTCAATGTCTGAAACAAAAGCTTCTTCTATGTATTTACAATGTTAAAAAAAAAGACTCCCAAAGTGTTATCCTCTTTAATATATATAGCAATCATCATATTATATAGCACTGTAAACAGCTCATTGTGCCTTTCTACCAAGTTAATTTGAACATTTTCCATTAGGTCTATGACATCACAGGATTAAATCTAATTAGCTGAATCTTTTTAAACCCTAGGTGAAAACAGGGAGTCTTTTTTTCCTGTATAAGTCTTGAATCACTTCAAAAGTCAATGGCAGAGGAGAGGAGGGAGCAGCTGAGAGAAAAGGGATGAATTAACTGGGAAGGAAGACAAAATGAGCAATTGTAAATACAAAGTGCTATATAATATTGCAATATATTAACCCCTTCACCTTTGGGTGATTTTCTTTTTTCTGTTTTTCCCTCCCCTTCTTCCAAGAGCCATAACTTTTACTTTTCCATCAATATAGCCATATGAGGGCTTGTTTTTTTGCGAGATTAGTTGTACTTTTGAACAAAATCATTTAATTTACCATATAGTCTACAGTAAAACGGGAAAAACTCCAAAACTCCAAGTGCGTTGAAATTGCAAAAGAAGTGCAACTACACATTTGCTTTTTTGGTTTTTATTCACCATATTCACTATATGGTAAAACTAACATACCAATATGATGCCTCAGGTTGGTATGAGTTCATAGATACCAACATGTATATTTTTACAGTTATCTAAGTGGTAAAAAAAATTCACAAGTTTTTAAAGAAAAAGAATTGCACTTTGGCGCCATTTTCCAAGACCCATAGCATTGTTGTTTTTTTTGGATTTGGGGCTGTGTGATGACATATTTTTTGCGGCTCGGGCTGATGTTTGTAATGATACCATTTCTTGGTAGATGTGATATTTTGATCGCTCATCATTGAATTTTAGTGCAATGTTGTGGCGACCAAAAAAACATAATTTTGATTTTATATTTTGAAATATTGGGCATTTCTGAACATGGTGATACCCTATATGTGTTTTTAAAACAGTTGTAATTTTCAATGAGGCAAAAGGGGGGTGATTAGAACTTTTATGGGTTTTTAAGTTCAAATTTTTAAAAACATTTTTTCTTTATTTTACACTGCCCCCAGGAGGCATCAGGACACTCCGATCACTTCTCCTGTTCACAGACGTGCTGTTACATATCTCTGAATAGGAGAAGTCATCTCTTTCTGTGGATGCAGGCGTTCACTAGGCATCCGCAGTAAGTGATTCAGGACAGCTTCTGAAGTCATAACAGGACCTCGGGCTGTCAAGGTAATGCATCGAGGTCCCGTGATTACATCACAGGACCTCTAATGACGGTGGGCAACAACGCGATCCCTGCTGCAGTGCTTTGGATTGTGCTGTCAGTGATTAAGAGCGCGATCCAAAGGGTTAACAGCATCAATCATATCGCTGCTAACTACATATGTCAGCTGATCATATCAGCTGACGTGTGGGGGATGGGGGATGATGTGAGCTCAGCACGAGCGCTTGCATCAGAGGGATCAAGGGCTATTACGCCCTTGGTCATTAATGAGTTAAAAGGATAAAAACTTTGATGGGAGTGATTCTTTAATGAAAGACGGCACATGGATTTAATTTGTGCATCTTCCATACAATTCTTGGACTCATAGACTTGTATGTGTGATTTTGATCAAAAACAGTCCGATCTTCATAGGTTTTTGTGGATCACACGGATATATGCACAGCCCCATAGCCTATCATACGTACCAGTTCTGTTGATGAAATTCACGGCTAGAACACATTCGTGATTCACAGGTTTATGAGGATTTAGGGATGAATTTTACATTACCAAAAACAGAACAGACAAACAAGATGACAAAAAATGTACGTGTGAAATTAGCCTTAAGCCTTAACTGAGTTAACTGGTCTGAACCCACAAGTCGGCAGTCACTCTATGACTGCAGACTTATGAATGCTCCCAATGTGTGCTGTGAGGATTCGCTGGTGTCAGAGCTGGGAATAGCAGTCATGTGGCCACTAGTATTTGATATGCATACTTTTGGCCACATTCAGACTAAAGGAGCTTGGGCTCGCTCTATGCACTTGCAGAAAGTGTACTGTGCACATCTAGTCAGATTCCTGCCAGGAATATGCAGATTGAATACCCGCAGACCTCCCATTCCCAGCTCTGACACAGGCGAATCTTCGTAGTGCACAGTGTGTGCGATCTGAGGATTTAAAAGTCTGCAGACATATAGAGTGACTGGAGACGTGTTCATTTAGACCAGTCAACCCCTTTAAGAATTATTTTCCAGGCTAACTGTTACATAAAAAAGCAATAGTGAACAAGTCAACCTAATATTGTGTGAATACAATGAAACCCTTGAATTGCTTCTGTAGCAAAGCTTTGATTTTTGCTTCAATTATATAAAGGTATTGTAAATGTTTCAGCTTACCCTCATAAAGAACTGTTAAACTTGGATAAATACAGCACATAAGTGCATTTATTAAAATGCTCATAGCAGCAGTATTCACAGGACTGCAAAGGGAATATGGATTGTATTGCCAGAAGCATTGAACATTACAATAAAGAATAAGTGGCCAGATGGAGCACCATGGTACACTTTCATCCTTCCCAATTGTTCTGCTACAGAGAGATGAGCTTTATTGCACTGCAGAGGCATCATGGAATGAGTGATGGGAATATATACTCAAAGAAATTGTGTAAAGCTTTGCTAACATGTAAAATATTATGAAGTGTTTGAGAAATAGATTTTCTCAGATCTTCAATTACACTGCACTCTGATATATTCCCAAGGTTTCTATGGATATCACATGTGTGGGTGTAAATGCGAATGTCTGATAGACCATTTTTTCATTATCTTTAAATAGCAGTAAATACACTGCTGAGAAGATATGATAGAGCAATGCTGAGACAACAGGAAAATCGTGTTATAACAGGAAAAGTGATAATAGGTGTAAACGTCAGCCAAGTACCTAGAAGTAGTTCAACATCACGTTACTAAATATTCCTGGGTCACTTTTGTGCTATAATATCCTCCAATGCTTCTACACTCGGGCAAAGCAGAAGGCGCTTCAGTAAACTGACTTTTTTTTACGTAAAGCGTTTATTGTGTATTTTTGTTTCCATCATTTCTTGGGTGTTTTTCCTACATTTTTGGCCACCAGTGTTTTTTTAGGGTTTTTCCATGGTTTTTGTTCTTTCAGTCATTTTTTTTAATTATTTGAATAATACAGAAACACCTAGTGTTTTTAAGCAGAGAAGACAGCAAAAAACTCCAAAAGACTTTCGGTATCTTCTGGGCATCTTTTAAGTTCTCCTTTTGACTTGTATTGTAAAGTACACAACGCCTTCAGAATAGAGAATGCTAGAAGAATGAAGGCTTGGTATTTTAAAAGATGTTCAAAGGCCTGACCTCATCAACAGCACATTTTTACAGAGAAATGCACATGTTCATTCTTCTGAATGTTTTCAAGATGTTTTCAGGTGAGGTCCATGGCAGAACCCACCTGAAATTCTTCACCATAAGGACTTTAATTTGTTCAACCACAAGAATTAAGGCCCCGTTACACAGTATTATATTGTTAATGATATCGTTGGTACATCACAGCTTTTGGGCGGTGCAGCGACATTGCAATGTCGTTGTTGCGTGTGACACCTAGATACGACCAACGATAAGTTGTTGATCGTAGATTTATGAAGATGTTCAAAAAGCTGTCATCCATCGTCCGTTCAAACTGCAGAATCAGCATGTGTGACACCTTTCCAACGATCTCATTTACGACTTTGCCTATTCAGAACTGAAGCACATAGGCAACCAAATGACCGCAAGTATCATTCGCTTGTTGCCGAATCGTTTCTGCATCGTTCAATATATCTGCACGTGTGACACCTCAGCTGTGGTCACTAAACGATATCCCAGCGATCTCGGCTAAGTCGGATCGTTGGTCGGATCCCTGAGACATTGAAGCGTAAACGGGGCCTTTGGGAGTTTTTCTGGGACAAAATTTACAAGGGCCTATATCATGTTGCATTCTAATAGTAAGTAATGTACTCATTATTAGGTTTTTGCTTCATTTTAGAGCATCGGTGCTCATCCCATAACTTCCCATGCGATTTACATAGATTCATATACCGTATATACTCGCGTATAAGCCGAGTTTTTCAGCCCAAAAATTGGGCTGAAAAGTCCCCCCCTCGGCTTATACGCGAGTCACTGTATACTGTATACACTGTATACAGTGTATACAGTATACAGGCCCGCCCCCATCAGTATACAGGCCCCCCTGCCTTGTGCACAATCCTGTAAAGGAAGAGATTAGTATACTTATCACTGTCCCGCTGCCGCTGTCCCGCCGCCGTCATCGCGCTCCTCCGTCTTCATCCGTCTTCTTCCGGCTTCCTCCGGTCGGCGCAGGCAATGACGTCATTGTCTGCGCGACCGAGGAGGAAACCAGAAGAAGACTGAGGAGCGCGATGGCGGTGGGACAGCGGCAGCGGGACAGTGATAAGTATACTAATCTCTTCCTTTACAGGATTGTGCACAAGGCGGGGGGCCTGTATACTGATGGGGGGGCTGTATACTACCTCTGGGGCTGCTGTATACTACCACTGGAGCTGTATATACCACTGGGGCTGCGTGTATACTACCACTGGGGCTGTATATACCTTTGGGGCTGCTGTATACTGATGGGGGGGGCTGTATACTACCTCTGGGGCTGCTGTATACTACCACTGGGGCTGTATATACCACTGGGGCTGCTGTATACTACCAGTGGGGCTGTATATACCACTGGGCTGCTGTATACTACCACTTGGCTGTATATACCACTGGGGCTGCTGTATACTACCTTTGGCCTGTATATACCTCTGGGCTGCTGTATACTACCACTGGGCTGTATATACCTCTGGGCTGCTTATACTACCACTAGGGCTGTATATACCACTGGGGTGCTGTATACTACCACTGGGGCTGCTGTATACTACCACTGGGGCTGCTGTATATACCTCTGGGGCTGCTTTATACTACCACTGGGGCTGCTGTATACTACCACTGGGGCTGCTGTATACTACCACTGGGGCTGTATATACCTCTGGCTGCTGTATACTACCACTAGGGCTGTATATACCACTGGGCTGCTGTATACTACCACTGGGGCTGCTGTATACTACCACTGGGGCTGCTGTATATACCACTGGGGCTGCTTTATACTACCACTGGGCTGCTGTATACTACCACTGGGGCTGCTGTATATACCTCTGGGCTGCTTATACTACCACTGGGCTGCTGTATATACCTCTGGGGCTGCTGTATACTAACTACTGGGGCTGCTGCTGTATATACCACTGGGGCTGCTGCTGTATATACCACTGGGCTGCTGCTGTATACTACCACGGGGGCTGCTGTATATACCTCTGGGGCTGCTGTATACTAACTACTGGGGCTGCTGCTGTGTACACCACTGGGCTGCTGCTGTATATACCACTGGGGCTGCTGCTGTATACTAGCACTGGGGCTGCTGTATATACCTCTGGGGCTGCTGTATACCACACTGCTGGGGGCTGTATACCTGTGCTGGGGTCCACCCTCGGCTTATACACGAGTCAATAGGTTTTCCCAGGTTTTGGGGGCAAAAGTAGGGGGGTCGGCTTATACACGGGTCGGCTTATACACGAGTATATACGGTACATTTCCCAGATTAAAAGAAGAAACTAAATTTTAAAAAAAACAAACATATTTAGAATTTTTCAGTAAAAGATAAGGTATTTCAAAGTATATAATGAAGCTTATGGTAAACAATGTAAAGAGGAAAAAAAAATCAACCTGCCAGAATTGAGGTTTTTACACTGTGTTCCAAATTATTATGCAAATTGGTTTTAAGTGTCATAGGGTTTTATTTTTTTATTTTTTTTCAATGAAACCCATTGATGGTATTGTGTCTCAGGGTTCTTTGGATCATTGAAATCAATCTCAGATATCTGTGATAATTAGTTTGGCAGGTGAGCCCAATAAAAGGAAAACTGGGTGTTCCATAATATTACGCAGGCCACAATTTTCAAGTAACATGGGAAAGAAAAAGGATGTCTCTGCTGTCGAAAAGCAACAAATAGTGCAATGCCTTGAACAAGGGATGAAAACATTTGATATTGCACGAAAACTTAAGCGTGATCATCGTACTGTGAAGAGATTTGTGGCTGATTCTGTGCACAGATGTGTTCATGCAGATAAAGGCAGAATAAGGAAGGTTTCTGCCAGGCAAGTTCATCAGATTAAGAGAGCAGCTGCTAAAAAAACCTTACAAACCAGCAAACAGATATTTGAAGCTGCTGGTGCCTCTGGAGTCCCTCAAACCTCAAGATGTGGGATCTTTCAAAGGCTTGCTGTGGTGCATAAACCTACTATTCGGCCACCCCTAAGCAGTGCTCACAAGCAGAATCAGTTGCAGTGGGTCCAGGTATACATGAAGACTAATTTTCAAACAGTCTTGTTTATTGATGAGTGCCGCGCAACCCTGGATGGTCCAGATGTATAGAGTACTGGATGGTTGGTGGATGCCACCATGTCCCAACAAGGCTGCGACGTTAGCAAGGAGGTGGAGGAGTCATGTTTTGGGCTGGAATCATTGGGAAACAGCTGGTAGGCCCCAGGTGTGAAAATGACCTCTGCAACGTATATAGAGTTTCCAACTTAGAACTTTCTTCCATGGTACTAAAAGCAAAAATGTGCCTTTAGGAGCAAAATCATCCTCATGCATGTCAATGCACTATCTCATGCTACAAAGAAAAACTCTGTGCCATTGGCTGCTATGGGCATAAAAGGAGTTAAACTCATGGTGTGGCCACCATCTTCCCCTGACCTCAACCCTATAGAAAACCTTAGGAGTATAATCAAGGAAAAGATCTATGAGGGTGTGAGGCAGTTCACATCAAAACAGCAGCTCTGGGAGGCTATTCTGATATCATCCAAAGAAATACAAGCAGAAACTCTCCAGATACTCACAATATCAATGGATGCTAGAATTGTGAAGGTGATATCAAAGTAGGGTTCCTATGTTAACATGTAACTTGGCCTGTTAGGATGTTTTGGAGTGAAATAGCTTAGTGAATGTGACCTGTTAATGCTGCAAATTCAACAAATGAGCATTTTCAGTTCTTTCAAACATATCAAATGTTTACAAACTCTACTGTGCGTAATAAATTGGAACAGTGCTTTTAGAGTTTTTTAATTTTGAAAATTATACTGTTATCATAGGGAGATTTCTTCAATAAAATTTGATTTATACTCTAACGGGTGATAACGTTTATTACACTGACTATAAAAAGGGAAATGGAGCGCACATAGAGTAATTTCCTTTTGTACCAATAACCTCAGTGCCCCCCTTTAGTGGAAGGACTCACCTGATTTGGTTGTGCAAGTCACAACCAACTAACTCTGCTCTTTCTTATGGTCGCAGCAGGTGTCCAGCAATAGTAAAGATCCAAAGGGGTTGTTTTTTGTTTGTTTTTTTGTTGATATAAAGGTATGGATACATGTATTTAAAAAAAATAATTTTTTTTTTTTTAAATTATAAGCCCATCAGATAATGGGGAATCATAATAGAAAACAGGTTCACTTTTAATAATAAATATTCAAATTCCTAATAGGTAGCTTCTCCCCACATATTATGACTGAGATAAGTTTTCTATCAACTCAAATGGTCAAGTAGTCTTATGCTTGCCCTGTGAATTTATAGTTTTGGAAACGCCGGATCGAATCCCCTGTGGATCATTGTGCATTTTTATACAATTTTTTAATTTTATGATTTAGAGAGGTTTTTATGTTTTTTTCATGTGTGGTGTGTTAATGTTATATTTTGTATTGATATGCCTTCTAATGGATGTTGTTCACCCAGTGGGTTTGAGGGTGGCGTTCCTAGTGGAGCTACCTTCATACCTGAATGGTTGGGGTCATATAACGGATATATCTTTTCTAACTCCCCAGTAGGTATGTTCTCCCTACATACACTTACTGAGTTTTTCTATCTGTATGAATGGCTTAGAGGTCTAATGCTGGCTCCATGAATTTATAGTTTTATAGGTGTCAGATCTAATCCCATGTGAATCTTGGTGCATTTTTATTTAATTTGTGAATTGGAGAGTGTTTTTGTAATAGGTGTGGTGTTTTAATGAATTATTGTTATTGATGTGTCTTTTAATAGATGTTATCCACCCTGCATGTGTGAAGGGGTGTTCCCACAGGAAACACCATCACAATGGATCACATTGGTGGGGTCATATAATGTGTTGTTGTGTGTATATATATCTTGTTAATACTGCTGCTCTTGATGCCCTGATGAAGTGATAACTGAGATCACGAAACCGGTAGGCAAATTACCCATTAAACAGAGTTTTATCTATTACTCTGTTTGTCTTTACTGGAGGTCAGCGCGGTGAATCTATGAAACCCAGCACTTTCTGTTAACCCCTTTGGATTATTACACTGACTGTCATTTGCACCAACCATTTAGAAAAATCAGAGAAAAAGAAAATTTGTATAATAATTTGGAACACAGTGTAAGTCGACACAACTCAATATAAAAGGCAATAATAAGATGAAAAAAAGCTGTACGTACCTCAAAACAAGAACAATAGAAATGAAAGCTCAACATTTAAAAATAAAAAATGTATGTATCAGAAAGTGATAACAGAAACAAAATTATTATTTTTTTTTATAAGTTTCCAAATTGTTTAATCCTCTTAAAATAACCTATACAAGTTTGGTATTGCTGAAGTCTTACTGACCTGGAAATTCATGTTGTCAGGTTATTTTTACCAGACAATGAACACTGTAAAAGCAAAACTAAAAAAACAATAATAGAATTGCTGGGTTATTTTTATTATTAATTTGCCGCACTGGAATTTTTTTCCATCTCCAGTATATTGTTTAGTAAAATTAACTGTTTCATTATCACTCATAGGAGCATAAAAAAGCTAACTTTTTTTGTCTTTGTTTGTTTAGACAGGAATGCATTGCCTGAATTGTGTGACCTAAGTACTGGAGACCACAATGGCACATAGGACGTTTGGCTCGTCACTCTGTTTGATAGGAAAAGTTGTTTTTAAAGACCTAGACGTAAATGACTTGGCCCCATTTGTGATAACCTGGCAACACATAACATTGGGTGTATTACAAGGGTAGCAACCAAGATCACCATTGTCTACAGTGGCTAGAGTCTTTTTGGGCTTCAGATTTGTGTTGCTTGGTGCTATTAGGCTGCAAAAGCATTTGTTTTTCCTAGATATAATAATAGGCTTCTGTGAAAGGTGTTTATAAAGTATGGGTCATTCTTTAGGACGAACCAAAATTTCTTCAACAGATTTTGGATCATAACTCTAGATTGACAATATGTATCTACAATATATATAGAGTTATGGTTCAAAATCTATTGAAGTAATTATGTTATTTACATACTGGAGTGCCCTTGTGATCTCCAGTACGTGGGTCGCACAATTCAGGCAATGCATTCCAATCTAAACAAACAGAGGCACAACATCAAAATTGGCTATCAAGTGACTCCTCCTGTCCTAAATGCTCCCTCTGTCCAGCGGACTTCTTCCATTGTCTTTGGAAATGCCCGAAAATAGAAGAGGTCTGGGATCAACTCTGTGATCATCTTAATACTATGTTCAATATTCCCCTTACATTATCACCTGAGTGGGCATTATTTAATATATTACCTGTCCTGTCAAAATCTTGGCGCTGGTTTCAGCACCAAGGTGACAGACAGCGGGTGCAGTGCATATTACAGGAGGTGAATGAACGGAGCACGTGACTTCCTGCTGTCTGCTGCAACCCAAAGCCAGCCCGCCACAGCCCCTAGACATGCTCCATTTGGATTATAAGACACACACCTGACTTTCGCCCAAAATTTTGGGAACAAAAGTGTGTCTTATAATCCAAAGAATACGGTACCTATGGAACCCCAAACTCTGAAAGAACATTTATTTCTGGTAATGGTCCCTAAAGAAAGTTTACATTTCATTAATAACTACACTTGAGAATTTAATGGTTTTCTTCTGTGATCCTATGGGACCTACTATGTTATGGCAAGTTGTTGATTCTAATAAGTATTAAATGTTGATTATCGGTTGTCATTACAGTTGCATGTGTTTTTCACTTTCAGACAATGTCCTGCCCTAGCTGCCCACCGGTGAGCCTCCATCCACTGCTAGCAATGACTGCCAGTCTCCAGATGTCTGTCATTGATTCTGCTGGCATCTGGCATTGGCTGCAGTACTGATGTCATAAGGATAGCTTGGCTACCAATCAGTGAGCTCAATGGGTATGTAGGGCATGTTCTGTCTAGGTGGATAGAACCACTGAGATCACAGACTTGCTACTGCACCATCCATTTGATTTTAGCACCACAGCCTATATCAGACACAGGGAGCAACAATGGAGACTTGCTGGTAGACCTGGGGAAGGTTGAATAAACAACGGTTAGAAATATTTTAACAAACTGCAGCTCAATATAACATAGTTTGGAAGGGAACAATCCCCTTAACTATAGTATAGTATAAGGTGTATTAATGTCACACTGCACCACTTACTCCATTGGGAATACTATATCAAACAAACATTTTGGTCATGTAGTGTATGTTTTCAGTGACGAATAACTGAATGTTAATACAAAAATACTTTGAATTTTACAGATGATTAAATATTTTCTATAGATTTTAATTTTACGGTAGATAGCAGATATTTGTATAGTCATTACCATTTTGTTTTCAATCTATCTTTTGTATAAAATGATGTTAAGATATATGATGAGTGGAAGTCTTTTATGAGTCCTCTACCATTTTTTTCACGGTTAAACCAACTATAAAGGGATTTAATACATACTTTGAGGACATTACTGTAACAATTTTGGAGTCATTATGTAGTTGTGTTACAAGAAAGGAGTGAAGAAAGAAAAATGTCTTGTATTATTTGCATCCTTTCCCTAAGAAATGATTAGTATATTGCAAAGGTTGATATTACTGAAAGACTTAGAACATGTACAGGTATGTTAAGAAACAATACTTAATAAAATATACTTATAGATCACCGAAGTTTAACAATTGAGATACCTGCTTTTCGGTCAGAATCACACGCCCAAGGAGCTGGTCTTCTAAACCCTTCATGGTAACAGTAAAGTCAATGACTGCTGTCTTTGCACTGATTTCAGGGGTATAGGCTGGATTCGCCAGTTTAGTTGTAATATAAAGAGTAAATCCTTTCATAACATCAACTTCTTTATCGCCAACTTTTACCTACAATAAATCAATACAATTTATATTTAGCAATTTACCCTCTTATTCAGCAGCTGAAATAATTGTTTTGGTGATTTGCATTGCATTACTGGAGCTCAGCTAAGGGTGCATTCACAAAGTTGGAGGCTCCATTCAAAGTCTTGATCGCCAATTCGATCACACTTGGCAGAAATTGTTGGAGACCACTGTACGTCAGTGAGGAGCACTGGGCACCATTAGCATCCATCATGTTGCATATCTGACCATAGGTCCTGATTTCGATTTTTAACCAGTTGCAGATGTAAACAAATTGGGAATGAATTGGTCTGTAAATAATTAGGTGTTTCCAGCAGAAAAAGGCAGAATTCTGAACATAATGACGGTACATGAAATCATCTTACTTTGAATGTAGAGCCAGACTTAATGAAGTTTTTCTCCAGAACATTATCAAGTGCCGGGTCAAGTTCTTCTCCAACATCTTCTATCATAAGTGGTCTTCCTAGAGAAAGGCTGTCCTCCAAGTGGGTCCTAAAATATTTGTGATTCAGGGATGTCACCTGTGATTAAAGAACAAATTGAAGAAATCAAAAAGCCTTTTCCGTATTCTTTAGGGCAACTTTACACACACCAACTTATCTGTCCAACTTCTGAACAACTTACTGGTTGCAGTGAAATCATGGACACATTGCTCCATTTTGTGGCTGTGTACAATGGAACAATGTGTCCATGATTTCACTGCAACCAGAGATCTGTTTAGAAGTTGGACAGATAAGTTGGTGTGTGTAAAGTGGCCCTTAAAACCAATAGTTTTGTGTTTTCTTATTTACTACCTTAGGTTGTGCATGAAAAATATATTTTAACCTTTAGATAATTAAATATTACCCTATGAATATATACATTTACAGAAGACATATATTGCAATGTACAATGTTGTATATTAGCAGCATTGAACTCAAACACAGTTAATGTAGTCACCATAGTAAAATTAAACTGGGGTAATGTCATATAAATGTAATAATGGTAGAGAAAGAGAAGGAGAAAATGAGTTGTGTAAAAAAAATATGTAATAGCGGTTGCAAAGCCTAATCTGATATTCAGAACTATACCTAGTACTTTACAGCATGTGGCTGGGTTTTATGTTCTGTAACAAAGAATAAGATAAATAAAATTATAATTGGGAATTCATGTTTATGGCTTCCCAATAGATTTATTAACAACATATGGGCCATCAGAATTCGGTGTTAATTACTAAGCTGCAGGCACAACTTTGTTAAGTGAAACGGAGACGCACAGGAACGAGGGAAGGGTGGTTATTATCATCATAAAGCCACCGACAATGCGGATCAAACTAAAATATAATAGGATGTACATTAAAAGGAATGCCTTTACAATTGATTTTTTTTTAGAGCTAAAACAATAGCCTTTATCTACTATTTACAACAGAGCAAAACGGTATAGTAGTGTTCCCCAGTCCTCAAGAGCCTTCAACACTGATTGTTTTCAGGATGTCCATAGTACTGCACAGGTGATAAGTGAATTACCTGCACAGGTGATAATTAGAGATGAGCGGACCCGTGGAAGTTTGGGCTTGGGTGGTGCAGCCAAACTTTTTTTTGCACACTATTTGGAACCCGAACTTGACTGGAATTTCAATGGAAGTCACTGATTGGCAGTTCAGCTCTCCGCCCACATAGCCAGCCATACTCAAATCACTTGCGGGAGTCGGAGAGGTGGATATTTGTTTTTTTTAATTTTGGAAACACACTGCACCGAAAAACTGTGCTTTTAACCCCAGTGGGAGTCGATCAAACACTGCTTGCAGCTTGCACTGGTCCAAGCACCAACTGTACCCGACCAAAGCAATGCTCCCTCCAGTGTTTTGCTAACGTAAAGCACCCGAACTCAAGCCCTAAACATGTTTGCTTATCTCTAGTGCTAATTCCAAAACCTGTGCAATACTAATGAAATCCTGAAAGCATGCACAGTTGGTGGGCCTTGAGGACTGGATTTGGGGAACACTGTCATAGAGGATGCAAAGTTACACTTACACTTAAAGAAGACCTGTCACCAGGTCAAAAGTGCCCAGTTTTTGCTCTTATTTTATTTCTGATGCTTGCATAAACATTTTTATTTCTTTTTGATATGCCATGTAGTTCAAGAGAACGGTCTTTTTATTTAGTGCTAATTTGCATCATCTTTATCAAGAGGATGGCAGTCACAAAGTAATAATGCTGAGCAACCCAAAGACACACCCCAGAGAATCCTGTGAGCCATGTAAAGTAACGGTAATTAAAAAGTGTCATATATGGAACTGTATGGCAGGTTAAAAAAATGTCATCTACAGGGAAGCAAGTAGAAATAATATGAAGCAAAAGCTGGACACTTTTGGTCTTGTAACAAATCCTATTTAAGCACTGGCATCGCAGAGCTTTGGCCACAATGGAGAATACCAGTGCTATACATGAAATACAATTGGGCAAGCTCTGTTATAGGGTCCAAGTTAAGCTTGTTATTGTGCATGCAGAGCAATATGCAATTTGTATATCACAAAAAAGTGGGAAAAAGGAAGGAGTAATGCAAAAAATGGGTGAAAAAGAAAGTTGTCCTAATCTTACCTGTAATTCATTGTTCTTCTCCTTATTCTTAATCCATATTTTACCCTGACCTTGTGGGTCTATAAGAAGGGGAAAACGAGATGCTTTTGTAACAATGATTCCATTCTGAATAGACAGGTCATCACTGGGAAGACCTTGAAGATTCCATTCACCAATTGTAGCATTGTCCACCAGCATAGAGATGAGATTCAGGTCCTAAAAAACAAATGAAAGCTTCACATTATAAGGAAGGTTACATGTGAAAAAAAATCTGTTTTTATCAATATGAGAGGTTGCTCTAGAAACAGAGGGAAGATCAGTCTATGGAATGTCTTATTACTTTTTCGTATCATACTACATATATGCTATATACATGAAACTTAATATTTTACTGCAAAACCTAGAAAGAATGTACATTTTCAGATTTTGCAAATAATCCACTTCATATAAATATCACATTAGGGTTACTTATGAAAATCATTACCAAAATGATTTACTGTATGAACATTGTAAATATTCAGCACCCTGGGTACATAATAAAGCCTGTCCAAGATATGCCTGTGACTGACACAAATGCAGCAAAATGTACAATGGTATTTTCCAGACTCAATAGACTTGAATTATTCCCACTGTTTTTTCCTCTTTGTAACATATGAATTATTGTGAACAATAATCATACTCTTGTTGTATCATGCGAAAAATTGTTTTGTGTGTGGCTAACAGAAGTAATTTTAAAAAGATATCAAGGGACGACAAATAAGGATTTCAATACTTTCAGAAATAGTTGGAAAGGTTAAATAAGAAATCCTGTCTATATTTTGTGGATGTAGAGGGTGAGCACATAGGTGCAATCATGTACTGCAGTCATATTGCAAACATTGTCCATCAACGCTGCTAAAACAGGTGTAAAAAGTAATATCCTTGTTGATCCTCTATTTTTTAAGGTGTCACTGAAAGTCTGACAGCTTTATGGCACTTTGAGAGGTACTGGACAAAAATTCTTCAACAAGAACTCAATCTTACAAGTCAGAACTTTTCCATTACAATGTCATTTTTTTGGTCCATAAACCTCAAATGCCATTTATTTGAGTCTTTGAACCATGACAGCTACTCTATGCTTTTGCAACCAAGAAATATAGAACTGACAGAGAAAATTAATTAAAATGTCCTGCTCTTAGCCAAAACCAAAAGTGACAACAGAGGCTTGACACTTTCAATCACTTTCTTCCAATCTAAAATGACAACAAAAAAAGATTGGAGATGTTTAGGCTTGTTGGAGAATTCTAAATAATCCACTTTATACATACAAGACTCTTTGATTTATTTATTCAACTGTCAGAAGAGAAAGCACAAAGCAAATAGACACTTACGAAGTGAGAGAATGAACTGCCGCACACTCCTACTGCCAACTTCTAGAGCTATTGACATATTGACACATGCTACAGTAGAAATATATGATGGGAGTATGTGTGTCACGGTCCGCGCTGCTCAGGGTTCAGAAATAACTCACCAAAGAGCCGGGCAACTTATCATCTTCTTTATTCCACCTT
The DNA here is from genome assembly GCA_033576535.1 of Allobates femoralis. Lineage (NCBI taxonomy): Eukaryota > Metazoa > Chordata > Amphibia > Anura > Aromobatidae > Allobates > Allobates femoralis. The sequence continues at coordinate 297,304,398 of JARQOC010000005.1, forward strand.
ATCCAACGCGTTTCAGCGCCAAAACCGGCGCCTTCCTCAGGATATCCTGAGGAAGGCGCCGGTTTTGGCGCTGAAACGCGTTGGATAAGGTGGAATAAAGAAGATGATAAGTTGCCCGGCTCTTGTGAGTTATTTCTGAACCCTGAGCAGCGCGGACCGGACACACCATACTCCCATCATATCTTCTGGAACACACCACTATCCAGTGTCGGTGGAGGTCTGCAGCAGCTTGGAATTTTGTTTCCTAAAACGCTTTAAACCAGTTGTGGGACCACAACTGGATCAGGTGAGCGGCCACATAGCACCACCTTTTTCACTAGTGTCACTAGTGATAGGGCACTATTGCGCCTCTTGTTCCCCCCCTTTATATTTACAGTAGAAATATAGGATAAAGAAATTGATTTTCCTAATAGTGCTTTGAAATGCACCTTAATTGACCTGCACTTTGCTGAGTGATGCTTCAAACAGCATGTGAAAAAGGATAAACAATAGGAAATTGGTAATTTAATAAGTTATGAGCAGGTTTCTGCATCACGGCTACCTGATCTACAATTATTCACCTTACCACTTACCCAATGTTGTTTGCCTCAGATGTCTGTTAAGGTGACAATGTAAAAAATAGTAATGGCGGTCTGATTAGTAGCGCTCTAAGGATCAAGCAGACATGTAAGATGTTTTAATAAATGGCAAACCTTTTATTAAATTCTTAGCTCCCCTCACAGCTCCACTACGCGTTTCAACTGTATAAAACAGTCTTCATCAGGTGGTGTTTTTTTTGCATGAAAACTACTCCCTTTGTAAGCGACTGGCGGCTGGAGCAGCTCAGGAACAGCACAAATGATCTGCATTGAGGACCTGGCGTTTCCCTGGTAACCCACAACAAAGAGCGGTGATGCAAATTCGGTTTCGCGGTCACGTGACCGGATAGGTACTGTTCCAAGGATCAGGAGAGAGGAGAGCAGAGAGGCAGCGCACATACTGCTGGCGGCGGAGGCTGGTAAACCAGGTTGTGCAGGACTTGCACAACCCGATAAGGTGAGTGGCCACCTACCCACGCCACTTAGACGTTTTTAATAAGGGGATCCTACACAATTGCGCCCCTCTTCCTTTTTGTTTTGCATGTTAAGGTGACAATTGTATAGACACCCCCATCTCTATTTGCAAATATTTACAATTGTCCAAGCATGAATGCTTATTTCAGACACCATTAAAATCAGGATGCCTCACATCCTTGCCAACATCTAATCATAGATCATCAACACTTCCTGACGATATTGCAAGGGTCAACCAGATTTCCTCTAATATATTTTTGCATCTTTAGTGCCCAAAACTTGTATCCCTGTTATGTTATACAGGAGAAACCAGATATGTACTCTACTGTTCCAAGGTTTGGGGTCACCCAGACAATTTGGTGTTTCCCATGAAAACTCATACTTTTATTTATTAAATGAGTTGCAAAGTGAATAGAAAATATAGGCCAGACATTGACAAGGTTAGAAATAATGACTTTTATTTGAAATAATAATTTTCTCCTTCATACTTTGCTTTCATCAAAGAATGCTCCCTTTGCAGGAATTACAGCATTCCAGACCTTTGTCATTCTACCTGTTAATTTGCTGAGGTAATCTTGAGAAATGTCACCCCATGCTTCCTGAAGCTCCTCCCACAAGTTGGATTGGCTTGATGGGCACTTTTTGCATACCATACGGTCAACTTGCTCCCACAACAGCTCAATGGGGTTGAGATATGATGACTGTGCTGGCCACTCCATTACAGATAGAATACCAACTGCCTGCTTCTTCCCTAAATAGTTCATGCATAATTTGGAGGTGTGCTTTGGGTCATTGTCCTGTTGTCGGATGAAATTGGCTCCAATCAAGCACTGTCCACAGGTTATGACGTTGTAAAATGGAGTGATAGCCTTCCTTATTCAAAATCTCTTTTACCTTGTACAAAGCTCCCACTTAACCAGCACTAAAGTAACCCCAGACCATCACATTACCTCCACCATGCTTGACAGATTGCGTCAAGCACTCTTCCAGCATCTTTTCAGTTGGTCTGCATCTCACATATGTTCTTCTGTGTGATCCAAACCCTCAAACTTTGATTCATCTGTTCATAAAACTTTTTTCCAATCTTCCTCTGTCCAATGTCTGTGTTCTTTTGCCCATATTAATCTTTTCCTTTTATTAGACAGTCTCAGATATGGCTTTTTCTTTGCTACTCTGCCCTGAAGGCCAGCATCCGCGAGTCGCATCTTCACTGTAAACGTTGACACTGGCATTTTGCAGGTACTATTTAATGAAGCTGCCAGTTGAGGAGCTGTGAGGCATCAATTTTTCAAACTAGAGACTCTAATGTACTTGTTTTGTTGCTCAGTTGTGCAGCGGGGCCTTCCTTCTCTTTATACTCTAATAACCTGTTTGGGCTCTCCTCTGTAGGGAGTAGTACACACCATTGTAGGAAATCTTCAGTTTCTTGGCAACTTCTTGCATGAAGTAGCCTTCATTTCTAAGAACAAAAATAGACTGTCGAGTTTCACATGAAAGTTCTCTTTTTCTGGCCATTTGGAGAGTTTCATAGAACAAACAAATGTAATGCTCCAGATTCTCAACTAGCTCAAAGGAAGGTCAATTTTATAGCTTTTCTAATCAGCAAAACCGTTTCCAGCTGTGCTAACATACTTGGACAAGGGTTTTCTAGGGTTTTCTAAACATCCA